>CAKKXW010000005.1:24044081-24180492 GCA_920937365.1 Sphaerophoria rueppellii | reverse complement strand
CATAGAGAATATATAATACTAGAGTCGCGACCTTTTCTCCTCTTGCCGAAAACACCTCAAAATTTTTCTGAGGTGAACTCTCACAATCTCTTTTTTTCGTTCCGTATCTGTGTAAGAGTGAACTCACATCCTTTTTTTTTGTGTCCGTGAACTGTGTAAGAGGTGACAAAAGAGTGAGCACTCAGCCGTGACAAAATTTTTTTCCTGATGCACAAACCCAAGTGACAGACTTCCACACAGCAAATACGAGACTAAACGCACGACTTTTTGTTTAAGATTTATTAAGATTTTTGATACAAATATGGTAACATTTTAGTGCAATTATAGTGTGTTAAAAGTGCAAAAAAAACATATTAACGTATTTATTTTTCATATATTACATGCATTTTTTGTATGTTAAGTTTTTTTTGAAAATGCTGAGCTCACGGAATCTTATTTTCGAAATCGGGAGCCCATGGCAACCCACCTCGACTCCAACTGAGCATTGTATCTAACTCAGTGGCGACTGTATGGGTGCAGTTTCTCATTTAAAAAGCATTGGAAAACTAACCATTCTCAGTTACAAAGGCTATTCAGGAAGTCCAATTTAATAAAAAGAAGTGAAATTCCTTTTATATAAAATTAAACAAGATGTTTTCTGAACTAAGAAAATATGATCGAAATGAAAAAAATAGAAAACTGAAAAAACTTCAATTATGTTCGTAGTCAAAACTATCAATATTAATTTCACAAGTTGTTTTTATAGTAAAGTATAGTATACATATATACTAACATCAACTCGAAACAAATAATAATCTACAGCAGCACTTATAGTTGAAACGAGTTTGGCTTGTTGCCCATTCTTTAAAATTTTGTAAGCAATTTTTAAGGCCAATAGAAAAATAATCATGCCTTAACATGAATTCCCCCCGAACAGCATTCTGCCTGGAAAAGCCCTTTTTTGCCTTTTCTCTATTGAGGAAGTCCGGGCGGGAAAAAAAATCACCAATATTTTAAGCTTAAAATGATTACTTATTGATTTGGTGGCGAAAAGCTAAACAATCTCAAAATTCATGTTAAAACGTTAAACAATTTATTATTGTTTTGAACTAAAAATGATAATCCTAGAAATATGTAATATCACCTAAAACGGGCCACGAAATATATTTTCAATTACATGATGTGTAGCGCAGTGCAATTAGCGGACGCAGTGAATCTTCCAAAATCAAAGAATATAAAGAATGCAAATCTTTTGGCATTTTGCATCGTCAAAAGTCTCATTCATGTAACTGAATTTTGGGGAATGCAAAATATATTCATTGCATATACTTTGACTTCGAAATAGAAATCCCAGTTAATTTTGCAGTCTTTTGAAATTTAGTCTTTTTTCTGTTTGGAGTCTAATGACTACTTAATTTAAATGTGAAGTGTGGAAAGAATAGTAGAAAAGACATCAAGCAGTAAAAAGAATTTAAAAAGACTCCAAGGCAGTCAATTATGCCTGCAGAGAATGTACAAGACTCTAACAAGATTTCCAAGAATGCAAGCAGTAAAAATGTAATGCATTCTATTTGACTTCAAGTCTTTTAACTGTTCTAAATGATTTTTACTTACTAATAGTGGCGCTACAATCCAAGTCGGACGAGGGCCTCATCCAACAAACTTCTCCAGCCAGCTCGGTCCCTGGCTAGATGTCTCAAGTTTCGCACGCAAAGTTGGTTCAGGTTCTCTACCACCTGTGTGCTCCACCGGAGTTGCGGTCTTTCTCTTTTGCGACGTCCTTCCGGGTTGCATTCGAAGACTCTACGAGCCGGAGCATTATTTACCATTCGCTCAACATGACCTAACCATCTAAGTCGTTGGACCTTTACTTTTCTGGCTAGGTCAGTGTCGCTGTACAGCTCGTACAGTTCTTGGTTGAATCTTCGTCTCCATTCTCCATAAATGCAGACTGGACCAAAAATCACTCGAAGAATTTTTCTCTCAAAGCAGCCCAAAGCGTTTTCATTAGATGTTGTCATGGTCCATGTCTCTGCACCATACATGAGGACCGGGATGATAAGAGTTTTGTAGAGTGTCACTTTAGTTGCTCGGGAGAGGACTTTACTACTCAATTGCCTTCTAAGTCCAAAGAAGCAGCGATTGGCAAGAGTGATTCTTCGTTTGATTTCAGCGCTGGTGTTTTTGTCTGAGTTGATAGCGGATCCCAAGTAGACATGGTCCTTAACTACCTCGAAGTTAAATCTGTCTATGTTGACGTTTGCTCCAAGACGTCGATGTTGGTAGTCCTTTCTTGTCGACAGCATTAACTTGGTCTTGCCCTCATTAACCGCTAGACCCATCTTCCTGGCCTCCGTCTCAAGGCTCACAAATGCTCCACTGACATCACGCTGTGTTCTTCCAATTATGTCAATGTCGTCTGCGTATCCTAGTAGCTGGACGGACTTTTGAAAGATTGTGCCACTGGTGTTGACATTGGAGCTTTGTACAATCTTTTCAAGAATGATGTTGAAGAAATCGCATGACAACGCATCGCCTTGTCTAAAACCTTTTTTGACATCAAAAGCGTCCGTTGTGTTTTTTCCGACCATGAGGGAACAGTGTGAATTTTACATTGTCATCTTAAACAGACGGACGAGTTTTTCTGGGATGTCAAAACTAGACATTGCTCTATATAATTGGTCTCTCTCTATATACGCTGTCATACGCGGCCTTGAAAGCGATGAAAAGGTTGTAGGTATCGATTTGAAGTTCCTGGGTCTTCTCCAAGATCTGCCGTAGGGTGAATATTTGATCGATGGTGGACTTTCCGGGTCTGAAGCCACACTAATAAATACCTACCAGGTTGTTGACTAAGGGCTTCAAACGTTCACACAGCACGGCAGACAAGATCTTATAGGCGATGCTAAGGATACTTATACCTCTGTAGTTGGTGCAGTTCAGGGGATCTCCTTTTTTGATAATCGGGCATACGATGCTGAGGTTCCATTCATGCTTTCCTCCGACCAAATTTTGTAGATGAGCTGGTGCATGCTCCTAACCAAATCATCTGCAGCTGCTTTGTACAGTTCGGCGGCTAGCCCGTCTGCCTCAGGGCTTTGTTCGACCTAAGTTTAGATATCGCTATCTTCACTTCGTCCATGTCGGGTGGGTGAATTGTTGGCCTTCTGCACCCAAATTGATTGGTTCTGTATTGCTGACGGAGTTTATCGCCATTATACAGCTTTTAAAGTGGTCTTTCCATAGGTGCAGGCCACTAACTTCACTGGGAACTACCTTCACATGGGAATTAACTTCACCTCAAGTGGGAAATATCTTCACTTTTGTGTGGTGAAGTTATATCCCAACTATGGTGGGAAACTACTTCATCAAAAATTTGTGTGAAGTTAATTCCAACCCGTTTTTTTCTAATTTTAAGAGAAATGACCAGAGGAATAAAAAAAAGTATATGAAAATATGAATTCAAAAATGCCATGTTTTTGAAAATAAGCAGCCAGAGTAGACAAAGGGCTTAAGTTCATCGTTTGAGCTTGAGCTTCTAATAAATCGAACGCTCTATATATTATTTGGACTAAATAATGGTTAAACCAGTAGTTTTTTCTATCATTTAGAAAGATTGGAATTGGTTCTCAGCATTGGTTTAGTATAGTTGATTAAGGACTCCCTTCTGCGGATTGTCCGCGTATAATGGGACCAACATTCTTTGAGGTGTAAGTACTTCGGGAAATACAATGTACAAAGCGAGCCGAAATTTTGTTTTGCTAAACAGAGAAACAATTTGGGGTGTGAAAATAAAAAAATTCGCGCAAAATGTTCACACCCCAAATGGTTTTTAGGTGAAGTTAATTCCCATGTGAAGGTAGTTCCCAATGAAGTTAGTTCCCTGCACCCTTTCCATATCCTCAGCACTGACCGCGATTCCACTACGATGTTCCCATGATGGTCTCTACTGGCTTCAGTTCGGGGTATATAAGCCCTGGAGGTTTGTTTCACCTTTTTGTAGAACTTTCGAACCTCGCTCCTGTTGTGACATCCCTCTATCTCCTCGATCACGCTCCCTTTTTTCTTTCTGAGAAGTTTATGCTCCTCTCTCCTTTTCTGCTCGTAGAGTTCTTGAGCTGCTCGTGTGCTTCTTTGCTGCGCCGAATTGTATGCCTCTTGTTTAGCTGCATGTGATCGCCGGCACTCATCGTCAAACCAGGGATTTCGTTTTGGGGCCGTGTAAGCCCTAGCACTTCAGAGGCGGCATCTCTGATGGCTGCTTGGCAGTGTTGCCACTGGTTCTTTATATTTTGTGCTGGCAGCAAAGGAATTCTGAGGAGATTTTCGGAGACACGATCGGAAAAGGATCTAGCAATCTCTTGCGATTGTAGCCGTTTCCCGAGTAGCACAGACGGGTTTAAATTTGGTATTTACAACTCCAATAAAACAATCAAGTTGTTGCCCATTTATTACAGCAACGCAATTTAGAACAATATTGTAACCCAAATAGCCGCGTTTCCCCTCTCGATTTGCAACAAGTAGGTTGTAAATAAGTTTCAAAGAGGTTAAACTTTGTTTTTTCTTAGTTTCATAAATGTTGTTTCAACTACATAATGTTACATGTAACTTAACATTACATTTGTGCAACTTTAATTGAACTGGCAGATAAGTTCTACTAATGTGGCAAAAATATGAGTATAACTTTAACTATTTTGGTGTCCCTACTTTGTTATAGTTTAATGAGAAAGAATGTTTCAGAAAACATTGTAAAAGTTTCTATTAAGTTGTTAATTAATTTCATTTAAAGTGTATAATGCCTTTTTATGTTACAAAGAAGATAAACTTCAAAGCCTTGAATAAGATTAATATATCTATTATAGTGATTGAAAATGCGAGTTTTAATCATTTATGAACGTAAAATTTTAATGCAACACTATTTTTGTCATAAATGTTGATGTTCTACTTCTAGAAAACTTACGCGCCACCCAAAAAATTAAAATTGGGCGAAAAATAGAAAAATAGAAAAAATTGATGATTGTATTGAGGCTTTGAAGTTGCAAAAATATTAATGAATTATGTTAGGAAACGGATCTTTTATCCATTTTCATTGACTTTCACAATGGAAAAAGTGAAACCAATTGGAAAACTTATTTTTAAAATGTAGCATATCAGATCAAATTCCAATAATAGGTCATTAGATTGTGAACAAAATGGCACTTGTTGCAGGAAACATCAATAAAACATTGTCTATTGATATTATAACTTTTTTGTACTTACAACAAAGATTCAACAAAGTAAAAACGTCAGGAAATAAGATCCTCATTGTAACTAATTTACGTTGTTTACAAAACAAAGATGAATTGATTTTTCTAATCATCGTTTCTAATTAGTTACTGAAACTTAAATCTCGAAGTTGTAATAACCTTGTTTTTTCTGGCGGGAAGAAAATAAAACAAAAACTAGGATTAAAACTTGATCATCAGGGTTGTCGCAGTCCACTTTTGGTTTAAATATTTGAAAACAAAAATGTTATAAGAGAAATCACCTAAATGTAAAAAAAGACGTTTCTCATTTTATATCAAATCCTGTATACCTATATAAAGCATGTCTTCTGTTAAGAGAGGTTAAAAAAAACCTCAAAAAGGTCATACTGTCATACCGACGATATTGTAACAAAGTGCCAGCTAAAATACAACTTTACAGTTTTAGAAACTCAACTATAACATCTCTTGAATCTTAAGAAATGTTGAAGTTTTGTTTCAAACACAAGCCAAATGTTTTTTGTTTTCAATACTAGTACCTTGGTTACATATTTGTTTTAATATTGTAGCAATCTTTGTTTCATGTTAACTAATTAGAAACCAAATATAACAAAATCTCCAAAAATAAAAATGTCAGTTATATATCAGTTATGTTTCAGTTATATTTTAACTTTGTTTCAACTATGTTTATTGAAACTTTTAGGTTTATATATTCGTCTTTTCAAAAGAAAACAACAACATTACATAACACATTTAAAGTTTTATATTTGTTTTGATGTTGTTAATTGCAACAAAGTAATATGTCACAAATTAAATTTAATAACAAAGAAAAAAAAATATATAGAGGGGATTAATGCATACTCCGTCGAAATAAGGTCATTCACTATATAAAGATATGGCTTTTTTAGTTACATATTTTATACATAAATATGTTGGGTATTAATGAAGGAAAACACTCATTTAATCATTGTTATATATTGGTTATATAAACAAGATTATTAAAATTAAATTCAAATAAACGTTCTAAGAGTAAAAACGTTACAAAAATGTTTCTGTCACTTCTTTACTTCTTCAAACTTGTAAATTATATTGACGTTACACTTATGTTCATACAGATTGTTGCAAGAAAGTTATTTTAACGTTGAAGTTAGACGATAACGAAACAGAAATTGTATAGATGTTATAAAAACTTTTAATCAACTTTCAAATGTTTGACTTTTATATAACCTTATTACAACAACACCAATTTTTGGAAAACAAGTTGAAACAGTTATGAAACCGATTTGTAACATTTCAATTTACAAAGTTACAACTTTTTTCGAGGAACAATTCAACAACTGAAATATAACTGAAAATGTTGCAGATTACTTCAACAAAACACAAATAAAACAAAATTCTTGTTATAAATCGAATTCTGTGCTACTCGGGTTGGCGTCGAATTTCCTCCTAGCATTTTCGCGTGTTGGCTTTGATCGGGATATCCGCATTCGTACCTTGGCTACAAGAAGGAAGTGGTCCGAGTCGATGTTGGCACCTCGGAATGTGCGAATATCTTGCATGCTGAAGATGAAGACAAATTCGAATCCGTAATTTAAAAATATATATCTTGTTGTCGATAGATGAAATTAATTAAAAATAAGGCTTTGGAGAAATAACTAGTCGATTCAAGACGTGTGTTTATTTCATATTTCATCTTTCATGAGTATGGCAATGAGTATGTCACTGAAATGTGCTCCTCAACTGTAAACGCTAGGTAAGCTCACTGAATAAGAAGTTGTCGCTTCAAGACAATTCATAATTTAACATTTTCTTATACGATATAATAATACTCGCATTAATACTATATTTAACAGGTGCCCATTTCACCAGACAGGTGCGGGAGAATATCGGTTTTGCTATCGCACAGCAGAGCCATTGTGAATCACAAAAGTAAGTAGGCATTCATTGCTTTTGTGCGTACATTCTACAACAATAATTAAATACCGCTGTGGTGAATGTGGGAAAAGTGCATTGAGTCGCGTGATGAAACAAATAAAATGTTTAACATTTACCTCACAGAATTTCTCAAACATGTGAATTAAGATACTTTTTTGATGTAACGTTGGTAAGTGAGCACCACTAACAAATCAATTTTAACATTAATTGTTGTGATAAGCCTTGGATTATTTCTGTTTTTTGATGCTTGCTCTAAATACATTTTTTCAACATACCTAACAGAAAGTTTTTATTTCATCTTTCACGGGTACTGCCTCTTGCGAAGAACTGACAACCAATCCAAGAGTATCAATCTGTCATGAAAAAGTGCTTCTCAATTTTGCCGTTGGGAATCGGCGTTAAATTGTAGGTCCCCTCAATTCTTCATATGCACTCAGAATTGTTGATAAGAGTAAGTCACTTAGGCCTTGGCTTTTCAAGAACTGTCACGCCACTCTGTTTATTTCCTTGGTTTTCCCTTCATATACAGGGTGATTCACGAGCGTTGTGCCAAAGAGCTGGAGCGTGTAGGTTGAGTTGAGACAAGAAAAATATCGTATGGGAGGGGGGTCTATTCCCCCCCCCGTTTAGCCGGGAGGGGCAATTTTCTGAAAAATTGACTTATTTTATTAAAAAAAATATTAAAAACCAACGGCTTCGTTTACAACACCGTGTTGTACCTTTTTGGAAAGCCAGAAACATCTTCTTTCATTTTGTTTTTAAATTAAATTGTTTTAACGAATAGTTTAAACATAATAATTTTAAAACTCAAATTTTCAAGAAAAAAACAAAAAAATCATTTTTGAACTAAGTTTTTTTCAAAATTTTATGTAATTAAGTACTAATTTTGTTTTAAAAATTCAATGCCATTGTTAATTTTTAGTTGAAAACAGAAAACCGGATGCAAAAATGTCTTTCCGTTTTTGAGAAATAAAAAAAAAACAGAACCCCTTTTTTCTAAGAAAATCTTTGTTTTTATTTTTACCTATCTCGACTTTTAGTTTTATTAATTTATGAAACATTAACCTTTCTTTTAATATTTGTTCTACAATTTATGAGGCCTGAATAAAGTAGAAAGTATTAGATTTTCCCTGGATTAATCATTTTGTTCATTGATAACGACTGAAAACTGAGCTGAACTTATTATGCCTGGGGGCCGCGGCCACCTGCCGGTAAAGGGTTCTACCTAAAGGTTAATAAAAGGCATTGCATATTTAGTAAACAACCATTTCCAATTGAAATATGGACCCATCAACACATAACAATGTCAAAGTCATACTCTCGAGAAGAGTTAGCGGACATGCACTTCTGCTAAGGTTTAGCTAATGGTCGAGATCGAGAAGCTGATAGACTTTACGCTGAAACATATCCCAATAGAAGGTACCCGAGTCGTAGCATGTTTTCAAGAATCCACCGACGCACAGTGGCCCGTTTAGGCGAGGAACGTGGCAATAATCATTTTTCGCGTGATTTTATTTTGAAAAAGTAAAAATCACATTTTGTTAAGAATTGTTTAAAGTGTAAGAATCCAAAAACAAAAAAATATTAGATGAACGGTTTGGCTTGAGGAGCCGATCAAAGTCAGAAAATATTTAAAAAAAAAAATAAAAATATTTTTTTTTGTTTTTTGTTGCACTTCGAACTTGAATATTAGAAAAACGGTGCAAGTAAATCCATTTATTTTTTTTTTTTTTTGAAAAGTTTGACATTATTTTAATCAAATTTTGGAAACAAAAAAAAAATGCATATCTTTTTTTTTAATGAAAAAAAAAAAAAAAATCACTTTTTGCACCTATTTTTGAATTTTAACTTGGCTCATATAAAAAACGTCAAAACCCGTCAAACCAAACTAAGTGAGGGATGAATGCCCACATATTCCTTAACATGTCCTCAAAAACTCAGCTGCGTAAAGTTGCATAAAGCCGAGTTATGGCAATTTAATTGGTTCAAGTCAGTGATTATTCATTTTTTTTAGTTTTTTTCATATGAAAAGAATATAATTAATTTTTTTGTCGCAACCTTTATTTTTGATTTGCATGACTTAATTTAGGTATTTAAATAAGTGCAATGAGTGGAATAGCTAAAAAAAATTTATGGTTTGGGGATTACCTATTTCTAAAAAAATAATAAAAAACAATGATGACCTTCCGAGATCATCAAGTGGATCAAGAGGGAGACCAAAGATGCAATTTGAAGAATGTGCAGCGTATACGAAAAGGCAAAAGTTATTGCATGTCACAGAAGGGATAACAACCGAAAATCCTTCAAACTTTAGAATGGAGACACCGTCAGGAAAATGAAAATACGAAGAGTTTTGCTGTCAATTCGAGTACAAAGAATAAAAGAAAGTATTCCAACCCCTCAAAGTGATCCAGTAAAATTTACCAATGAAAATGCATTGGCATTGTTTATTGATTTAGGTCTATTGAAAGAAAAATATAAAATCCTGCGGACATCATTGCGAAAGCACAATGTAGATATTTTGCCTTCCTACAATAACATTACAATGGCAAAAAAGGAGGCAGTTCCCAAAAATTTGGAAATCACGGAAGTATCGGCAAAAGTTAAGCTTCAGGACATCATGGATCATACAGCAAAGAGGTTGTTACAAACCAAAACCGAGAATCAGCTTCTTGAACTACCAACAGATCTTACATTAAGGAGCAAATGGGGTTGCGATGGATCATCTTACCAAAGTGCGTACAAGCAAAGAATTAACTCAACAGGAAATGAATCGGACGAAAACATGTTTATGGCATCAGTTGTTCCACTCAGGTTAAATTGCCCAAATGGTGAAATTTGGAGAAACCCTCGCCCATCATCAGTTCATTTCTGTCGACCTATTCAATTTCAATATTCTAAGGAAACTGGCGATCATATAAATATGACAGTCAACAATATCCGGAATCAAATATTAAATATTCAACCAACAGCTTATAAAGTGAATGAAGAAGTAACATTAATAGTTAAACATGAGTTCTTTTTAACTATGATTGATGGGAAAGTTTTAAATGAACTAACGGAAAATAGATCAACACGGTCATGTCCTATTTGCAAAAAAACTCAAAAGAAGTTGAATGCACAGGATAAAGGAGATATTACGGACGAACATAACTACGAGTATTGGATTTGTCCATTGCATGCTAGAATTAGGTGCATGGAATTCATTTTGAAACTTAGCTATACGATTGCTAAGGAAGGAGAGGATAGCTCTATTGGAATCAAAGAGTTAGAAAAAAAGAGGAAGCAGGATATTCAAAAGCGTTTCCATGAAGAACTTGGACTTGATGTGGATAAATCTAAGCCTGGGTTTGGAAAAACCAATGATGGCAATACTTCCAGACGATTCTTTTTCTATTTTTCAAGAAATAATATATGTAAATTATTAAGAATAAAACAAGATAAAATCTAACGTTTATGCTTTATTTTTTTCCATATTCGTACTTTTAAAACACTTTTTTCTAATTTGAGGGTTGTTTTTTTCATTGAAATATTGAAATCATGGTAATTTTCAGTTCAATTGAAACACCCTGTTTGATTTTGAATGTAAATATTGATGGTTTGATTGGTTGCATATCAAAAATTATAAAACTTTAACTTAAAAATAAAATTTTTTTTTTTTGCTTTTATGACTATTTAAGTGTTATTTTTTTTTTCCTGCTATATCAAAACTAATTGTTCTCTAATCATTCACAAAAACAAATTTTTCGCCATTATGGATACATTTTTAACAATTTTTATGACATTGAAAAAACTTCCAACTTTGGGACTTAATTCTGAAACACCCTGTGAACACATTTTGTTAAAATTTTCACGAAACATAGCTTTGGAAATTTCGTTTAGGAGCTATGATTTTTGCAAGGTAAAAAGCGAAAACGGGCCACTGTGCGACGTCTAAGAGAGCACGGACAGCTAGAGCTTAGAAGAAGTGAAAAGTCAAATGCAGGACCCGCAATCATAGAGGAAAGAATTTTAGATACGGCCGACGTAATCCCTCCATTAGTACAAGGAGGATAGCTACAATGCTCGGAGTGTCCCAATCTAGAGCATGGATTGCGCTTGCAACGCAACACTTACACCCTTACCACTTGACGCCAGTTCAGGAACTCACAGCAATCGACAGGTTATTGAGAGCATAGTTTTGTCGATCATTGCTGCTAAGAGATGAAACTGAACGCAACTACTTTGAAAGGATTTTCTGGACGGATGAGGCACAGTTTACCAGGGATGGAGTCACTAACTTTCACAATTTACATCACTGGAGTGAATCCAACTGGCTTGGTATTGTTGGACACACCGTGATCGGACCCCGATTTCTGAATTCCGTTATTAATGGAAAATCATGCCTAGAGTTATTACAACGTTCCATTGGCTATAACCGATAGTTTAATCTATCAACAAGATGGTGCTCCAGCACACTATAGCTTACAAGTGAAAAACTGGCTGGATGATCATTTTAGTGACCGATGGATTGGGAGAAGAGGCCCGACGAATGGCCTCCTAGATCACCAGATTTAACACCCTTAGATTTCTATGCATAGGGAGACATGAAGAATTATGTGTACGAAATGGAAATCGTTTCCTTGGAACAGCTTAAAGAACGAATTGAAGTCGCTGGAGTAAAATTGCGGGAAAATGTATCAAATATTTTATGTGCAGGCATTAGAAGGTGATATAATCTATGCCTTCTTAGAAATGGGGATCATATGGAAAATTTGTTATAATTACTCGATTTAAAAAAAAAAAGTAATAATAAAAGAAAGGTTAATGTTTTAATTATGTGATGTCTTTTATTTACCTTTAGGTTGTTTATTGTTTTTTAGTTCAAGAAAAAATGTGGTTTAATCATCTTAAGCTCCTAACAGATAGAACCATTCACCGGCAGGTGCCGCGGCCCCCAGGCATAATAAGAAAACATTCAGGTCAGTTTTCAGTCGTTGTCAAGGAACAAAATGATTAATCCAGGGATAATCTAATACTTTTCTACTTTATTGAGGCCTCATAAAATTCCAATTACAGAACAAATATTAAAAGCAAGGTTGATGTTTCATAAATTAATAAAACTAAAAGTCGAGATAGGTAAAAATAAAAACAAAGATTTTCTTAGAAAAAAGTGGTTTTTATTTCTCAAAAACGGAAAGACATGTTTGCATCCGGTTTTCTGTTTTCGACTAAAAATTAACAATGGCATTGAATTTTTAAAACAAAATTAGTACTTAATTACATAAAATTTTGAAAAAACTTAGTTCAAAAATGATTTTTTTGTTTTTTTTTTGAAAATTTTGAGTTTGAAAATTAATATTTTTTAAACTATTTGTTAAAACAATTTAATTTATAACAACAACAAGATGTTTCTGGCTTTCCAAAAAGGTACAACACAGTGTTGTAAACGAAGCCGTCGATTTTTAATATTTTGGTTTATAAAATAAGTCAATTTTGCAGAAAATTGCCCCTCCCGGCTAAACGGGGGAATAGACCCCCCCTCCCATACGATTTTTTTCTTGTCTCAACTCAACCTACACGCTCTAGCTTTTTGGCACAACGCTCGTGAATCACCCTGTATATGCATAATGCCGATCATGCTTCTTACTGACTTACTTAAGGTGGCGCTACAGTCCGTTGTGGACTTGGGCCTCAATCAACAGGCTCCGCCAGCTAGCTCGATCCTTAGCTAGTCGTCTCCAGTTTTGCACTCCGAGTTGATTGAGGTCCTCTTCCACTTGAGTGCGCCACCTGAGTCGCGGTCTTCCTCTCCTCCTACGTCCCTCGGGAATAGTATCGAAGGCTTTCCGGGCCGGAGCATTGGTGTCCATTCGCTCTAAATGACCGAGCCATCTGAGTCTCTGGACCATAGAGAATATATAATACCTAGAGTCGCGACCTTTTCCTCCCTTGCCGAAAACACCATCAAAATTTTTCTGAGGTGAACTCTCACAATACTCTTTTTTTTCGTGTCCGTGAATCTGTGTAAGAGGTGAACTGTCACAATCCTCTCTTTTTTTCGTGTCCAAGAACCTGTGTAAGAGGTGACAAAAGAGTGAGCACTCATCCGTGACAACTGACAACATTTTTTTCCTGATGCACAAACCCAAAGTGACAGACTTCCACCACAGGAAATACGAGACTAAACGCACAACTTTTTTCTTAAGATTTATTAAGATTTTTGATACAAATATTGGTAAATTATAGTGCAACTATATGTTAAAAGTGCAAAGAAACAATATAACGTATTTATTTTTCATATTACATGCATTTTTTGTATGTTTAAGTTTTTTTTTGAAAATGCTGAGCTCAACGGAATCTTATTTTCGAAATCTGAGCCCATGAAACCCACCTCGACTCCAACCTGAGCATTGTATCTAACTCAGTGCGAATGTATTGGTGCAGTTTCTCATTTAAAAAGCATTGGAAAACTAACACATTCTCACTGGGTTAGTACAAAATGACCAAATTGCAGCTTGTAGGCAAAAAGAGAGCGAACACCCGAAGTCGTGACTCTAGGTATTATATATTCTCTATGCTCTGGACCTTGACCCTTCTGGCTAGGTCCATGTCGTTGTACAACCCGTAAAGTTCGCTGTTGTATCTTCTTCGCCATTCCCCTTCAATGCACACGGGGCCAAAGATAACCCGAAGAACTTTCCTCTCGAAACAGCCTAAGGCACTTTCATCCGATTTTGTCAGGGTCCATGCTTCTGCACCATACAGCAGGACTGGGATGATGAGTGTGTTGTACAGTTTTACCTTAGTTGCTCGAGAGAGGGCTTTTCCACTCAATTGCTTTCTAAGCCCAAAGAAACAGCGATTAGCAAGAGTTATTCTTCGTCTGATCTCGGCGCTGGTGTTATTGCCCGTGTTTATAGCGGAGCCTAGGTAGACAAACTGCTCTACTACCTCGAAGTTATACGTGTCTATTGTGACGTTCTGCCCGAGCCGTCGGTGTTGGGTGTCCTTCCTCGAAGACAGCATATACTTCGTTTTTCCCTCATTTTACCGCTAAACCCATTTTTGCCGCTTCTGTCTCAATTCTCACAAAGGCGCCATTGACATCACGCTGTGTTCTTCCCATTATATCAATATCATCGGCGTACGCGAGAAGTTGAACAGATTTTTGCAAGATAGTACCTCTGGTGTTGACGTTGGAGTTCTGCACTATCTTCTCAAGAACGATGTTAAAGAAATCGCATGACAGTGCATCGCCTTGTCTGAATCCTTTTTTGACGTCGAAAGATTCCGTAAGCTCGTTGCCAACCTTGGTGGAGCAGCGTGAGTTCTCCATCGTCATTTTGCACAAGCGAACGAGCTTGGCAGGGACGCCAAAACTAGACATAGCTTTGTACAGTTCGTCTCTGTAGATGCTGTCATACGCGGCCTTAAAATCGATGAAAAGGTGGTGGGTATCGATTTGGAGTTCATAGGTCTTTTCCAGGATCTGCCGCAACGTGAAAATTTGGTCGATGGTTGACTTTCCTGGCCTGAAGCCACATTGATAAGGACCAGTCAGATTGTTGACGAAAGGCTTCAGACGTTCACATATTATGGCAGAGAGGATCTTGTAGGCGATGTTTAGTAGACTTATTCCTCTATAGTTGGCGCAGTTTAGAGGATCTCCCTTTTTCAGGATCGGGCAAACAATGCTGAGGTTCCATTCATCGGGCATGCATTCCTCTGACCATATCTTACAGATATGGTCAGATATGACCGGTCCATCCCATCGCATTTCCTGAATAGCGGTAATATCTGCTTTGTAGCAGTTGAGGGTCTCCGCTAACTGTTCGGCAGCACGCGGTCTATTAATGGACCTAACATTCCACGTGCATATCCGAAAATCGTTGTCCTTTGTACATTTGCTTGGGTCGTCATCAGTGTATCCGTCCGTTTCCGAGGCCTGTTGTTGCTTCGCAACTAAAATTTTTTCTACGTGGTCGGGAAGTCACCCCAACGCACAACCCCCAACCTGGAGTACCAGGCACTTGATGTGACTCCAAGTGCAAGAGCTGGTAAAACCGCTCCTTTTACGGCCTGGGCTTCAAATAAGTCGAAGTAGCCCGTAAAGGTGTTCACCAAGTAGTTCGGCCTAACTGGAACTGGAGACGCCACCGTTGATTCCAAAGAAGAAATTCATTCGCTGCCGTCCCTCGGTGGGAGTGCCTTGGTGGGAACACTCCTTCGTTGTGGGGTAATTGGTAGTAACAGCCTACTCCGCTTCGACCTGTCGACCATGGGAGGCCCTTCTGCGAAATCAAGTTTCGCGATCGCATAGCTCTAAGCTTCATAGTAGTAGTTACCGTAAGCCGCTCCGCCACGTCAAGGCTTACCCCGTGGAGGGAGGATCATGCTTCAGGAATCGCAATTTCTGGCGATTCCATGGCTGGAGGTGATCTTTAAGGAATGTCTCTGTCTAAATCATGTTCCCGAGTCTTGGAGACATGTTAGAGTAGTTTTTATCCCGAAGGTCCGCAGGCGAGGGCATGAATCCGCGAAGGATTTTAGACCAATAAGCATTACTTCCTTCGTGTTTAAGACAATGGAGCGTATTCTTGATTACCATATCAGAGGCAATCTAGATGTATGTCCTCTTGAGATGTCTCAAAACGCTTACCTTAAGGGCAAGTCTACGGAGACAGCCCTACATTAAACACAGAAGGAGCTTTCAAAAACGTCTTAACAGAATCTATTCAAGAATCACTAGTTGACCAGGGTGTAGGGGACTACATCCGAAATTGGATTGTATTCATGCTCAGTGATAGAAGAATTCAAGCTACCTTAGATAACACTTACTTGACCAGGCGCGTAAGCAGGGGAACACTTCAAGGAGGTGTGCTGTCCCCCTTCTTTGGCTTCTGGTCATGAACAAAATTCTTACTAAACTGGAAAGATGTGGTGTGAAGGCCGTTGCTTACGCAGATGATTTGGTGATACTGGTATCAGGAGAGTTCACTTCCGTGATTAGTGAAATTACGGAGATGGCATTGCTAAAAGTTAGCAACTGGGCTACAAGCTGTGGCCTGGGTGTCAATCAAAGCAAAACTGAACTGATGCTCTTTACTATCAAAACAAAAGTACCCCCTTCACCCTCCCTCACCACAACGGTGAAACTCTTTCCTTGTCTTCCAGCGCTAGATATTTGGGAGTAATACTTGACCCAAAGTTAAACTGGAAACTTAATATCGAAGAAAGGGTCAAGAAAGCCAGCATAGCTTTTTTATGCCTGCAGTAAAACTTTTGGCAAAAAGAGGGGTTTACAATCAAAGATAATCTTGTGGACGTATACAGCCGTGGTCCATCCAATTTTGACCTATGGTTCGATTGTTTGGTGGCCCACACATAGCAAAGCCTACAATATAACTAAATTAAAAAAGGTTCAGAGAACAGCAAGTGTTGGCTCCACTGGAACTTTGCGCTCATGTCCATCGGACGCCCTAAGCCCTATGGCCATAGTAATATTACTAACCTCATCCCAGCGGACATCTTTTCGATAAAAACCGACTACTGCACTCCTACTGTGGACCTCAGTGCAGATTTTAAAGTTATCATTCCATCTCGAAATGAATGGGATGATGACTTAGTGACGAGAGGCTTCGACACAACTATTTTCACTGACAGCTCAAAGATGGAGTGTGAGTGTGGTACACGAATTTTCTCCGAGTCTTAAAATATCTCCAGGTCTTCGCGACTTCCTGATTTTGCTAGTGTCTTTCAGGCTGAACTACTCGCGATTCCGGGTCATAGTGGCTTTGAGTGCAATGAACGAGCTGACGAGCTGGCTAGGCAAGGATCAGTCCTTCATAGTTCACTCGCGGAAAGAGTCAACATTCCTCTTGGTGCAATGAAGGGCAAGATCTTCTCAATTTTCCTCGCTGAATCAAACCTCAGGTGGAGTAGCCTAACCAACTGTATCATATCTAGAAGGATATGGACCACCTACAATAAATCCCGTACTAATAATTTTATTTGCAGATCCAGGCAAGACATAGCCAGGGTCGTTGCTACCTGCGCCGGACAAGGCCTGTTGGAGAACATGCATCTAAGCTAGGCATCCCCCACAATACTTTCTGTCGTAGTTGTGGGGACCGTCGAGAAAAGGAAACTGTTCTTCACTTCTTGTGCAAGTGTCCTGCCCTAGCCAAAACGAGAGCAGCCAAAACATTGCGAAAACCCTTCTTCAATGACCTTAATAAGCTTCCCGAACTGAAGATCAAAGATTTGATCTAATTTCTAAACGCAACAAAGTGGATTTGAGGCGTATTTTTAACTAATTGTTTCAGTTCACTGGTGCACTCAAAACTCAGTATTATTATATGATACCTCTTTTAATTTTATAGGTCAAGCGAGTTTTTTATGGTATCAAAATGGCGCATCTCAGCGCTAATTGGGTAACCAAGCTAGACTGCTCGTGGCCACCATTTCAACTACTACTTATTCAGAACTCTGGAGCCTCTGTTATTGATGCACTTCAGATGGCCGAAGAACTGATATTCTTAACGGATTGTGGAGTTGCTTTCCTCAGAAGATTTATCGACTGGATTAGAATTTCTTAGACAGAGTTTATTTCGTAGTCTTTAAATAGTCTTCACAAGTGGTGCCTCAAAGTGCTAAACAAGACTCTAAGCTTGCAAGTCCTGCTTAACAGAAGCATGTCTTTATTTTCTTTGAATTATCTGTAGAAACAGTGAAGTGAATGGAAAAGAACGAAAATCAGCAAGTTATACGAGGTGTAGGTACAAATACATGCTCCTGGCCAAATTAGATGGTTGGGTCACGTTCAAAGAATGGTTCACAATGCTGAAGATCGACTTTTTTAGACATCTCAAATCTGCCTTAAACAAGTTAAGTACAGAGATTTTCTAAGCCGTTTCACAAGAATGTGAAATGCCTCACCAACATTTTTTGCTTCCTCAATATTTCAAAATCAATGTGGCATTAATATTAAAAGAGTGAACTAGACGAAAGTCAAAATGGCCTAGTGACGCTATTGAAAGTGGCCAAATATCGAAAACGCCTACCTGTCACACAGGAAACAGCGTAAAGCAATAATATAGTGTTGAGAACGAAAAACTTACACACTTACTTAAGGTGGCGCTACAGCCCGGGGTGGACTTGGCCTCAACCAACAAACCTCTTAAGCCAGCTCGGTCCCTAGCTAGCTGTCTCCAGTTTCGCACGCCGAGTTGGTCGAGGTCGTGTTCAACTTGCGCGCGCCACCTGAGCCTTGGTCTTCCTCTACTGCGCCTGCCCTTTGGGGTGGATTCAAAGACTTTACGGGCCGGAGTATTGTTGCCCATCCTCGCCACGTGACCAAGCCATCTGAGTCTTTGGAATTTCACTCTTTAGCTAGGTCAGTGTTGCCGTACAGCCCGTTCAGTTCGTCGGTTAATCTTCTCCTTCATTCACCGTTTATGCAGACAGGACCATAGATTTTCCGTAGAATTTTTCTCTCGAACCGACCTAGTGCGTTTTCATCCGTTTTTGACAAGGTCCATGCTTCTGCACCATATGAAAGGACGGGTATGATGAGGGTCTTATAGAGCGTCACCTTAGTTGCTCGGGAGAGAGCTTTGCCTTCTTAGCCCGAAGAAGCAGCGATTAGCAAGAGTTAATCTTCGCTAACTACCTCGAAATTATATGTGTCTATCGTGACGTTTTGTATAAGACATCGATGTTGGGTGTCCTTTCTCGATGACAGCATTTGCTTTGCCCTCGTTGACCGCTAAACCCATTTTTTCAGCCTCTGTCTGTATTCTCGCAAAAGCACTGTTGACATCACGCTGCGTTCTTCCAATGATATCAATGTCATCAGTAGTTACACAGACTTCTAGAAGATAATGCCTCTAGTGTTGACGCCTGAGTTCTGCACTATTCGTTCCAATATGATGTTAAGAAGTCGCATAACAGTGCCTTACTTTGTCTAAAGCCTATTTTGACATCGAAGTCGTCGCGGTCGGTGAGGTCGTTACCGATTTTAATGA
This sequence comes from Sphaerophoria rueppellii, assembly GCA_920937365.1. Taxonomy (NCBI): domain Eukaryota; kingdom Metazoa; phylum Arthropoda; class Insecta; order Diptera; family Syrphidae; genus Sphaerophoria; species Sphaerophoria rueppellii. The sequence goes on along the minus strand of CAKKXW010000005.1, from coordinate 24,161,327 downwards.
AGCAGCGCGAGTTTCCCATTGTCATCCTCTCAGAGGAATGAGTTTGGTAGGGATGTCGAAATTGGACATGGCTTTATTCAGTTCTGCTCTATAGATGCTGTCATCCGCGGCCTTAAAATCGATAAAAAGATGGTAGGTAGTCTTGAGTTTTTTCCAGGATCTGCCTTAATGTAAATATTTGATCGATGGTGGACTTTCCTGGTCTAAAGCCACATTGATATGGACCTATCAGTTCGTTGACAAAGTCGATGTTTACGAGGCTGATGCCTCTATAGTTGGTGCAGTTTAGAGGGTCGCCTTTCTTCATGATCCAGCAAACAATGCTGAGGTTCCATTCATCGGGCGTGCTCTCTTCCGACCATATTCTGCAGATGAGTTGGTGCATGCTCCTTACCAAGTCATCACCGGCTGCTTTGAAGAGTTCGGCATTGATGCCATCAGCTCACGCGGCTGTGTTGTTTTTAATCTTAGATATTGCTATCTTAACTTCTTTAAGGTCGGGTAGACGGAAGTCTTGGCTTGCGTCGTCTTCATTGAATGGTTCATTCTGCCTGAGCGCTTTTCATGCTCTCTCGCTTTCTTTCTGAAATGCTTGTGTTCTTCTCTCCTCTTCTGCTCGTAGAGCTCCCGAGCTGATCTCATATACACACACAAAATGTAAATATTGCTTACTGTTGAAATAACACTTATAAGCAAGGAAAGCATTTAAATCTCATAAAACAAGTTCTTTTCTAATCGGCCATAATTATTAAAAACCCTCCCTTTCTAACTGTTAGATTTGTCACCAAAATTCAATTACTTCAGATAAAAATCAAAAAGTATCGACATCATCTTTAATGCTGCCGAGCGCAGTGGCGTATTATCCTAAGGGCATACTAGGCATGTGCCTAGGGGCGCTGGCAACAAAGGGGCGCGTGGGTGCAGCGAGTTGATACAAATGTGGTTGTTAAAGAGGCAAACTTATATGAACTCGAACCTCAGTTCCAACTTATGTTTAAATAAAAATCGGCCCTGATCAATTCCACTTACAGTGTCAACTCGGCTTGCCAACTCGGTAATCGATTTAGCTTCCTTCTAATTTTTTTAAACAGTAGAGCTTTAAGTAATAGTCGAATTTCATCAGCGGATGGCAAGGATTTTGACGGATTGAAAACCTCATTTTTATGATCTTTAAGTACAGAGTGTCCACCACGAAGGTATACTACTTTGTTTGTTTATTATTTTTGATTAAATGAAAAAGAATGAATCTTATATTGATAAATGCTTTATTTAATGTCGGGAATTATATATGGAATACAATTTCAGATAAATATCCGCCTCTGTTAGTCTCATAAATGTGAGATCTTTTGAGCACATTTTCCATTACATTCTGACACATTTCACACGGTATTTCATTATTTTCATTTGTTTGAGTTGCTCAAGCGTTTCTGGTTTGTTTGCATAAACCTAGCTTTTCAGATATCCCCACAAGAAGAAGTCCAGAGCAGTCAAATCAGGCGATCGTGGAGTCCAATCAACATCACCATTTCTTGAAATAACTTGGTGTGGAAAGAGGTCTCGCAGTACCTAATTCCTTTGTAATCCTAGCTGTATGCGATGTGGCACCGTCTTGTTGATACCGCATATTAATCAAGCCCAAAGTATACAGTTGTGGCGTTAAAAAGTTTTCAATCACACCACGTTATCGCTTCCCATTCCCATTCACAGTTACCGTTACGCCGTTTTCATTTTCAAAGAAGTAAGGTCCAATGATTCCTCCTGATCAAATTGCACACCAGACTGTAACTTTTAGAGAACGCAAAGGTGACTGTTGAATAATTTGAGGGTTTCCCACTGCCCAGAACCGACTATTCTGTTTATCCATTCATTCCACTGTGCCTCGCCATTCATTGTGACAATAATTTTCACAGTAATCGATGTGAGGAAATGTGTTAACGATTATTATTGGCTTATCGAATATTTTTCTATTATAAATTTGCTACGTGTCTAATTCACGACTGTCATAATTATGAACTGTCAAGAGTAATGTTTGCAGCAAAACAAAGTAGTATAGCGCGGTGAACACCCCTGGAATGCGATTTGGCAAACCGAGTTTGCATAAAAATCAACTCGAGTTAACTTTGTTAACAACATTTACGATTCCGTACAACATTAATTAATAAACCGAAATCGTAAGAACCTTTGGGACTCTCTCTAAGGCGCGGTACAGCGGTTTTGGTCAAACTATACTACGAGTTATTTCTCATATAGGGGCGCCGATGATATTGAGATGCTTGCCTATGGCGCCCTCAACGTTTAATCCGCCACTGGCTAAGCGTGCTTAACTTCTTAAACCAGTATCTTTTATGCCAGGTAAAATCTACTTACAAAAAAAAATAATAATCGCATCTGAAAGCATTAAAGACAAAAAATAAAAAACAACAAATATAAAGATGTATGAAAGTGAGACAGGATTTTTTAATTCGTGACGTGACCACTGAACGATGTTGCTGATAAACAGGAAACTATGCACAGAAGAAGAAGATAGATGACCGCATCTTTGGTATTACATTTGGCATGGAATATGGTAAGAGTTAATTCTGCAAAGCTCTAAAACTCTTAACACTCACTTTGCAGATGCAAGAAACTTGAGTGCCTTGAAGAAGACTCTCGCATCGAATAACATCAATGAACCACTCCCTCGCACTCGCTCCCGTCGCTGATGATCGGACTGTCTGATAAAAGCTTTATACGTATTCATTCGTCACATCACAAGATTCAAGACACAACTGGTTACAAGAGATTCATTCTGTCTACAGAATTCATCATTGTTCACGCCGCGCGGCCGTTGAAAGAGATCTTCTTCACTGTAAGATAAACGACAACAACAACGAGAAAAACTATTGGTATCTATCAGTCGACCACTCTTCACAAATTTATTTTCTGTCTGTCTTTTGCATCATCCATGTGGAGGGTTCATTTTGTCCGCACCGCAGCTGATGACTACAAAGACCACTAAGCCGATGGAGATGGTACAGTACTAAAGATTGTTCGGTCGGATCTCAACGGAAACATTCAAATGTTGGTTACCATCGCGAAAAGACGTATATCTCTCTTCTTCATTTGATTTCGTGCTAAGAAAACAAAAAAACTTGTACATTTCTTAGATATTCAAAGACCATTGCATTCCGGTTGCTGGTAAATTTCTGTTTCGCAAACCATCGCGTGAAAGGATGATTTGTTGCGGTTTTTAAAATCCTTTCGAATCGTTCTGTTTACTTTGGAACTGATAGAATTTTGAAACACAAAATTTCATTTGGTTTTTTTGTGCATCTTGGAGTAATACGGTTCTTTCTTCGAGTGCAGTGTATATACAATTATTCGTACCCTTCGACTCTTATAAAAATATAAAAGAACATAACGAAGGAATCAATCTACCTAAGGTTACCACTATCTGGGTAAGTTTAACCTTTGCAAATAACCAGTTAAAATATTTATGTATCTTCAATTGTTATAAATGTCACTCACTTCGTCTTATCTTCTTCCCTGTTACCTGGCGGTATATGATTGCTATTGCATCATAGCCCATGTTATGTTAGGACTTTTGAAAACATACAAAAAAGCTCAAATTCTAACAGAACCTACATAGATCTCCAAAAGTACGCATTAACAAAAGTGGCATAGTTCTTTTTGAATCTTTTTGTGTTTTGTTTGTTTCAACTAGCTTCTTGTTGGAAGAATTTGGATGTGTGTTCGGATCTTCTAAGAACCATTTATTACTTCTTTTTTTGTGTTTTAGCTAATATTTCGCGAGATGGGAGGTTTTTGTTTAGTTTGGCATGTAGTATGGGCTGGTAATACAAAAGCTCGCAACATGTTGGCCGGAGCTAGACTTTTTTTGTTTTACTTTTATTTGGAGATGTTTGCCCATCATGATGGTATGTGATGTTTTGGGGCATCTGATTTTTTTTTTTTTACTTTCCGAGAACGTCTACATCTTCATCATGTGTTTGGTATTCCTACCTATTGTGCAGTGTTGTGTGAAGCTCTAGGGCATTGTTTTTGGTCCGTTTAATTTTTGTGTCTCTATCAAAGTTAGATTAAGATTTGTTTGTTTGTTTTGTTTCTGTTTTAAATTGATTGGCATACTAATATTTGTATTTACGCAATACTTGTGTTCTATATTTAAATATTTGTTTTGTTTATTTTTTTTGTATTCGTTTCAAATCATGTTTTGTGAATAACTTTACATCCGGTAATTGTCATTCCGTCCGTCACGTCGTCTTCAGTCCAGATGTTCACCGATTTACGTACCTACATATCATCATATCAAAGCGAAGACTTTCCGGGCTAATGTCTGGCCCACCGGAGTCTTTTTGTCATTATTTCTGCTTCGGGGCAAATTTGATGTAGCTCGTGGTTATGATCGGATGAAGGACCATCTATCCTTCGTATAAAACTTTTCTATGTGCCTTTGGCAAGTCCGGGATTCGTAAATGAGTTGGTACAGGTATAAGACTTGCATCTTATAGGTAAAGCAGCAGTTTCGAAATAATGATAAGATTTTTTGTGATCTAATGAGCTTTGAAGATTTTAATGCTGATACCACTGAAGCTAATCAAAAGATTTATCAGATTAATTAAGGATACATATTCGTAAGTCAAAACGTAGAATAGTAGAACCTTTACATAATATTACGTTTTGTCTACCTTAAATCCCAGAAAAGTCAAGATTTGTTCTTAATCTACTTCGCTTAATCAGGTAATTAGCGTCAGTGGAATCAGCATATTAAGTTCCGCATTTGTATAAAATATTTGTCCAGAAAAATAACATTCAGCTGTTTAAAAAGTGACTTTAATAATTCCGTCGCTACTACAGCCTTGAACGCAGAGATAAATTGTTTTAGAAAATTTGTTTTAAGGATTCACTTTTACGGCCAAAAGTCGAAAACTTTCATTTGCTCAAAATCAGCACGTTTTATTTTTTTTTTTTTTTTCAAAAGGTGGATAATATCCATGCTAAGTAATACGAGGATTCAATGAAGTTAGGATATTCAATGTGTACCAAATATGCCAGCAGAGGAACACCCCAAGGAGGTGTACTGTCTCCTCTTTTATGGTTTCTGGTCATAAACAACATTCTTGTGAAACTCGAGAATAGTGGAGTGAAAGCGGTTGCGTACGCTGATGGTTTGGTCATTCTAAATTCAGGAAAATTTCCAAGCGTGATCAGTGATATCTCTAATATGGTTTTGAAGAAAGTAAGCACCTGGGTCGCGATCTGTGGACCAGGTGTTAACGACAACAAAACCGAGTTGATCTTTTCACCACCAAAATCAAAGTACCACCCTTCACTCTACCTCGGTTAAACGGTCAATCATTAACACTGTCTTCCTGTACCAAATATCTGAGCGTAATACTAGACACCAAATTAACCTGGAAGCTCAACATCGAAGAACGGGTGAGAAAGGCGTGCGTGGCCTTCTACGCCTGCAATAAATCCTTCGGTAAAATGTGGGGCCTCCAGTCAAAAATGATCAAGTGGACGTACACAGCGGTTACTAGGCCTATACTTCTTTATGGATCCATTGTGTGGTGGCCCGCTCTCAGCAAAGCTTACATAGTACACAAGCTTACAAAGGTGCAGAGAAATGCTTGCGTAGGGATATCAGGGACAATCAGGTCCTGCCCAACAGATGCACTTAAGGTCATCCTGGACCTTCTTCCGGTTGACTTCTTTATTAAATATCAGGTGTCCTGCAGTATCTTGAGACTTAAAGAAATAGGATGCTGGAAAACGAGATCCTATACGGGCACTGCAACCAAACCAGCCTGATATCATTAGACATCCTATCTACAATCACCGATTACTGCATTCCCTACCCTAAACACCTCAAAGAAGTTTAGAGTCATGTCCCCGTCAAGAATTGACTGGGAGGAAGGCGATGTGACGGAAGATTTCGACACAACTATCTTCACGTATGGTTCAAAGATGGAATGCGGTGTAGGTGCAGGTGTCTTCTGTGAATCTCTTTAGATTTCAAAATCATATAGACTTCCCGATTTTGCCAGTGTATTCCAGGCAGAATTGTTAGCGATAAGGGAAGCTTGTATAGTCCTTAAAAATATCCGACAGAACCAAAATGTAGCTATTACTAACAGACAGTCAGGCAGCTATTAAATCCATTGATTCAGCTTTATCATCCTCTAAACTGGTCCAGCAATGCAAAGAGGCCCTCAAGGAATTAGATTTGAGCGTCACTCTAATCTGGATACGGGGCCATTGGCAGTGAGAGTATATGCTCCTCTTGGAGTTGTGAAGGGCTATATCCTGACCAACTACACATCAGAAGAAGGTGGAATAGTTTAACGAGTTGCGTTATATCTAGGAAAATCTGGTCCGCCTGTAGCAAACCAAAATCAATCAATTAAATTTCCAAACCAAGGCATGACATAGCCAGGTTTGTTGATACCTGCAAAGGGCATTGACCAAATATTGGCGACAAATCATCGGGCTGCGTAAAATTTAATTTATGGGCCAACATGGCGTATACGTGTTCTGGATTAAATTTGCTTTTAACTGTTGATTGTCAAATAAGCAAGCATTATGTTTTTTTAGTAAGAAATAAATTTTATTTTTTGATCATTTGTTCGATAAAAAAGATGATTTTGCTAAAGAACACAAACATTCCTAGGATTCGGAGCTAATTTTTGGTGTTATACTTCGCGTAGGTAGGTAGGTAGAAATGGCTGTCCTACTTCGCACAGGACACAATTGGCGCTGATTGCGCCGTTTTGGTACCATACCTCGTGAGATTCTAAATGGATTTGAAAGTGGGTTCTGGATTATGTATGTTCCGCACACACAGTCCTACATATGAATTGGTATTATTCTCCTACCCTACGGCCTATTATCTCAAAGTGCCATTTAATGAGGGAGAAATAAAGAGGGGCGGGAGGCGCTAAAGCCACTTTGTATTATTGAGGTAAGAGATCAAATCTTTGATCTTGAAATCTGCGAGTTCCTCAATGCCGTTGAAGAATTCTTTACCTAAATGGAGTGCTCTTTTCCTAGCCAGGGCTGGACAATGGCATAGAAAGTGTGGGACCGTTTCTTTTTCTTCCTGGTTCTCACAGCTACGGCAGAAAGAGTTATGTGGTATACCCAATTTTGCCGCATGCTCCCCTACAGGCCAATGCCCTGTGCAGGTAGCGACAATCCTGGCTATGTCATGCCTTGGTTTGGAAATTAAATTGATTAATTTTGACTTGTTATAGGCGGGCCAGATTTCCTAGATATAACGCAGCTCGTTAAACTACTCCACCTATGATTTGCTTCTGATGTGTATTTGATCAGGATATTGCCCTTCACAACTCCAAGAGGAGCATATACTCTCACTGCCAATGAGTTGTGAAGGGCTGATCCTTGCCTGGCTAGCTCATCTGCTTTCTCATTTCCCTCATAGCCCCTATGGCCCGGTATCCAGATTAGAGTGACGCTCATATCAAGTTCCTTATACTTCGCGTACTTCAATCCAAAATAATGAAAAAATATATTTTTTTAAAACTGAAAATTTAATGGGAGAATGGCAATTGTGGATAAGCTTTAGTATACGACGAAATACTTTCATCCTTATCCGGCTTCCAATCCATGTATAAATATAGGATCTCAGCTTGGGATACAGCAGTTTTCCATCGCATTGGGATCGGTCGCTCGCATATGTTTTCCAGTCTTCGAAAACAATTGCTCTCTCTTCCACAGTCACTTGGTCTTTGAACTGTAGGTTCGGTTTTCCCTTACGTCTCGAATCTGGGGGCTGGGTTGAGAAGACTTTCTTGGCTGGAGCGTTGTCATCTATTCGCTCGATGTGGCCGAGCCAATGTAGTCGTCGAACCTTGTTCTCCATTCGCCATCGTCACATACGGGACTGAAATTCCGTCGACGAATTTTTCTTAAGAAAGTGCCCAGTTCCCCTTTATTACTTCTCGTCCAACACTCGGCGCCGTAGAGTAGGACAGGTAAAATCAAAGTTTTGTATAGTAAACACTTTGTTTTTCGAGTGCGGAGTTTTGAACCCAGTTAGTTGTTTGGCCAAACCGTAGTAGCAGCGCAGCGGTAAGCTAGGATACTTCTTCGTCGGATCTCCAGTAAGGTGTCGTTTGTGTGATTGATGTGTGTTCCAAGGTAAGTGAACTCGTTAACTTCCTCGAAATTATTACAACCAACAGTGACGTTATTTCCTAGGATGTTCTTTTGTTTGTTGACATTATGTACTACCTTTTCCTCATTCACTTTTAGACCAATGAGCTTCGCGTGTTCTTCAATCGCTGTGTAGGCGTCAGACACAGAGCATCCGATAATGTCAATGTCGTCCGCATAGCCTATGAGCTAGATGGATTGTGTGTTTTTTCCGCGCATCTCCTTGTCTAAGACATTCGCATGTTTGTAATAACTCAGATGAGCTGTTGCCCATTCTGTTTTATGTGGATTGACGTCCAAGCCACACTGTTTAGCCCAATTTGTCAGCCTGTTTAAGCCATTTTGTAGGAGTTCCGAGAGAACTTGAGGATGTTTCCCAGATACAGATACGTCGTCAGCATAGGCAATAATCTTGAAACCCTCTGCTTCCATTGACTTAGAAGGTCATTCGTTTGTTCCATAAAAGAGGTGAAAGGACCCTACCTTGAGGGGTACCTCGATTCACCATTCTGGTGGTAGTAAAACTTCTCATGCAAGTAACATAATAAAAATACCAATCAACCAAATTAAAGTTAAGAAGCCGCGCAACATGTGTCATTTTAAAAAAAATTGCAATTTCCTCAAAACAACGAATCAATTTCAAAAATGCCTCCAGACACTATGTTCCTTGTAGCATTTTTCAAAGAAAATACAATAACAAAAAATGTACATCAAACACTTTTATAAATAGAAAAAAAAATGACTCATTGACCTTTGTCATAAAAAGCATTAATAATTCAAGTCATTATTATTCACAAATAACTGCAAAATCTTAAAAATAAAAACAAACAAAAAAACCTTATAGCAATAAATTATTATTGTTATGTCATAAAATAACTTGTTTCTGTTTAATTTTTGTTTTGATGATTTTATTATCAAATAAATTTTCATGCTTGGTAAATATTTAAATGAACACATATCTTATCTACACTGAAGAAAATAAAATAAGAATTTTAAAATCTCTATGCACAAATTTTTGTTCATAAGATTTTATATTCAGACAAAAGACAAGGGTATGCAGTCACGATCTGTTGTGCAACAGAACCTTATCATGTGTTGGTTCTAAGCTAGTCAAGTCTAAACTCTTTCAACAAAATATTTATACGAAATGCATCAGAGTTTAAACAATGAATTCGTCCATCAGCTGTGGACTGAACTTGAAATGCATGATTGGTTATTGATACGGATTTCATAAGAAAAGTGTGCAATAGGTTCTTATTACTTACTTGCAGCAGCAGCAGCTGTTGCTACAAGCATTAAGGTGTACTTTAAGTTTGTATTTATTTTATTTTATAGTAACACTTTAAAACCAAACGAATTTGAGGCAGTAATATTTGAAGTGACTTGGCATTGTGCACTTCTGTGTTCTGAAACTCGGAAACTTGTGTCGTTGTGTGTGCAGTGGGAATTGTTGTTAGAAAGTATTAGTAATTGGAAACTTGACAATAACAATGAACAACTATTCAAACACTGCAACAGAGCCTTTAAGTAGTGCCAGTAAGTGATAAGGGGTTTTCCGGTATTGTTGGTTTCTGAACTTTGACAGTCGATAGCGGCTATATCGCGCGGTTCGCGCATTACTATTCACCATAACCATCTTTAGCGATTAGACTCATTTCTGGATGATCGGTACGTGAATAACAAAAATTGTTCAATAAGAGACGATATCAAGGAGAGGGTTCATAACTTCACGGGCCATAACTTCACATACTGATTTCATAAAAATGTTATACCATTTTGTCCTTTTTTTCCTAGCTCATTAAGCTCATTAAGATTAAAGACACACCCTTTAGAAAAAGTTTAAAATAACCGTTCGTTCCTCAAACACCCATTTATCCCCAAGTAAGCTCAAATTCCATGCAGTTTGACTGTAAGACAAACTTTAACTATTAACACTAACAGTTCAAAATGATTTGTAATGAGTGTGGAAACCGACATGTAAATTTTCTCCACTTCATTAATCATGCCATTCAACAAGTAAACAGCTTGGTATACATTTGAACCCACTATCGAGTCGTCGTGCGTTACTCCGCGTCATCATCATCGCCGGACGATCGGCTTAACTTAATGTTAGGTTCAATCCAAACAATTGCCTGGTAGAGCTTAAACCAAGAAGTCGAGGTCGACGGTGAAAAAAAGGAGCGAGGTGGGTCAGGGTATAGGACCTCCTTATATCTTCCTCATTTGCAGTTTATTTGAAGCAAACCAAGGCATAGTAGGTATGTTATGTACCTATTTTCCAGGTTTGCCTCTTCATGGTGTCCGATTTGTGTTATGTAGCATGTAGGCATATCGTTCAAAGTAGATATCTCATTTGTCGACACCTTTAGGAGTTTATAAATCACAATCTAGCTGATGGAATCTATTCACCATCCATCCCATCTGAATACATGTATTCGCAAAACGAAACAATATCTCACATTGTGTAAGCTAAGTGCCCATCTTGAATTCAAAAGATTAAATTGACAGGGGCAGAGCATGTGCTATACCAATTCCTTAATTGAACAAAAGAAATGAACAGAAAACAGCTATTTCCCGTGTCGGTTTGAGAGTACGAAAGTTTATGCCATGATGATATGAATTAAAGAGGAATCGAATCGGCCGACACCTTAAGGGCGATTTGGTTATTTTACCAAATTATGTTGAACACGAACTATTCAAGTCGTATTATGGTATTTAAGCATCTGTTTTTTTTATATTTCAATTTAAACGATTGTGTGTAGAAAATTCACACACATAACTTTCTCCTTCCGACAGTTGATTGAGTTTATTAAAGTTCCGATGTCTGAATTATTTTCCTGAATCTATTTCTATATAGTAAGAAGGCTAACCTTAATTAAAGAAAGCATAATACTCATCACTTTTTTGTCGGAACTTAACGATCATTGCTTTTTTTACTCTTCTGGGAATCGTTCGGTGATCTGTTTACATACTTACTTAGGTCCTCAAACCCTATATGACCTATATGAATAAGGACCAGGCTTGCCAGATTGGGCTATTTATCGGAAATTGGGCTATCTTTTTCCAAAATTACCGACAACAATTTTGGTATGACAGCCCAATCCTAATTGGGCTATAAATAGCCCAAATCTTGGGCGATATTTTTTTATTCAAATAAATCATATGTATAAATAAAGCACTTTTCTCTCTCAACATACGCTTAAAGTAGTCCGACATTCGCTATTTAAGTCCGATTGTATGCCTTAATGACAAACGTCCAAATTTTAAGGATCTGTCCTTGGAGATAATTCCAAAAAACAAAAAAAAAAAACTGTGGCAAATATTCAAAGTTTGGAAAGTCAGTGGAATAAGCTCCCTCTATTTGATTGGAGTCCGTATTTTGCCTCCAAATATTCAACGAATTACCAATGTAATGACAATGATCATGAGGATGACAGTGACGATGATTCTGGAGAGGTTATTGCCCTTATAGACTGATTTTCAACAATTAAATATTTAAGTTTTATGTGATAATTTTGTTAACTCTTCTTAATTAAATGAACTTATTTATTTTGGTTTTCTTTGTTTTTTTTTTTTTTTAATAAAAATGTATTTTTGGTTGTTCTTAAAATTAAAATAAATTGTGAAGTTATCCGAAATGTTTTTTTGAATTGGTATTGGGCTACTGTTTGGGCTATTTTTTCGGCTCCGATTTTGGGCTACAATTTTTTTCAAATTGGGCTATTGAACTAGTTCAGGACATGGCAACCATGATAAGGACCCCTAGTGTGGCTTAGAAAATCTACAACGTAAGCTCACCATCGTGTTCGGTTCCTGAACATGAGCGCTTTCTTCCAACTTCTCAGTCTTCTAGCTCTTCTTCCCTCTTGAGTGAGTAGATTCAATTGCCTTTTGCTTCCCCATTCTACTGCTGGTATCCTGTTCTTTGCCACCCGCGGTAAAGATGATACTTCCAAGGTATTCGAACCTCTATAATAATTTCAGTACCGGTCTTGGAGAAACATTTATGAGAAAAGATTACTGAGTTCCGAGGTTGATCATCTTTGTTTTACCGGAGTTGATATCAGCCACACGATTACTACATTCATTTGTTGATCTAGGTGGATGGATACTATTTTAAGATACAGGAGTTCTCTGGATGTCGTCAATGACTGCTTATAAAAGCCTTGCAAGCGTTCGGTTGATTACTAGCGTATGTAAGGTTGGGTTAGGTGATAAGGGGTGTGCACAGCGTGAAACTGTTGCATACACAGGGGCCTACTGGTCCATTGTGGTCCTCTATAAAAATAAAAGTTAGCATCGATGCTCTTCACAGTTGCCGAATAACGTAGACTGGCTCGTTAACGAACCAGACTGTGCTATCTATAAATTTCCTCATGTTTGCCATTGAGTCCTGTGCTAGATCATCCAGTTCCCCAACAAACCTGTTCCCGAAATGACGGAATCAGTTAAATTGGGGGTTAAGACAGTCACAGAGCAGCCTGGCTGTCCACGAAAAAAGTAATCTCCAAGGAGCTTAGCTTTTCATGATATGCCATTTCAGCTGCTTTTTCAATTTCATAGATCTCTGATGTTGAGAGCTTGGCAAAACACTCCAGCACCTGTTCTTGATGCCATTTTTGACCGACAGTTAGTGTAGAAAGGGATACCCTGGTTTACTTGTAAGTGAATTAGGATCCCAACCCTGTCTTTCTGGTATGCTATAAGTGCTGTGCTTCCCAAAAATCAGTTCTTTTAAACGAATTGCAGTTTCGGCTGCCGTGTACCTTATGAACTCATCCAGAGCCAGGAGATCCAAGATCATTTCCAACCCAGCTTGTGGTGAGGATCTCCGAGCCCCTGTAATTCCTATACACGCTAGTCTCTGTACCTCATTCAGGTTCTTGAGATAGCTTGATTTTTCTACTGCTTTCCACCATACAATAGAGCCAAAGGTGAGAATGGGTCTGATAATCGCTGTGAACATCCATTGGATGACTTACGATCGCATACCATACCATAGATTGCACATAGTGCTTTTTTCATTCTTTCCTCAGTATAACGCTTCCATGCAAGCTTGTAGTCAAGGATTACTCCTAGAAATTAAGCTTCCTTAGAAAGTTTTAGAGGAATACCATTTAGTTTCGTTGAAGGCCTCCAGTTTCCGTTTTTTTTCGTGAACAAAACTAGCTCTGCCTTGGTGGGGTTGACCCCAAACCGTTCTTAGTTGCCCAAGACGATGAATCCTTAATGCGTTTTTCATAATGTTGGTAAGGAACTTGCCAGATACCAGAACCACTATGTCATCTGCATATGGTACAATTTTTTTTGGCCTGATCTTTAAACTTTGTGAGAATTTTGTCGACAACGAGGACCCAGAGTTTTCTCAATAGTGCTAACTCCCAATTGAGAGTTGATAATTCTGGCATTAAACATGGTGAAGATCCAATCGAAAATGACAGATTCAACTCCAACTTCAACTAAGGCAGTTTTGATTGATTCCGTTTTTACGTTATTAAACGCACCCTCGATATCAAGAAATGCTGCCAGGGTATATTCCTTTTGTTCAAGGCTTTTCTCAGTATGTGAAACTACCTCATGCAGAGAGTCTCCACTGATTTTGAGAAGTTCTCTAACGTGCAGATCAATTGTTCTCTCTAGTGTCTTAAGGAGAAACGAAGAGAGACTTATTGGTCTATAATCCTAAGCGGTCGAGTGAGTCGGTTTCCCGGCTTTTGGGATAAAAACTACCTTAACTGTTTGATCGGTCCTTAGCTAGGTGCATTGGCCTTACCCAAGGATTTCATCTAATAAAAATTCTTTCTCTTGTTGAAGACAGGCCTCACTGTCCTCAGAAAAACGGATAAATAGGCAAAAGCCATAACTGTTAGATCGGTTCTTAGCTAAGTCGTAGTTTCTGAACCTTGTTGTTGTTGATGAAAGGAAAGCTCCACACTTGCATAGTTTCCGGGGCGGGACCACACCGGGCACTTTTGCCGTGAAAAAACATTGGCCCTAAACCAAGGTTCCAGCAATCATCAAGGTCCTATTTAACCCTTAAACTCTAAAACAATCAAATATAGAGGTTGACAAAAGCTTTTTCATTTGTTCGCCTATAAGGGCATCAGACGAAACATTGATAAAACCAAATTTATTGATATGACATGACATGAATGAAGTTGACGCCTACAGGGACACTTGATAAAGTTTTATTTTTATTTCCTATTCCCTATGTATAAGCTTACAAAATGGTTTGTTTGTGCATTACTCTCCCACGAGTAACTTTTTTAGTGGTATCACAATGGACCCTTGAGGTCTAAGTGAGTCAGTAACATCTATCCAGCCACTCCAACCTAACCTAGGTTAGGTTAGGTTAAAGTTGCTGCGGATACAGATTCCGCACACTTAGGCCAAAATAAAAGGCCCATTGTGATACCACATGAATCTAGAGAATTACTTCTTACTAGTCGAACCATTTTGAGCTTTTTATAATGCGAGAAGATATTTGATATCCTTATTAGCTAGTTCACTGGGATTATCGTAAAAATATTCTCCCAGATGAAGTTTGCGTCTTATTGAAAGAGCAGGGCATGTGCAGAGAAGGTGAGAGATTGTTTCCTCTTCTTCCTAGTCCATACAGCTCCTGCAAAAGTCATTTGAGGCTACACCAAGTCGTAATGCGTGTCTGCCTATAAGATAATGTCCGGTAAGGCCACCTATTAGGGAGCTTATATGAAATCTGCTTTGAGATAACAAGTCCTTAGAGCGCTTTAGGTCAAGTGACGGCCATATGAGATTTGTGGCTGCGCACGTAGGTAAATTGTACCAGCTAGACCTTGTTATCGTGAAGGCTGTTTTTATTTAAGAAATTTCGACCTACTTAAACACTGTAAGATATAATATCTTATAATCTAGTGATAAGTGTAGTATAATAAAACAGATATAACAGATATGGAACTTAAGCGAACATTTGGAATACAGGTACATAGTTGTGATTATTGTTTTTTTTTTTTTTTTTTTTTTTTTTTTTTTTTTTTTTTTTTTTTTTTTGTATATATATATAATTCATTAACAATTGCAGATTACGAGTACATAATACATATGACACGATTATAAGAACATACATATGACACGGTTTTTATAAAGCTTCAACTAACATTCACGATAAAAGAAAGTATAATTATTAAGATGCAGACAAATGTTTTTTGATTTCATCTTTCACTTTCGATGCATCACTCAATTCTCTTATGGCACGTGGTAAGGAATTCCAAAGACGGATACTATTAACATAGAATTGGCGCTCAGATGTAAGAGATGAGTAGCGCGGATGTATGAGTTGACGAGTCCTGGTTGATGAAGTGCTTCTGAGTCTATTGAAAAGATATTCGGGTGTATGTGAAAGCCAAATATCGGATAACAAGGCTAATGTTCGAAAATTAAGGAAGTTATCAAATGACATATTCAATACTTGGCAAGAAAAATTTGAAATCCGGTCACGTCTTCGTAGTCCAAAAATGTAACGTATAGCACTATTAAATGCCACATTAAGCCTTCGTTTGCTCTCATAACTGGCAGAGCAAAATATCTCACAACCATATGTTAGAATAGGGATAATCAGGGTTTTGACAAGCATGAAACGAGTGTTTATAGGTGTGAAATACTGAGCCACTTTTAAAGAACGCAAGGCCCCGTAAGTTTTACCGACAATTATATTAATGTGAGTATCCCATGTAAGTTTTTGGTTGAAGGTTACACCTAGATTTTTTGCTAACTCAACAAACTCAATTGGTACATTATTCATTAGAATTGGAGGAAGGTAAGACAGATCTAAAGGTGTTCTTGATATTACCAAGCATTTAGTTTTAGAAGGGTTTAGTAATAGTCTGTTTGTTCCAGACCAGCGTTGAATACTTTCCAGGTCTTCATTAAGGCATGCTAAATAAAGCTCAACTAGTCCAAGCGGACAACTTAAATAAAGTTGCACATCATCAGCATACATTGCTGAAAGGCAGTACTTAATATGAGAAGGTAGAGAGTTTATATATAAGGAAAACAGCAATGGACCCAAAATGGATCCTTGCGGGACACCATTTGTATTTGATAGAAAATTTGATAAAGAACCATTGACTTCTACAGCTTGTGACCTACCGGTAAGATAAGAAGACAATAATTTTAACGCTGTTGTCGAGAAATTAAACTCTCTATAGAGTTTTTCGCATAAGATAGTGTGGTCAACAGAATCAAACGCTTTCGAAAAATCCAAGAGAACGAGGAATGAAACATGATCCCTATCCATCGCCTGTCTTAGGTCCTCGATAACATTGATTAATGCAGTCACACAACTGTGTTTCTTCCGAAATCCAGACTGTAAAGGAGATATGATTTTCTTTTCGGTAATAAATAAATTCATTTGTTTTTGTATAAGTCTTTCAAAGACTTTTGATAAAAACGGTAAGATCGAAATCGGCCTGAATTCGTCACATTTAGAGTTTTTAGGGATAGGGATAATTTTGGCAAGCTTCCATTGCTTGGGGTACTCCCCAGACATAATAACAAAATTAAAAATGTGTGTTAAGTAAGGTAGAACAACAGGCAAAATAATTTTGAGAAACAGAGGGTGTATTCCATCCAGACCCACAGCTTTTGTGTTTCTTTTAGCAAAAGTTTGCATGTAGCTATCGGTATACCTATCTTTTCCCTTGCAGGTAAGATAGATATGACGGTTCCATTTTTAGCGAGTTCGTCGGTTCAACAATTTCCCCTGATGTATCTGTGGCCCGACACCCAGCAAAGGTGAATATTAAATTGCTGCGCCATCTCCATAAGAGATGATCGACAGTCGAGGGCCTAACCTATGTATAAACTTTGTTCTCTAAAAATAAAAACAACTTAAGAGAATTAAAAAGTTTTTGTAGGATAAGGATGTTATGAGAATTGAAACTGTTAAAAATGCGTAAAAAAAGGAGTGTCCTGACTCACGACCATAGAGAATATAACGAAGACTATGTTAACAAATTTGATGCAGTGTTTCTGGAGTGATGCATTTCGGTGTGTCATTTGAACCTATTTATCCGTCCCGTGCCCTTGTGAATGATCTGGTTTTCATATTTGGCATATTTGGAAGAAAAGTAATGGGTTTACTTTTTCTCAAGTGTCTCAAAACAGTAGAAAGACATTCATTATTATTTTTGTTATATTGCCTTATCTCAAAGGCACAGTCAAGCTCTATAATATTTTAATTATTACTTGCCTTTCGCGACTCTTTAGCAATACGAAAATCTACCTTTTTTTGTTGGTCTAAAAAGCCTTGGGTAGAACCATAGAAACATGGCAATAATAGTTCCCTTCAGATTGTATTTCTATGCAAATTTTGTATAATTTAAATTTGTAATTTTTTTTTGCTTTTTGTCTTCTCTCTTAACTACCTTAAAAAGAACACACAAAATTTCTTGTGGCGTTTTTCCATCTTGCATTTTGATCATGGAATTGGTGGTGGTGAAGTGTTGTGTTGTAGAAAATGAAAAACAAAATTCGAAGCTTCTTTCTCATAGATAAATTAAAATTATGCAAGCTTTTCACAAACTAAATAATGACTCGAATCACTCACTCACTGCGCGCGCATTGCTCAATAGTGGCTGATGGCAGTTGGCGCTATATCACATTGGTAGGTATGATGACGGTAACAGTAACAGTTACAACAAAATATAGGGACTATGATGACAGCCCTGTGTTTTGGATTTGGTGTTGGTGCCACTGTTGGTCTGGTGGTAACCATTTATTATTATCTAACTTCGACATTGTTAGTACTGATAGACAATTTTCAAGAGTTTGGTGAAAAAAAATCACTGAGCGGTGGTACCACAAGAAATTCATCCCAAGGATGTCATGAATAGAATTATAGATCTTGAAGAATTCACAGAAGCCAACGAAAATATGAATGATAAGTAAACAATTTATTCAAAAAACAATCCAAGACAAATGATGTTGATGGGGATAGCTGATGGGGAATAGTTTGTAGTCTGTGGGTTGGCATTAGGGCGGGCGTGGTGTTGATTATTATCGTTAGCTTGTAATTAAATTAATCAAAAATAAGTAAGTTTGTTTTAATTAGTGACGGAATATGATTAATATTTTATGAGGTGTGAGTTTTTAGAAGTCTATTGTGTGAGAACAAATGGAAAAGGCATGAGGTAGGCTTTCATTTTTCAAAAAAAAAATCCATTTAGCATATTTTTTATTCTCAAATTTCAAATCAAGTTTTTGAATAAAAGAGTTGTATGATGATTAATGACCCTTTGATGACTCAAACGGAGTGGACCCAACCATTCGTGTTGTGCCTGGCGGACTAAAGTTAATATGACGGATTAAATGATGACTTTATACCTTCGGTGATAATTTTCTGCAGGACATCAACCACAAAATAGGACCCGCAGACAATTTTTGATCTAAATTAAAACAAAAATAATTGTTTTAGTTCTTTAATGTCAAGTTAAAACTGTTTTAAAGCTTGAATATTCGGAACAAAATTAATCTGATGATTGATTTCTTTTTTTAGAAAAGTTCAAGAGTATCTCACAAGTAGGAGATCTGCTTAAGATGACATAGTCGACAAGACGACATAGTCACATTTTCTCAGCAACCATAGGTTTAACGGTTTTTTTTTTTTTAAATATGCCCGAATGTACAGTTTGAGAATGTTAGTTCCTCAGTTATTGTCTCTTTCCTCAGTTGGAAATAGTATTTTATGAGAAGCAGACGGACGGAATTTGCTACACACATTTTTTTAAACGTAAAAGTGTTATTAAATATATTTCGATTAAGGTAGATGTCGTTTCTTCGGTTTAACCACAACTGAAGTCAGAAAATTGGCTTATGAATTTGTAGAAAATTAAACACACATTTGATAACAGAACCCAAATGGCAGGATGGGACTGGCTGAATGGATTAAGATCCCGGAACCCGGAACCCTGAGCCAACTTCCACTGCGAGGGCCAAAGCATTTAATAAGCCACAGGTAATTAAGTTTTTTGAAATACTAAGTCCGTTGGTCAAAGAAATACCGCCTCAAAAAATCTATAATATAGATGAAGCTGGATAAAGCACAGTTCAAAGACCACCAAAAGTCTTTGCCCTCAAAGGTAAGAATCAAGCACCTGGAACCTTTGTTCCTCCAACTTTAGTATGCCCACAATCTGGAATATTTTGATGGTGAACCAGCTGGATCACTGGAGTAGTGCTATGAATACGAATATATGGTGGGTGAATTATTTTGCAAATGGATGGAACATTTTGTAAAGTTCACTGGTTGCAGCCTTCAAAAGAAGGTTCTCCTTATTCTTGACGGCCATGCAAGCCACAAACATCACCAGGCATTAGAATATGCCAAAGCAAATGGTGTTGTTATGCTGTGCCTGCCGCCTCATTGCACACATAGAATGCAGCCATTAGACGTTTCATTTTTTGGACCACTTGACAGATACGTCCGATTGCACTTACGTCCCTTCTTTCTAAGGTCATGGAAACGCTGATAAAAAAATCAGCTCAAGAAATACACCGAAGACTGAAAGCTTCTTAATGACCGGCAGTACCGCTTTCGCAGAAACAGGTCCACTGGTGATTTGATTGTTTATCTCACCGAACAGTGGAACAAATCTTTACATCGTTTAGGAGAAGGTAAGATTATTGCACTTGATATTTCAAACAGTGGCGATTCCTGGTCACATTGGGTGGGTTAGCTACGTTCTTCGCAAAAGTTTAATTTACTATACTAAGAAAACAATTTTACCCATTTAGACAACAGATATCATGTTTAATATGTTATTTAAATCGGAGTAATTTACAATAAACAACATAAACTAATAACATAAAACTTAACATTCACAACAGCAAACAATAAAATAAAATAAAAATAAATAAATAAAATTCATAAAATTCAGTCATAAAATGAAAAATAATGTTTAAAATTAGCGATAAATAAAATCCATTCTGTTTTTATTTAATTTTTCAATTAAATTTGTATTTTAAGGAGAACGTTAGTTGTAAGGCTTTTAAAAATTCTATTTCAATTGGATTAAAAAAAATCACATTGCATTCTAACATTGGCGAGACTAGGTTCGCAGGGCCGGTTAGTGAGCTAATAAATTTTATATTTTAGATCAAGGTGGGAGCGATGATTAAGTTATTAAATAATATTCAATCTCATATCATACACCCTTTACTAACGAAATTTATTTTACCACACCAGGAACTATCGTAAAGTTCTCAGAATATGTTCAGAAAGCTCAAAATCTAATTACAAATACCTAATGTATGTTTATCAACTTAAAAGTTAATTCTAATCGGTCCAGGCATTAAGAAGGAGTTCAGAAGAATACGTTCTTAGAAATAACGTTTGCTGGGTCAGCTAAAATAAAAAATAGAGTGGCGCGACAGCTCTTGAAGAGCCAAGGCCTAAGTGGCTTACTCTCATCAACAATTCTCTAGGTGCGTGTGAAGAATTGAGGGGACCTACAAATTAACGCCGATTCCGAACGGCAAAGTTGAGAAGCACTTTTTCATGACAGATAATACTCTTGGAAGTTTTGTCAGTTCTTCGCAAGAGGCAGTGTCCGTGCTGGGTCAGCTAGTAGAATACAAAATATTCTATGGCTCTTTTCAGGTTCTAAGTTATGGGAACATCCATGAAATACGTCACGCTTTATTAAGCTGTTTTCGACCAACCCCTGTAATAAACTTATAAGTTGAAAGTATGCGTTCTATTTTGTTCTCTCGTTTGCTCTCAAATTGGCCTTGTTGCATTTTTAATTGAGTTAGGCGACTTGAATAGGAAATTCAATATTTCTGCCATTTTCTGCTCATAAAACCGAAAATTACCTCAACAGCATTAATAGATGAAGCATTTCTACTAAGCTTATGTCGTAAATTGTTGCTTCAGACGTTCTTTGAAAATAAAAATACAGCTACCCTTCCACACGCTTACTGCTTTAACAATATGAACTCTCTCAATCAAGAAAGGAAGATCGGCGAGAAATAAATAAAATGAGTTCTATTATTACGGATTCTATTCTCCGGTGGAACAATTTATTTCCAATATGTATTTTCAAATTTTGTATTTTTCACACGACGGCAGCCCATGTACGTTAAATAAATGAAAACAGATCTTATGAATTTTATTTTGATGATTAAAGGTAAAGTACTCTGTAATTATATTTTTTTCTGTATATATTAAAAGTTTTTCTTCACAGAAAGTTCCGTGGAAACTTTTCTTAACATTTTTTGTTAAATACAATTTTTAAATTTGTCTATTTTCATTCGCACTAGTTTTTTGGTACAATTCAATACAATTGAAAAACCTCAAATTCCATCCCTGATCATACAGCCGACAGCGACAGCCGACTCGTCTTGCGTCTTGCCTGTCGTTGTTGTGTTCTCGTTTCATAGTTAGCTGTGATTTTTGCGCTAACCCTCGAGTTCATTTTTGAAGGCATTTATTCAAATGTGTTCATTTTCTGTTTATGCAGATTGTATGAAGTCTGTTAGCGCAAACTTTTGAGCTAAACCTTGTTCCATGATAGATTTTTGCATGATAGTTTTGTTTTGTGTTACGAAACGACTCGGATCTGTTTGTGTTGGGTTGGCTTTTGCCTGTAGTTGTTGCGTTCTTCGTTCCATACTCAGCGTTAGCTGTGATTTTTGCGCTAACCCTCGAGTTCATTTTTAAAGCATTTATTCAAACGTGTTCATTTTCTGTTTTTGAGGATTGTATGAATTCTGTAAGCGCAAATATTGGAGCTAAATATTGTTTCATGATAGATTTTTGAATGATAGTTTTGTTTGTATGCAATGAAAAATACATATTGGTAGGAAATTCTGTTTTGTTGCTATTAAGTACCTACAATAATGTAACGTATTATTCGTTGTCGTTTATTGACTTTTGAATAAGAATAATGTATAATATATTAGAAATAAAATTAATAGGTGTTCTAAAATTATTGGTTTAGCGCCGCTAAACTAGCCAACTATGAGGAATCGCCCCTGATTTCAAAGGCATTTGAAAAAGTCTGGCATCTTGCTCTTTTATCGAAAATGCGTTCCGCCGGTATAGATGAATCCCTTCTTCGTTTGATTAGAAACTTTCTGGTGTGCCTCAGGGCTCCGTTTTGTCTCCGACCCTCTTTCTCATCTTTATTAATGATCTTTTGTCTGTTACTTCTAATCCAATAAATTATTTCGCTGACGATAGTACCCTTAGCTTCTCATATTCGTTTCCAGATTCACATCCCTCCTCTTCGGGTGTGGAACTGCAATGGCAAAATATGATAAGCTCATTAAACTCTGACTTAAACAGCATTGTCCAACGGGGAATAAAAAACCGTGTAGAGTTTAAGGCTTCGAAAACTCAATGCTGTCTGGTATCGTTGAAGCGAAATATACCCACCTGGCCACTATATATGAGTGGCACTTGCATCAATGAGACCGAACATCTCGAGATTCTCGATATTTGCATCACTGACCACATCTTGTGGACCGAACACATACGCGATGTCGCCAAAAATGCCATCTGATCTGGCTTTTATCTACAAAACTTATATCCGTCCAAAGCTTGAGTACAATTCCCATCTTTGGGCTGGTAGCTCCAGCTACATACTTAAGCCTCTTTGATAGTATACAAAAAAGAGCAGTAAGAATGATTGGTGACAGACATCGCTAACTCATTCACCTTATTTAGGGTTTCCATCCGTCCGGGTTTTCCCGGACATGTACTCTTTTTTCACTCTGCGGGGGACGTCCGGGATAGTTTTTGTTAATTGTCCGGGTTTGTACTCTTTTTATCCATTGAGTAACCATATACTTTTATACTACTAAAACTTAAAGTTATTCAAAAAACGAACCGTACAAAATAAAGTGAACGAACAGGTCTAATACTTAAGATACGAAATTAGTAATCGAACACAACTTTTGTGCCGTCATTTATGTCAAAAAAAAAAGAACAAATTTGTTTGTATGTAGAATCAGAGATAAAAGGAGATCCGAAACTGACGTACGTTTTATTCTCCGGATACCGCAAATTATATTTTTATGTTACTTCGTGTATGAATAAATGGGAATAAGCTTGTTTGTTATGTTTTTAATTTGTGATTCCCCCATTACAGCAATTGACAAACAGAAGTTAAATGTTGTTTTAATAAAAGTTCGAAACTTTAAGATTCATCATTAGGTCCGTTCTTTCACTTTTTCGGGAGTTTTGTAATAACTGTTAAATTTCGAGGAATGGGGATGAATTTTTGCAATTCTCCTAAAATATAAAATCTCACATCGTAATTCTAATGGTTTGACAGAACTCATAAAATCTCCCGCAAGAAAGATTTGCGTGTACGATCGGAAGAAATATTGTTCTCCTTCAAAAGTGACAGAACTTACAAAACAGTTTAGTAAAAGTACATAAAAGTGTGAGAATTTGGGAAATTTATTGAGTTTTTGGGAGTTTTAGGAAGTAAAAGAACAGACCTTAAAATGTAAACTTTAAAGGAATTTCTTTGGGTATCTACTTCTATAGGAATAGACCTAATTGTAAGGCGAACTTATCTTACGTCTTACCCCAATCACATATTTTACTACGAAGGGAAAAAATCTACGTTTCTTGCAGAGTAAATTTGTTTTTTTGTTAGTCCGAGGTTCAAAGTTTACCCTCGATGTGATAATAAATTTAAAAAAAAAAAAAAACGGTTCAGGAACTCAAATATTTATGTGCAATTTTTGTGTGTTTATTCTGTCCTCATTGTGTACTCTTTTTTCAGTCCCCATTAGTCCGGGAAAGTCCGGGATTTTGAAACTTAAGTACTAGTTTCATCAAAACATATCTGGCAACCCTACCTTATTGGTGTCGTCGTAACTTTTCGTGTCTCTCTTTGTTTTACCGTTACTTCTGCGGTAATTGCTCTAGTGAAATAGCCAGTTGCATTCCACCCCTTAAGCAATATAACTGAAATACCCGCGCTTCCAGGAATGTTTACCCTCGAGCCCAATTTCGGTCGTACACTCAAGTATAGAGAATCGTTCTTTAGCCGTTCGTTGAATATATACTGAAATCCATTTTGCCACTGCCGAAATCCGTTTCGACAGGAAGTGCCAGAAAGAAAAGAAATGCAACAGGATCCCAAAAGAAAAGCAATTAAACGCGCTACAGGACAATTATGGTCAGCAGCAGGGCTTTTCAGACGATGATGGCGATGTGGCTTGTATTTACTGCAATGAGCTATTTAGCACTCACGTCCAAGAGAGCATTGGTTATGTTGCCAAGCATGCCACTCATTGTGTGCCGGTGTTCACCACAAAATAAAACAATTCATTTGCGAGCTCTGCAAAAAAAAAAAATAAAAAGGGGTATTTCATCTTACCCGAAGGCAATATGTCTTATTATCCGAAGGTACGGCATTTAGAAAGGGCTCTGGCCAATTGAAAAAAAAATAATTGTAATACTAAATATTGTGTAAATTCTATATATTAAAGTGTTTGTTATTTATTAATAAATAAATAAAATAAATAATTTTTGAATTCATTGCTATGTGTCCTAGATTTTTTATTTTCAGCTTTATAGAAAAACTAGCTGACCCTGCGACCCTCGTCTCGCACCTTTCAGAGCAACCTTAGAATTATAATTATTATCTTCGTGCTCTCGCAAATTTTGTGAATTCGCAATACAAAATTAATAATTTTTTCTATGAAAAGCAATGAGGTTTCCGAGATTTTCATCAAGAACTTTCTATTTTCAATTCGAAAACCGATTTTGAAATTTTCCAGTTTTCCATTTGAAAACCAATGCACCTGCAATTACGTGCAATTTTCCCGTTAAAAACCAATGAGGTTTCCGAGTTTTTCATAAAGATCTTTCTATTTTCAATTCGAAAACCGATTTTGAAATTTTCCAGTTTTCCATTTGAAAACCAATGCACCTGCAATTACATGCAATTTTCCCGTTAAAATCCAATGAGGTTTCAGAGTTTTTCATAAAGATCTTTCTGTTTTCAATTCGAAAACCGATTTTGAAATTTTCCAGTTTTCCATTTGAAAACCAATGCACTACAATTACATGCAATTTTCCCGTTAAAAACCAATGAGGTTTCCGTGTTTTTCATAAAGATCTTTCAATTTTCAATTCGAAACCCGATTTTGAAATTTTCCGGTTTTCCATTTGAAAACCAAGGCACCTACAATTACATGCAATTTTCCCTTTAAAAACCAATGAGGTTTCCGAGTTTTTCATAAAGATCTTTCTATTTTCAATTCGAAAACCGATTTTGAAATTTTCCAGTTTTCCATTTGAAAACCAATGCACCTGCAATTACATGCAATTTTCCCGTTAAACACCAATGAGGTTTCCGAGTTTTTCATAAAGATATTTCTATTTTCAATTCGAAAACCGATTTTGAAATTTTCCAGTTTTCCATTTGAAAACCAATGCACCTGCAATTACGTGCAATTTTCCCGTTAAAAACCAATGAGGTTTCCGAGTTTTTCATAAAGATCTTTCTATTTTCAATTCGAAAACCGATTTTGAAATTTTCCAGTTTTCCATTTGAAAACCAATGCACCTGCAATTACATGCAATTTTCCCGTTAAAAACCAATGAGGTTTCCGAGTTTTTCATAAAGATCTTTCTATTTTCAATTCGAAAACCGATTTTGAAATTTTCCAGTTTTCCATTTGAAAACCAATGCACCTGCAATTACATGCAATTTTCCCGTTAAAAACCAATGAGGTTTCCGGGTTTTTCATAAAGATCTTTCAATTTTCAATTCGAAAACCGATTTTGAAATTTTCCAGTTTTCCATTTGAAAACCAATGCACCTACAATTACATGCAATTTTCCCTTTAAAAACCAATGAGGTTTCCGAGTTTTTCATAAAGATCTTTCTATTTTCAATTCGAAAACCGATTTTGAAATTTTCCAGTTTTCCATTTGAAAACCAATGCACCTACAATTACATGCAATTTTCCCTTTAAAAACCAATGAGGTTTCCGAATTTTTCATAAAGATCTTTCTATTTTCAATTCGAAAACCGATTTTGAAATTTTCCAGTTTTCCATTTGAAAACCAATGCACCTGCAATTAAATGCAATTTTTCCGTTAAGCACCAATGAGGTTTCCGAGTTTTTCATAAAGATCTTTCAATTTTCAATTCAAAAACCGATTTTGAAATTTTCCAGTTTTCCATTTGAAAACCAATGCACCTACAATAACATGCAATTTTCCTTTTAAAAACCAATGAGGTTTCCGAGTTTTTCATAAAGATCTTTCTATTTTCAATTCGAAAACCGATTTGAAATTTTCCAGTTTTCCATTTGAAAACCAATGCACCTGCAATTACATGCAATTTTCCCGTTAAAAACCAATGAGGTTTCCGAGTTTTTCATAAAGATCTTTCTATTTTCAATTCGAAAACCGATTTTGAAATTTTCCAGTTTTCCATTTGAAAACCAATGCACCTGCAATTACATGCAATTTTCCCGTTAAAAACCAATGAGGTTTCCGGGTTTTTCATAAAGATCTTTCTATTTTCAATTCGAAAACCGATTTTCAAATTTTCCAGTTTTCCATTTGAAAACCAATGCACCTACAATTACATGCAATTTTCCCGTTAAAAACCAATGAGGTTTCCGAGTTTTTCATAAAGATCTTTCTATTTTCAATTCGAAAACCGATTTTGAAATTTTCCAGTTTTCCATTTGAAAACCAATGCACCTGCAATTACATGCAATTTTCCCTTTAAAAACCAATGAGGTTTCCGAGTTTTTCATAAAGATCTTTCAATTTTCAATTCAAAAACCGATTTTGAAATTTTCCAGTTTTCCATTTGAAAACCAATGCACCTGCAATTACATGCAATTTTCCCGTTAAAAACCAATGAGGTTTCCGAGTTTTTCATAAAGATCTTTCTATTTTCAATTCGAAAACCGATTTTGAAATTTTCCAGTTTTGCATTTGAAAACCAATGCACCTACAATTACATGCAATTTTCCCTTTAAAAACCAATGAGGTTTCCGAATTTTTCATAAAGATCTTTCTATTTTCAATTCAAAAACCGATTTTGAAATTTTCCAGTTTTCCATTTGAAAACCAATGCACCTACAATTACATTCAATTTTCCCTTTAAAAACCAATGAGGTTTCCGAATTTTTCATAAAGATCTTTCTATTTTCAACTCGAAAACCTATTTTGAAATTTTCCAGTTTTCCATTTGAAAACCAATGCACCTACAATTACATGCAATTTTCCCTTTAAAAACCAATGAGGTTTTCCGAATTTTTCATAAAGATCTTTCTATTTTCAATTTGAAAACCGATTTTGAAATTTTCCAGTTTTCCATTTGAAAACCAATGCACCTGCAATTACATGCAATTTTCCCGTTAAAACCAATGAGGTTTCCGAGTTTTTCATCAAGAACTTTCTATAGATATTTCATACGAAAACCCATTTTGAAATTTTCCAGTTGTCCGTGAACAGTCCTTAACTCTACTTTTGGTTTTGACCGAGACCGAAAATGAACGAATCAATCCCGAACGACACAAGCCTAATTTTGACCGAGACCGAAATGTATGTACCTAATATTCAAAATGCGAAATGTACATGAACAGAGATTGGAAACTAAAATCTATGCTTTGTTTTAATATCGATGGTAAAATTTTCTTTTGTACAGAAAGTCTTACCCAAGAATTCGCGTGTAAACATTGTCTTGGTGTAAAAGCTTAAGTAGGAGTTCAGCCTTAAATATAAAACAAAAGAATGAATAGGAAATGAAATGAAATGAAATGAGAATGGAGAGACATTTCAAAAAACTGATGTCGGCTGTCAGTTGCCTTAATTAAAAACAAAATTTCCGAGTAAGTAAATTGAAATCAATGTTTTTTGCTATTTATAATTATTTCTTTTATTTTCAGACCCTCCTACTGCACAATCAGTGCATGGAACAGAAATTGTCCATCATTTATAAAGTGAGATTTTTGTTTGTTTGTTAGTTTATCGACTACAAACATACAACCGACAAACAAACAAAAGTCTCACTTTATATATTAGTATAGATATGTCATCTTGAGCAGAATTCCCTATGTCCGGTATTACACGACGCATGTTTGTTCTCGCATCATTGAAGTGCGAAAGAGAAAGGATGAACAAAAATATGAAACAGAAATAAATCTCTCTGAACATGCACGGGTATAAATTTCCTAGCATGTTATTGACGTTCCCTCTTTCTACTTTTTCGTTTTTTGTCGATTTGCTTTATTTCATGTTTGTACGTTGAATGTTGATGTTGTATGAGTGAGCGAAAAATGGCTGATGAATTCAAATAGAGCAAAGAATTAACTTCTGCGTTCATTAAAAATAATGAAATACTGACTATTCTGCTTGATAAATATATTTTTTAGACTTTTGGCTTTTCATTTTTGCAAACAAAATTATTTTTTGTAAGATCTTAGCACTTCCGCAAAGAAGATGAAATGAAAAGAACTGTCAAATAAATGCGCAGTACTGAAATGAGAAAAAGTCTTCGTGTAATAACTTGAGCGTTACGGAATGTCTGCTCAAAAGAAAATAAACAAGACTTGCGCATTAAAGTCATGCGCCGTGTAATACCGACTATGTCTTCTAAAATTTAAATGTGATGAAAGAAAAATCAATCTTAGGTAATTTAATTAAATTCTAAATATGCACGTAAATTATTTAATCAGAATTAAATGCAATGTGAATACTTATCCCACGAGGCTTAAAGCCAATAGTTGTCGGTCTAATCAAAAAGTTTGTCTCACACTTTTTTTTATTTTTAAAGAAAAAATCAATTAATGATTTCCCATGAAGATTTCGCTTATGTGATTATATTATTGTTTCACTGATTAATAATTAATTAATGCGTTTGCAGTTGATTTTTTTTCTCGCAAAAAAACAAAAGACCAAAGATGAAAACTTACCTACAGAAGCAAATAGTTATGCAACGTGTTTGTGTTAACAACATAGAAAGTCGAGTAGGGTAATAATGAAAGCAATATTGCATCTGTTAATACATTTCCAATGACGAGATTCAGCCACTAATCAAATTCTCAAGAACTGCATTAAACATTAAATAAATTACTCAGATTATAGACATTTTCGTATATTTTATGAAAAAAAAAAAAATTATGAAGCTGACTCTTAAATAGTTCAAAAGTAAAATTATATGAATTTGCATACTTTTCTTAAGAGATTTTATTTAGATTGAGATTTGGTGATTAGGCCACTCTATCATATTTATTGAATGGAATAGAAATTCCTTCGAATAGACTAAGAGCTGGTGACATAATCAATCAAGTCATCTAAAGAATGTTGCAACGCATATCACTAGAAAGATCTGGGAGAGTAGGTAAGCCCCGAATAATTTTGTTTGGCAGCATTTTCGTGTGATGAACATGGGGTAAATTCGACTCAAAGGTGTGACAAAAACGAAGGAAGTCAAATCATCTAAATAATGTAAGGCATATCAATAGAAATCCCTTAGAGAGTTAGACAAGAATTCTTTTGTCTGGCAGCATTAAATTCGACTCAAAGTGTCAACACATAAAAAAAAGTCAACTCGTTCCAGTTATCTTTATTCCTTACCGAACATAATTTATATAGTTTATTTTTTTATGCCATTTGTTACATAATATTCCCAAAAGTTTCAGCGCAAAAAGTCAGATCGAAGTTCCTTGACCCTGACAAACACCCTGGCAGACAACTTTAAATGTCGAAAATTCGAAACTTTCGACACAATTCTGTTTCTCTTTCTTATTTTTGAAAACTAGTCATCTAAAAAACGTTGTTATGCATTTCAATAGAAAGGTCTTGATAAGCTTCATGAGAATACATTTTTCTGGCAGCTTTTTGGTGTGACCAACATGGGTTAAATCAAATCAAAATGTAAAACTCAACTCGTTCGAGTAATTTTATAAGTTCTATTTCTAAACAAATGTAATTTGCGCTAACCACTGACTGGTTTGATTGGCTTCAAAATTTTAAAATCAAAAAATTAAAAAAAAACAACCCACGCGAGTTCGCTCAAACCTCTAATAATTTTCAATTTTGAAGTCAATCGAACTGGTCAGTGATTAAGGCTGATGACGCGTGTACAGACAGACAGTTTGAATTAGATTTAACGTGAGCACCTAGCAATTAAGCCTTATCTCACGATGGACCTTTCCACTCTGTGGGCGTGACAAATTCCAACCGAAGTCGGCTGAGTCACTATGTTATATTAAAGAGGACACTAAACCTCTTCCTGATGATCCACCAGAATACAAAGAAAGAAGCAAGAGTACCCGTATCTAGATTCACACCAGTACCAATTGAATTAGTGCCAGCTCTTATTCTTCTCGGTTTGATTCTAGACTAACTATTCATGTTACATCACGGAAAACCGCACTCAACTTTCAGTCACCGAAGAAGAGCCGTTAACCGTGATTTACGAACAGCAGCTGAGGCCAAACTCAGACAACCACAACATCCGCGAAGGTCCATCTCACTACAGCCTGAGTGAGGGTATCATTTTTTTATACTCTTACGTTATACTTTCTTTGATATTATGCAACGCTAATTTATTGCATACTTTATAATATTATGCTTTTATTATTAGCTTTTCGCAGCTTCTCCAGCTGGCGGATGAGGGACACCGCTCACCCTCTATCAGGTATATCTAATTGATCGAAGAGATGAACCAGCCAATCAAGGAACACACCCAACAGTTTGTCTAATTTCCTTAACGTTTATCCACAGTCGGTACTCGTTGATCGTAATTTCCTCATTTACTATATGCTTGGATATAGTATCTTTTAAGGATCGAATTGATCTTCATTATACGTCCTGCTTCAATCCGTTAATTCCATCAGACTAAAGCTGCCTACGTCCGCAGGTTCATGCCAATAAATTGACAAGAACCTCTCAGAGGCATCACTAGAAGGTTTAGGTCAGCACGTTCACTTGCTGGGGAATATGTTCTCGGAAACATGTTTCCTTTCTAAATTTCTAGGTTCATGATTTTACCTCCTGTACTAACAGACAGACAGACAGACAAACGGGCGGACGTCGGGGACACTTTTTTCGATTTGATCAAAATCTCAACTTTTTTTAACGAATTCAATACTTGCCATATTGAAATGTTTGTGGGTATGAAAAAAGTGTTCTTAACTAGGAGAGCCGTTTAAGAATCCGAGCATTAAAGTGCACGATGTTTGGTTTTGAGTATTACACTAAGTTCTCCAGCTAGAAAATAAAAAAACAAGTCGTGTTCTGTTAATGAAACTAGACTGAATTTATTAGGTTTGTTCGATGTGCGCTCTGGGTCGATCTGTGGCGCTCTGATTTCGCACTGAGCTGTACGGTGTCGCTCTTTTTTTCACCCCGTTGCACTTCCACCGTGTTCGATGTGTACCCAGTGCTCGCACCGGAAGCGCTTTGATTCGTCCCAATTTTTTTTTTCGGGGTGAGAATTTTGGTGACATCGAACAAACCTATTATAAACAGATTTCTCCTATTTATACTTAAAACTTACTTACTTTCTTATGGTGTCGCCAAGTTGGTTTAGGTCCTCTACCACCTGAGTCGCGGTCTTCCTTTTCTGCGACGTCCTTCCTGGTTGGATTCGATGACTCTACGAGCCGGAGCATTGTTTTTCATTCGCTCTCTATGTTCCAACCATCTAAGTCGTTGGACCTTACCTTTTCTGGCTAGGTCAGTGTCGCTGTACAGCTCGTACAGTTCTTGGTTGAATCTTCGTCTCCATTCTCCATTAATGCATGACAGGACCAAAACTCACTCGAAGAATTGTTCTCTCAAAGCAGCCCAAAGCGTTTTCATCAGATGTTGTCATGGTCCATGCCTCTGTACCATACATGAGGACCGGGATAATGAGGGTTTTGTAGAGTGTCACTTTAGTTGCTCGAGAGAGGACTTTACTACTCAATTGCCTTCTAAGTCCAAAAAAGCAGCGATTGGCAAGAGTGATTCTTCGTTTGATTTCAACACTGGTGTTGTTGTAAGTAAGTAAGTTGTTATCTGAGTTAATAGCGGGTCCTAGGTAGAAGTCCTTAACTACCTCGAAGTTAAATCTGTCTATGTTGACGTTAGCTCCAAGACGTGGATGTTTGTTGTCCTTTCTTGTTGACAGCATTAACTTGGTTTTGCCCTCGTTAACCGCTACACCCATCTTCCTGGCTTCCGTCTCAGGACTCACGAACGCTCCACTGACATCACGCTGTGTTCTTCCAACTATGTCAATGTCGTCTCCGTATCCTAGTAGCTGGACGGACTTTTTAAAGATTTTGCCTCTAGTGTTGACTTTGGAGGATGTTGAAGAAATCGCATGACGGCGCATCGCTTTGTCTAAAACCTTTTTTGACATCAAATGCATCCGTTAGGATAAACTTAACCTTAAAACTTTCTTAAAGAATTCCAATTGTGTATCGATTGTTTTTGCTTAAGACCTACAAATACAATTCTCCACATGAGGTAAGAATTAAATGTGAACTTGACAAAATAAACCTTCGTTGTATTTCCTCAAAGGCATTCCAACTGCTTAGGCCGACACCGATAAAGTGATAATAATGTTTAATATGATCAGGTCGACGCGCCATTCTCGTCATGAACATATGTAGGTCGATATGCATCGACTTTCTGAGTTTTTACATTTTTATTGTTTACTATTTATTTATTTTTTTGTTGTTTTGGGTTTTACCACAACAAAAAATCTTTGTGTCGCAAGTACAAAACTCTTATTTTTAAAAATGAATGGGAACAAAAACGCCAAAAAACCAAGTACCAAGCCAAGCTTTTGACTGGGCTCAAATACCTTTATACATGGGATTACAAGTTCTCTATATTCTACGAAAAAAATACAAAATTAATCAAAATCTTAACGACAACTTTTTTGTGGTCATACATTTTCAAGAGCAATATTAAAAGTAACTAGGATAATATCAGACGGTAGTAACATTCATTCTACATACACATTTATACATTTAAGGATTCATCAAGTTAGTGCTAGAAACTGAAAAGCCACACATTTTCTTAACTTTAAACCGCATAAACCGAAAAGTAAAACAAGGAAATGAAAAAATAAAAATCCGTAACAGAAAACGTGAAAGACGAAACCGGAAATCAGAATTTTGAAAATGAAAACTTAAATTCTGACGTGAAACGGCTAATGTGATAGCTGACTCTCACAACTTTGAATGTCAAAAATGACTACTTACACATTGTTTTGCTCAGCGTAAAGTTATCGCAAGTGATGTTAAAGAACTTGGCAACACATACTTATCTACATGTCCTTTCGATCAGCTGATGTGCTTTAAATTTAGTCTCTACTAATTTCTCGCAAACTCTGGCCGTTTAGTAGTTGTAAATTTTAAAAATATTACAACAAAAGTAAAAAAAAATGACAAAATGAGTGCCAGTATACATATCTCATGTCGTTGATTTTATATAATAAAATCTTAATCTACATTCTCTGCCATTTGAAATGGTTAAATGGTTGCCATAATGCCATCTGCCATACATTGTGGTGAAACACGAGATGTCTTTAAAATAATGACATGTCTTTTATATTTTAGTCTGTTTCCAAATTTCAAAGGTTTTAGACTTGTTAAGTTCGAATTTTGCTTACTTCAAAACGTTCGACTCAAATTATAATTTCATTAAGCTAGCTAAGCCAACATAAAATCTTAGTTACATACATTGTATATATTTTTTTATATATAATGTCTGTCCACAGGTATCATAACTTTAATTGACTGACTAGCTACTGCCCAAGTTGACTTAAGTGGATTTTAAAAGAATAATAGACCTATCAAGTGTCATTTAATTTTGGAAAACACTTTCAAATACTAACTATGGTCCATGGAACCTGCAAATCTTATGTGACTCCAAACGTGTCTGAAAATGAAAATAAACCAACACAAAAAAAGAAGACTGATTTGTCATCTCATGGCATCATAATAGGATTTATCATGGCCAAAGAAATAAACAGATCAAACGTTTGCTGCATGTTCTGTCAAACAATAAAACATAAAAGAAAAGAAAAGAATTGTCTTTCACAAAAAATGAAACTAATATATCGTTTTCTTTGGTGCAACACATACTCTCCAGAGTTAAGGCTAGCCATGAGTCGTGGGTGGAGCACCATAAACAAAACAAAAAATAAAGTTTCCAAAAAGCCGTGGGGCATTTTTTGTTACCTAAGCAGTTCTTTTTTCCTTTCTCCATCTTCAACAAGCACTTCCGCATACCACCATTATAATATTAGAGATGCATTCTCAGGAGACGCCACTATTAAATTATTCGTTTGCATGCACAATTAAAACTTAATTATAATGTTTTGAATTTTGCACCTGATTAAGATAGCAGGAGTGTATTTCGGGACGGATTACAGATTTCGATTTGCAGTTTTCAGAATTTGTGTTAAAAACTTACAGACGCACGGCCGTAACACAATTATTAGTGTCAGAGGGTTTAGAAAAAACAGTAAAATATTATAAAATAATTGTAAGCCAACCGCTCTTTGTTGTCGGTCTGAAGCACATAATAATTACAGCATCACATTTTGTATTGTTCACACCAGAATGGCATGACTTAGACTGGCAGCAAAGCTTCAATGAAGATGTCTATTTTCAAACTGGTCTAATTGGCAGATGTCATGGTTTTTTTATTTTTTTTTTATATGATTATTGTATAATGAACTATTATCTTTGGATCGCGGTTTAATTGAAAGAAAAAGCCTCTGAATATGATTCATCCGATACAATATGGTTTGATTGATTAGGCAAAAAAAAAAAAAAAATATGAAGGTACCTTCCTATGCCAACCGCATTCACTAAACTTTTTAGATCAATATCTTGAATAGGGAGATGACTTCGTTAGAAGCGGCAAAATTTGAAATAAATTAAAATGATGAAAGCAATTGAAGTTTTGACATGGAAAAAAAGATGTTCTTTGTTTTCTTCCGGGGAAAATAATGATGAGAAATTACAAAACGTATTCATCAAAAATACTCAGTGATTAATATTGATATGCAATTTTGTTCTTGCTCTTTGGTTTTCTTTTAATTGTGCCGACTTGTTTTTTTTTCAATAGAAACGAAAATTAGGAAAGAAATAGAAAGTTTGATTTAACAATTTTTTTCTCATAGCTGTCTTCTTAAGGATAGGTAAACTTGATAGTCAAATGGTGAAAGCAACATAAGAGGGAAAGAAGGGACCTGAGGTGCAGGAAACATCACTTCTTGATGGAAAGTAGGTCCATTAAACGAAATTCTTGTCAAAATAAACGCAGACAAAAGTTTCCAAACCCACAATACTTTTTTCATGCATAAACCTAAACCCGCTCTAGGTGCAAGAATTGCATAGCGAATGACAATAGATTATGTTTATAGGGTCAGTGGCATCCCTATCGAGTGACCACATGTATAAAGTTTAAGAAACATGTCGAAATTCTTGTTGAGAAACACTAATTGAAACGCTTTAAGATTTATTATTTTTTCATTCATGAAAATCTGCCACACTACTGCAAGTGGCGAATCCGCCTGTTGGGTAAGGTATGCATATGCATTCGAATTTCAAATAATACGGTAAGACATTATTAATTTATCACATTTTTTTTTTACAAAAGGGTTATTTTCAACAAACAAAAAACATTGTACTGTACCTCCCCCCTGTAACTTCATAACTGCGTGGCAAATTTCGAAATATTTTTCCAAATATTTTTACATTAAAACATATTACAGTTAATATGTATTTTACATTCCAAAAAAAGTGAAGACAAAATCCTCCAAAACGGCTTGACCGATTTTGACGAAATTTCATAAGTATATTCAGTAGGTGTGAGATTAGGTCTATAACTAATTTTTACACCCCTAAGTGTTAAGGGTGGTTCACCCCAACATTTTTTATTTTTTATTTCTTGGACACATTTTTTGTTTGTTATTTTTTTATGGTGTGGAATTAAAAAATACATTTAGTCCTTAATTTGTACCCTCCTACCTCCAACCTCTATGTACCAAATTTTAAGGGAATGTTCGGGAAGTGGTGTAGATGGGGTTAAAGTATTTCTTACAAAATCGACGAAGCTGTGCATGAGATATGGCAGGGGTAGCGGGTATTGGTTTAGCGGGTAGCGTGGCAGCGCGGAAACAGAAGAGCGGGGAGCAGTGTAGCCTGTATCGGGTAGTGGATTTCGGGTATTTGATAGCAAGCAGGGGGTACCGGGTAGAGTGGTTACGGTGTAGCGGGTAACGGTATACCAGGTAATAGGGTAGCAGGTAATGGGTAGAAATCGCGGAATGCTAGCAAGCGGGTAAAGAGTAGCGTGGTAGGGTGTAGTGAGATAGGTAATGGGTAGCGGGGTAAAAAGTCTAGAATTTATTTGAGGCAGAACGAAGTCTGCCGGGTCAGCAAGTCTATTAATAATAATCTAATAAACTCGAGATTTTTGCCATAACGATGATATAAGATTCGAAAAAGTGGATCGGCCTGTATTCGCCCTTACAGACTTTAACCACTGGTTGTATTTACTTGAAGTTATAAGTAGTTTGAGCGAATTTACGTTAACCTTTCTTGCTAACGTTTTAAGATCAATACAGAGGGTAGCCCGCACATAATTTTTTGACTAAAAGTAAAAGATTATATATTTTTTGTTTTCAAAAGTGGCTCCTACGAAATTTTTAAAAAATTACTTACAAAAGTTTGTTCTGTAAGAAGCAGTGGCGTATATAGGGGGGATCAGGGGGACATATCCCCCCCATTGGGATCGATAATTGTTCAACATAACCAGTTCCAAACGAGTTAAAGAAACGCACTTTGTCATTAGTATCTAATCTACTCACAGAATTCCTAGAGGCATTGTCAAATGTATATTCTACACCTCCTTTCTATGGGGAAACAGCAAAATTTCCAACGAAGTGATATTATTAAATATATGTCTATTTTAATAACAGATTAACAAGCCTTAGATGTTTACTTATTTGCAGGATCGTTTGAATGGTTTGACTGTTCTAGCTATTCATCTCGAAATACCTATAACAGCAGACGAGGTTATAAGTGTTCTATCTTAAGAGAACAGAAAAGTCGATTTTATTTTGTGATATACCTTTTGATTAATACTACTACTACTAGCCGACCTGCGGGACGTTGTACCCGCATTACACTTTTGCTTTTTTGTAGGATTTAGATATGATAATAGAATAGTAGCATTAGGTACAATTAACATACACATAATATGACTGCTCTGGCCTTTTATATTTTTGTGGGTGAAACGACTTTACTAAAGATCACCACATAGTCAAATGCATATTTAACGATCCTAAAGAACAAAATAATAGTTTTGGGATAAAAAAATCTTCTAATCTGAATTGCATATTTTCCTCTGTGTATATGCCCTCCAATGTTTTTGTCAAGTGACTTGTAGAATTGTAGGTCTTAGTATTATTCATTATACATATCAATATCAACTGGGATTTTACCTAACTACGGAATGGTCGTTTTGTTTTTGAACTCGCGTATGTGTCATCAGTGTCAATGTTTTTACATATCTCCACAAACTTGAAGACTTCAAACTCGCGTTAATTTCTTGATCAGGTGTAGATTGAAGATTATCAAGTTAAGTTTTTCTGAAATTTTCTGCCAAAAGTGTCAAAGAACTAGCAAACAATTGTTGTTGATTTCCACGTATGTAATTCTTTCATTGTTCTAATAAATGCTTCCAATGATTTCTTGTTGGCCATTAAACATTCATCCCTTATGGTGGAACTTTTGCCATTCTAGACGTTTTGAGATGTTGCATTGGATTTTCCTTGGCTTACATGTTTAAGTGTTATAATGATAGAGGGTGACCAAACCTGTCTTCCTTTTTTTTTTTGTTTTACGGATGTCAGCAGCCACCAGTCTATCCTAAATGCCAACTTACCTAATCTGTTATCATTCCTAATAATTGCTGATAAAATTTCTTTTGCTTTGTTTTCTCTGATCTATTATGTTCATCTTTTAACAATGAAACCAAAATCCACCTAAAACTCATTGAAATTATACCTCTTTTCAACCGCGACCGTTCAAATGCCAACAATTTAACAAATCTGCCAATAGTTATTTATGTATGTATGTACTTCAATTTTTTTTTATTGATGTTTCCCAAAATTCTACATAATTCAATTAATTTTTTTCTAAAGCTTTGTAGAACTGCCAAAATTTCATTTACTTTCAATTTCAAAACATCTTCAGTCCTACGAAAAAATCAAAACAAATATTTATGGTGAAAAGAACTAGATTTGCACATGCAGACATACATATCTACAGCGCCACGAAAGAGATAAATAATTCTTTATATTATTAACGGTTTTGTTAATAAATAAAATTATGTAAATCTAATTTTATTCAACGGCGATTGGTTCGTTCGTTTGCCAGCCCCGGCGAACTAGGTTGCTTATCGCTGCCCTGAGTTTTTTTCACACCTAACGCATTAGAAGTGTGTTTTTTTCCCTGTGTTAAACAGAAACAGCTGAATTGACCAGCTTCGAATCCCAAAATTCTCGCCCCCAAAAAAAACTTGCGTCGTTTGGCAGTCAGCTCAGTGCGGTGTAGTGAGAAAAGAATCATTTTTTAACATTTGCACCATTTTCGATTGGAAAAGTATACATTTTGTTTGTTCTAAACAATCTACCCTCATTTGCTCTTTAGTTTAGAGAAAAAATTAAGAAAATCGGTCAGGTGGTTTGGCCGGTTAGCGAACGAGCACAAAAATAAGCTGTACTTTTATGTATATATATAGATTTATACTAATTCATATTCAAATTAATGTGTATAATATAATATTATCTTATGAATTCAATGAAGTTTGTTATTTGTTTTCTTTTTTTTTTTTGAGTTATTAAAACTTCAAAACAAATGAGCGAACTAGATCTATCCCCCCCATAGCGAAAAGCTATCTACGCCACTGGTAAGAAGAGTTCTTTTATTATGAGAATTTATTATAATAAAAACAGTATCATAACAGTAAATGTTTTAAAAATTGCAAATCCAGATTAATTTTGCAACGTTTTTGATAAATTTGCTTGTATAAAAATTAAAAAAAAAAAGTATTGTTCCTACGACTATCTACAATACCTAAATTGAAAACTAATAAACTTAACTATCAGTCTATTAGCATAAGGGAGATAAGGCATATGTCGCCAAATATAGAATGCTTTCCTGCATTCATAAGGTGATTGAACAAGTTATATGTGACAGTTTGGCATTTCATTGCAGGAACATCATCTGTCATCAGCGTTCTACTGTCACAAATCTTCTTGTTTTTATAAATCAATGTGTTAGCACTTTGGAAAGTCTTAAGGAAATCGATTGCGTCTTTACAGATTTTTCGAAAGCCTTCGACCAACTCTCTCATGCCATCCTAAAATTCAAACTAAATTATCAAGTAAAGTTCAGGCATTTTATCTCTAAGTCATCTTTTGCTATTTCGGGAGTTCCTCAGGGTAGCAAGCTAGGACCTCTTCTTAATTTAGCTATAAACGATCATCCGTTATGTGTACGTAATATCAAAATTCTCATGTTCGCAGATGATATCAGATTTACAAACACATATCTCTTCTAGTAATAAGTAAATAAATTGTGATGTGAGAAAAATAGTTTAAATCTAAATCCAATAAAATGTGAAATAATGACCTTTTCAAGGAAGCGTGCATCGTCTTCCTATGACTACACTATCTTGCAGCATATCATAACCCGTGTAACTTCTGTAAGAGATCTTCGAGTTTTTTTTACTCCTAAAGTTAGATTTTTCTGTGCACATTAACAACATCGTGAATAAAACGAACTCAATGCTTGGATTTATGAAGCGTTGGTCAAAGAAGTTCCGCTATCCAAATAATACCCTCACTTAGAATACGCTTCCCAGGTTTGGTCACCTTATTACGATATTCATATTGAGAGACTAGAATCTGTTCAACGAAATTTTACTCGTTTTTCCCTCAACGGTATTCGATAGAGTGATCCTTTGAATGTCCCCTCTTAATGAAAACCGTTTACTAATTCTCCAGATGGAAACATTGTCAATTAGACGAAACAACAACGACATCTTCCATCATGTTAAAACTGGTGTAACAGATGCACCAGAACTACTTGGCTCTCTATCTTTCAACGGGGTAGGCATGAAGGACATGATAAAAAAAAAAAAGTAAATAGAGTGGCGCGACAGCTCTTGAAGAGCCAAGGCCTAAGTGGCTTACTCTCATCAACAATTCTCTGGGTGCGTGTGAAGAATTGAGGGGACCACGCCGATTCCGAACGGCAAATTGAGAAGCACTTTTTCATGACAGATTAATACTCTTGGAAGTTTTGTCAGTTCTTCGCAAGAGGCAGTGCCCGTGAAAGATGAAATAAAAACTATGGGCACGAGTATAGGATTCGAACCCACGATGTTCTGCTTAGCAGCCAACGCAGCTAACAACTTATAGCTACGGACACTTCAGAACATGATACAAGAACCAAAACATCGTACCAACTATGGATTTCATGAGACCTTGACACGTATGTGTAGGCTTTCAACCAGCAACTCGGACTTATAATTAAAATCTTTACTCACCAAGACCAGTGTTCTACCTTGTTTTGTAAACTGTTTTGTTTTTGTTTCATCTATGTGAGTGTTTGTTACGTTATGTTTGCATGCTAACAACCAGCCGGTGGTATAACATAGTCTTCTATGTTGTGCTTGCTTTAAGCTCTCTTCGACCAATTCTGATAGTGTGAAACAATAAAACAAATTTGAATTGAAACACATTAAGGCTGATTTTGTTCACTATTGCTCAACTTGAAGCAAACTCTCAAGTTAACAAACTTGAGAGTTGACTCAAACTCGAGAGTTAAAACAAAAGTTAAGAATCTATTTTGTTCACTATTTTTTCATAACTCTCGAGTTTAAAAATCAAAAGTTAGCTAACTTTCAGGTTTGAAAATATCCTTGGGATATTTGTGACAGTCAATACAAATTATGCCAGTTTTTAATTTGAAAAGCAAACGAGTTGTTGAAGTTTTAATTTATTGAGTTTTCATGTGAAGATTAAGTTTTAAAATATCATATTTATGTTAGACATTGGCTGAAAATATACCTTTATGAGTAGTTGCGGAAGCGGGTCCCAAAAGCGTTTCTGAAGGAACATCTGTAGCGGCCAGCATATTAGCAAAATCACACAATATTATGGAGAACGGCACAAGCATCTATTACACTATTACCAAACGCTATATGAATGTTCCACACAATTACGAGTTCGAATTTATGATCCGTTATACAAGTTTTTTACTGCGTGAGTGACATTGAGAAACATTCTTTAGCTGGTTTCAAGCGCTCGTTTTGCGTTTGGGGCATATAAAAATACAACGTCTGAAAATCCGCGATTGCTAGTTGTTAAGATCCGAGCACATAATACCTTAATACGATACGGAATTGGGTGATAGGTCGTAATTCGCGCGATCTTTTTAGAAACGAGAAACTTTTAGCTCCTCTCACTCATCACACTCATTTTGTAATTTATAAAATCAAAAGTTTATTCTTAACTTCTACTTTTTCAGGATGTTATGAAAATCAAAAGTTTGTTAACTGTCGAGTTTGAAACCGAAAGTTGAAAACGTCAACTTTGAGTGAACAAATCGAATTCTTAAGTTGACAGTAAAAATCCCCAAGTTAGTTTCAACTTCTAGTAAACAAAATCGCCCTAAGAGTTTTAAAAAATGTTGAAAATCAATCATTATTATAGCTTATTCCCACCAACATAATAGAGTTGAACACTGAAGATGGAGATATACCGAAGCTACAACCTTACAAATAGGTTAAGAATATTATATTAATTATATTTTCTGTTTTGGCATTACAAAAGGAACTTGGTGGAAAAAGTTGATTTTATAGGAAATATCCCCTCCCGATGATAGTGTCCGTAGCTTAATGGTTAGGTGCGTTGGCTGCTAAGTAGAACGTCATGGGTTCGAGTCCTACTTGTGTCCATGGTTTTTATTTCATCATTCACGGGCACTGCCTCTTGCAAAGAACTGACAAAACTTGCAAGAGTATCAATCTGTCATGAAAAAGTGCTTCTCAACTTTGCCGTTCGGCATCGGCGTTAAAATTGTAGGTCCCTTCAATTCTTCACACGCACCTAGAAAATTGTTGGTGAGAGTAAGCCACTAAGGTCTTGGATCGTCAAGAGCTGTCGCACCACTCTATTTTTTTTTTTTTAACTCCCGGCTAAATGGGACGACCCTTTCTTCCCATACGTTTTTGTGCTTTTCTTAATCTAGCTTTTGGCACAAAGTTTGAGAATCGTAGCTTGAATTGTAACCGATGCAACATCCTACAACATGTGTGTTAATATGCAAGCTAAAATATTTTCACTTTTACTTGCCACTAATGGGTTTATAACCAAAATCGATAAACCTAACTTTTCTTAACATTCCATCACATTGCATCAATTTTTCATAATAAATCAAAAAGGCCCGCTTTTTGGTCGTCTGTTCCGATTTCACTTTTAGGTACATACGAATGCTAAAAATGGGTTCTTCCGATGCAGTCAAATTTTTAATTCGTTCCAAAATAA
Source organism: Sphaerophoria rueppellii (assembly GCA_920937365.1). Taxonomy (NCBI): domain Eukaryota; kingdom Metazoa; phylum Arthropoda; class Insecta; order Diptera; family Syrphidae; genus Sphaerophoria; species Sphaerophoria rueppellii. The sequence goes on along the minus strand of CAKKXW010000005.1, from coordinate 24,118,542 downwards.
ACGGAAACAAGTTAACAAAAAACAAAAAAAAACAAAAACAGAAGATTTATATAAACTCTTAATTTCCTTAACTCGTAATAATGATGTCTTCAAACCGAGAAACCAAAATCTATAAATCATAATTTTTCAAATTTGTTCATCATTCAAATTGCTGTAGTTATTTTTAACATGTTTTTGCATTCAACTTGGGATCCGTTATGTTTTGTGTCTTAATAAACAGTAACTTCTTTCTTCTCACTTAGAATACGCTTCCCAGGTTTGGTCACCTTATTACGATATTCATATTGAGAGACTAGAATCTGTTCAACGAAATTTTACTCGTTTTTCCCTCAACGGTATTCGATAGAGTGATCCTTTGAATGTCCCCTCTTAATGAAAACCGTTTACTAATTCTCCAGATGGAAACATTGTCAATTAGACGAAACAACAACGACATCTTCCATCATGTTAAAACTGGTGTAACAGATGCACCAGAACTACTTGGCTCTCTATCTTTCAACGGGGTAGGCATGAAGGACATGATAAAAAAAAAAAAAAAAATAGAGTGGCGCGACAGCTCTTGAAGAGCCAAGGCCTAAGTGGCTTACTCTCATCAACAATTCTCTGGGTGCGTGTGAAGAATTGAGGGGACCACGCCGATTCCGAACGGCAAATTGAGAAGCACTTTTTCATGACAGATTAATACTCTTGGAAGTTTTGTCAGTTCTTCGCAAGAGGCAGTGCCCGTGAAAGATGAAATAAAAACTATGGGCACGAGTAGGATTCGAACCCACGATGTTCTGCTTAGCAGCCAACGCAGCTAACAACTTATAGCTACGGACACTTCAGAACATGATACAAGAACCAAAACATCGTACCAACTATGGATTTCATGAGACCTTGACACGTATGTGTAGGCTTTCAACCAGCAACTCGGAATTATAATTAAAATCTTTACTCACCAAGACCAGTGTTCTACCTTGTTTTGTAAACTGTCTTGTTTTTGTTCATCTATGTGAGTGTTTGTTACGTTAAGTTTGCTTACTAACAACCAGCCGGTGGTATAACGCATAGTCTTCTATGTTGTGCTTGCTTTAAGCTCTCTTCGACCAATTCTGATAGTGTGAAAAAATAAAACAAATTTGAATTGAAACACATTAAGGCTGATTTTGTTCACTATTGCTCAACTTGAAGCAAACTCTCAAGTTAACAAACTTGAGAGTTGACTCAAACTCGAGAGTTAAAACAAAAGTTAAGAATCTATTTTGTTCACTATTTTTTTCATAACTCTCGAATTTAAAAATCAAAAGTTAGCTAACTTTCAGGTTTGAAAATATTCTTGGGATATTTGTGACAGTCATACAAATTATGCCAGTTTCTAATTTGAAAAGCAAACGAGTTGTTGAAGTTTTAATTTATTGAGTTTTCATGCGAAGATTAAGTTTTAAAATATAATATTTATGTTAGACATTGGCTGAAAATATGAACTCACCAATCGAGCGCGAACTTTATGAGTAGTTGCGGAAGCGGGTCCCAAAAGCGTTTCTGAAGGAACATCTGTAGCGGCCAGCATATTAGCAAAATCACACAATATTATGGAGAACGGCACAAGCATCTATTACACTATTACCAAACGCTATATGAATGTTCCACACAATTACGAGTTCGAATTTGTGATCCGTTATACAAGTTTTTTACTGCGTGAGTGACATTGAGAAACATTCTTTAGCTGGTTTCAAGCGCTCGTTTTGCGTTTGGGGCATATAAAAATACAACGTCTGAAAAATCCGCGATTGCTAGTTGTTAAGATCCGAGCACATAATACCTTAATACGATACGGATTGGGTGATAGGTCGTAATTCGCGCGATCTTTTAGAAACGAGAAACTTTTAGCTCCTCTCACTCATCACACTCATTTTGTAATATATATATATAATATAAAATCAAAAGTTTATTCTTAACTTCTACTTTTTCAGGATGTTATGAAAATCAAAAGTTTGTTAACTCTCGAGTTTGAAACCGAAAGTTGAAAACGTCAACTTTGAGTGAACAAAATCGAATTCTTAAGTTGACAGTAAAAATCCCCAAGTTAGTTTCAACTTCTAGTAAACAAAATCGCCCTAAGAGTTTTAAAAAATGTTGAAAATCAATCTTTAATATAAGCTTATTCCCACCAACATAACAGAGTTGAACACTGAAGATGGAGATATACCGAAGCTACAACCTTACAAATAGGTTAAGAATATTATATTAATCTACATTTTCTGTTTTTGGCTTTACAAAAAGGAACTTGGTGGAAAAAGTTGATTTTATAGGAAATATCCCCTCCCGGGGATAGTGTCCGTAGCTTAGTGGTTAGGTGCAATGGCTGCTAAGTAGAACGTCATGGGTTCGAGTCCTACTTGTGTCCATGGTTTTTATTTCATCATTCACGGGCACTGCCTCTTGCAAAGAACTGACAAAACTTGCAAGAGTATCAATCTGTCATGAAAAAGTGCTTCTCAACTTTGCCGTTCGGCATCGGCGTTAAAATTGTAGGTCCCTTCAATTCTTCACACGCACCTAGAAAATTGTTGGTGAGAGTAAGCCACTAAGGTCTTGGATCGTCAAGAGCTGTCGCACCACTCTATTTTTTTTTTTTCAACTCCGGCTAATGGGACGACCCTTTCTTCCCATACGTTTTTGTGCTGTTCTTAATCTAGCTTTTGGCACAAAGTTTGAGAATCGTAGCTTGAATTGTAACCGATGCAACATCATGTGCAACAACATGTGTGCTAATATGCAAGCTAAAATATTTTCACCTTTACTTGCCACTTATGGGTTTATAACCAAAATCGAAAACCTAACTTTTCTTAACATTCCATCACATTGCATCAATTTTTCATAATAAATCAAAAAGGCCCGCTTTTGGTCGTCTGTTCCGATTTCACTTTTAGGTACATACGAATGCTTAAAATGGGTTCTTCCGATGCATTCAAATTTTTAATTCGTTCCAAAATAAACGGAAACAAGTTAACAAAAAAACAAAAAAAAACAGAAGATTTATATAAACTCTTAATTTCCTTAACTCGTAATAATGATGTCTTCAAACCGAGAAACCAAAATCTATAAATCATAATTTTTCAAATTTGTTCATCATTCAAATTGCTGTAGTTATTTTTAACATGTTTTTGCATTCAACTTGGGATCCGTTATGTTTTGTGTCTTAATAAACAATAATTTCTTTCTTCTGTAATTTAAACAGAAGGCATCAGGTTATCATAGGGTCCATCAACAACATCGATAGGTTTAATGATTGATTTTCATTTGAATTTCATTTCTTCGGTTTTCAGTTGTGATACACTAGGAATTTAGGGTCTTCGAAACTGCACCCACGATCGATTTTCCCTTTTTATTTTTAATTATTATACCTAATTAATCATCGAATTGAGTTTGACAACAACAAAGCGACTGAAAGAAGTTTTAATTTATTACTCTTTAAACTGTCAGTGTATACACAACGTTGAAGATTACCAACATGTAGGGCGTAAAGTATATTTGTTTAAATAATAAGCTTAAATCTTTTGAATAGCGACTTTGATCAAGCATGTCAAAAATAAAGTTGAAAATATTATTGAGTTTGTCTAGGCAGATCGTCTTTAACTCTGTCGTATGTATGTAGCTGTTACTTGTAAGATTAAAAAAAAAAAAACTAAATTGAGACAGCTGCTTAAACGTAAACTGGTCGTTAAGTCATCAATTTGATTGAAATTTGTTTTTCTACCCGTGAAATTCTAGCTCACCTTATGGCACGTCTTGTACTCCAAAAGGTACTTCTTCTCACCGGAGTAGTTGTCATAATCATTTGTAGAAGCATTTCTTACTCTTAATTCCTTCTCAATTAGGCTTCCATGAAATATTACCATCACTCAGCCTCACTCGAGTTCATTAACCTTTTGGTTGGAGTAGGGCAGCAGCAGACTTTGCAAGTGTACTTCAAACTGAATTATTGGCAAAAAGGGAAGCACTAAAGCCCCTTTCAGACGATCAGTTATCAGTTCAGTTTTTAGTACAGTGTTCAGTTTAGTTTTCACTTCAGTTTGATTTCTTCAACATAGTCCTGGAGCAGATAGTGCGCAAGGCAGGTGTGAGCACGGAAAACACTATCTTCAATAAATCTACCCAGCTCCTAGGCTATGCGGACGACAAAGACATCATCGGTCGATCCAAGAATTCAGCTCTTGGAGAACAGGCGAAGCTCGTGGTCTTCAAGTGAATGAGGACAAAACAAAGTACATGCTATCAACAAACAAAGCAACATCTGTCCGCCGCATAGGGCAAAACGTCATTGTTGGAAGCAGCAATTTCGAAGTAGTTAAGGAGGTCACCTACCTTGGAACCAACATCAATTCAACAAACGGCACCCTACCGGAGATGCGCAGAAGAATTACCCTATCGAACCACTGCTGCTTCGGTTTGACAAAACAACAGGGTTCAAAACTCCTCAACAAAGTGTCTGCTATACAAAAACTTGATTTTAACACTCCTACTCTACGGGGCCGATTGTTGGACGATAAGTAAAAAAGGAGAATTGATTCTGGACACTTTTGAAAAAAAATATTCTTTGACGGATTTTCGGACCCGTATGCGACAATGGCTAATGGAGAAGAAGGTTCAACCGCGAACTGTACGAACTTTTCTAAAATTTGGATGTAGTCCATAAAGCCAAGAGAAGACTTCTACATTGGCTAGGTCACATCGAGCGAATGGACGACAACACTCCAGCCAAGAAAGTCTACTCATGCGACTGGAGAGTACATGCGAGGGACCGTATCAGTATCTCAGGCAAAGATCCTTCATGGATTGTAAGCCGGAGGCCTCACTTCGGTTAAAAATATTTTGTATTTAGACCGCAGTTCGACGTTTAGTAGAGCTTTCATTTTACTTGCGAGAAATGCGTATCTAAAACTGGCGGGAATTTCATCAGTTTCAGTTAAGTGAGCATTTACACATCAGTTTAATCGAAAGCTTAACTGATTGCTAAACTGAAACAGAAACTGAAATAATCGTCTAAAAGGGGTTTAAAACTAGATCGAAATCAAAATAAGAAAACTACCATTTTTTCGGACAATCATGCTGCTATCCACCAAGCTATTAAGTCATCCTCATCGTCCTCTTGATTGATGCTGTAATGCCGAAGCGAACATGAACATTGGACCCAGTGTCACTTTTATCTGGGTTCCGGGTCATATAGTGGCTTTGAGGGTAAAGATCGGGCTGCCGAGCTGGCCTTCATAGCTCACTTGCAGAAAGAGACAAAATTATCTTAGGGCTATGAAGGGTAATATCTTCTTATATCTGAGTGCGCCACCTGAGTCACGGTCTTCCTTTCCTACTACGTCCCATGGGAATAGTGTTTAAGGTTTTCCGGGCTGGAGTATTGGTGTCCATCCGCTCTAAATGACCGAGCCATCTGAGTCTCTGGACCTTGACCCTTCTGGTAGGTCCATGTCGTTGTACAACAGTAAAGTTCGCTGTTATATCTTCTTCGCCATTCCCCTTCAATGCACACGGGGCCAAAGATTAACCGAAGAACTTTCCTCTCGAAACAGCGATTAGCAAGAGTCATTCCTCGTTTGGTCTCGGCAATGGTGTTATTGCCCGTGTCAATATCATCGGCGTACGCGAGAAGTTGAACAGATTTTTGGAAGATAGTGTCTCTGGTGTTGACGATGGAGCTTTGCAGTATCTTCCCAAGAACGATGTTAAAGAAATCGCAAGACAGTAAATCGCCTTGTCTGAATCCTTTTTTGACGTCGAAAGATTCCGTAAGCTCGTTGCTAACCTTGGTGGAGCAGCGTGAGTTCTCCATCGTCATTTTGCACAACCGGACGAATTTGGCAGGGATGCCAAGACAAGACATAGCTTTATACAGTTCGTCTCTGGAGATGCTGTCATACGCAGCCTTAAAATCAATGAAAAATTGGTGGGTATCGATTTGGAGTTCATAGGTCTTTTTCAGGATCTGGCATATCTCAAAAGACTTTGTAAATTACTGTGGCTTAGTGGTTAGGTGCGTTGGCTGCTAAGCAAAACGTCATGGGTTCGAGTCATTCTCGTGTCCATAAAGTTTTAATTTCATCTTTAACGGGCACTGCCCTTGCGAAGAACGACAAACTTCCAAGAGATCTCTGTCATGAAAAGTGCTCTCAACTTTGCCGTTCGGAATCGGCGTTAATTGGAGGTCCCCTCAATTCTTCATACGCATTCAGAGAAGTGTTGATGAGAATAAACCACCTAGGCCTTGCCTCTTCAAGAGCTGTCGCACCACTCTATTTATTTATTTTGAAATTATAAGTCAAATGAGTTTTAATGATTTCAAAATGGCGCAATCCAACGTTAAACTGCTTTTGGCAACATAAGTTATTCCACTTGTCAGTGAAGGTGCAACAAACAATTAGAAGTGACAGGAAAATTGCATTGCTGGTCTGAACCCAGTTACCTATCCCTAGGTAATCTTCAACTACCCGAACAGTGCTTGTGATATTTTTGCAACATGCAGGTCTCGAAAAAAGGTAAACCCGTACTTTCGATTTCCCAATTTTGAAGACAATCAGGAATTGCAGCGCACTTGACTTGGAACAAAAATTTATAAATTTGCACAAATATCTTAAGGCATTTATTACTCGTTCCACTTTGGATTATATAAATTAATTATGAAAGATTATTTCCTTCTATCAAATTAGGTAAATTCCTACTCTATGCAAACCATAAATTTGTGGTATTGTGCATCAGTTGAGGGTGCGAAGATAGTGTCTAGATTCGACAATAACTTTGAACTTTGTCATTCTCTATTTGATTTTTCTATTTTGTTTTCTTCTTCCCTGAAAGATGTTAAACTCATGAAGAGGGCATAAAATATTTTGTCTCACAACGATGGGTAGTGAAATTCACGTAATCTTTCCAAATTACATACCGCCGTTTTCGTTGCTTTGTAATACACACTTTAGCCGAAACAGAGTTATAACTGAAGCCATTACATAAATCATCTATCGGCATCGATCAATACAAATGCAACTGAGAGGAATTTGCTATTTTTAGCGTCGTAGGTATAAGTGTGTTTATGTGAAAGATCGAACAACGACTTTGGCATCAGTGCTACAAAACAACAGCCGGCAAGAATCAAAATCAAATCAACAACCTCTTTCAACTTCCATACCGATGAGTCGCAGTTGTTGAGAATATTTTTGCAATTGACCTCAAAAATATTTGTTTTAGATGCAATATCAGTGTGAATAAAAACCGTGAAAAACTTCACAGAAATAGCAGCTACTTCCTTTTGGCTAATGTCTGCGTCTATCCACAGAGCTTCGTCGTGCTGTCCGTGCGCAAAAAGTTATGTTCATTCTCAATTCAAGATTAAACTCTTAGTCAGGGTGCGCCGACGATGACGGACGTCTTTCCCGCCAACCATCTCAGAGACGACGATGTCGGCTGGGTGATACATAACAATTGCCACTGCAACGAAACAAAAGTTGCAGATAAATAGTTACCGGTTCGGTTGATTTGCGGTTCTATGTAGCTGCATTCGGAAGTCCGTCTCGGTTTTCTATGTACCTATGCATGGGTTTTTGCTGTTACTCTGCATTTCCAGTTTTTTTTTTCAGGCATGCCTGGAAGTAGAAAAATTGAAAAATTGTGAAACCAAAATTTACAAATCGGGCAATTCATCATCTAATATTAATACACAGTAGAAACCCAAACAGCTAGAAGTAGGTGCCTTCAAGCTTGTGGCATTGCTTATATCAAATTATGATTGATTTATTGATTGGACTATATCAACAAACAAAAGAGATACGAGAACAAACATTTTCGAGCTACCTCTTTTTATTGTCATAATTAATTTATGTCAAGAGTGTGCTTGGTAAAATTCGACATTGTCCATGGGTCATTAATTCATTCATCAACATTGTGCTGTCTTATTGTCAAAACAACGCTGACAAATTGTGAACGCAATTCCTTCATTTTGACAAAGGGGCTGCAACTTAGTTGATGGCAATGCCAATGACATTAAAGTGTTGGTTTTCGCTCTTCTGGAATATAATTGCTTTTGTTTAAGTTTTGATGATTTCCAGAGAGAGATTACCGTTCTGAGATAATTAATCAAAGTGTTCATAGCACAAAAGATTGATTGCCACAGCCACATCACTTAGCTTTTATTAGCAATATTTTCTTTTCTCCAACTTTGAATCATATTATATGACATGATGGCCTTCTTATTTGAAATTAATTGAAATTGTTTGCGTGGAAAATAATATTTTACGAAATTATATTTTTTTGAGTTGAATTGTTTTGTTTGTCCAGTTTGATTGTTTGACAATGGCTGTGATTAGACAGACATGCTTACCTTGCGCGTATTATAATCTCTTTAAAAAGGCTTTATTCAATTGAGATAATGTGTTAGGTTTTTTTTTTTTAATTAAAGAGTAGTTTGAAACGAAAAAAAGTATTAGGTTGCATTTTCCGTAATATGACGACAAGTTATACTGAAGAGAAAAGTCAGGGAAAATCAATTTTTGTTTTATCTTTCTATACACAACAGCACGGCTTTTTTATTTTATTAATTTTTCAATTTTTTTTATCATTTGCGCTTACCTATTTAATTATCCGACATTCAATTCTTGAAGGACCTCACCTTGAATCGTGATAGTGTTCCCTCGGTGTTAAAATTACAACGATTCCAATGAGGTACTTGTGAGAAGTCTTACAATTAACACACTGTCAGTTCCAACTCTATGTTCAAGATGTCACATGACATTGTATCTTCCTGTCGGAAAAGAATTCAGTCATATGTAGCTTTGACACCAAAGAAAAGTCGATGGGTTTTGTTTTGAAATTTGCTTTTACTCAAGGAATTTCCTCAGTGTACTATTTGGCCTACCGTTAATCTGCCTGGTGAATAGACAAACAGCTGCAGCCTTCCATCGGGAATGGTCCTTCGCATGCAAACTCCGTCGCCAAAAACCAAGGCTCTTGGCAACCCGCCAGTTCACTTGTTCCTTATACATATGTACGTTTCTTTGTCGTCCCGAACCGGCGGCTGCGATGAGTTTGACTTGTTTGGTTGGAGCGTTTATTGGCGTATCCATTTGCTCCTATGTGGCCGAGCCTTTTTTAGTCGTCTTTTCCTTGGTCTTCTGGACTACATCCACAGCTTTGGTACAGCTACGTACAGTTGCAGTTGAAACCCTCTTACTGCATTCGCCATCGTCACAATACGAGACTGAAAAATCCGTCAGTGAATGTTTCTTTCTTACATATGGGTCCCCGCACCCGGTGCTTTCGACTGAATGAGTTTTGGAACCCAGTTTGTTTGGGCCACAACCTAAGTACAGCGCGGTCGAATAGGTTAATTCTTCATCGGAATCTCCACTAAAGGTGTCGTCCCGTGGGATTGGCGTTTAATTCCAAGTGGTGAACTGCTTAACTACCCCTCGAAATTTCTGCTGTTAACAGGAACGGTTTGTCTTAATCGGTAGAACAGATGTGATTTTGTTTGTTGAGAGTTTGTAACTTTGTTTTTTTGTTCTCGTTCTCTTCTAGACCAACGAGCTTCGCCTGTTTTCTTCCACTCGCTGTGAAGACCTCAAGCAACCGCTCTCCTGGGAGCAACCGATGATGTCTATGCGCGTCCACATTGCCGAGGAGCGGGATGATTTGTTGCTGATAGAGTTGTCCTCGTGCTCACAAACCTGCCTTGCGCAGCAATCTGCTTTCCAGGACTATATTGACGAAGTCCACATGACAGCGCATCTCCTTGTCCTTAAAACTCCTGTGCATAGTTTGACACAACTCGGATAAGCTCGCAGAAGCTGCAACCCATTCGCACTATTGAACTGCGTATTGTTATACCGTCATGCAGCACAGCTGGTCGCTGGATCAGATTGTTTCGGGATCTCGAATTCCGATTTCCGCCATTAATCAGCTTTTTGGCGGTGGATGCCTAATCACATGATTGGTGGGGTTTCGACTTGAGATACTTTAAAAAAATAGCAGATAAAACAACAAATTAGCACCAGTTTTTCTTCTACATTCTCTAACATGAAAAAAATAATTTTTTTTTTTAATTACTTTCAAAAAAAATTTAAAAAAATAAATGTAGTGTTTTAACACTATAATAAATTCTTTTTGGCAAAGCCTGTGGGACTTATTTCATACGCCCTGGTTCATCGTACTACCTCACTTCCCTGGCAACCTTTTGTCCGAAATAATTTCCAGGACTGATTCGTTGTTAGTTGGTTTCATTTTCAATTCGATTGAGATTAGGCGACTGGGCTTGCCAAGCGCTGCCACCCTTGTAATGATTAAGCGCAGTATATTTTGTAAAAAGAACGCAGTAGATTTCATGAGAGCGCAGTAGATTTTATGAAAACAAAACTTTTATTTCAATAAACAACTATCATAAAAAAAATAATTTAAATAATTTCCATTTCCATTCCATTTCCATTTTGCAAGCTCTGCCAACACAGAAAGACTAACTGCGTTTTTAAGATTGAAAGCTTTTGCCCAAAACTTGGTAATGTCCAATGGGTCATGGTATTTTTCAACCATTTCGCCATTTCCTATTATTAAGAGTTTCCACATTTTCAGATGAAAATGGCAAAATGGCGATTGACAACATTGAAAGCCAACGAGTGGAAGACAAGCCTAAAATATTGTTTTTTTTTACATTAAAATATTCTTGAAACTCTTTATATGCTCCAATGCGTTTTGGGCTATGCGCGAAGTAATTATAAATTGCTCTGATAGAATTTTCTATATAATGAGGAAATTTTGTTTGGTGCAGCCGAAACACAAAGATGTAACGAGTGACAGGTACATCCAAGAAAATAAATATTTATATCTATCTGGCGAAATTTGGCTTTTACCCCACCAAGGTTGGGTTAGGTTATGAGGGTGTGCACAGCGTGAACTGTTGCATACACGGGGCCTACTGGTCCATTGTGATCCCCTATATAAAAAAAAAAGTTAGCATCGATGCTATTCAAAGTTGTCGATTAACGTAGACTGGCTCGTTAACGAACCAGCCTGTGCTATCTATAAATTTCCTCATGTTTGCCATTGAGACCTGTGCTAGATCATCCAGTTCCCCAACAAACCTGTTCCCAAAATGACAAAGTCGGTTAGTTTGGAGGTTCGGACAATCACAGAGCAGGTGTTTAATGGTTTCTATTTCCTCTTCATCCCCACCAACATTACCGGACATAACAGATGCATTGTCTGTTGCTAGTCCAATAATATTGGTGAGTGGAATATCTTCTTCTTCGAAAACGGATTTTATTCCCGAGAATATTTCTGCCGAATCCGACAACTCAAGTTCTAATAAAGCAAGAAAAAGGTCAGTGATTTTATTTGCCTCAAAATCGAGTGACAATAACTAGACACTTAATGGAGGAAACATCCTTCGTCTCGTCAATAATAATTATGTAGTTACATATTACTGGATTACGTAGAATTTTTGTAGTTCTAGGTCTGATCCCTAAAGGCGCTGCTTGAGAAAAGCCACCGTAGAGGTGGAGTTATTAATCGAACGCACTTTTATGGTGGCGTTTCTCAAGCAACGCCTCTATGGATTAGATCTAAAACTACAAAAATCGTGGGACTTGTATGCAAAATTAAAAATAATTTGTCATATGGTATTTCTGCTGAATGCATTCACAGTTGACGTCATTTTGAGTTTGAAACTCGAAATGGACGTGTTTAGAACTAACTTTGAACATTCATCTGAAAATCTGGAAAAAGGAGCAGATTCGTTTTACTGCGCAGTAGATTTTCATTTGAGCCAAATCGAAGTAGATCTGCTGCTAAAGGAGCAAAGTGGCAGCGTTGCTTGCCACTCTTTCACTATCGCGGTCCCTCTTTTTACAAAGCATTGGGACTGCGTTTTCAATTACTGGTCTCTCATTGCATCTCCTTTGACAAATTCGTCTTGCTTTCTCTGTTCTTATCCTTTGTTTTCGTCTTTATATTTTGATAAAATTTCTCTTGGCAGTCCATACCAGTATTTTACAAGAGTTTTACAATAAATTGTAATAAAAAAAAAAGGTTTCAATTTGCTCTGAATGTTTGTTTGATTGATTCAATTGCAATTAAGTTTTTTTTTTTATTGTTTCATTTCAATCCAAAGATGTTTTTAAATCTGATTTAATAACAACAAAAAAATGAAAGAAATATAGGAATGTGGATTCCATGTTTAAAACCGGAATAAGCTTTTTTTACAGTTAGACTAACTTAATTATGAATTTTAAATTCTCAGACCAAATAAACCAGAGCTAAATAGTTAATGCCTCATAAACAAGTTTTATCATTTCATAACACATTAACACATGCATACATATCAGTAACTTCATCTTAATTTTATTTGATTGGACCGTTAGAACAAGTGTATTCATAATTTGGTTTTGATTTCATTAACACTAAGCAGTAGCGGTTATTGAAATAATTTACTTTTACGTATGTGTATTTCAAAGTCTTTTGTCATTTCTCAAACTGATTTTGACACGATCGTTTCAAATATCTAAACAAAAGATTAGAAACAATCATGGTAGAGATTAAATGTCATTTACAAGTTAACAAAGCATCATAGTATCATTTTAGTAACAAATCAAAACGATTAATTAGTTGGCTTATAGAACTCCCAAAAAAGAAACGTTGACCTTAACCTACCAACAATGGCAACAAACGGCGAACCCATTGTTACACGTGACGAGATTTTCTATACAATCAAATGTTTACAAATTATAATTATTATTTATTGCATAAATTAAAATGTTATTCAGGTTTTTTTTTAGTTTTAATTTGTCTTAAGTCATCAAAATGAATATTGTGAAGTCAATCACCTCACATCAGACATCATAATAAATTACAGTCAACATTCAAAAATATTTTTACATTTGAATAATGAATTTTAAAACCAGCATAATTTTCATTTGAACTTCTGAACTTGTTGAGGATGAAAAGCGATTATTACTGGACTATTGACTATTCAGGGGAAGAAGAGTTACAGGAATTTCCAACGACAAGCTTAAAAGCTAGATTGTGAGGATCCTAATGACCAAAACAAACCAAAATGATAGAGTGGTGAGGCGTTCTGAGCGGATAATTAACCTGCCTTGACCGAACTACAATTTCATTGCAGCAGATCAAAACCTTAGTGATCCAGGAAGTCCTGAAGAACGGTCTTTCGAGTTGTGATGCCGGTTTGTGGAAAGACGCGATGCAAGAAGAGTTCGACGCATTATTATCAAACGATACCTGGATTTTAACTGATTTGCCAGCTGGAAAGAAAGCTATTGGTTCTAAGTGGGTCTTCTAGACAAAACACGATACCGAAGGGAAACCTATCCGCAAGAAGGCAAGGTTGGTCATTAAAGGCTTTTGTCAGCAAAAAGGAATAGATTACACGGAAACGTTCGCACTGGTAGTGAGGTACACATCAATCCGATATTTGCTGGCACTAGCGGCTAGATATGATTTTCTCGTGCATCAGATGGATGCTGTTACGGCTTCTTTGAATGGTGAGCTAAGAGAAGACATTTATATGTCTCAGCCTATCTTCTTTGAAGATGGTTCCAACGTGTTTGCAAGTTGAGAAAATCGTTTTATAGACTCAAGCAATCTAGTAGAGTATGGAATGAGAAACTCAATCATGTTCTGTTCGATATGGGCTTAAAACGCTAAAACGCTGCGAAGTCGATCAGTGTTTATATATTCGACACTCTGGAATGTAGATGTTGTATATGGCCATTTATGTCGATGACGTTCTGATATTTTTGAACTCACTTGAAATGATACAATTTACCAAGAACGAGCTGTCAAAGAACTTCAAACTGAAAGATATGAGGGAAGCCTGGTCAGTCTTTGGCATTCGTACCAAGCGAAGTAAGTCATCTTTAAAAATTGACCAATCTCAATACATTACAGATATTTTGAAACGCTTTAAAATGGATAACTGAATTGGTAATCCTATATTCACAAAAACTGTCGTCGGATATGTGTCCCAAAAATGAAAACGAAAAACAACAAATGAGGGATGTTCCTTACATGCAGGCAATAGGATGTTTACTCTTAGCTGCTGGGCTCACTTGCCCCGATATCTACTTCGCCGTGAATCTACTTAGTAGATTTGGAACGAATCCTGGGAAGGCGCACTGGATAACTGTGAAACGCGTGATGAGGTAATTAAAAGGCACAATTGATAAAGGCATTGTTTACCAAATTAAAGATGTGATATGGCTGGTGTTTGTGATGCAGACTAGGCTGGTGATTTAGATGCTTGACGTTCTACAACCGGCTCACTTCGTATGTCGCTGTCCAGCACTCTGCCGTACTAGATTAAAATTTTTAGGCAAATATTTCTTTAATGAACTAGAAGAACTATCTGCACTCCCAGGCAATCGCCTACTGAACTTTGTCAGATCCACCAAATGGCTCGACCAACCATAGAATTCATAGGTTAAATCACTTTTTCAGAAGTGACAACACTTCACAAGGGATCTACATTGATCTAAGTGTGACGGTAACAACATCAACTGTCAGCCCATATAACCTCACCTAACATAAGTACCGGATGCAATAAAAACAACGGTTTTACATTGCGACAGTAAAAGCGCTTTTCAAATTTCTACAAATAATTCTTACTCGCCACGAACCAAGCACGTTGATATCAAGGCAACATTTAAACGTGAAAAGCTGGAGAGTTCAGAAATCAAGTAGCAGTACCATTCGACAGACAAGATGCTAGCAGATATCCTCACAGAAGGCATGTCTGCTGTCAAACAAAATTCTTTTGTACAAGGTTTTGGTTTAAAATAATTATCAAATAATCTGTAAATAATTTCAAAAACTTGTATGAATATTATTAACATAAGTTTTGTTTGTATACATTTATAATTCATATTAATATATATTTATATATTTATATATTTTCCTTAAATGAATATCTAAAACACTAAGGCCCTCCGCACTCGAAGCAACTGTTTTGCAAATAGAGTCGCAAATCAGTTTGCTCAAGCAACTGTTTTACAACTAATTTGCGATCGATCGGTTGCAAAACGGTTTCATTTCAGTCGACTGTGGGGGCACTCCTATAGAGCTACATAAACAAAGTCGCAAAACAGTTGCTTCGTGTGCGGATGGCCTAAATAGTTTTTTAGGGAAGGTGTTAAGAATGAAAAATGATTATTTATTTCTGTACTATTGACTATCACTGTACTTATTCACTTTCCTAGTTTGCTATGTTCAATATAAATATTGACAAATGTATAATAAAATACTATATGAAATAATTTCATTCTAATTTACAAACTATTGCGTACCAGAACTCTTGAATGTCTTTGTATATATCTTTAGAAATAAATTAAATCCTGCGTCTAATAAAAATGAAAAAAAACCATGTTGGAAAGCCTTAAGATTTGTTGGCACAAAGAACAGTTCAAACTTCGAAGAACTCTAACTCGTTAGTGACGTGTCGCTTAAAATTAACTGTCAAGGTCATTTCAACGGTATTTAATCTTCGACATGTGAGCACATCTCACATGTCTCGAATGAATGACTCCATCCTATCTCACAGTATGTCGAATTGCTGTCAAATTTATGTTTTCCTACCACCAATAAATTCTCTGTTCCGCTGAATTAAAAGTAACTAATTGCTTGCGTTGGATTGATTAAACTACCGCATTTTTTCGCGAACTGGTCGAACAAAAGAAATCCAAAATTGTTTTATTTTAACAATGTTCTGTGATGATGACACATTGAATGCCTTAATTTTTGTGTCTTCAATCGGAATCCGTTGTTAAGAATGAATATAGTTGCACATCTCTAAATATAGAAATGGCAAAGCTTTTCTCACCATAAATTCTGTATGCGGCTTCGGTCCTTCTGAAGGTTGCAGCATTCAGGTGAATTATGTATTTATTTAATTGAAGTTCTGTGTGATTGTTGTGTTGTCTTTTTTGTCTTCAATGTTCGACCTCTTGACAAGCTGTATATATTGTGTAAATCTTATTGGCTAAAGTGGACAAACAAGACAAAAATTGCAATAGAATTTATAAGTGAACATTCACGTTTTTGGCCTTTGATATTTAAGTTAAAAGACGATAAAGAAAAAGACGAAGAAGCGCTTACACTGATTGCTGCTAGTTTGTTTCATTAGACACTATCGAAATACCACAAGAGTGCTAAGAGGATTGAGTAAGAATATAAGACAACAACGTCCGTCAATCTGATTTAAGATCCGTTTACATTTAATGAGTAGTATCCACCACCCATCAATTCATGAATCTTTATTCAACTTTAGATTAGCAAAAAAATGTTTCGTTTATGTGTCAAATCAGTCGTATCGTTGTGTCATGGCCAGAAAACAAAATCCTGTTTGGATTGTGATTGTTTGGTAATCATGCGTTTGCACTTGTTTATGACCATGTGACTTCTTGAATGGCACATAAATAAAAGTTGAAGTACTTGTTTTTGCATTGATCTGGAGTTCGATGTCGTTTTTTTTTTCAATTGCAGTCAGTTTAACCTTTTAAAGATCATTTATAAGGATGAGAAAGTTAATCAATCAGTCAAAGATCAACTGGTTTTAGGGAGATTCATATTTATAAATATGTAGGTGCATTGAAAAATATGTTGACAGATTTTGCATTATCTAGGAGCAAAGATTAAAGGGCGACAGATATCAAAGAATTGTAAAAAGTGCATACATGTTATACTTCTATGAATTTTTATTTTAATCGTTTAATCTGCTTCGCGCTAGAGTTAATAGAGTTTATGATCATAATTCTCTTGGGATTTGTTCCAGCCAAACTTCTTCATAACACTTTTCTCTCAAATACGCCTATAAGGGTCCGCAGTGCCTTTTACTGAAAACCCAAGACTAACAACAACTGTAAGTTATGTTCTGGATTTTTGACTGATTTGCTGAAGGTTTTGTGTTCAAGTCCGGTTACATGGGTAAAATAATCTTAGATATGCTGATGTAGTCGGATTCAAATAGCCGCCCTTAAACCTAAACTTCCACATTGTTCATGTTAACGGCTGCACCTAATAAAGCACTTGACTTTCTTTCAAGTAGTGTTTGCTACCGTGATAGTTGTGTTCTTCTTTTAACGATTTCACAGACCTTTTTTCTTCTTTCGGATACAAGCAGCATTCTCTTCGTCAAAACATTCGCTTTATGATATTTCAATTTCAGTAGGTGGGTCCACATCTTTTTCACGCCTTACTTAACGACTTTAGTTACGATAGAGCTAAGTGATTTCTCAAATTAGAGTCCCAATGTACTAAGGAGTAATAAATACATTTGTAGCATTTTGAAGAAAACCAGATTTTCACAAACCTCTATGTCACCATCTAATGGTCCGTAATTATAAATCTTAAATCTCCACCGATTATGATTAATAGTCCGTTGCTCCATCAACATACTTCATAATCAAAACTACAATCTAGCACACCTTACAACAACTGACAGACTATAGACGGCCAGATAATATCCAATCGATTTGCAATAAAAGACAAAAACCAAAACACAGCTCATCGCAACATCTGACTTTGACTGTGGCACATCATCGCTCCGTATTAAACACATAATTAATCATCTTTCCCAATGATCATCGGATGTCAGATTTGTGTGGTTTTTATTTATTTATTTTTTTTGCAAAATTTACACATCCGCCATATAGTTATTGACAGTTGCAGTAATATTAACTTCACAGCTGTTCCGCTGCCCTACAGACTCTAATGTGAAGCTTCCAACTTCACTTTGGCGATAAAATTTGGAAATAATTGAGACGAATTTGTGTGCAGCAGCAAAAAAAAAATATAGCATTGCACATTGTTTCATGCCAAAGAGCTATTAATCTTCTTATGCAAATCCCATGCTATCAAGTCGTATAAAAAAGTCATCATCAATTAGCAGCGCCATCTGGGAAGAACTGTTGCAATAAACATAAGATAATATTTCGCCAAGAAGTCTCTTTGCAGCTAGTAGTAGTGTTCCGCTTACAGCTTTTTTGTTTGATACATTTTATTTCAGAAAACGACAACAAGAACATCTAATTACTACCCTATCGGGAGTAACAAGCTACATCAAGCTTATGATGCACTCAGTTTATATGACTTACAATGCTGGACTTTGTATCAGTATTTTGAATTTGAATTTATGCAAACTTGGTGCAGGTACCACAAATTTGCATTTATTAGCTTCTTTATTCATTTTTCAACCGAAAAACCCACTGTCGAAGATGGAACCTCCTGAGACCGACCACTCCCACTCTCTCGAAGATAGCAAAACAAACTAAACCCAAAATATGAAGACAGCAAACAAGACAAGAAAAAAAAACAATTGAAATGGGCGAGTAAAAGTTATTATGTAAAACAATTACCATTTCTTATGCAAAATCTGTTTTGTTTTGGCATTTTTTCCGCTTATGGATATTAGTTTTATTATTTTGTTATTCCTTTTTTTCTGCTGAGAATTTGTGGATTTATGAACCCATTCATTGGCAGACTACTGTTTCGTCGTCGTCTTCACTCTATTTTCCACATCTTACATTTTTTCTTCAAAGAGCTCAACAACTTAATTTTCAGTGTGCTCTGAAATTTATGGTGGCTTCGCTTTATTTTAACATTGTATTCAGCACGATCAATTAAAAATGCTGCCGTACAAATGTAAGAAGAGAAAACAAAGTTATGGAGTGACTAACGAGGTATATAATGTGAAACTCTCACACCTTGTCAATAGAGCCCTATATTTGATTAAATAATTAAAGTAGGTCTTGGTCTTTAATTAATGTGACCTTGGTTTAAGTAAGCTTTTGAAATAATTGAAACATGGAAATACTTGAGCACTTTTCTTTTGGATGCAAAGTTTTGTTAAATTACATTTCAGTTAGGAACAAACT
Organism: Sphaerophoria rueppellii; assembly: GCA_920937365.1. NCBI lineage: Eukaryota > Metazoa > Arthropoda > Insecta > Diptera > Syrphidae > Sphaerophoria > Sphaerophoria rueppellii. The sequence goes on along the minus strand of CAKKXW010000005.1, from coordinate 24,099,622 downwards.
CACAATTTTCAACTTGAGCTTGAGCTTATTTTATATATAAAAAAAAAATTGGTGTGTATAGATAGATCACTTGTTGATAGACCGACTGTCAACACTGACTCTAATCACAATATTGTTGGTAAGGTGTTCGGGAAACAGATGACGGAACACGACTGCCCTTTAGACATTGGAACCCCCAGCAACACCTGAATTCCCTTGGACTTGAAGATCCTTAATTTTAAAAGGCGGTTAATTTTTAAGCCGGTTAAGAATGACAAGACCCAAAGGTCCTGATGGCATACAATTCGAGATAGTCCAAACACTAATGACTATCACTGCACAAAAAAGGCTAGGCTATGATAGAATTCAGCAGTCCAACTGTCAATTTGAAAGACAATGTATCCTGACCATGACCAAATGCTTTAAGCCACCTTAAGTTATTGCTTTCTATTGAAAAGTATAGTTGTCTCTGTTTATGAACAAGGACTATTCCAAAAACGGTATAAATCTGAGGTATGGTTTATCTACAGATTATAAACAGAAATGAAGCATAAAAGTCAAAAGCTCCCACACTCAAAAACAATAGTAATCTGACAACAACAACACAATAGAAAAACATCAAAAAGTTTAGTAAACAGTAGCCCGAAGATGGAACAAGTGTTCTGAAACGCGTCGCTAAATCCATTTATATAAAAATAACATAATTGTTTGTAAATAAAGAAAAAATAAATTGTTAATTTTTAAGTAAATAACAACCCTTTTATTTAAAAATAAACATAAAAACACATAAAATACAGACAAGAACTCCAATAGTAACACATGGCAGTGTTAAATTCCTAGAGTGTAACCTAGTCATTCGTACTTTTCGGCATAAATTTAGCCTAGACATTAGGTACGTAGGAAAATTGAGAGTCCACTTGTTGCTTAGGCTTACGCTAAAATCTCTATAGCTGATGATGAAAGTAATGTTTGAGCATTGTTAGACCGATAACATGGCAAGTTTGATTTATGAGTCTCAAAGGAAGAGAAGGCGGAAATCATTGAATAAGTACAGGAAGGGGTCTTATGAAAAAGAAGTGAAGCATTTTTCTAAGTAGTGTGAGTTTCACAAACACAAACGCATTACAACAGGGCTGGTCTGCAGTTGAATGGTTAATCTCAGGAGCGCCAAGCGAAATTTGATTGAACCAAGATTTCATCGATTCTGATTCAACTTTCTTTTTCAATCTCAATTCTTTTTTTAGGACGCATGGTGTTTTCACTAAAGGTGCATATGTACATTTTTCATCCGTAATTCATCACGTTTATTAAGTCTGTTTTGATCGTTTTTAAAAGCAAATTCTATGAACAACTTGAACAAGCGTTTAATATCATGGTCAGACATATGTCATTGCGGAAATAAATAACCTTCTTTTTTTTCTGACACCATCAAGTATGAAAGTGTTTTGAACAAACAACGAACTTAGAATTTATTCCATCCAATTTAAGAATGTCTTTCCACTTTTCTCTTTTCCATTCAGCTTTCGGAAATCTTCAAAATTGTCAAGGTATGTATTTTAGAGCATTCAAATTCTTGAAGATATAATTCACAATAGATAGGGACTCAAATATTGACAAGGGAAAAATATAGAAGTATTTTCTTGTTCATTGTAATACAATCAACAAATAAAAACGTTTGGAAACACGATGTAATACACCCCTGAACTCGACTGACAACACAGTCAAAGTTTGACAGCACAGGCCTCAAAAATTGACAGCACAAGTCCAAAATATGGACAACATCAGACATTTTTGTTGCTTCACTCACTTACACTGTACATGTAGCTAACACCGCTTCCTGCACTTCTTATTCAATGGCGGAAATAAGCACTCACCTACACTTAACAATGTTGAACAAATATACAGAAAGTATGAGAGCAAAATAACGGCAGCTGAGATGAAGGTTCTTCGTATGACATTACATGATAGAATCTAGAATTAACATCTCCAAAACCACCACCGATTCAGCCAATTAACCACGCTTAATACGCTTAATGTGTACTTGGTAATGAGGAGATCAGACCTGGGAGGAGTATTCGAGAAGAGATCGAACAAAAGATAAACCCCAAAGTAGAATTAGCCTTATTCTTTTTATAACTTATATATAACTTATAAGGTTAAGTGATATCTTGTCCAAAGCCTTACTGAAGTCTGTAGCGATGGAGTCAACTTCATAATCTTCCTTCCAAAGCACAAAGAGAAAAAGAAGTCAAGTCAACTAAGTTTGTAGTTGTAGATCTTCCCTTAAGAAATCCATGCTGACTAGGAGAAACAATTTGTCTGGAATAGAAGAACATGAATTCATAAATAATGCTTTCAAATAATTTAGGAATTCAAGAAAGTTTTGCAATTGGTCTATAACTCATAATGTCGTTTTTTGGGCCTTTTTTGTGAATTAGATTAATAAAAGATTGCTTCCATAACTTAGGGAAAATACCAGTAGAAATTGATAGTTGGAAGAGAATAGTAAGAGGAGCGGCAAGACTATCAACACACTTTTTCAAAATTATGGATCGGATACCATCAGGGCCAGCAGAGTAATTATCTTTAAGAGTTTTTATCCTGTTTCTTACCGAACTAATGTCAATGTTAATTGAAGTGAAAGAAGGTTCAACAGAACCCTTTATGTAATGGAAGAAACTATGGTCTATGTCGAAACTATCACGGGAGAAGGCACTACTAAAATATTTGGCAAAAAGGTTAGAAACAGCAGAAGAATCGGCAGAAGTTATATAGTCAAACATTAAAATTGAGGGGTAACCACCACATTCTTTTTTACTATTTATGAATTGATAAAATAATTTTGGTTTATGATGTAGTCGGAGTAAAATGTTTCACATAAAAAAGAAAAACTATAGTAAGCAGAAATATAATTGGAGAAGTTGATATTTGATCTGGATTTTATTGTTTTGTATCAATGAAGCTTCATTTCTTTGAAGAGAATTTGAAGTCAACGAATCAATAAAATCTGTGAACCAGATTTCTGAACAAACAAGTGTAAAAAGGCTTTTTTATTACATAAGTGTCGAATTTTTTATGCAAATTCTGTTTTTATGCTCACAAAACCTCAAAAGTGTATCACAGTAAACAGTCTTAATGCTTATCTGTCACACAGAAATCAATCTATACATTATGCGTATACAAGCTAAATGTCAGTGAACCCGGCCTATTGCGAAATATTTATTTTTAAACAAAAACTTATTAAAATAATCTAAACACATGCTGTGTTATGTAATTAATTCATTAATTTGAATATTTTAGCGAAAAAAGGCAAAATAAGAAAATATTTAGGTAAAAACAAAACTATCACACGAAAAAAGCCTTACTCATGTGGAATTTTTCTGCAAAAATTATATGTATAAAAGCTATAAATAATTTATAAGGTGATACGCTGAACTCAAACTTAAAAAAATAAATTAAATTGATTTTTTTTCAATCAGGAATACATTTTTAAGTTTTTGTGTATAATTTGTCACTTGATATGATATCATACATCCGCAGGCAATCATAGGTCAGTAACACACTTATTTGCTTATTTGCACTCCACGTTAGTGCCGAGCCAAGTTCTCTTGCAACTTTGGCACTACACCCTTATTTACAGGAAACAACTCAGGGCATTTTCCACACCCCTCTAACTTCTATACCAAAAAATCCAAAAGTTTAAAACTCACATTATTTGTTAAATTTAAGATATTTTGCATAAGTAGTTTCTAAGATACAATGTTTCAAAAATCACGAAACCCGTAACTGACTAACTGACTGACTGATTCACTCACTCACTGACAGATCATCAAAATTATGACGCACTTCCCGCTGCCTAGAAACTTGAAATTGGCACAGTGATAGGACATGCAGTTCACACAAAAGAACAAACAGAAAATTTGAAATTTTTCAGTCAGGGGGCGTGGTAGCCGCCTACTTTTACATTATTAGTATAAATTATATGGAGCACTTTGGAGTACATTAGAATCATGAAATTTGGCATACAAGTACAACGTGCAATAGAACAAATAAAATATGAAATTTATGATTTTCAACTGAGGGGGCGTGGTACCCACCCATTTAAAAATAACTTTACCCCGTAATCCAGCTACCCGTAATCCGGTAACCTCTACCCCACTATCCGCTACCCACTACTTTTACACGCTACCCACTACCCGCTTAACGCTATCCACTTCCCCACTACTCGCTACTCTGGCCATATCTCATGAACGGCTTGGTCGATTTTGTACATATACTTAAAACCTATCTACGCCACTAACCGAATATTCCCTCGAAATTTGGTGTCAAACACTCAACGGATTTGTATGAGATTTTTAGTTTACTTACTCGAAAATTTACTTACTCGAATATTTTGTTAGCAAACTGACAGTCCACATCAATTTTTTGAAATGTCTCTCTATTTTTCATTTCATTTCATTTTCATTGTTCTATATTATATTTAAGGCTGAACTCCTACTTAAGCTTTTGGATCAAGACAATGTTTACACGCGAACTCTTGGGCACGATTTTCTGTACATGAAAATTTCGCTTTATGGATATTGACAACATTTCGATCTCGGTCAAAATTATTGAAAAACTCGGAAAACTCATTTTTTTTCAAAGGGAAAATTGCATTTAATTGAAAGTCAGCAAATAAGGGAGTCAATCGAAAGCTGTATGGAATTCTGAATTTTGTGAAATAGTCAAAACACCGGAAGAACGAGAATTTGTTGAGTTCTTTCAACGAAATTTGCATTTTTGTTAGTTGCAAAATTCAGATATCTAATTCTCTATTTCAATTGGATTCAAGCAAATCACATTGCATTTTAACAATACCTGTATTAATTTTAATTATTTTGTAGTTGCTTTGAAGGGTGGCGAGACGAAGTTCGCAGGGTCAGCTTGTATATGTATGCATACAGATTTTCGGAAACTAAAAAGGCTTAATACTCAAATGTTTGAGGTTAGCTTTTCAACCAACAAAAATAAGAGTTATATTGGCTGGTTATAGGTGACCCAAAAACAGTTAATTAATCAAAACAACAAAATCTAAAACCGATTTCTATTTATTTTAAAAGATTCCTAAATTATATTAATTGATATAAGAAATAAAAGAACTTGATTTGTTTTGGAATTGTTATTTATTGACATTTTTAAACACAAAAAAACTAAAGAACTGGCTTTCTATATAATTTCAAAACAACATTTCGGAACTAAAAAGCACATTAGAAATACATATGTATTTTTGGAACAGATCTGGTTTTGAATGTTTAAAATAAAATGTGATGTGCCATAAAATATTTGCGCCAAGCCCAAATACTTATATTTATTTTTTATTTTCCTTATTGATAGAAATTCAGGTTAAGCAAGAGAATTTCTTTAAATTTAAAACAAGTTAATTGAAGGTAGCTATTGTTATATGGTTGTACTTTTTAGAACAAACACTGTTTCTGAATAAAGTTTATGAACAGCTTTCCATTCAAACTTCGTCTGGCTGAGTAGAGAAACTTTTGTAAATTTATTTAAATTCACAAACTTGATTTTAAAATAATTTCATCATGACTGATATTTTAATGGTGATAACACAGCACGTGCCGACAGTATTTTATTTAATTCATTTGTTGACCACTCGGTGAGCTTTTCTATCATAGAAAGACTGAAGGGAATTTTTAAATGTTCTTGTTTCTGGCGTTGACATGAAAGTTTTGCACAACATCAACAAAAAAATAAGTTTGTATTTTCAAATTATTTTTGTTAAACTTTAAGTTCCAAATTTTACAAAATTGCTTTAATTTGCTTACTCAAAGCTGCATTACATTTGGAAAACTCACTAGAAGCACGATGTAGCCTACCAGCAATAAGCTTCGTAGCAGGAGGAAGGTGACCTTATTCTTATGACTTATTTAGTTCAGATTCTTTTCTGTAGAAATATGAATTTTTTATTAGGTCTGTTTGTTTACCTTCTTTGTTAAACAACGTTTTGAACGTTCCATATTTTATATGTAAAATAAGCAAAATGGGTTTGATTTTCAATGGTTTTTTCTTAACAGATCACTATTGTCTATCGAACTAAGACTTGTTCAGCTTGTTTGATTCTTGAGGATGTGTGCCAACTTCTTCTCCAATGCGCCACTGTCGCCATCGGGACCGAAAATCCGTCGAAGAAGTTGCTGCTACCAACAGTGACGTTTTGTTCAGGGCGGTGGAAAGATGTTGCTCTGTTTGTTGATAGCATGTAATTTGTTTTGTCCTCATTCACTTCAAGACCAACGAGTTTTCGCCTGTTCTTCAATCGCTGTGAAGGCTTCAAGCACAGCTCTCTTGGATTGACCGATGATGTCTATGTCGTCCGTATATAGCCTAGGAGCTGGGTGAATTTGTTGAAGATAGTGTTTTCCGTGCTCACAGCTGCCTTGCGCACTATCTGCTCCAGGACTAGGTTGAAGAAGTCACATGACAGCGCATCTCCTTGTCAGAACCCTGCACATGTTTGAAACAGCTCGAATGAGCTGTTACATATTTGCAGACTACACTGCGTATTGTTTAGCGAAATACGGCACAGCTGGATCAGTCTGTTCGGGATCCCGAATTCTGACATCATCATCATAAGCTGTTGGCGGTGGATGCTGTCATTAGCAGCTTTGAAGACGATGAAAAGATGGTGGGTTTCGATTTGACTTTACTTTATTTACTGGTCTTGATTCTCTTTCGTAATTGGCTTGCTCGACATTATGCGCATTCATCTCTTCAGTTGAAAGTGGCTGCTTGAAAACATCTACAATTCCCTGTGCTTCTGTGACTAGGTTTCCTTCACTCTTCAGAAGAGCCTGTGTCCCGGTTCTGAAACCAGAAGCTAGTTGCTTCGACCTTTTCAAGAAACGCCCTGTGTTGTTCTTGGCCTGAGACTCTTCTAGATCATTGATCTGAGAAACTGCGGATGCTCTTTTCTTCCTTCGCAGGGTCTTTTTCTCATTTCTCCTTTTTGTTCGGTACTCTTCTCCTACTGCTCTTGGTTTCCGTTGAGGCATCTGCAAACGTGCATTTTCTGTCTCTCTTTTCAATAATGCGCAGTCATCATCATGCCAAGGGTTCTTTTCGGGGAATCTGGGCGTCTGCCTGCCAGAGTCTCTCAGTCAGACGCTCACTTGGGTCAACCCGGAGAATACCAGAGACTACAGAGAGCAAACCGATGTTGAACTTCTTTCTTTGAACCGCACGTGTTTTTTTGTCGTTTAATAGTAGAGTTCTAAACTTAGCCACTACCAGAAAGTGGTCAGAGTCGACATTTGCTCCTCGAAAAGTGCTTATGTTCAAGATGTTGGATGCGTGCCTTGGGCCGCCGGTTAGCACATGTTCGATTTGGTTGGTGGTTCAACCATTGAAATCTCCGAGCATGATTTTGACGTCGTATTCTAGACAGGCTCCGTAGCCTCTATCGAGGAGGTCGTAAAAATCCTCCTTGCTAGACTCCTCAGCATCATCGGTAGGGGCGTGTGCACATACTATACTGATGTGATGACAGCTGTAACAAATGTCGCAATTTTTTCTTTTCATTGTCCCTGATCTTATCCATCGTATTTCCTGGATAGCAGTAATGTCTGCCTTATACTGCATGAGGACAGTTGTATTTGAGTGTAGAGTATTCTTACATTCCAGGTACAAGCTCTCAATGCATAGTCCGCTGTCGTTCCGGGTCTGGTTACCATAAAAACGGGGTCATTATCCAAGGCTACTATCTCTCTCATAACTTCTGAGTTTTTTTTACTGTGGAGGTATTGTTAGCCCTCGCATTCACCTCCAAACTTAAAGAGCCGTTTTTTAAGTGCTTCTGTTTCTGCGTTTTGCACTAGCGCTTACAAGTTTCTCAAGTTATATCAAATGATATAACTAGTACCCGGTGGTTACCAATTTGAGGTAAAGTATACCCCAGATCCTGCAACACCCAACAACCATAAGTGATTTCTTATTTAAAGTCAAGAGTCATCAAAGTGTTCTGAAAATCTCTACTCTGACTTGTATTCAAGAACGTACGCTCATGCGAAGTATACAAATTATGAAACCCGCTGGAATCATTCATGAGAATTTCAAGAATTCTTACCACAAATTTTGATCGATTTATAGGTTTTGATTATAAGTCGGATAAGTCTGTTTCATCTGCAATGTAACGAAAAACCCAAAAGCTCTGCGAACAGGTTGTATGAAATTTATGCGATATGAAGATACATTAATGTACTATGTCTGTTCAAAACTTCCTTACTAGCTCTGCATGCCAATTGATATCTAATTAACACTCCTAACAACTTGATTATTTCAAAATCTTAAGTGTTTAATAAAAATTTATTATTCAATTCAAATGAAAAACCCATCAAGCACACTATACAAACCATAACTGTGAGAAAATGTTACTTATTCATTTTATGAATGAAAATCTTTACTGAGAGCAAAGCAATGCGTGTTGCACGAAACATCAAATTAATTTCTTATTCACGCAATCTTTAAAGATGCTAAACAAAACCAGAATTCCTCGGTTAAAATAAATTTGATTGTGACACAATTCCATGAAAAAAATCTTTAAGGCTGATGACGTGAACATAGATTTGTGTTAATTTGTAAAAAGAAAATATAAATATATATTTATTTATATATTTAGATCTAGAAGAGTCTCGGGTCAAGACCAACACCCGGCGTTTCTTTCTGGTTTCAGAACCGGGACACAGGCTCTACTGAAGAGTGAAGGAAACCTAGTCACCGAAGCACAGGTAATTGTAGATGTTTTTAAGCAGCTTTTGGAACTTGGAAGCTGCTGAATGCGCAAAATGTCGAGCGAGCTAAGGACGAAAGAGAAGCAAGACCAGTCAATGAAGGTCCAGTCCCAGCCCCCAGCGTAGAAGATCTAGAAAGAGCCATCCAAAAGCTAAAGAATAACAAGTCCGCTGGGTTGGAAGGCATTCCTGCGGAACTCATTAAATATGGAGGAGGTGTTTTGGTGAACAGCATACACCAGGTCATCACCAAAGTGTGGCAGGAAGAATGCATGCCCTCTGACGATAAGCTCTATATACCCCATCTACAAAAAAGGCGATCCTTTGTCATGCAAAAACTACCGCGGCATATCCCTGCTTAATGTTGCATACATAATCCTATCCAACGTACAATTATCAGCACGTACCAGTGTAGCCTTAGGCCAGGCAAAACAACGCTAGACCAAATAATCAGACTGAGGCAGATCCTGGAAAAGACCAACGAATTTCAAGTCGAAACCCACCATCTTTTCATCGACTTTAAAGCTGCTTATGATAGCATCCACCGTACAGTGTGCAAAATGGAAACAGCTCATTCGAGTTATTCCGAACATGTGCAGGGTTTAGACAAGGAGATGCGTTGTCATGTGACTTCTTCAACATAGTCCTGGAGCAGATAGTGCACAAGGCAGATGTGAGCATGGAAAACACTATCTTCAACAAGTCCACCCAGCTCTTAGGCTATGCGGACGACATAGACATCATCGGTCGATCCAAAAGAGCTGTGCTTGAGGCCTTCACAGTTATTACGGAATAGGTGAAACTCATTGGTCTTGAAGTGAATGAGGACAAAACAAAGTACATGCTATCAACAAACAAAGCAACATCTGTCCACCGTGTAGGACAAAACGTCGCTGTTGGTAGCAGTAATTTCGAAGTAGTTAAGGAGTTCACCTACCTTGGAACAAACATCAATCCCACAAACGACACCTAAGGGAAGATCCAAAGAAGAACTACCCTAGCGAACCGCTGCTGCTTCGGTTTCTCAAAACTCTTCATTCGAATGGCAAAGTATCTGCTATACAAAACATTGATTTTATCAGTCCTACTCTAAGGCGGCGTCAAGTGCCTTATCGTCATAAGTAAAAAAGGGGAATTGATACTGGGCACTTTCGAAGGAAAAATTCTTCGACGGATTTTCGGTCCCGTGTGCGATGATGGCAAATGTAGAAGAAGGTTCAACCGAGAGCTGTCCAGAAGGCCAAGAAAATACGACTACATTGGCTCGACTATAGAAAAAATAGAGTGGCGCGACAGCTCTTATAGAGCCAAGGCCTAAGTGGCTTACTCTTTTCAATAATTCTCTGGGTGCGTGTGAACTGTGAAGAATTGAGAGGACATACAATTTAACGCCGACTCTGAACGGCAAAATTGAGAAGCACTTTTTCATGACAGATTGATTCTCTTGGAAGTTTTGTCAGTTCTTCGCAAGACTTCATCCAGCAAATCGACGACAACGCTCCAGCTAAGAACGACAAGGAAGACCGAACCTACGGTACAAGGACCAAGTGACTGCGGATGCTATAGCGCTTGCTTTCGGCGACTGGGGAGTGCATGCGAGAGACCGTTCACGATGGAAAGCTGCAGTATCTCAGGCTGAGATCCTTCATGGATTGTGAGACAGATAATGAATGGATATTTATAAGATCCCATTGTAGGTTCATAACTGGACTTCATCATTGAGAAACGTATGCCAATCACCGCGCCAGTAGCTAGCTCATCAGTCTCTCTAGAATCCCTAACTTTGACCTCTTCAAAATTACATCACGTCAAGTAAAGTGACTGACTGCGAAATTCCATGCTACCAACTGACCACATAACATTTCAACAACCATATCTCACAAGCCAACAACGCCAGAAGTAAGATAGCGCGAACATTTCTTTTTTTTTTCTTGAGGAAAACATGAGATGCGCTTTCAAGATTCACGAAGCACGATTAATGCATTAGATCTCTTTTGGACAGTGCACACATTTTTTTCATTATTTTTGGCGGAAACCTAATAAGTCCAACATAATACCCATCATTACATGGTCGAAATATAAAATAAGCAAACAAAACAAAAAACTCAGACCCAATGGAAACGACATTCATTAATTTTCAAGTCTATGCCAAAAGTTTGTTGCACGATTTCCGGAAACTGACAGAGCACACTTTCCAAGGCGATGCAGATAGCGCATCCATGCAATTTATGTCATTTTTGTGTATTTTATAATGACAACAACAACAAAAAATACGAGAGGCTTGTTTTAAGGTTTTTTTATTTTCAATTTTATTGTGCCACCATTCATTGTTGTTATCTGCATATGCTCTATTCTTGAAAATGCAACAAAACAAAGAAGAAATATTAAGCCGGCAACCCACACAAAGTCTTTGGTGCATGGTGCACGGCGAAGATCGACCGACGACGACGACACGGCTCATAGTGCCTTGTATATTGCTGCAAAGGTTACAATCGTCACAAAAAGGTTACGCGAAAAATTAGTTGCATCTTTTTTTGCCATTGCAATCTGCTATCTACTCTTTGGGATTCAATGTGTTGGCGTTAGGTGCATCTTTAACTTGTTTAGAAACACCTGTTGATGAGCATTTTGCACTTCCTAGTAGCAGGCAAGGGTTCAGCTCTGTTGGTGGCTTCTGTAGTTCTCATTTTCATTGAAAAGACATTTTGACAATAAACAGAGAAAACGAAAAAAAATGTTGAGGAAGACCTCACAATCAACATATCGGAACTAAAATATACTCTCCGAAGAAAGTGTTTAGCCTATGGCCATGGGAATATGCAGACTTCACAGTGTTGTTCAATCGCGCGTTGTGTCAAAGAGCTTTATTAGTGTGAGAAGACGGTGTACACTGTTAAAGCTATATGATGCGCATCACGATTTGAGCTGATCGGGCTATTCCATTCAGCCAGGCATACCTGAAACATTCTTCATTTCAATGAAACATGTACCATAGGTATACGTACCTCTTGTGCAGAGTTCACCAAATGGTCATGATTCGTCTTCACTATAGACACGATGATACCACTACCTACTTGGGTCGCGTTTTGTTTTTGGTATAGCTTACAATCTTAAGGTAAGCAGAAGCATCAGTGGCGTGGTGAGCACTATAGCACCACACCACACCGACCGAACCGACCGACAACGATCGACAACGGACGGTGCGGTGGCGAGCATAGTTCAACTTTCCCGTGTGGAGAAGTCATTGACGTTGTTGTCGTCATCGTCGCGTCGGTCGGTCGGTAGTCTTCATCGGTCATCGTCAATATGGTCGCGACTCAATTTTGCATCGATGATGGAACATCTTCACTCAGTTCACATCATCATTATCATCCGGTTTCCGTCTTTTTGGTGATAAATAAATGTTTTGCATCTCATTACACAATATCGTGAGCCTCCAAGCCAATCAAATTGTGTGAAACTGAATTTTACTTGCACACGCTCGATCGATCATTGATGAATATCGCGATCGCACCTTTCTTATTGATATTCTGATTAGTTATTTATTCATTGATTTATTTTAATCGAAAGCCGAGAACTTGAAGACAGGCCAATAGCCGATTGAATGTGAAATATCATCATCTAATTCCGGTGATGAAGAGTAGGCTGGTCCAGCTAATGATCGATATTTTAAGGTGTGGTATCGATAGCTAGATGTAATTTATATCATTTGTTAGTTATAAAAATGACCATTGTTTAATATGATGGTAGAAGGTTGCTGAAGGAGTAAAATCATCCTCCAAATTTTCTAGCCATAATAATTACAGGTTAATTGAGTTCGATTGTTGTCTTTGGTAAAGGTAAATGGTTAACAAACGATTACCAGAGCTATATGTGGAGAAAAGCAAATTTTATTACGATATTTTATTGGCAGCTTAATGTTATTCAATTGGATAATTGGGACTGATTTGGAAAGATGAGCATTGGTATGGAGAAGAGATTTGTATAGAGAAAGTTGCAGTGGTGCCATTACACAATTTAACAATCAGTCTTTGTTAATTGATCCGCAAGGTCTTAAACGCTTTGGGCAAAGAGACACACACATGTCAAAACCAGAGGCATTTCTTCAAAAATGCGTTAAATTTCTCACTTTCGAGGACGATTATGAATGATGTCAGAAAAAGGGAAATTGATCAGCAAGTCCCTCTTTAAACAACGTTTAGAAAACCCTCATCATTTCAGTCCTATTTTTTGTGGCAGAGACATGTGATCTGCAAACAAAAGATGAAGTTTACTTTGGACCGTTTGAAATGAAAAATTCTTCGGATGAAGAGCATTCATCAGCGAATTTTATTTTTTATTTCACATTTTTTCAATGACGAAATAGTTTTCTATGAACATCTGATTTGCCCTTCAATAAGATAATATCGCCTATGGCTTAGGTTGGGGCACAATTAAAAACACTTTTAAACAAATTTTATTAACCGTTTTTTTCTTTTTTTTTTCTTTTCAGACTACTGGATCTGCAGTAAAATGATTTCTTGTCCCCAAAAAGTGTTGTTCCATGGTAAGTTTAATGATCAATATTTAAAGATCAACATAGATGTTACATAAAACTGTTTTAATATCAATTCTTACTAAGAGGCTCATGTCCTAAAATTTGTCTATGCGTTTTTTAAAAAGGAGTATTTTTCTTACAGCCAGCACGGTTCCTAGCTACCTGTCTCCAGTTTTGCACACCAAGTTGATTGAGGTCCTCTTCCACTTGTGTGCGCCACCTGACTCGCGGTCTCCGTCTCCTTCTACGTCTTTCGGGAATAGTGTCGAAGGCTTTCCGGGATGAAGATTTTGTGTCCATCTGTTCTAAATGACCGAGCCATCTGAGTCTCTGGACCTTGACCCTTCTGGCTAGGTCCATGTCGGTGAAAGAAGAAGACCCGAAGAACTTTCCTTCTGTCCCAGCCGTCGGTGTTGGGCGTCCTTCCTCGATGACAGCATTTACATTGTTTTTCCCTCATTTACCGCTAAACTCATTTTTGCCACTTCTGACTCAATTCTCACAAAGGCACCATTGACATCACGCTGTGTTCTTCCCATTATATCAATATCATCGGCGTACGCGAGAAGTTGAACAGACTTTTGAAAGATAGTGCCTCTGGTGTTGACGGAGGAGTTTTGCACTATCTTCTCAAGATCGATGTTAAAGAAATCGCATGACAGTGCATCGCCTTGTTTGAATCCTTATTGCAGATTTCATTTCTTCTAGGTGGGATTCACTGAATTGTTGGCTTCGCTTCTTGATCGATTACCTTGAGCCAGCTGTTTTACCTTCCGATAAAACCTCCGAACTTCATTCCTGCTGTTGGCTCTCTCAACATCCTCGATCTGACGCTTCTCATGCTCTCTCTTTTTTCTCCTGGAAAGCCGGCGTTCCTCTCTTCGCTTTTGCTTGAGCCCACGAGCAGCTTGTCCTTCTATACAGCGCCGCTTTGTATGCCTCCTGCTTGGCTGCATGAGCCTGCCCGCATTCTTCGTCAAACCAGGGAATCCGTTTTTGTGGCTGTGTGAAACAGTGGCGTAGATAGGGGGGGAGATCAGGAGGATATATCCCCCATTGGGATCGAAAATTGTTCAACATAACCAGTTCCAAACGAGTTAAAGAAACGCATACCTACATTTTATGGGGAAACAGCAAAATTTCCAACGAAGTGATATTATTAAAAATATGTCTATTTTAATAACATTTTGACAAGCCTTAGATGTTTACTTATTTGCTGGACCGTTTGAATGGTTTGGCTGCTCTAGATATTCATCGCGAAATACCTATAACAGCAGGCGAGGTTATAAGTGTTCTATCTAAAAAGAACAAAAAATTCGATTTTATTTTGTGATGTACCTATTTGTTTATATATGTACTAGCCGGCCTGCGGGACGTTGAACCCGCATTTCACTTCTGTTTTTTTGCAGGATGTAGAAATCATAATAAGGGTATTCACGTAACGAGATAATTTTCTACTTTGCGGAAAAATAGGAAATTCCGCAAAAGATTTAAATGAACACCCCAGCAGAAAATAGTTGCGTAAACAAGGAAAACAAACAGCTGTTTGTTATACGTCAAAGTGAATTTGTTCAATTCACGTCATTCGATAATTTATGTTAAAGTGACTTTTTTTTTTATTCTAGTTACATTTTAATTTTTGCTCTTCAAGATGCCAAGAAGTAGTTTAAAACAAAATTCATTCATTCATTCATTTGTTTGTTGATTCTGGTTGATTTTGTTTTGTTTTTTATTTAATTTAATGAGAACTTCCCGCTTAAGTCAGTTCAGTTGGAAAAAAGATGAAATGAGCGCCAAATTAAACGTCATATATTTTATCAGGTTTTTTTCTGCAGTTTCTGCTTCAAATTTGTGAGATAAAATTCTCGATTTGCAGAAAATTTTTCCCATACAAATTTTGACAGCTCATTTCTACCGATAGAAAATTCTATGACTGCTCTGGCCTTTTATATTTTTGTGGGCGAAACGACTTTACAAAACATCACCACATAATCGAATGCATATTTTACGGTCCTAAAGAACAGAATAATAGCTTTGGGATAAAAAAACTTCTAATCCATTTTAATTAATTGAATCTGAATTGCATATCTTCCTCTGTGTATGTGTATGTGCCCTCCAATGCTTTTGTCAAGAGACTTGTAGAATTGTAGGTTTTAAATGTCAAGTTGCAACCTTCTCTTCTTAAGAAACAAAATTTCTTCCTCTTATGTATTTTCTACCGATTAACTTTTGTTGCAAACGTTCTTTGCTGCAATAGTGCAATAGGTAGACTGAATCATAAGCGTATTTAAAAATGTCTTATCTAACATCTTAAGGTTTTTATTATTTGACCATGGCCAAATTATTTATTTATTTTATTTTTTATTTATTTATTTATTATTTTATTTATTTATTATTTATTCTACATTTATCAATGACAACTGGGATTTTACCTAACTACGGTCGTTTTGTATTTGAACTCGCGAGTGACGAAAAGTCTTCGATCCCCGAAATAAAACAACTGAGTACCTCGGTTGTCAAACAACTAATGAACTTCCTTTATTGTAATGTAATTCGAATCATGCAATTTCCGTTCCCATGAAATGAAAAATTCAGAACCGGCTTGTTTTGGTGAATTGGAGCTCTGCGGTGTCATCGTTAACTTTTGGTTTGACGATTACCTCGCTAAGCTCCATAACTCGCGTATGTTATGGAGTTAGTGCCAATGTTCTTACATATCTCCACAAACTTGAAGACTTAAAACTCGCGTTAATTTCTCAATCAGGTGTAGATCGAGGATTATCAGGTTAGATTTTTCTGAAATTATCTGCCAAAAGTGTCAAAGCACTAGCAAACAATTGTTGATTTCCACGTATGTAATTCTTTCCTTGTTCTAATAAATGCTTCCAATGATTTCTTGTTGGCCATTGGACACTCATCCCTAATGGTGAAACTTTCGCCATTTTCGTTGGCTTACTTGTTTAAGTGTTATAATAATAATAATAATAAGTTCAGAACGATAGAGGGTGACCAGACTGCCTTCCTTTTCTTACTTGCGACAAATAGAATATACGGCAAGCATTGAATTCGTATAAAAAATTTGAGATGAGATGAGTTATGACATTACGATGATAATAAATAATAAATAGAGTGGCGCGACAGCTCTTGAAGAGCCAAGGCCTAAGTGGCTTACTCTCATCAACAATTCCTAGGTGCGTGTGAAGAATTGAGGGGACCTACAATTTACGCCGATTCCGAACGGCAAAGTTGAGAAGCACTTTTTCATGACAGATGATACTCTTGGAAGTTTGTCAGTTCTTCGCAAGAGGCAGTGTCCGTGAAGATGAAATAAAAACTTGGGCCCAAGTAGGATTCGAACCCACGACGTTCTGCTTAGCAGCCACGCACTAACACTAAGCTACGGACACTACGACATTACGATGATAGAAGTCGAAAAAAGTGGGTCCGGCGATTCCGTCTGTCTGTCTGTCGGAAAGTTTATAGGCATCTACAGCCTTAACTACTGTTGCGATTGACTTCAAATTTGAAAATTAGAGGTTTGAGCAAAAACTCGTATCCCAATTTTTTTTTATTTTTGTTTTAAGATCAAAATTTAGGGTAGCCACCATACGATTTTTTTTGATCAAAAACCAAAACTTCAAATTTTCTCCAAAACGGCTCCTACGATTTTTCTTAAACTTTCTCGAGTTTTAATTTTTTAAACATTCATGTATTTTATGGGAAAAAAAGGTTATTGCTCCAAAACGGTTATTAGATTTTCTCGAAAAATGAAAGTCCGATCAGCGTAAGTTTTTTTTGAAACTACGTATATATTGTTCAAATAATATTTTGTATTCAAAAAATTTGAATTTTTTTTTGGATTTTTAAAAAATATTTCTTAATTTTTTTTTCAAAATTCTGTATCTCAAAAATAGATCAAATTTAAAAATCCAAATTGAAGTGTATTATGTATATTTACATGGTTTTGAAAACTACATACCCAAATTAATTTTAAGATATTTTTGAAAAATTTTATATATAAAAAATTAATTTAAAAAAAAAACGGCTCCGACGATTTTCAAAAAAAAAATTCAATAAATCAAGAATAAGGTTTGAATTTGTTTTAAACATATGGAATTAAATGTATTTACGAGGTACATTTTCAAATTTAATTTTTTTCAATAAATTCTAATTATTTTTATGTATCTCTTTTTTGTATATCTTTTTGCAATTTTTGGAACATAAAAGTAAACATAAATATTTAGTTTTAGAATGCAGGAGCAAGTTCGTACGACCCAGTCGTGCACATTTTTTTTTTTTTTTTTTTTTTGAAAATGTTATACACGTTTTACGTATGTCAGTAGCCACCAGTCTGTCCTAAATGCCAACTTAATCTGTTATCATTCTTAATAATTGCTGATAAAATTTCTTTTGCTTTGTTTTCTCTGATCTATTTGCTTAAATGTACATCTTTTAACAATTAAACCAAAATCCGCCAAATACTCATTGGAATTATATCCTTTTCCGCGCTTCAATCCCACTTAACAAATCTACCAATAGTAATTAATATGTACTTACATTTTTTGTTTTTTTTTTTTTTATTGATGTTTCCCAAAATTCTACATAATTCAATTAATTTTTTTCTAAAGCTTTGTCGAACTGTTTTTTTTTCACACCTAACGCATTAGAAGTGCGGTTTTTTCCCCTGTATTAAACAGAAACAGCTGAATTGACCAGTTTCGAATCCCAAAATTCTCGCCCCAAAAAAAAAACTTGGGTCGTTCGGTAGTCAGCTCAGTGCATACACATCGAACACTTTGGAAATGCACCGAGGAGATTTGGCCGGTTAGCGAACGAAGACATAAGTTGTTCTTTAATGTATATAGATTTATACTAATCAAATTAATGTGTATAATATAATATTAATCTTATGAATTCAATAAAGTTTGTTTATTTGTTTTTTTTTTTAAGTTATTAAGGCCCATTTTCTCAATCGGAACATAAATTTATGTTTTACTTAAAGTTCTCCTTTTGTATGGGGATTTTATGTCGAACTTAAGAATTCCGGAACGTCCCATATAAAAATGGAAACCTTATGTAGAACATAAATTTATGTTTCGAATGAGCAAATGGGTCTGAAACTTCAAAAAAAAATTAGCGAACTAGATCTATCCCCCCCCCCCCTGGCAATGTTGCCACTGGTCTTCGATACTTGAGATTGGCGGCATAGGACTCCTTAAGAGGTTACTTAAAACTCGATCAGAGAAGGATCTGGCGATCTATTGCAATTGTTGCCGTACAACGTCGAATTTTCTTGCAGTATTTCCTTGTTTTGGCCGTTGTCGGATATTCGTAGCACTACCTTGGCTACGACGAGGTAATGCCTTCCGTCGATCGCAATGTGATCAATCTGGTTGACGGTTGATTGATCAGGAGATCTCCATGTACTTTATGGATGTTGAGATGTGGAAAACAGGTGCTTGCAACCACAACATTTCGCCCCGCAGCAAAATCGATTAGCCTGAATTCGTTATCGGAAGTGGTGTCGGGTGTGCTTTCCGACTGTTCCAACAAAGATATCCTCTTTTCCCAGCTTTGCGGTAAAATCGCCGAGGACAATTTCAATGTCATAGCTAGGACATTGATCGTATCGTTGTGTGAAGGAGCTCGTAGAACTCGTCTTTGGTGTCGTCTTTTTCTCTTCTGTGGGGCATGCGCGCATATTGGCCTAATGTTGCCATATTTAGCCTTGATTCGGATCGCCGTGATGCATTCGCTTACACATTTGAAGACTTTTTGCCTTAGTCTACTTCCCACGACGTTTGTTGCTCCGGTAACAATTACCATAGTAAATGTCGCAGTTTCTCATCCTCCTTTTGCCCAGTCCATCCCGTCGCATTTCATTCGCCATTGGTTAAGTGAATTTGACAATTTGAATAAAGGCCAAGTCTACTTAAGGATATGTTCGTCCGGTTTTTCCACATTAAGTGATTTTAAGCTATTATAGTTGGGACTTAAATAGCGGATTGCTCTGTTTCTAATTTTCGATCAGTTTTGCTTACGGACGTAAACTACGCGTCTTCGCGTCTTTCGCTGTCTTTCGCTTTATACGGACAGTCAGCTTTGACAGCTGACAGGATTTTTTTGTTATCTTTCTGAAGAAAAAGTCGATTTTTATTTTTTTTTTTATTTTGAATAATCTCATGGTCAAGACCGTTTTAATGAAGAGCTCGTCACTCTCTGCATCTGTTGAGGTTCCTTTTTCACTGGTTGGAAAACTTTTCCGCAAGCTTGGAGATGGCAATTGTTTCGCCAGACATTATTTTTATCTACAAATTTGAATAAAAATAACAAATGTAATAATTAATTTATTTAAAATCTAACCATCATCAAGAAATCAACTTTTTCTTAAGAAAAATAACAAACAAATCTAGTCAGCTGTCAAATTCGCGTCCGTAAAAAGCGAGAGGCAGGAGGCAGCGCAGTTAACCTCCTCAAGCAAAACTGATCGAAAATTTGACGAAACAGAACAGTCCGCTATTAAGGGCACAGTGTATGAATTGCTTATTCTCCCGTACGGCTTCGTCCGCTCCGTTCTGGCTTTACAAAATTCACAATCAAATGGCGCATCTGTCTCCTTTCAAGGGTCCAATAGTCCAAGTGTGTGATATCGCACGATCTAGGTGGACAATTACCATAACAAAACGTAAAATTAAGTGCTTACCAATACGATTTTCGATTGTAGTGCCCGTGGCGTAATGATAATGTGAGGTGGCTGCTACGCAGAACGTGTGGATTCGAATCCTACTCGTGCCCATAAAGTTTTATTTCATCTTTCAAGAGTACTGCCTCTTTCTAAGAACTCATAAAATTTCCAAGAGTAGCAATCTGTCATGAAAAAAGTTGCTTCTCAACTATGGCGTTCGTAGGCTTGAGATTCAGAAAGCACATAGTCCGTCAACATGGCAAAATAACAGTAGCTATTGATGATAAAGTTCCTCATGTTTAATTTAATATGATTCCACCAGCCCATTAACAACACTATTACGTTGTTATCAATTTATGAAAACATAGCTCCCTGTGTACTCTCCGGGTTGGTCATCAGCCGAAATTTGGCAATTCCACTTATTAACGAAACCATTCAGACAGATAACCTCAAATAAATTAAGTTGCCTGTCTCCAATTTTTGAAAAAGCTGAATTTTGTATGGTCTAGGGCCGAGATCCTAATGTAAGAAACGTAAAGCTGTCGATTACGACAAGCTGCTGAGTATACGTCAGCGAATCGAATCGTCCCGTTTTCAGCGATGGCAAGTTTTCATTACTCAATTTAACGAATGTTATTGGCAAAAGTTCAACTTTCATCTATGTCGTGAAAAAAAAATTATTCCTCACGGAAAAAGCAAAACTCATAGCTCTGGTCCTCAAGTTATATTTAACTTGAAGGCTGCAGTATCTCAGGCTGAAATCCTTCATGGGTTGTGAGCCGGATAAGTAAGTATCCTTGTTCCAATCCATCACTGAAAACTTAGCTCTATATATGATTGTGTCGGCCGATGCGACGTTTAAAACCACATAAGCTTTGCGGTTTACCTTTTAACTCATATTATGAAAGGCAATTCAATGACAATACTCAGAAGACAGAACACCATTTTCATAAAATAAAAGTGAAGGTGAAGGTAGATTCCCCAGTTCTGGGTAGGTGTTTTGTCATTGATGTCATTCTAGTTTAACTGAAAGAAAGAAAAAAAAAACTTCCATTGAAATCATTTTTAGGTCATCTAAAAATAACTTCAGTTTATTAATTAATTATGTGCAATTCATTCCTGTCCCTGGTAAGACAGTTTTTTTCCACTTTTTTCTTCTTCTTTTGATTGACGAAGAAGATTTTCATTAATCGATGTGTAATAGGCGTGAGAAGTTGAAGTTTGTTTCATGTTTAATTTTTTATTTTTCGTGCGGCTATCGAGGTGTGAAATCTCGTTTTGTTCTTCAACTTCAGAAGGTCACTACTTTTGCGATTATGTTCATGTTGAACCAAGTGTTATGGAGTAGGGTTATGTTGTATTTATTTGTAGTTTAACGGAATCGCTGTTTTATCTGTCGTTTTACTTTGCTTTGTATCTTTTTTTTTTTTTTTTGCTAATAACAGCTTATTATGGTTTGGATTTATTATGAAATAAGCAAGAAGCTTGAGGTATTTAAGATATGATTAAATATGGTTTGAGCAATTGTGGTAAGATTAAGATTATTTTAATAACATTTATGAGCAAGATACTAGCTGGGCTTAAAAGCTTCGAACCTCGAACGGATTACCTGTTAATGAGGAGATTCACGTCTGCTTCGATTTGACAGTAAAGTGATTGTTTTTTTGCTTTATGAACTTTATGTATATGTTTGTAGCTCACACAGTGAAGAAGCGCAAATTAAATCAGAGTCGTGCAAAGTGAACACTTTTCCTGTCAAATAAGAAGTTATGAACTTATTATTCTGAACGACCTGTGTTAGGCGGCCAATTGGATGTGAAATAAACTGCTCACCACAAGTCCATCGTTTTACTGCTGTTTGAGTAGTAGCGCGTGCCTCCTTGCTGAAATGGGCTTTAATTTTTTGTTTTTCTTTGTTGTATGTTTCTCTTTTTTTTTATTTCTTCTGTGGCTGACGATTCCTGTATCCTGTTTTGAAATTTTAGTTGAAAGGTTATTCTTGCTTTGTTCTACGACATGAAGTAAGAATTGCTTTTCTTCCTCATTTTAAGTGAGTATCGTATTATAAACCTGAAATAATTTTACATTTCTCTCCGCTGCATCATTACTTACTTACTTACTTAAGGTGGCGCTACAGTCCGAGGTGGACTTGGGCCACAACCAACAAACCTCTCTAGCCAGCTCGGTCCCTAGCTAGCTGTCTCCAGTTTCGCACGCCGAGTTGGTTGAGGTCGTCTTCAACTTGCGTGCGCCACCTGAGCCTTGGTCTTCCTCTACTGCGCCTTCCCTCTGGAGTGGATTCGAAGACTCAACGGACCGGAGTATTGGTGTCCATCCTCTCCACGTGACCAAGCCATCTGAGTCTTTCAACCTTCACTCTTTTAGCTAGGTCAGTGTCACTGTACAGCCCCTACAGTTCGTCGTTAAATCTTCTCTTCCATTCACTTTTTATGCAGTCAGGACCATAGATTTTCCGTAGAACTGTTCTCTCAAACCGGCCTAGGGCGCTCTCTTCCGTTTTTGACAGGGTAGATGCTTCTGCACCATATAGCACGACGGAAATGATGAGGGTGTTAAAGAGAGTTAGAAAGTTATTCTTCGGCATTGATGTCGTTGTCCGTGTTGATAGCAGGGCCAATGTATACGAAGTCGCTAACTACCTCGAAATTATATGCGTCTATCGTGACGTTTTGTCCAAGATGTCGGTGTTGGGTGTACTTTCTCGATGACAGCAGATACTTTGTTTCGGCGTCATTGACCGCTAAACCCATTTTTTCCGCCTCTGTCTGTATACACACAAAGGCACTGTTGACATCACGCTGCGTTCTCCCAATGATATCAATTTCATCAGTGTATGCCAGTAGTTGCATAGACTTCTGGAAGATAGTGCCTCTAGTGTTGACGCGGGAGTTCTGCTCTATCCGTTCCAACATGATGTTTAAGAAGTCGAATGACAGTGCATCACCTAGTCTAAAGCCTTTTTTGACATGGAAGGCGTCGATGAGGTCGTTACTGACTTTAATAGAGCAGCGCGAGTTCCCCATTGTGATCCTGCTCAGACGAATGAGTTTTGTAGGGATGCCAAAACTGGACATGACTTTATACAGTTCTTCTCTATAGATGCTGTCATCCGCGGCCTTAACATCGATAAGAAGATGGTAGGTGTCGATTTGGAGTCCTTGAGTTTTTCCCAGGATCTGCCGTAATGCGAATATTTGATCGATGTTGGACTTTCCTGGTCTAAAGCCACACTGATATGGAATTATGAGTTTGTTGACAAACGGCTTCAGGCATTCACATAGTACTGCAGAAAAGATCTTATATAGTGATGTTTAGGAGGCTGATGCCTCTATAGTTGGTGCAGTTTAGATGGTTTCCATTCTTCAGGATCGGGCAAACAATGCTGAGGTTCCATCCATCGGGTATGCTCTCCTCCGACCATATTCTTCAGATGAGTTGGTGCATGCTTCATACCAGGCTGCTTTGAAGAGTTCGGCAGTGATGCTATCAGCTCCCGCGGCTTTGTTGTTTTTCAGCTTAGATTTTGCTATTTTCACTTCTTAGAGGTTGGCTAGTCGGAAATCTTGGCTTGCGTCGTCTTCAATGAATGGTTCATTTTGCCTGACAGCAGAATTCGATTCGACATCGCCGCTGTACAGTCTGCAGAAGTGGTCCTTCCATATCCTCAGCATTGACTGTGACTTAACTACGATATTTCCCTGTTGATCCTTACAAGCTTCAGTTCGTGCTCGGTAACCTTGAGACATTCGTTTCACCTCTTCGTAAAACTTCCGAACCTCATTCCTTTTTCTTAGTCTCCCAACATCCTCGACCGATCAGTCTGAAAAGCTTGTTTTCTCCTCTCCTTTTCTGCTCGTATAGCTCCCGAGCTAATTTCACCCTCCCGTACAGCGCTGCTTTATGTGCTTCTTGCTTGGCTACATGTACCTGCCTGCATTCATCATCAAACTAGGGGTTTTGTTTTGGTGGCCGCGTGAAACCCAGCACATCATAGGCAGCATCCCTAATGGCTTCCTGGCTGTAGCGGATTTCTCTTGAGGTTTCTTGACACTCGATCGGAAAAGGATCTGGCGATCTCTTGCGATTATAGCCGTCCGACATCATACTTTCTGTTTTTGGCTGTTTTTGGCTTTGGTCGAGATATCTGCAGCACTACCTGGGCTACAACGAGGTAGTAGTCCGAGTCAATGTTGGCCCCTCGGAAGGTTCGGACATCAATAATGCTTGAAGAGTGTCTTGCGTCGATCGGAATATGATCAATCTGGTTGACAGTTGATTGGTCCCTTGTTGATGGTTCCCTTGTGGATGTTGGGATGTGGGAAACGCGTACTTGCTGAGTACTATCTTTCGCCCCGCTGCAAAATCGATAAACCGGTCGTGTAGGCTGTGTTTTCCGACTGTTCCATCAAAGATGTCCTTTCTTCCTTGTTTGGCATTAAAATCTCTAAACTAGGGCATTGCTCGTATGTCTTGTCGAGGAGCTCATAGAACTTGTCTTTGGTGTTGTCATCTTTCACTTCTGTGGGGACGTGAGCGCATATAAGGCTTATGTTGCCGGTTTTAACAACACACACATTTTCCACGCAGGTTTTTCCACGTAGGTAAGCGGCATTGTCTGCTAAGACCCCCCCCCCCCCCCCCCCCCCCCCCCCCCCCCCCCCCCCCCCCCCCCCCCCCCCCACACCCCCACCCCCCCCCCCCCCCCCCCCCCCCCCCCCCCCCCCCCCCCCCCCCCCCCCCCCCCCCCCCACCCCCCCCCCCCACCCCCCCCCCCCCCCCCCCCCCCCCCCCCCCCCCTCTCATTGGTCGTCTTCAATGAATGGTTCATTTTGCCTGACAGCGGAATTCGATTCGACATCGCCGTTGTACAGTCTGCAGAAGTGGTCCTTCCATATCCTCAGCATTGACTGTGACTTAACTACGATATTTCCCTGTTGATCCTTACAAGCTTCAGTTCGTGCTCGGTAACCTTGAGACATTCGTTTCACCTCTTCGTAAAACTTCCGAACCTCATTCCTTTTTCTTAGTCTCCCAACATCCTCGACCGATCATTCTGAAAAGCTTGTTTTCTCCTCTCCTCTTCTGCTCGTAGAGCTCCCGAGCTTATTTCACCCTCCTGTACAGCGCTGCTTAATGTGCTTCTTGCTTGGCTGCATGTACCTGCCTGCATTCATCATCAAACTAGGGGTTTTGTTTTGGTGGCCGCGTGAAACCCAGCACATCATAGGCAGCATCCCTAATGGCTTCCTGGCTGTAGCGGATTTCTCTTGAGGTTTCTTGACACTCGATCGGAAAAGGATCTGGCGATCTCTTGCGATTATAGCCGTCCGACATCATACTTTCTGTTTTTGGCTGTTTTTGGCTTTGGTCGAGATATCTGCAGCACTACCTGGGCTACAACGAGGTAGTGGTCCGAGTCAATGTTGGCCCCTCGGAAGGTTCGGACATCAATATTGCTTGAAGAGTGTCTTGCGTCGATCGGAATATGATCAATCTGGTTGACAGTTGATTGGTCCCCTTGTTGATGGTTCCCTTGTGGATGTTGGGATGTGGAAAACGCGTACTTGCTAGTACTATGTTTCGCCCCGCTGCAAAATCGATAAGCCTGTCGTGTAGGCTGTGTTTTCCGACTGTTCCATCAAAGATGTCCTTTCTTCCTAGTTTGGCATTAAAATCTCTAAACTAGGGCATTGCTCGTATGTCTTGTCGAGGAGCTCATAGAACTTGTCTTTGGTGTTGTCATCTTTCACTTCTGTGGGGACGTGAGCGCATATAAGGCTTATGTTGCCGGTTTTAACAACACACACATTTTCCACGCAGGTTTTTCCATGTAGGTAATCGGCATTGTCAGTCCAAGTCTCATTGCAAGAAAGAATTCTTTATACCTAGAACTGAAAGCGTTCTAAGCGTTTTTTGTGACACAAATGTTTCTAATCTGGCCTCCAAAGTAAGTTAAGTGGAATCACCTCGTACTAAACGCTTTCCACCATCAACAATTATTTTCTTAACTATAGATGTTTTCTCAATATTAGAGAACTTGTCAGGAAATAGGGCGAGGGCGATCAGATCGTCAGGCAAATAACATAAGTGTCACTCTAAAACACCCCTAGTTACTACACTTATTTCAGAATCAATGGCTTTGTAGAATTTCAAGTTTTTCCATGAAACTAAGTCATTAATTGGTGCATCTGCTGCCAATGGTGCTTCCATCCAAATTTTGCAGTCCATCTAACGAGCATGATGAATTGAACCTAGACGCCATTGAATCTTCGAAGGAGGTTTATTTAAAACAATCATTGCCAGTTCTACTTACTCCTTCTAATCATCACGTACTTGATTCTGTTTAATAAAGCAGTAGGTAAGGCTCGCAAGAGTATTTTCGGCTAATTGTTCTGCATTCGACAAGTCAAGACAACCGTAGTGTTCCTTTGGTAAACATAGCACTGAATCTTTTGAAAGAAGTATCTTAGGAGAGTTTGATGGTCCAAAGCTCACAGTAAATACTTTCGAGAGAATAATTTCAAATACATGATGACGACAAGCAAGCAACAAAAGATTGTATCCCATCTTTTCTTCTAAGAGAGTGCACCTGTTTGGGCACTGGTGTTTGAAGCAGTAGTGTCAAAGCACAAAGCGCGGACTTTATTAGTGATATCAGTGGCGAGGCGTCATATTGTTCAAGTCGTGCATGAACGACTAGCATTTCCACCTTCTTTATTCCAATACGATATACATACATACAATACATATCTAATGTGCCTGCGTCCTACATATAATATATCCACTTCCAGTTCCAACTCGTGCATAGATACCCTTAGTAAACCATATAAATAAAACAAAACGACCTAGCTACCTGCTACTGTTTTTTTTTTTTTACTCAACTCATGTGTATCTATCAAAGTCGTTTGAACGATCTGGCAACGTCTTGAACCCATAGAGAGCATGTCAGAAAAAAAAAAAAAAACAAATCGCTCGTAGAAGGGATCTTGTCGTGCAGTACAGTTGCGGACGAGTAGAGCTTTTTTTGAATGAATACACAGAATTTTGGAAATGAGAAAAGTGGGTAGTTTTTGAATATGATAAATGAAACAGACGGACGATCATGTTCATGATTGTGTTCAAATCAGTTTGAAAAGAGGAAAGCTTTTTTTCCTGTTTGGATAATGGAATGAAGGAAATGAGACTAGCCCAGCATAGTTTTTGAATTTTGGAATGTGTATTTGCGTTGAGCTGACTTTTGTTTTCACTTTTGTTTTGCAAGTATAAAGGATAATTTTCTTTAGTTTATTCATTGTGCGGCATAATTCGTTAAAATGACATCTTCAATCAGTGAAAATAGTTCGGAATTTGATTGCGTTATAGAAAAACTAATAAACAAACCATTCTTGCAGCTAAATTTAAAAGAAAAAAAAAGTAATAATACACTCAGAAAGACCAACTCCCTTGCTTCCAGAACTTGTTAAAAAAATGTGTAACAAAAAAAAAAAAACAGAACCGAAGGAAACTGTTCGAAGTTTTCATGTAGAAACTTATAAAAGATACGTTCACATTACCGGTTGCAAGAAAATGAACAGGCTGTTTTGTTGGTCACGTTTACTCCTTAGAAGCGATAAGGTCAAAAATCATTGAAAATTTTTTGGGTTTTCGGATTTGAATCATTTGAGAGATAGCTTTTGTAAGCATTTGAAATCGTGTACCCACATTGCTTCTCTCTATGCATTCAAGATCTTTGGTGCAGTATATCATAAGTAATATTAATTGTTTGGATTGTGGCCAAAAGTTAATTTGTCAAACTTATGATAGAGCAGCAGTAATGTCGGGGCATTTTGGGTTTGAACGACTACATTTTACAGGCACGCGTCGCCGCTGGTGATATACCACTGTTGTATTTTGGTCATCAAAAACTGCATCAGATATTTGTTCGCCAGTACCTGGAGCTTAGTTTTTTGATGCACTGAGTAGTTTTTTCACAACCATATCCGGAGGACAAGAATTGGAAGAGGCGTCGTTCTACTTTCTTACTCCCAGTTGTAGTGTGCATTCGTTTTACCATTCCCTATGTATAACAAGCGGTGAATCCATGTCGCAATTATTTTAAATAGTGGATGTTGTTTATTAGTCGAAGCAGGATTACAACCAACGGCCAGCAGACAATGGATTAATCGTTGAATAGAACTAGTAGTCTTACTTTTCTCTTTTGGGGGTTTTTTAAACCACTTTATTCTCATCTTCGCAGACTTACCCTTAATTGTGCTTGCCACTGCTAGAAGATGCTGCTTGATGAAGCGACATTCTAGGTCTAGGTTTTGACTCGGACCACCATCGATAATGAAAACGTTATTTTTTGAGCAGCAATTTGTCGTCGTTTTTCAACTCTTTGTTTTCGTTTTACAGAACGTGCTTTGATCTTTTCTACTTTCTTGTCAATTGATGGGTCTTAAATCGGTCTCCTTCTTTGATCAATGAAAAATGTTCTTCTCTTCCGCACTTTTCAGTAGGATGTCTTTACAAATTTTCTAGTCCACAAAAAAAAATTACGTACCAACGTCACCAAAAATCAGTGTTCTTGACCATTTTGAGGATTAAGGCATATCTCGAAATTCTGAACGTACCTTGAATTAATTTCTGTAACCGGATTTGGTTTCAGCATCAGAAAAACTACAAGAAATGACGTGTCCCATCCTTGTGGCAAAAATGTTGTTGACCAGTGTCATTGTTCTCTTCTTTTCTGTGCTGCAGATTCTCGTCCTTTATTTTTCTTCAAAAGTAGCCACTTCTTATGAACCTTAATCAATTTTTCAACGCAGTGAATTTCTTTCAAAAGAGTATTCGCAAAATCATTCACGTTCTTGGATTCATGTAATATCTGGTGTTAACGAAGTAAGACTTGTCGGAGAGTAGGTCTAATTACTTACTTACTTATCCGGCTCACAAGCCAATGTAGTCGTCGTTTCTTGGCTTTCTGGACTAAATCCACATTTTGGTACAGCTCGTACAGTTTCTCGTTTTGAAAACCTCTTCTCCATTCGCCATTCGTCGCATTACGGGACCGAAAAATCCGTCGAAGGATTTTTCTTTCAAAAAGTGCCGAGTATCACATTCCCCTTTTTACTTATCGTGCAGAATCGGCGCAAAAGAGTGTAGGACTGGAAAATCAAATTTTTGTTTGCAGACAGTGTCGTTCGAGTGAGGAGTTTTGATGAAACCGAAGCGAGCTAGTGCAGCGGATTTCGACTTAGGGTAATTCTTCTTCGTGATCTTCACTTAGGTGTCGTTGGTGGGATGTGATGTGTGTTCGAAAGTTAGGTGAACTCCTTCTACATCTCGAAATTGCTGCCTGGTAGGCTGGGGTGCATTTGTTTGAAGATAGTGTTTTCCGTGCTCACACCGGCCGTTGCGCACTTATCTGCTCCAGGACTACAATTTTATATTGTATTTTTTAATAACGAGCGTATTAGTTAAGCACGCCAAACTGGCCGGTCAGAAACTGGTGAAAAATATTATAAACAAAGTCGATTGAGCACCCCTTCCAGTTTAGTTGTATAGTTGAAACCTTACAGTATTGTTACTATTAACACATGTAACACATTTTTGGGGTGGCCGAACTGAACATTAGAAGAACAAAAAATTGGATCACCGCACTCTACACCCTGAGTGTTGTCTTGCACATCGGATATCATAAATTTATCTAATGGTGGTCCACACATCACCAAGTTTGACTCTGACTTCTATTGAATATTGTCGGCGTAACAAGTCTGTCCAGACTTAAGTCAGTACGATTTTACACATGGTTAAATGCAAGTCTGTACTAACAAAAGTCTGAAAGTCTGTGCTGTGTGGACCCACCAAAAACTGAATTGGCAACCATTAGTTCCAATAGGTCGATTATGAAACTGATTTTTCGTAGTAGGTACAGCTCCAATCTTAATTATTAAACGATGCTTAGCAAAATTGACACAGCAATTTGGTTGAAGGCACGTCTAATCAACCAAAAAAGGTTTTTAGTAAAATTTCGCATGAACATTTTGCTTTAGGAGTGATAGTTTGACTTGTTTGCTTAGGGAAACTGCAGTTTATTTTATCTTTCTACATCAACCATATTTTAGTCCTGCCAACCTTAACATATTCATTAATTTATTGATTCTAATATCTCAGAAAAAATTAATATTACTATTCTTATCCTTTAGATTATAACTTAAATTTCTTCTTAATTTTTGTTTGCAGTGCTATTCCTCTTGTTCTCGACAAACTATGTTTTGAATGACACAGTTGTAAGTTAAAACTTGACCATCAAAATCTGAACACATTTCAAAAAAGGACCTTTTTATTGTAGAACCGAACTCCAGCACGAATATTGGCAAAACAAACTGGAGCAGCTCAATTCGAAGAACACATCGAACAGCCAGTTCATCGTGATTGCAACGAACACCATCATCGACTCCGAAAGCGGTCCTCTGACGAAGATTTGGATTATGAAGTTTATCAAGGAGTTGTTGGCCGTCCTGGCATTGACTTTCCCATTTTTCCACGAATTCCTCAAACTACATTTAGTTGTAGAACATATGGGAATGGATATTTTGCTGATTTAGAAACAACCTGCCAGGTAGATTCAACAATATTTAATATTTTTGAAAACAAATTTAAAATGAATGCTTTGATTGTTTAATAGGTTTTCCATATATGTGAAGAGGGACGTAAGATATCGTTCCTCTGTCCTAATGGAACGATATTTCAACAGAGTGAACTAACTTGCGATTGGTGGTTTAAAGTCAATTGTGCTGGATCACCCGGTTTCTATGCTGAGAGCTCAGAAATTCTAAGCAAGGCACGAAGGCACCGAATTAAAGTTAATGGTATACATAAGGGATTTACAAACAACAACAAAGTGGCTGAAAATATTCCCGATAGCAGACATTACAAGGGATCTGACAGAAGAATTGATTCTAATGAAAATCCCTCCGTTGAGAGTTTTGATTTTGAAGATGTCTCAGACGATAGGTCAAATGATAAATCGAGTGATAGGTCAATTGACAGATCTATTGATACTTCGAATGACAGGTCAAGTTCTAAATCAAATAACAGGCCAAGTTCAAGTGGGAGATTCAATGAAAAATCCAGTGATCGATCAAATGACAGATCAAGTGACAGATCAAATGACAGATCAAATGAAAGATCTAATGACAGATCAAGTGACAGGCAAAGTGACCGTTCAAATAACAGATACAATGACCGTTCAAATGACAGATCAAGCGGCAAATCAAATAGCCGAACAAATAATAGAAGTAACAACAATCAATCTAGCAATCGTTCGAATGATAAATTAAAGCAACAAAAACAGGAAATTCTTGACAATTCCCATCGGGATGACAATCAACACCAGCAAAATGATCACGAATTACAAATAACAGCTGAGACTTCATCGTTTGTTAAGAATCCCAAAATTAATAGCTACTCAAGTGCTGACAAAACCTTAAACAAGGAAAGTGAATTCAAATCCGGAAAGCTAACAGATAAGAATAAAGATGCTCAGAGCTCAAAAAGCAGCCAGAGTCCTTCAAGGGGCAGTCAAAAACATACCTACAGCGATAATGAAACTGCGAAACAAAAATCTGGAAATGACAAACCGGCCAGTTTCTTTATTACAACGAAGCCTGACATAGGCTTATCATCGACTAGTGGAAAAGATGGCTTCCAATCAACAGCGTATCCTGAACACTACACTAATAAAAATTCTTTAGATGAGGCCTCCTCGAATGAAAAACAATTTGTTACACCAACTAGTGACAATCGATTAGTCTTCGAAGCCCACAGCACGATAAAACCAAATATTATAGCTAATGGACCGATTGTTAGTAGAGTCACAACACCATCTCAATATCCTGGTACATATTCAACAGCTCGAAGAATAGATACAACACGTACTACTCCATTTTATACACCAACTGTGCCAGCTATTGCCAGATCAAAGCCTACAGAATCAAAGAGCTATTTCGTCAATGTCCCTAAAACAGATGAACCTACAACACTCAGAGGTGCAATAACGACCGATTATGCGACACCAAAACCTGTCAAAACGCCTACGAAAGAAGAGAAGAATTCCGATATTCATCGTTTTACCATATTTTCAAATGGGGACCTAAACGTTGAAGCCCCCAATCGTTCTGACGGTCCTTCAAAAATACCGGGTAGCCCATTGAAATCTTCAACTTCTGGTCCAACATACTTACCAAAAACTACTAAGGGCAACCTTGTTACATCTTCTGGAGCTGATAATCTGATAACGAGGAATATGCAGGGTATTCTGCAGACCGTTGGAGTTCTTAAAGAGACCATGAAAAATAACCTCGATGGTAAAAATTCCAATTCCAGCCCACGAGTGGGCTTAGAAATACCACCATCATCGGGTCCTGGCACTTTATTATCTCTAACCAACTATTTCGCCAATGATGACCAGACCTTATCGACAACAACAAATGCCGATGATGAAAAATCAACACTAGCGCCATCTACTGACATCAATATTTCATCAGGTCTTTTGAGCAACAAAACATCAGTAAAATATCTTAGTTTATTTGGACTACGTCATGATAACATAACAACCGATGATTATATCAGTGCTTCAACCGTTGCACCCAAGGTTGTGTACACTCCTACAGTCGTTGGAGATTTTACACGAACAACAATCCGAGATTTAGTAAAAGATCCAGAAACGAGAAAAATCGCTCAGGTCTTTTCAAATGCCATAACAAAATACATTGAAAATCCAGAAACATTCAGAAAAGACTTGATCGACGTTAGACCTCAGCCACCCTCAGGACAAGCGGCAAATGTACGTTTTGAATCCACTACCCCAAGTTCTAACTTAAAAAAAGCCACCACCACCTCAGCGTTTAAAAATGTAGCAACCACCACTTTAGGCAATAGCCGCAGTAAGACCACACAAAAGTATTTGCCATCGACAACAGAAACTTATGAAACAACAACAATTCAAACAAAAACTGAATCTAACGATATTGCCAAGGAAATTAACAACCAGTTTGATGTGTCAACTCCAGCTTATGGCTCAATCTCAACCGACTCAACTGAAACAACGACATATCGAAGTACCAGTTCTTCGACATCCAAAGTCCCCAAGATGAGTATTGAAACTGGAATATCGTCAGAACTTCTTCCACCAAGTGTAGATGAAGAAAGTGAATATGAGTCGCTGCATAAAGTTCAAAGTCAATCCTTCGTCAAGTCATACAACGACCTAACGAAGAATTCCAAATCGAATGCATTTGATGTTGGTAAGAACAATTTTGATAGAACAAGTGGAAAAGGGCAGAGCAATCATGCACAAACCGAAAGTCCTTGGGCCAAATATGGAACTACACAAACTGACAATACAGGTGACGTAACATTCACAACTACAATCAAACAGGACAGCGCTGAAACTACAGAAAATCCGTGGTCACAGTCAAAGAAACCAGTTCAACAGAACAATTTTGACACTACAACACAAAAACCGAAGACAAACATCAATCAATGGAGTAGAGTGACAACAACTGAAAAAACACCACTTTTGAAGGACAAAACAACAAGAAGTCCATCGTGGGCCTATTCAAGCACCACACCAGCCAAAAATAACTTTAAAATTGAAAGTGCAACGACGTCAGGCAATTCCTGGTTTAACAATCAACTGTCAACTGTTAAAACAACCGAAAGCCCATGGGCACAGATAACTCAATCGATTTATCTAGATCCATTGACAATCAATGATGGTCTCATGCGAGAACAGAAAACAACAACTTCCAAGCCATTCGATTATGTCAATACAGACCGAAGTCGATTTGAAGATGTCTCACAAGGTGAAGATGGAATCGATGATATTCTGAACAGTCCAGAACTGTCATCGGAGCTTCTACCGAAAAACAATGGATTGCAAAGAATTGCAAATAAAATATTTGGCGGTCTTAATGAAACCGAAGCTCTTCATCTGCAAAATGTGATGAAAAAAGCCGAACACAATCAGAGTGTTTTAAGGCTCTTGCTTCTTCTGATCCAAACTTGTGACGATCAAAATGGCAAAGCATTAGAAAAATCACGTAAAATTTTGCTCAGCGCTTTAATCGGCATGGATGATAAATTGAAAACCAAAAATACATCACGTGGATCGGCGACAACGACCAACCGAATCCCAGTGACTACTTACCATCGCGTTTTCAATGATAAATCAACACCAACGTCAACAACAACCAGCGCTTCAACAACAACTACAGAACTGTCAAATTCCAACGAACAAACAACACGATTTGAAATTCGAGTTCCTGATCCAGAAGATGAAGAAGAAAATGCTGTCACTACGTTAAAGTCAAATGCAGTCTCCTCGGATAGGCAGACGAAGAACGTTGATAATCCTAACAGGACCTCTGATCAAAGGGCCTTAGAGTTACTTAAGTCATTATATTCCTTAGCGTCGAAATTTAGCAGACGATGATTTAATTAAATTTATGTAAATCAATTGTTTATGCATTGTCAACGAAATTCATACTCAAAACCTATGCAGTGCTTCTTTTTGTATTAAAAAAAAAATTGTTATGAAATAAATTTATTGTAAAAAAAAACTAATAATCAATTTAAAAACAAAAAAATTGAGGAAATTAATCAATTCAACAGTAATAGACCTTGAACAACTTGTACATATTGTTTTTCCATTGTTAAAAAAATGACCATGATTTTCTTTCAAATAAAATGTAAGCGTTGAATATGAAAACATGACTCCAACTCGTGAAATGCCTTGCAATGTTTCCTTACTCTATTATGTATTTAGCTGAATTAGTCGTTAAACATTTTTGATATTTTGTAAATAGGATGAAAATTTAAATAAATGTTTTTTTAATTATTAAAAACCTGTGTTCTTGTGTGCTTACTCAGTTTACCTTTCAAAAGAAAAGGGACCAGCAATAGACTTAAAGCCGACAGACTAGTTTTGCTATACTTACATGCTTATGCGTTTATCAATCATTACTGCAAGGAAACGTCCTCAAGTTCTCTCGGAACTCCTACAAAATGCCTTAAACGGGCTGACAAGTTGGGCTAAACAGTGTGGCTTAGACGTAAATCCACATAAAACAGAACTAGAACTCCTTATGAGAAGGTACAAAATTCCTCAGTTTAAACCAACCACGATTAAAGGAATACCCTTAAGCTTTAGGACTCATTTTAGACAAAAAACTAAATAGGAACCCAAATATGATGAAAGAGTGACTGGCTATACACTTCGGTACTCGGACCGATACTCATTTATGGGATTGTCGTATGTTCGACCGCACTGGACAAGATGGTAAATCTAAATAAACTTATCAAAGTCCAGCGGTCAGCAGGTATGCGCATCACAGCAGCACTTCGCTCAACACCAACAGCACCTTGAAAGTGCTTTTAAACCTAACACCAATTTGTTTTTTTTTTTATAATCAACGCGCACTCAAGGGCTTTTTTAATTACCCTTTATATGCCAAGAGCACAGTGCGAGTATTAGGAAAAGGATAGAGTATGTAAAAGGAGATGTCGGTGAACATTGGTTTTGAATTCTTGAATATTGCAATGGCTGGGGAAGACAGAGTGTGAAAGCGAGATCCACATTCGCGTAGTACGGCTAAAGAACGATTCTCTGTACATGACTGTACGTCCGAAATTGGGCTAAAGGGTGAACTGATGGCCATTCCTGGAGGTGCGGCTACTACGGTGGAATATCTTAAGGGGAAGAATGCAACTGGCTATTTCACTAGGGTGAGGCATGAGACATTAGGCCGATGTTCGAGCGATGTAAATGACTCAACGATGGTATGCTCTTTTTTGGATACTGTCCAGAAGACGTAAGTATGTTGCTGGAGCAACAGCCCAGACATGACAGTTATACTCAAGCTAAGGACGTATGTACGTTTTGTAGATGATAGCCAGATCAGAAGGGGAAACAAATTTCTTGCATCGTCTTAAGAAACCTAAACATCTTGCCGCATTTTTGGGACTTCGCATATGTGTTCATTCCATAAAAGTTGGTCAGTAATGCAATCTCGAGATTTTCGGTCTCATTGATGCAAGTGCCACTCATGGACAGTGGCAGGGGAGGTATGTCTCGCTTTAACGATACAAGACAGCATTGAGTTTTCGAAGCATTAAACTCTACACGATTTTGTATTCCCCATTGTACAATGCTGTTGAAGTCAGAGTTTAATGAGCTCATCATGCTTTGCCGTTGCAGTTCCACATCCGAAGGGGAGGGATGTGAGTGAGTCAGCGAAACAATTTATTGGATTAGAAGTAACAGACAAGAGATCATTAATGAAAATCAAAAAGAGGGTCGGAGACAAAACGGAGCCGGAGCCCTGGGACACCAGCATTTATTTTGTGGGTTTCAGACTTGAACTCGTTCAGTATTTGTATTAAACGGTTCGAAAGAAAGTTTCTAATCCCAAAAAGAATGGATTCATCGATACCGAAAGCACGCATTTTCGATAAAAGAGCAAGATGCCAGACTTTATCAAATGCCTTTGAAATATCAAGTGCAACAATCGTATTTTCTCCAGATTTGTTCCACTGTTCGGTGAGATAAGCCATCAGATCACCAGTGGACCTGTTACTGCAGAAGCCGTACTGCCGGTCATTAAGAAGCTTTCGGTCTTCGAGATATTTCTTAAGCTGATAGTTTATCAGCGTTTCAACGACCTTAGAAAGAAGGGACATAAGTGCAATCGGACGATAATGGGAGGGAGAAGAAGATTCGCCTTTTTTTGGAACTGGCTGAACAAACGCTGTTTTCCAACTGCTCGGAAAGAGCCCAAAAGAATAATAAAGATGGAAAAGCTTATAATACTCAACTGTTTTGCCAGCGTGGAAGAATGCCTCTTCAGAATAATAGCGGGGATACCACCCGGACCAACGGATTTATGTATGTTGAGATCTTTAAGGACTCTCGCCACAGCACGAGTGCGGAAGAAGATTTGTCCCATGGAATCCTTGACGAGAATTGGAAGAGCCATTACAATCTCTGGCAGAGAAGAGTTGGCGGCGAATTGCCTAGCAAAAAGGTAAGCTTTCGCGAGAGAGCTAACAACTGGAGTGTCATTGTCAACGAGCATAGGGACCGAGAAAAAAGAAGAATTCTTCATATTTTTAACAAATGAGAAATGACCAAAAATTCTTACTGCTTTGGGACATTGCAGAATTTTTTGCCTTAATTTTTGGTCATGTAAAAATTTGGTCCTACGAATATGGGCATTGCAGGTCCTCCTGACTGTTTGAACTTGTTCCGGTTTTCCTCAGTTGGGTTGGCTCCATAACACCGGAACTTTACCTCTTTTTTCCTGATAACCTCCTTACAGCTTGAATCAAACCAAGACTTTCCTTGGGTTTGATGCTTTTAACCCTATTCGGGATTAAAGTTTTCCTTCCCAAAAAAATCATATTAGTAATCATATCTGCGCTTGAGTGACCAGTTAAAGATCTGGAAGAAGTTATTGAGACCGTCCCAGTTGGCTTTCTCGTATTGCCATACGGTTCTCATCGGAGATCTTTCTCTAACTAGATTATTTTGACACGAGAAATTTGCAAATATAATACTATATGGTCTGACTTGCCTAGAGGAGTTAATACATTGATAGTGTATTTACCAGGGTCAGAGGTAAGGAACAAGTCAAGAGAATTTAAACCACATATTCTCCACCTCTCAATGGATCAGTAACAACACTGGTCATACTACTAAGAAACGTTATATCTTGCAAGGATATACGTAACTTCTCGGACAGCCAAGCAGCTCTCAAATCTCTCGCGTCTGTCTCCACAAACTCTCAAATAGTCCACAACTGTCGATCATCTTTGAATGGGATGACGGAACAGTTTAACATTCACCTCATTTGCGTTCCGGGCCACAGAGACATCCCGGAAAATTGTTAAGCTGATAAGCTCGCCAAGAACGGAACACTTTTGCCTACTGTTAGACAAAGACATAACATAGGAACACCACTTGCTACGTGCAAATATCTTCTCAAACAATATGCTCTAGAATCAACCAATGCTAAATGGTCACAGGGTACCACCTGCCTATAGCAACCAAAGAAGTATGGCCAAGCATAGAACTGAAACGGTCAAAATGCTTGATTTCCCTGAGCAGACAAAATATAAGCTCTACAATTGGAGTCATAACAGAACACTGCCTCATAGGTAGACATGCTTTGAGGCTAGGGGTCTACGCAAACGACTTCTGTAGAAGCTGCATGGACGAGGAGGAAGAGGAAACAGTCCAACACCTTCTGTGTATATGTCCGGCGTTCTCCAATAGAAGGAATAACTATCTCGGTAAATCCTTCTTCGATAATTCCAGTGAACTGGCAACGATCGACACAAAATGTCTCTCTAACTTCATTAAAAGTACCAAATTGTTTGCTTAAGTTCAATGCTCTCGCATGAGTAACTTCTTTTGTGGTATCATAATGGACCCTTGAGATCTAAGTTAGTCAGTATCATCTAGACAGCCACTCCAACATAACCTACTGTAAGGATCAAAGTGTGAGATACTACAGCCTTCTACAGGGAATTTGCTTGGTGTTTGAGCTGATATTTGGTTTCCCTGATCTTCTCAAACCTGGGGCCTAGAAGAAGATTGTTTATTGTTTGAATTCTTTTTGAGCTATCCATCGCTACCATCGTTTCTAGTTGTATCTATTTTTACATTGGGATACCTGGCCTGGACTGATTAGTATTCATCGATGAGTTTTTCTTTCGAAAATATCAAATATCAATTCCGATATGCTCCGAAAGCTTACCCGTCAAACATGAAAATTTGTTGAATTCAGTTGGTGGTGGAGTCCTTATTCCTGTTCCTAGTTGCCAGTTTTAATTTTAATTCCTTTCGTTTTCAACATAGAACTTACATGCATTAAATTAAATTTACAAACAAAGGATGTTTTTATTATTAACGTTCATGTTCCACCTAAAATTCTGTCCTAATTCTGTCTTCATTGAACTATTTATCTTGACTTTATCATAGACTATTCAGGCATTGAAAACGAGATAATCTTGTTGGGTGATTTTAATCTTCCTAACATTAACTGGGTTCCTTCTGAGGATGATTCCCATTTAAAAGCTTAACCAAGTTCTTCTCAAATCGAGCTCCAAATGTTAGATAATATAATCTCAGCGGATTTACGACAAGTAGGCTCTATTCAAAATTCATTGAATCGGTCTAATGCGGCCTATACAGTGGTTGAATCGGTTTCTGCAATATCTAATATTGCATAATATCCCACATATAATATCCCTTAGATATTATTCTTGACTTGAAAATAGTAATTGCCATGACTGCTTATACAAATACTACTTTCGCAGAGCCAATTTTCAACAGATTTCCGATAGTTTATTAAATTATGGTATTGAAAACTTACCATTTTCCAATAACATTGACGAAACTGTCTCGAGTTTCTATTCTGTACCTACTCATACTATATTAGATCTATGTCCTATGAGATGTTTGAAGGGTAGATACGTGCATTCAAGACACAAGCGTCCAAAGAAACATCAGTCTATCAACTCCTACTATCCACCTTTCCGTGGTGAACGTCTTCAACCGAAGATTGCGTTCCAATCCCAGTGGGAAGTTATTGGCGGCAGCACAGAGAGAGGAGAAGGAGGTATGCGCCCACTAAAGCATGCCTGTTCCAGTCAGAATGAACTACTTAGTGAACACCTTATAGGGCTACTACGACATATTCGCAGCCCAGGCCTATAAGGAGCGGTTTGGCCGGCTCTTTGTCTTAAAGTTAAACTAAAAGCTTTCCTGGTTGGGGGTAGAGCGTCGGGGTGACTGCCCGGCCACATGGAGAAAGTATAGTTACGAAACACCAACAAGCCTCGGATACGGACGGAATTAATGATGACGACCCACGCAAACGATTTAAGGACAACGAATTTCGTTTTTGCGCTTAGAATTTAAGGTCCCTCAACAGACCACGTGCCGCCCAACATCTAGCGGAAGCCTTGACTGCTATATAAAGCAGACATAACTGCCATCCAAGAAATGCGATGGGATGATCCGGGCCTACGTAAAATGAACAACTGCGATATTTACTACGGCGGCGACTGCTACCGTGAACAAAATCAGCGTCTATTTGGATGTGGATTTGTAGTTGGGACTCGACTCAGTGAATGAGTGCATCACGACAATCCGTATCAATGCTATGACATTAAAATCGTTCTTGGAGATTTTAATGCTAAGCTTGGTAGAGAAGAAATCTTTGGTGGAATAATCGGACGATATAGCCAACAAGACACCACCTCCAATAACGGATTTAGGCTAATCGACTTCGCTGTGGGGCGAGACGTAATGGTAGCAACTAGTACGCGTTTCCCACATCTCGATATACACAAATGAACATGGAAATCTCCTGACCAATCAACCGTCAACCAGATTGATCACATTTCGATCGACGCACGACACTTGTCCCCACATTCCGAGGTGCCAACATCGATTCGGACCACTACCTTGTTGTAGCCAAGGTACGAATGCGGATATCCCGATCAAGGCCAACGCGCGAAAATGCTAGGATGAAATTCGACTTCAAACGGCTACAATCTCAAGAGATTGCTGTATCCTTTTCCGATCGTGTCTCCGAAAATCTCCACAGAATTCCTTTGCTGCCAGCACAAAATATAGAGAACCAGTGGCAACACTGCCAAGCAGCCTGTGGGGAACTGTTTTACATTATACATAATTAAACTTACACTAACTTACCTGCATTAGCCATAACATAAATATACTTACCTTATAACACTTACCATAGCGCATATTCATAATTATCACTCAATAAATACTTTACAAAAAAACACTCCACTTAAAATAATCAACACGACTCTGCAAACACAAAACCAACAAAAAAGAAATTGAGAGAAAAAAAAATAGTTTGATATGAAGAGTTTTGTTTTCGAGAAGTAGCTTGTGAAAAAAATATAATAAATGAAATTGTACGTTCTGGTAAATTTCAAAAACGTTATTATTGCATACCCTAATATTGAATGTACAAGTCAATGTTAAAAATTAAAATCCAAAAGAAGGCATCTACAAGAAAAGACAAAGAAAAAAAGAGAAGTGAACTAAATCGTAAAAGTGATGTCAGAAAAGAAAAAAAAAACAGTGAAATATTTTGAGACTGAAAAAGTGAAAAATTAAACTGAAACCCCACCGGAAAAGAAAATAGTTACAATCTGAAAAGAATGATTTCAAAAAAAGTTAACATCAGAAAAGAATGATTTGAAAAAAAAAAAATAAAATCTGAAAAAAAAGTTTTGGAAAAATACAACAAAAATAAAAAAAAATCTTAAGGGAAAGAAAAAGAACAAAAAAAAAAACAGTGGAAAACTTTAACAATGAATATCTGAAAAGAAACAAGTGGTAAAGTGAAAATCCTAAAAGAAAATAGAAAACAGTGGAAATTTTGAAAAGAAAGAAATTGAAAATTTAAAAATTCCAAAAGAAAATAAAAAAAAAGAAAAAAAAACAAAATAGTGAAAATTTAAGAAGAAAGAAATCTGAAAAGTGAAAAATCTTAAAAGAAAACAAATGCAGTGGAAAATTTAAAACATTTAAAAATCTGAACAGAAAAATTTAGAAAAGTGAAAAAAAAGAAAAAAATATATGAATTTAAAGAAAGTGTTTCCCCCCATCCAGAATAAGCTGCAAAAAGAATATATTTTTTTTATTTATTTAATTTATTAAACCTACCTACCTAATACGTTACTTTTATCATAGTTAAGTAACCTATAATAAATCTGTTTATTAAAAAAAACGAAAAAAATATATATATATATATATATATATATATATATATATAATAATGAAACCAGTGAGCCCTTATTAAATAAAGAGTTCAAAAGAAATAGTGGGAAAAGTGAAATAAAAAGTACACTACACACCATTAATAAGTTTAATTTTAGAAACGCTGACTCCGGCCAGCACTTATGCCGAAGAGTTCAAAGTACCTACAGGTTAGTGAAATATCTAATAATAATAAATTTTAATAATAAAATTTTAATTTAAAATTTTAATTAAAAAAAAAAAACAAAAAAAAAAAGAACAAACTTAATTTTTTGTCATTTTCCCCCACCACTTAGTAGTATAATATTTTTTTCTTACTATTTCGAAAATAAGGCTCGCTGTTGATTTTTTTTTATTTTATAAATTGAATTTTAATAAATAATTTATTAATTTATAATATCCTATTTTCTTAATAGTCAGAATAGTGGTAACTTTCTTTTATTTAAATAAATTATAATAATATGTACATAATTATGTAAATTCAATTTTTCAATGTTATCCTTTGGATAATGATATATTTATGTAAATTTGGGAAGTTGAAAATGGCTGAGTAGAGTCACCACCATCATGGTTGGAGAAGGTAAGCAGAATGGTTTATGAGGGTTTGAGACAAGGTGATGTAGGATTAGGGGCTACCACACAATACTGGAGGTAGTAGTAGCCATGGTGGTATCATAAGGATACAAGGGTGGGAAATCATCCGAGGGCCAACATCTTCAGGACCCTCGGCCTTACCGAAGTCGCCCCTCCCCTAAACATAGGTCATCGGGTTCCACTGTTAATTTTTTTTAAATAGGCATGATTTTGAGTACCGGCCATCCAGAGTTTCGATTCCAAGGACTCACCCCATCCGACGAGCATCCAGCCGGTAGCCAACATGCCAAAAGGAGATCGAAGCCAGGACACCCCTCTACCTCCTGCTGCCCGGACCAGCCTCATATGCCTAAACATATGGGGTTGTAAGGGTGATCTACGAAGAGCAGAAGGGTCTAAGTCCTATTTCGTTACAAGCCATCAGAGATGCCGCCTCTGTGGTGCTAGGTTTAACACGGCCACAACAACGAAACCCCTGGTTTGACGCCGGTGCCGGCGAGCACATGCAGCTAAACAAGAGGCATACGAAGCGGCGTTGCAAAGAAGGACACGAGCAGTTCGTGAGCTCTACAAGCAGAAAAGGAGACAGGAGCATAAACTTCTCAGAAAGAAAAAAAGGGAACATGAGAAGCATGCGATCGAGGAGATAGAGGGATGTCACAACAGGAACGAGGTTCGAAAGTTCTACAAAAAGGTGAAACAAACCTCCAGGGCTTATACACCCCGAACTGAAGCCTGTAGAGACCATCATGGGAATATCGTAGTAGAACCGCAGTCAGTGGTGAGGCTATAGAAAGACCACTTTTCCAAGCTGTATAATGGCGATGACGACCAAAACTCCGTTAGCAATACAGAACCATTCAATTTGGGTGCAGAAGGCCAACAATTCCACCCACCCGACATGGACCAAGGGAAGATAGCGATATCTAAATTTAAGTCGAACAAAGTCGCTGAAGCAGACGGGCTAGCCGCCGAACCGTACAAAGCAGCTGGAGATGATTTGGTAAGGAGCATGCACCAGCTAATCTGCAAAATTTGGAAAGCATTCCCTATGAATGCAACCTCAGCATCGTATGCCCGATCCTCAAATAAGGAGATCCCTTGAACTGCAATAAGGGATAAGTCTCCTTAAAATCGCCTATAAGTTCTTGTCTGCCGTGCTGTGTGAACGTTTGAAGCCCTTTGTCAACAACATGGTAGGTCCTTATCAGTGTGGTTTCAGACCCGGAAAGTCCACCATCGATTAAATATTCAGACTACGGCAGATCTTGGAGTAGACCCAGGAACTTCAAATTGATGCCTACCACCATTTCATCGATTTCAAGGCCGCGTATGACAGCGTCTATAGAGACCAACTATATAGAGCAATGTCTAGTTTTGGCATCCCAGAAAAACTCATCCGTCTGTGTAAGATGACAATGGAAAATTCACGCTGTTTCATCATGGTCGGAAAAAACCTAACGGACGCTTTTGATGTCAAAAAAGGTTTTAGACAAGGCGATGCGTTGTCATGCGATTTCTTCAACATTCATGTGA
This sequence comes from Sphaerophoria rueppellii, assembly GCA_920937365.1. Lineage (NCBI taxonomy): Eukaryota > Metazoa > Arthropoda > Insecta > Diptera > Syrphidae > Sphaerophoria > Sphaerophoria rueppellii. The sequence goes on along the minus strand of CAKKXW010000005.1, from coordinate 24,055,640 downwards.
AAAGATTGTGCAAAGCTCCAATATCAACACCAGAGGTACAATCTTCCAAAATTCGGTCCAACTACTAGATATGCAGATATGCGTGAGCCTTGAGACGGAGGCCAGGAAGATGGGTCTAGCGGTTAACGAGGGCAAGACCAAGCTTATGCAGTCGACAAGAAAGGACTACCAACATCGACGTCTTGGAGCAAACGTCAACATAGACAGATTTAACTTCGAGGTAGTTAAGGACTTTGTCTACCTGGGATCCGCTATCAACTCAGACAACAACACCAGCGCTGAAATCAAACGAAGAATCGCTCTTGCCATTCGCTGTTTTTTTGGACTAAGAAGGTAATTGAGTAGTAAAGTCCTCTCCCGTGCAACTAAAGTGACACTCTACAAAACCCTCATCATCCCGGTCCTCATGTATGGTGCAGAGACAGGACTATGACAACATCTGATGAAAACGCTTTGGGCTGCTTTGAGAGAAAAATTCTTCGAGTGATTTTTGGTCCTGTGAATGGGGACGAAGGTTCAACCAAGAACTGTACGAGCTGTACAGCGCCACTGACCTATCCAGAAAAGTTAAGGTCGAATGACTTAGATGGTTGGTTCATGTTGAGCGAATGGAAAATAATGCTCCGGCTCGTAGAGTCTGCGAATCCAACACGGAAGGACGTTGAAGAAGATTCAGACCGCGACTCAGGAGGAGCACACAGATGGTAGAGGACCTGAACCAACTTGGCGTGTGAAACTCGAGACAGCTAGCTAGGGACCGAACTGGCTGGAGAAGTTTGTTGGGTAAGGCCCTGGTCCGACCTCGACTGCAGTGCCACCATAAGTAAGTAAGTAAGCTAAAAACCACTCTGGCACGCTCTTAAATGTTTTATTTGTTGTCTATTCATGTGTTGTTTCTTTTTTTTTTGTATTTGTATAATTTTGTCATTTTTTGTGTAAGTGTTCGTTTGTTTAAGATTGCTTACTAACAACTAACACTGCACTAAGTGATAAGCCGGTCTGTTAACACAATTTTCTGGGTTACAGAATAATGGTAGTAAAAAAAAACGATGTAGCAGCAGTTCGCTAGATAATAATGCAGACTTCTGCGTTTTCTTGTGAGGAAACTGATTGTTATAATTTCATTCACTATGGCGGATACGTTCTTTTTCTTAAGCGAAGACCATTGAATCTATTAAAGTAAACCTTGACCCAAAATTTACCCAAAAAATGTTGAGAGTTCATAGTGTTTAAATGACGATACAAGCTATTTCCCCTTATCAAAACGTTTGTTCACTCTCTTATTTGGAACAAGTATCATGACCAAGAACTAAAAATGCATTGACAACGGCCATAAGTAATGTGACTTTCAATTTCTTTGTTTGTTGGCTACAAGGCCTCAGCCTGAATTTCAGATAGCTAATAAAATTGAAGATAATCCAAGAAGTCCAATGGAATATCCAAGTCTCTTACATATCTTCAAACAAACAAATCTACGCATGGCATGCAAATTTTTTGAAGGCAACAAAACATCTTAACATGCAATGAATTCAATGTAGATCAAAATGACGATATCAAATCCCAATTGTTAGAAAACAAATGACTGATTTTTGTTCATTCAAAGAGAATTGCAATAGATGTCACCCACTTGTGTATGACGTTGAGGTCGCAGATCTCATCACAAAATAAAAAAATCAATTCTTGAAATTTGAATGAAAAACTAATAATCATAAATTTGATCGTTTATGTTGAAAGATATTACTTTATTTTGGTGACGGTTGATGCTCAGAGAACAAAAGTATTAAGTTTGAAAAAAAAAAACCATAAATTTCTTGCCTTGTTTATTTTTAAATCAGTTTCCGCTTTATTGCTTTCAACTCAACTTTTTCCTTATTGTCATGTTATCAATAGAAATTAAAGTGTTGGTTTTATTGGGTATATAGCAATAGCTTACCTATTTGAAACTGCATATTCTTACACATTATGAACTCAAGATTAAAGCCTGACGCAAGTTAGGTATTTGGAGATTATTTTATTCTTGTATCGGGTTTTCCAACAGCGACTTGACAGCTTTAAATTTAAGTTTTGAACGCACTCTTTCACTAAACAGTCAATTTATAAAGAAAACTCAACATATTCATCATGTAGAGTGCCCGAACGAGCAACATCTGCAAATTATAAAAAATGTCTACAGAATTTCGGACTCAGTGAATGCAAGTTTAAGAGTGTTAAGGCTAAAACACAAACACGCTTTAGCTTCAGCTTCGCCTGACGTTTACGAGTTCAGCCATAGGAATTTAATGCTTGCTATCACAATGAAGCTTCGACCTCACGTTTCGTACGTAACGTGACTCCAAACGGAAGCTCTAGTTCAAGGCTGAATCACAAAGGCGCTTCAGCTTTAGCTTTGCCTGCGTTACGATGCACTCGCTTTGAATTTGCTTTGAATGACAGTTCTCCCTCCATCACATCATCATTTTCGAAAACAGCTTTGCCACTTTACTCTTTTAGTTTTTTTTTTTAAACTTTGAAAATCTTCTTCCTGCTTCGCACCATCAAGAATTTCTTAAAATCTACTTCACTCAGAAAAAATTTAATTCGATTTTACTTCATATTTCTAAAATCCGCTTCGATTAACTCATTAAGACATAATCTTATGCCCACAGTTTACAGCGAAAAATCGCACGCCTTCATCATATTTCTCCTATTTTCATCAGGAAAATATATTAGTGACATCGCATTAAATTTTATATCGTTATATGTGAACAATAAGCGGACGCAGTTTACAAGCACAAACATTAACCCATACAAATACGCAAAGAATAAGTAATTTAACCACTAGTGTCATATTTTAGCTTGCTATTTAATGTTTAAAACATTTTATCCACCATGTTGTGTCAAAATTAAATCGAATATTTTAACACAATTCGGACACAATTCCAAATGAACTTTTAATAATAACTGTTTCTCTGTGCGACAATGTATCCAAGGTCAATATAATATACACTTCATGTTTTAAAATCTACTTCGCTTTTTCTCAATCTTCTTCGCTTTATTCCCAAATCTACTTCGTTTCCTTTTTTTTCAAGTGGTTACGCTGCTCCAAAAAAAATGAATTCTGTGTGTGTATTTTTTCTTAAACAGCTGTTGAGCTGTCAGAAAAAGCAAAAGTTCAGCATATTTGAACTAGACTTCCGTTTCGACTTCAGAAGTTTTTGTTATTGGCTTAGCTAAAAATTGAACAATCTGCATATAATGATTTCAAAACCAATCTTCTCACTGTTACATGCGCCATTCAGAATATTGGTTTTAAAATGACGTTACCTTACAATCTCTGTGAAGCTTTCATTTAACCGCGTTTTCCATACAATTTTAAATAAAACATCTGGCACGTCTTGAACATTTTTTGTACAAATAAAATAATCAAAGGAAGAGCTGTTAGTTAAGGTGGCGCTACAGTCCGGGGTGGACTTGGGCCTCAACCAACAAACCTCTCCAGCCCGATCGGTCCCCAGCTAGTTGTCTCCAGTTTCGCACGCCCAGTTTGTTGAGGTCGTCTTCAACTTGCGCGCGCTACCTGAGCCTTACTCTTCCTCTACTGCGCCTTCCCTCTGGGGTGGATTCGAAGACTTTACGCCTTTACAGGCCGGAGTATTGGTGTCCAACCTCTCCACGTGACCAAGCCATCTGAGTCTTTCAACTTTCACTCCTTAAGCTAGGTCAGTGTCGCTGTACAGCCCGTACAGTTCGTCGTTAAATCTTCTCCTCCATTCACCGTTAAGGCAATCAGAACCATAGATATCTTCCGTAGAACTCTTCTCTCGAACCGGCCTAGGGCGCTCTCATCCATTTTTGACAGGGTCCATGCTTCTGGATCATATAGCAGGACGGGGATGATGAGGGTCTTATAGAGCGTCAACTTAGTTGTTCGCTAGAGGGCTTTACTTCTCACATAATTTCTTAGCTCAAAGAAACAGCGATTAGCAAGAGCTATTCTTCGTCTGATCTCGGAGCTGATGTTGTTGTCCTTGTGGATAGCAGAGCCAAGGTATACAAAGTCAATAACTTCCTCGAAATTATATGCGTCCATCGTGACGTTTTGTCCAAGACGTCGATGTTGGTTGTCCATATATTTTGTTTTGCGTTCATTGACCGCTAAACCCATTTTTTCAGCCTCTGTCTGTATACTCGCAAAAGCACTGTTGCGTACGCGAGCAGTTGCACAGACTTCTGGAAGATAGTGCCTGTAGTGTTGACGTGGGAGTTCTGCACTATTCGTTCCAATATGATGTTAAAGAAGACGCATGACAGTGCATCAAAGGCGTCGGTCGGTGAGGTCGTTACCGACTTTAATGGAGCAGCGCGAGTTCTCCATTGTGATCCTGGTCAGACGAATGAGTTTTGTAGGGATGCCAAAACTGGACATGGCCTTAAAATCGATAAAAGGATGGTAGATTTAACGAAGATCTATACGCGATGTACATCGCCACGGATCTAGCCACGTGATTTAACATCCAGATCCAAACATTTACATGACTTAGCTACGTTTTTTTTTTTAACAAGATATGTTTGTCTATAAGTTAAGATAAGATTTAGGTAATAAGCTAGTTTGAATTCTTTGTCTAGTAATAAGTAGTCTTAAGTGATAATGATCACTAATAGTAAGTATACGTCACAGTGTACCATTGAATATTGGGATGCAAGGTAATGTTTGTCAACTATCCGAAAATGTGTGTCTTGAGAACTTAATGAATTACAAAACCAAAAACGTTAACTAGTTGGAAATAATTCGCATTTTCCCATCGCAAATGAACTAACACTGATTAAGACCGAATGAATTCCACCCCACATTTTGCAAAAAAACAGAGTTTTCCGAGAAAAAAGAAAAATTTAAATCAAACAAATTTGTCTACGTACATTACATAGGTGTCACAATGAACAATTTAACCGGTAATTTTAACAAATCTTTTCCATTACCTGTTGCGGTAACGATTATATCACTTCTACTGTTAATGAGCTGCATTTACCACATTGGTCTCCGTTATGAAACATCCAAACTCAAATCGTTTGTCACGACTCTTGTTTTGGCAATTCTCTATCAGTTTTTCATCGGTGATATTATTCTGTTTTTCGGCAAATCATTTTTCAATGCAAAGAAAGGTCGTATACCCTACGCCAATGAAGACACCAAGCCCATTTCAAATGGAATTCACAACAGAAAACTCTATTTGGAACGCAAGATTGCTGCCCTCGAGTACCAACTCAAATTGGGATCATCGTTTTACAAACGCAACAGAGATGTTACTTCATACTACCGCGACATTTTGAGCGATATGATGATATTCGGAACCTATTTGATCGTTTTGCAGGTTGCTGTTTATGCCACAAGGGAACCATTAATATATCACAATACCCATGCGATAAGAAGGGTTATCAGGTATGCGCACATTAGTCCTTTCGGATCGCAATATATTGAATCGTTGCCAGACATTTATACTTTCCTGAATCAAACAATTGTCTATGGAATACTTGATGGACCGTTATTTAATCGAGCAGAATATAATCATGTTCAAATGGGCGAAGTGCTTGGCGTTGTAAGGGTAAGACAGTTGCGTTACACAAGTCTTAAAGCCGGATCGGACATGGACCAAGCATCTTATGATCCCGGATGGCTGCGCGACACTTCATCACTTCCATTCCAGGATAGATTTTGGCGTATTTTTAAACCTTGGCTATACCAGGATAAACAAGACACTGGAGCCAGAGACGAAACTGGAGATCTGCAAACCATATCGGGCGGAGGGTACGTCGCACTTTTAGGTCGAAATGTCGAAAACTGTCAAAGAGTGCTGAATTTTCTCATATCGAACAAATGGATTGACGAATTAACAGCAGTAGTTATAATCGAATTTACTTTGTACAACGCCAGAGCTGATATGTTTACAACTGTCGTGGTTTCTGTGGAACAAACAGGATTCAACACATTTCAAATAATCGATCGAGTAAATTCTTTTAAATTACTGTTCAATATTGACAACTTTTCGACCAGTGTTCTAGTGGTGTTTCTAGTTTACTTTTTCATATTAACTAAAGTGATCTCTAATATTATATTAAAAATATGGTATTCGTCAGCAAAGGAATTTCTATCCCACCCTTGGAATTATGTTGACGTCTTAATTGTTCTCTTAAATATATCAATTGCAATTGGATTATGGATTCGAGAAGCACATGTGCAGAAACTGTTCGACCGATTAGAAACGAGCAGACAAAATGAATTCATTCCATTTTACAGAGCTGCTGATATCGATAAAACATGTACATATTTAGTGTCGTTACTATTGGCTGTGACAACTGTGCGCATAATTAAAATCCTTCAGTTTGCAAAGGTTTTTCGATTGTTTCTAAGTACCTTATACAACTCTAGAAAGTCTTTAGCAACAACGTTGTTCTGTATGGCAATCTTTATGATTGGTATCAGTTTGGCATTGTTCATTATAAATGGCAGTTATTCGGAAAATTTTTTGGACTTTATAACAAGTTTCACAACTTTGCTGTCATTGACATTAGGAATGGGAGCATCAACTTCACCAACAGAATTGGAAATGCGGCGCACTTTTTTGGGAATAACCTTATATATTCTGTTCATAATTGTTGTGACAATATTTCTTATCAACATGTTTATTACGATTGTTTGTGATCAATTTTCTGAAGAGAATGAAGAGTTTGAAAATTTAGAAAAGACCGAAGATTACTATTTTTCTCAATTTCTCTTAATGGAATTTGAAGAATATTATAACTTGAATTTGGATACACTGGCAAAAAAGATCAATGGAAGACCGAGCGAAAGAGAACTCAATGTTGACGATCATATTGAACTCATTACATTGAGAACAAAGATTGTAGAGGCTAAAAGAGATCTTCTGAAGCTGAAGACTGGAAAAACTGAAGATGTTGAAATTTCGTTATAAGCATGATTATTTTTTTTTTTTTTTTTTTCTTTCTTTGCAATAAACGATAATTACCATATTTGAGCCCAGTACGTTGACATTTATGTAATAGGTACCAATTGAAAGCTAAAAAAGTAGAATACAAATCACCTAGACGCCCATTTCAACCTAATTTAAATTATCAAGAATAACGTAACATCCCCTTGCAACCCTTTCAACCCCTCTGATTGCCTATTTCCTTTCTAATAGCACTTTCCATTGGACGAAAAGAAGCGTCCAGAAGCATCCGGAAGTCTTCTGAAACCGTTCCATTGGTAAGAAAATGACACTTCTGACGATTCTGAGAATAGAATTTTGCACAAATACATGCATAAATCAAATGTCAAAACAAAATGTCAATTTGACCCATTTTAACTTGTTTTTTGTTTTTAGAATTGTTGAAAGGATTTTGTGTTTCACAGGAATTATCTAATTAAAACGAAAGTGAAAAAGAAATTAAAATAGTGAAAAATGAAATTCATACATTAATAAGTGACAATATAAAATATGGATATAGTTACGGCTGTAGATGGTTTCTTATCATCATCTTCATCATCGTGTCAATTCGCACTCACACAAACACAAAACGTCATTATTGAGTAGAAGCAGTTTTGCTTGTTTCATTGGTTTTCAGAATGAGTGGTTCCCCGAGTGAAACCAATGGAAAGTGGCGTAAGGCTCCAGATTATTTTTACCAAATTTCGTTGAAATCGATATTGTAGTTTTGACGTATGGTCAGAGGAATGCATGTCCGATGAATGGATCTTCAGCATTGTTTTCCCGATCCTGAAAAAGGGAGATCCTCTAAACTGCGCAACTTCAGAGGAATCAGTCTACTTAACAACGCCTACAAGATCCTCACTGCCGTAATATGTGAACGTCTGAAGCTTTTGGTCAACAATCTGATTGGTTCTTATCAATGTGGCGTCAGGCGTCACGTTGCGGCAGATCCTGGCAAAAACCTATGAACTCCAAATCCATACCCATCACCTTTTCATCGATTTAATGGCCGCGTATGACAGCATCTACAGAGACGAACTGTATAAAGCCATGTCTAGTTTTGGCATCCCTACCAAGCTCGTTCGCTTGTGCAAAATGACGATGGAGAACTCACGCTGCTCCGAGCTCGTTGGCTGCGAGCTTACGGAATCTTTCGACGACGTCAAAAATGGATTCAGAGAAGGCCGTGCACTGTCGTGCGATTTCTTTAACTTCGTTCTTGAAAAGATAGTGCAGAACTCTACCGTCAACACCAGAGGCACTATCTTGCCAAAATCTGTTTAACTTCTCGCGTACGCCGATGATATTGATGTAATGGGAAGAACACAGATCGATGTCAATGGCGCCTTTGCGAGAATTGAGACAGAAGCGGCAAAAATGGGTTTAGCGGTAAATGAGGAAAAAACGAAGTATATGCTGTCTTCGAGGAAGGACACCCAACACCGACGCACGACTCGGACAGAACGTCACAATAAACGCATACAACTTTGAGGTAGTAGAGGAGTTTGTCTACCTAGACTCCGCTATTAACACGGGCATCAACATTCAACACCAGCGCCAAGATCAGACGAAGAATAACTCTTGCTAATCGCTTTTTCTTTGGGCTAAGAAAGCAATTGAGTGGAAAAGCCCTCTATCGAGCAACTAAGCTAAAATTGTACAACACCCTTATCATCACAGTCTTGTTGTATGGTACAAAAGCATGGACATTGACAAAATCGGATGAAATTGCCTTAGGCTGTTTCGAGAGGAAAATTCTTCGGGGAATGGCGAAGAAGATACAACAGCGAACTTTACGGGTTGTACAATGACAGAGACCTAGCCAGAAGGGTCAAGGTTCAGAAACGAAGATGGCTCGGTCATTTAGAACGGATGGACACCAATGCTCCGGCCCGGAGAGCCTTCGACACTATTCCCGATGGACGTAGAAAGAGAGGAGGACCGCGACTTAAGTGGTGCACTCAAGTTGAAGAGGACCTCAAACAACTTGGAGTGCAAAACTGGAGACAGCTAGCTAGGGACCGAGCTTGCTGGCGGAGACTGTTGATTGAGGCCCAAGTCCACAAAGGACGATAAATTCCTGAATATTGCGATAAATAAGAGAGAGAGAGAGCTTTGTAAACAATTCAACATTCATGAAGTACGGCTAACGAATGAATCTTCATGCTTGGCAGTACGACCTCAAGAGTGAACTGATGGAAGCGTGAGCATTAAAAAATACTAAAGGCGAGGAATGCATTCGGCTATTTCATTAAATTATGGGTCAACTCGGTTTGCTAGCTCGATTTGCCAAATCGGTTTGCCAATTTCCAATCCATTTGAAAAAATGTGTTAGCTTGCTACTAAATTGTTAAGTGTTTTTGAATGGCAGTTATCTAATTGTCAAATTTCATAACTCTTTTCTAGAACGTGGTAACATTTACAACGAAATATCCATCATCTCTATTGAGCCAAAATTGTCAAATTTTATCAGCGGATGGCAAAGATTTTGACGGAATTAAAAGTCATTTTCCGTTTTTTATTAAGTTTTTTCTAGATCGATTTCAAGTTGGCAAAACGAGTTGGTGAACCTTGGTGGCAAACCGAGTTGATTCGTTCAACTTGAGTTGGACAAACCGAAGTACAATTTGGTTTACATGAAAACGAACTCGAGTTAACTCGGTTTACAAAAGGTACGTTACGGATCATCACTTTCTTCATTGAAGCAAGAGTCTGTTGTAATATCTATAAAATGAGTCTTTTTATCCTACTAGCTGACCTGGTAAATGTTGTTTTCTCTTAAAAAAAAAAAAAAAAAAACATTTATGAGTTAACGTTTTATGGGAGCGTATACTAGTTATTTTTCCAGAAGAGAAAATAAGAAAGAAACAGAAAAACAAGACCGCGCTTTTTTCAGAGAACTATTTGAGCAACAAAATTAATTCTTGCACCAAAAATTAGCAACAAAATATGCCGTTAGGGTTAGTTTCATATCGCTAGCTGAATTGGTTCTAATTTGGTTCTACTGGCTTAATTTTACGCTAGCAGAACATCGTTTTTTTTCCAAGTCGAGTTGAGCAACAAAATCAATTCTTGCGGCGCAATTTAGCAACAAAATACTGAATATTTCTCAGTGCTGACTTATGGAATGGTTCTGCTAGCATAATAGACGAATGCAAAAATGCCAAAAGCGCCTCAAAAAGTACACACAGCCATTGTGGCAACTTCAAAGGATTGAATGCATACCTTGAAATACTGCGTTTTTTGATGAGTTTTAATTTATTTGTTATAATCACACTAATATTATCTACAGCTCCAGAATGGCTGAACGAATCTGGAAGAAATATATAATAGATAAAGGTATTTCGAATTGAAACTAAGTTATTTGAAGATCTCTAAGCTTTGAAATACACGCTTAGGAATATTTGAAAAGGAAACAAAAACAACAAATATTTTCGTGTAGTGAATAGTGAAACGATGAGAAGTGGGCATTCGGTACTCTCATCGTAGTTTCTCAAGGAGCAACTCGTCGAGTAAAGTACGACCTAGACAATTCAAAAGCCTTTGTAGTGAAAAATTGATTACATAAGAAAAAATAATAAAGGTCCTCCAATTATTTTATGGACATTTGTTCATATTCGAGAACTCTGAACTTTTTTTCCCGCTTTCGAAGGGAAAATAATCTCCCGAGGAATTCAGAACAAGAATATTCAATTCTATTTAGAATTGGGCTGACTACATATATATTTAATAAATTTATGTTCCTAATAACAATCTAAGTATTGGCAATGCGATTCAGTTTTGAAGATTTCGTTTTGACTATAATTTGGCTATTGAAAAAACTATCGTGCAAACTGATATCTATCTAATTATGATCTGTCGGCTAACGGAATGTTGCTCAACATAAAAATAACATAAAATCCTATTGCAATCGGTAATAATTAATAATAATAAAACCACTTCAGAATTAAATCCCAAGATTAGAATTCAAACGTGTTTTCGCTTAGCAAGCATATATCCAATTCTTAAGAAAGGTGACCAGAGTTTACCTGAAAACTATAGAGGGATTTCTGTTCTCTGTTCATTAAGAAAACTTTTCGCCCAAAGGATGTACGCTAGGTGGTGACTTAAAAAAAAAATAGAGTGGCGCGACAGCTCTTGAAGAGCCAAGGCCTAAATGGCTTACTATCCATCAACAATTTCTCTAGGTGCGTGTGAAGAATGAGGGGACCTACAATTTAACGCCGATTCCGAACGGCAAAGTTGAGAAGCACTTTTTCATGACAGATGATACTCTTGGAAGTTTTGTCAGTTCTTCGCAAGAGGCAGTTCCGTGAAAGATGAAATAAAAACTTTGGGCCGAGTAGGATTCGAACCCACGACGCGACGTTCTGCTTAGCAGTCCAAGCACCTAACCACTAAAGCACGGACACTACAGGCTGGTGACTTGGGTTGAAGAAAATAACAAAATAAGTTGTTTTCAGGCAGGATTTCGAGCAGGCCTCTCCACAGTGACCAAATTTTTGCTCTTTACGAGTATCGCCAGCAGATATATCGAAAAAAGAAGCCTTTGTATGCGCTCTTCGTAGATTTCAAAGCGGCCTTTGATACCGTT
>CAKKXW010000005.1:23929257-24043581 GCA_920937365.1 Sphaerophoria rueppellii | reverse complement strand
AGTTTGCCTTACGATTATATCATTATTTCTGTATGTATACCTATTTATATACTGTTCATGCATTCTACATTAAGTCATGTTCAGTTGCCTACAAATCGTACAGTCGACATCATCTCCTATTGCTCTGCCAAGATCTCTACTTAATTATAATCTAACTTCTAAGTAATTAAATATTAATAAATGAATTAAACTTAAACTGCTGCGCTGATTGTTTGTGGTTATTTCGAACATCACAATTGGCGACGAGGATTGCTCGAAACGAATTCCAACGACAGTCTATACCTACTCAGTGAATAAAGTGTAAAAGTGCACGTGTGATTCTAAAAGGTTAGAATTTAAATTCATTCAAATGGCTACTTTCGGAGAACTTCCAAGGTTCCATCATGAAGTAAATGACTTCAGAATATTTCAAGATAAATTGGAACAGTTTTTTATTGGTAACAAAGTTAAAAAAGAAAGTTTAGAGCAAAGGAGAGCACTTCTGTTAATTTCGCTACACGATGATACTCTCAAATTGCTTACTGACCTCGTGTCGCCGGACAAAGTCGCTGAAAAAGATTATGAAGTCTTAATGCAGAAATTGTGTGATCTTTTTAAACCAGCTTTTTCTGCTTTTGCGGAGAGGCTTAAGTTTTACGAAGCAAAAAAATCATCACATGAAACTCTTCGTCAGTGGGCAGCACGTGTTCGGTCATTGGCAGCGAATTGCAAGTTCGACACTCACCTCAACATGGCATTACGAGACAGATTTATCATGGGACTGGATAAGTCTCCAGAGAAAGATAAATTGTTCTTAGAAGATGTCACTAAGCTAACATTCGAAAAGGCTATGGAAATTTCCCTAGCAGTTGAATGCATCAGACATCAATACGAAGCACCGCACGTGGCCATAAAAAACGAACCAGAAGTTTTCCGACTCAAATCGTATTACAAAAAATCATCGTCATCATCATCATCGTCATCACCTCAACAACAACAACAATCGGCATCATCAACACAGCATCCAGCATGTACCAGATGTGGATTAAAAAATCACAAAGCGGACACTTGTCGCTTTAAGAATTACGTTTGCCAAAAGTGTCACGAAAAAGGGCACCTAAAGAAAATGTGCAAAAATCATCGATAATTTCAACCAACAAAGCTAAGCTAAGAAACAACAATAATAATAATTATTCTTGTAATTATTTAGAAAACGAAAGTAATGATTTATCAATTTTTTATTTCAGAGAAGATAATGTGTTAAAGCCGATCACTACTACAGTTACTATGAATGGAATTGATCTTAAAATGGAAATTGATAGCGGCGCATCAATCTCCGCTATTTCTGATGACGTTTATCGACAACATTTTAGCGATGTTAAATTAGTCGAATCAAATATATCTTTAAAGACTTATAATGGAGAGGTAATCAGACCCATTGGATTATGTAAGGTAAATGTTCAATATAAAAACCTTAAGAAATTGGTTGACATTTTTATAATTAAAAATGGGGGTCCACCCATATTAGGGAGGAGTTGGATGAAAGAATTCAACATAGGTTTTGAAAATGTAAATTTTTTAAACAAAACGCAGCAGAACCTAGATAATGATCTAGTCAAAGTCTTAGAAAATTATAAAGAACTTTTTGATGGGAGTTTGGGAACATTTAAATATGGTAAGGTTTCACTTAAACTGAAAGAGGGTGCTACGCCGAAGTTTTTTCGTCCAAGAAAATTGCCATTTGCAATTAAGAACAAAGTTGAGTCTGAAATTGACAGACTTGTTAGCCTTGGCGTTCTTCAGTACGTAAACTATAGCGAATGGGGTACTCCAATTGTGCCCATTATGAAAAAAGATGGCACAGTCAGAATATGTGGTGACTATAAGGTTACTCTAAACCCACATTTGAAACCCTATCAGTATCCTTTTCCCAGAATTGAAGAACTTTTTGCAAAGTTGCATGGGGGGCAGGAATTCTCAAAAATTGATTTAGCAATGGCTTATCAACAATTACTCTTAGATGAAGATTCCAGAAAGTTGACAACCATATCCACCACGAAAGGTTTACTTGAATATACAAGGATGGTATTCGGAGTCTCAACAGCTCCTGCGATTTTTCAAGAAAAAATTGAATCTATATTAAGTGGTATAGATGGGGTTACAATATTCATGGACGATCTTTTGACTACAGGTAAAAATAAACAGGAACACCTTAAAACGTTGTCGTTGGTGCTTTCGAAACTTCAGGAAGCCGGTTTAAAGGTGTCTCCAAATAAATGTGAATTTTTTAAAGAATCTGTGTGCTATTTAGGCCATGTAATTGACAAGCACGGTCTACGTAAAGATCCAGCTAAGGTAAAAGCTGTTATGAGCCTGTCAGAGCCCAAAAATATAACTGAACTTCAATCGTTCCTGGGTGTAATTAATTTTTACCGCCAGTTTATACCGGATTTAGCTACAACAGCAGCACCTCTTTACGATAACTTGTCGGATAAGTTTGTTTGGGGGACACTTCAAAAAGATTCTTTCGAGTCGGTTAAGAAGATTATGTCATCTGACATTTGTCTCGCACACTTTGATCCTGGTGAGCAAGTTAAATTAATAGTGGATGCAAGTCCAGTAGGATTAGGCGCTGTGCTAGTACATCAGTATGCTAATGGGAGGGAGCTTCCGATTTCTTTTGCGTCTAAAAGACTTTCAAAAACAGAGATGAAATACTCTCAAATTGAAAGGGAAGCTCTGGCGATTGTTTTTGGTGTCAATAAATTTCACCAGTACCTTTATGGTAAAAAATTTGTTTTAGTGTCAGACAACAAACCTTTGATATCTATATTCGGTGATAAGAAAGGAATTCCTGTCATGACCGCAAATAGACTGCAAAGGTATGCCTTATTCTTGTCCGGGTACAATTATACAATTCAACATGTTAAGTCGAAAAATAATATTGCAGATTTTTTTTCCCGTGCAGTTGAAAATGTGGAAGAGTCAGAACTTAGCATTCCGGGTATGATTTCGAATGACGTTTTTATAAACTATATTTCAAGTAATGAAAGTCCTGTGTCTGTTACTTTTGAAGACGTTCAACGCGAAACAGCAAAAGATGAAATTTTACTTAAAGTTGTAAATTTGGTTAACAATGGTTGGCCAAATAAGTCAATGGATCCCAGTCTAGCTTCTTTCTTTTTAAGAAAAAATGAGCTTTCAATTTCAAAAAATGTTTTATTTTGGGGATACAGATTAATTATACCCAAAAGCATGCAAGAAAAAGTTTTGGAAGAGATGCATAAATCGCATCTAGGCATTGTTAAAATGAAAAGTTTAGCTAGAGCTTATTTTTGGTGGCCTGAAATAAATAAGCAGCTAGAGCATTTGGTGAAAAGTTGCGATCAATGTTTGCCTTATACTGCACATCCACCAAAAAATGAACTAATTTCTTGGGATTGGCCAACAAAGCCATGGGAAAGACTTCATTTAGATTTCATGGGTCCAATTTTTGATAGGTACTTTTTAATATTGGTGGACTCTCATAGTAAATGGATCGAATGTATCGACATGAATAAATCCATTAGTAGTAAAAGTACAATCGAACAACTAAGATGCATTTTTTCGCGATTTGGGCTTCCAAATATAATTGTTACCGACAACGGTACACAATTTAAGTCGGAAGAATTTTCACAGTTTTTGAGAAATAATGGAATTGAACATTTAACTTCACCAGTGGGTCATCCAGCTTCGAATGGGCAGGCGGAAAACGGCGTTAAAACTGTTAAACTAGGTTTAAAAAAAGCTTTGCACGGAAAAAATTCTTTGAATGATTTAAATCAATGTTTACAACGTTTTTTGTTAGATTATCGTAGTTCCATTCATAGTACAACTGGTGTTAGTCCGGCTGAATTAATTTTTAATAGAACTATTAAAACACGATTAGATTTAATAAATCCAATGAAATTGAAAAATAATGTAAACTTAAAACTAGTTAAAAATAATGTAACGAAAAATCAATTAAAGCAAAAACAATTTTATAAAGGTCATGGTAAAAGAAATTTAAAAATAGATGATTTTGTTATAACTAAAGATTTCAGTAAAGCAGGAAAAGTAACTTGGGTAAAAGGCAAAATTGTAAAATCTCTTGGAAAACAATACTATACTGTAAATATACTATCGAAAAATTTAAATTGGAAGAGACACGTAAATCAACTACGAAAAATAGAATGTAAGAAAAACGCTCTTCATAGATCTTCAAATGAAGTATCACGTACTGTTGATTTAATTAATACTAAAACTATAAATTTTGAAGATGAAAAAAATGTAAATACAAATTTGTCAAACAATGCATGTTCATCTAAAGATGTCTCGCCTAAGACACCACCTTTGCCTAAACCATCACCTTTGCCAGAATCAAATGAAGTATGTTATGAAAATAGAAAATTAAGAAACAGAACAGTAACATATGTCACTAAAATGTAACAGAGCAATAAGAGGGGAGAGTTGTAATGTATGCTTAACATTGTATTACAGTTTGCCTTACGATTATATCATTATTTCTGTATGTATACCTATTTATATACTGTTCATGCATTCTACATTAAGTCATGCTCAGTTGCCTACAAATCGTACAGTCGACATCATCTCCTATTGCTCTGCCAAGATCTCTACTTAATTATAATCTAACTTCTAAGTAATTAAATATTAATAAATGAATTAAACTTAAACTGCTGCGCTGATTTGTTTGTGGTTATTTCGAACATCACAATACCGTTAATAGAAGATCACTTTTGTATAAGCTAGCAAATTTGTCAACTAAATTTATTAGGGTTTACGAGCAGCTTTTACTAAATATGTCGGCAGTTGTATGTTATGGTAAAACCAAATCCAAACCGTTTAACTCTGAAACAGGTGTACCACAAGGCTGCGTTCTGAGCCCGCTGATGTTTGCTCTATATATCAACGATGTCAAAGAGCATTTACCAGGAGGCGTTAGTTATGGTAATCTAGCAGTGAAACTCTTGCTATACGCTGACGACCTTGTAGTTTTCTCCGATAATCAAATAACACTGCAGCTTCAGATTAACAAACTGAAACAGTATTGCAATACATGGGATCTTAAAATCAATACTCTTAAATCTAATATAATGATTTTTAGATCTCGAAATCGGTCTATTAATAACGACCGGAACTGGACATTAAATGGTGATAACATTGAAGTAGTTAGCGAGTTTAAGTATCTGGGTTATATTTATTATTTCTAACACTTTAAGTATAAAAGCGCATATAAAAGAGAAACTTCTAGTTGCCAAATCTGCTATCAACTCAATGTGGTCACAATTTTTCTCAAGCAAGTTCGTCGACCCAAAGTCAAAATTCAAGGTTTTCGAAGCAACGGTTAAAAGTTGCTTTTGCTACGGCAATGAGGTGTAATGGATACCAAATGCTGGAAGAGATGGAAGTTATTCAAAGATATTTCTTCAAACGAATATTTCGGCTTCCGCCTAGCACTGCAAACTACGCCATTTACGTTGAGTCAGGGATCCCTCAAATATTCATACAAAATCTGAAAGCTTACGCTGATTTTATAACTAAAGTTATTCACAGATTTGATAGCAATTGTGCCTGGTTACACGAGCGCAAAAAAGAATTAATTCACGAAAGAGAGCGGATGATTTTTAGAAAGAAGAAAAGGGATGGAAAAAAAATGCCAAATTTCGTCTTTTTCCTCATTTTCAGATATGAGTTTTGCGTTAAAAATCATGTTTCTTCTCAAATCAAACGTTCTCTTTTTGTCAGACATTTTCATTTCTATCTGAAGGCGAACAACAACAAATTTCATTTCGTCTTGCTCGTTTCTTGCATGCCCACTTAATTTTTTTTTCTGCGTGTATCCACAAAAGTAATTCTTTTTTGCGCTCGTGTAACCAGGCACATTGTCAAAAGCAAATTTTGCTTATCTCACTGCAATGTGGGTATTCCCCTTTTAGAAACTGGAGCGAACTTGCAGCGGCAAATAACATACCAATGTCCCTTGATGTCGACAACAAAGAGGATTGGCGAAATATCTTTTATGAATGTATCTCTGCCGTAGTCGAGCAAATGTACAAACAGAATCTTGAAAGGGCTAGATTATCATCGTCTAGGGCTACGTATAGCCAACTTAATCTTTCTTTGGGTGAAAATAATTATTTCAGAGATGACCTTTTTGTATCGGAAATGAGTTTAATTTTCAAAGTTCGGACTGAAACTCTGGATCTAAAATTCAGGCCACGTAGAACAGACATTAACCCCATTTGTTCGCTCTGCAATCTGAACCAAAATTAAGACGTTTACCATTTTGTAGCAGTTTGTCCTATTTTACAGGAAATACGTTGCCTTTACTTCAATAAAAACTAATTGTCTTCTACGGAATGTTTCGGTATCTTGAATGGTGAATATGGTTGGAAGCTGCTGGCCCGCTACGTTTATTATGCAAAAAATTACAGGGACACATATATGAGCATGTTTTGAAGCATTACCATCAATAATATCCAGTACCCAGGTACTCGCTTTTAAACATTTTGTTTTCTTTGTTTTAGCTAAACTAAAAGCCCGATATCATTATCACTTTTATCTCATATTATCTATGATAGTTTAAACTTCATTTTCTAAAATTCTTTGATATTGCATTTCTCAACCACACATGTATATTTATTGAAACTGATTGTCAATTCTATTCATTTCCCATTGTCACTCAATTATATGACTATTTTATATTGCTATAATACGAATTATATTATGCTTAGTTAACCACTGTTAAAAATTTTTCTCGATTATATTAATTTGTTTATGCTTAAATGTAAATACTATTTATCATAAGCACTTTTATATATTTTGTTCTCTCTAAAGTGTAAAATTCTAGTAATCATCCGGCAGACGGCTATAATGCCATGCTTGTAATTTTTATTTGCTATTATCATGTAATTTTTCTAATTTATGAATTGTTAAATAAAAGCCATCTATCTATCTATCTAATTCAAACGTGGATTAGCAAACAAAAAGTTCGAACCTTAACTCTTTCGTTTGTAATTCTGTTTACTAAATTCTGTTTTTGTTGAGATGAATAAATAAGAAAATCGAAATCTGCTGTTATTCATAGTGTGCCTTAGTCAAAGTAGCAAACAGAAATCCTTAAATTCGTTTAACTCGTAAATATCGAGCGAATATTCATTTTAATGTAACAGAAAGCTTCTTTTTTATTTCCGCTACTTAGATAAAAAAAAAGGAGAATACCCCATGCAACGAACTTAATGTTCACTCAATTTCAATCAAAAGATCTTTTAAAATAACATGGATATTCCTCAATTTTTTTTTTTAACTAGTTCAATGTTTTCAGAATTCAGAAATAAACACTACACATTCAGGTCTGAAAAGTTATGCACCTCATCCCCACCCCTTCTAACATTCTTTAAATTTCAACCAACGATTCGACACGCAGTTTGGCCGATTGCACTAACGTCCCTTCTTTCTAAGGTCATGGAAACGCTGATAAACTATCAGCTCAAGAAATATCTCGAAGACCGAAAGCTTCTTAATGACCGGCAGTACGGCTTCCGCAGCAACAGGTCCACTGGTCATTTGATGGTTTATCTCACCGAACAGTGGAACTAATCTTTACATCGTTTTGGAGAAAGAAAGATTGTTGCACTTTATATTTCAAAGGCATTTGATCAATTTCTGGCATCTTGCTCTTTTATCGAAAATGCGTGCCTTCGTTATCGATGAATCCCGTCTTCGTTGGATAAGAAACTTTCTTTCGAACCGTTCAATTCAAGTTGTATTGGACGGATTCAAGTCTGAAACCCACAATATAAATGCTCGTGTACCCCAGGGATCCGTTTTGTCTCCGACCCTCTTTCTCATTTTTAGTAATGAGGTCTTGTCTGTTACTTCTAATCCAATAAATGTTTTCGCTGACGAAAGTAACCTTAGCTTCTCATATTCGTTTTTCCTGTTTCACATCCTTCCTCTTCTGATGTGGAACTGCAACGGCAAAATATAATAAGCTCATTAAACTCTGACTTAAACAGCATTGTACAATGGGGAATTAAAAACCATGTAGGGTTTAATGCTTCGAAAACTCAATGCTTTCTTTTATCGTTGAAGCGAGATATACCCCCTTGCCGCTGTCCATGAGTTGCATTTGCATCAATGAGACCGAACATCTCGAGATTCTCGGTATGTGCATCACTGACCACCTCTTGTGGACCGAGCACCTACGCGATGTCGCCAAAAATACCGCAAGATGTTTGGGTTTGTTCAGACGGTGCAAGAATTTTTTCTCCCCGTCTGATCTGGCTATTATCTATAAAACCTATATCCATCCAAAGCTTGAGTACAATTCCCACCTTTGGGCTGGTACTCCAGCTACTTACTTAAGCCTCTTGGATGTAATACAAAACAGAGCTGTTAGAATGATTGGTGATAGAGGATCACTGACGCATGCACTCCTTCAAACCACCGTCGTAACGTAGCGTGTCTCTCCTTGTTTTATTGCTACTTTTACGGTAATTGCTCTCGTGAAATAGCCAGCTGCATTCCTCCCCTCAAATAATTCGCCCGTAATACTCGCGCTTCTATAAATGCCCATCAGTTTACCCTCGAGCCCAACTTCGGACGTACTCTCAAGTATAGAGAATCATTTTTTAGGCGTACTACGCGAATGTGGAACTCTCTTCCACACTCTGTCTTTCCCAGTTATTGCAATGTTCAAGAATTTAAGACCAATGTACACCGACACCTCCTTTCCAACCCCTTCTCTTCTTTCTATGCACTCACTCTGTCTTTGGCATAAAAAGGGTATAAAAATCCCTTAAGTGGGTGCAAATTATATGAAAAAAAAACATGCATTGTTATTTTAATACAACTGTTTAAATTATGGTTTTGTTGAATTTTGTGAAAACGAAACTTCAGGTTCCAATTAACATACATATATATCTCAAGAGTTTCTTATCATTTTAGGAGGGAAAATTAAGTTTGAATGCAAATGAGCAAAAGCTTTGAAGAGCAAAATAATATCAAACTCATCTTTGTCTAACGAAGCTCTTGAACTTAACGCTATCCACTTTCGGGGAATCTTCATCAGACATCTTAAACATAAGAACTCAAGAGAATGCAAAGAACTTTTGCCATAGAAGAGATTGAAAATCGCAAATCGTAAATTTCATACGCAGCATCTAACTTTAAAAAAAAAAAATCTAAAAGCTTCACAATTCAAATTGAATTTTTGCAGAACTCTTAGACAGTTCAGTTTCTCAGTATAAATAGCCAATGTAGGTGGTGAGTACTTGGTCAGTCGTTACATGCTCAGTTGCATGAGAAAACCTAAGGAAGGCTCCAGTTATAACTAATAAACAGACAATTCAAAGGATATAGAGTGCATGCAACTGGCTACAATTCTAGTAAAATCAACAGCTTAAACAGGAATCAATTAACAAAATGGTTCAAACGGAACAAAAAAGGAAAAAACTGGCAGTATTATTTGGTGAGTACGTGTATTCAAAGAAAATTAAATTTTCTAGATTAATATTAAGCCCTGTGAACAATAACTTACAGTTTTCCGGTCCAATTTAAAAGAATTATTGTTGATGTTTGAAAACACACACATAACAATGTCTGTAAGTGCAGTTTGCGTGAATTCCTTCTTCGTACGGGAAGTTGCATCTTCTTTTTTTGCTAGCCAAATTGTTCGTCTTCCACTTGGTTTTGTTATGCCAAGATGCTTTTGTTTTTATTACCAAGTCAAGAATAGTAGAATAGGCTGAAAATGAAATCCGATGATAAATAACTTCTTCGATAAGAATCGCGATCTTGGCCTAATAACTATTGTGTCTGTATTTGATTGTTAAAGACTTTTTTAACTGATCAATTTGTATACATACTTGAGTTTGTCTTATGCACGTGTACTCTTCTTTAGGTGGCCAGCCGCTGGCGCTGGTTAATAGTTTTTGTTTTTATTCCGAATTTAACAACAAATTTGAATTCATTCTTTATATTTTCTTGCAGCCCTTCTCCTGGGAAGTCAATTGAGTCTTGTGAGTAATGTTTAAGAAGAATTCGAAAGAATTAGATAATCATGGTAATTTTATTTTTTTAAATAGGCCCAAACTGGATACAACTACCCAAGACCAGATGTTGCTCTTGGTAATAATGCCCAAACCATACCGAGCACATCGAGTGGAAGCTCAGTTCGGCCAGCGCCGGTTGGTTTTCCAACAGCACCTGCTACAGGTGCTGGCTTTTCTTCAAGTCCAAGTTTTGGTGCAACTGTAGGATCAACACCATCATCATTTGGTTTTTCAGCGCAACAGAGACCGGGATCAGCATTCGGAGCTTCAGGTACGGGATTTGCAAGTGGACGACCAACCTCGGACATAACAACAACAGGTTTCCCAAATACCAGTGGTATAGGAAAACGTCCAAATATTCCATCACGATCTACAAGCGGTATCTATGGCAGTGGGTCAACAGGCCTTGGAGGAAATCAGCAACAATATAATAGTGGCAGTGAACAATATGACGGCGATTATTCAGCAATTCCTGGTGAGCCTGGAGTAAATTATCCTGTTTATGCCGAAGTGCCACCAACATCGTTCGATTGCAATCAACAACAATATCCTGGATATTACTCCGATGTTGAGGCTCAATGTCAAGTTTTTCATATATGTGCTCTAAATCGTACCTATTCGTTTCTCTGCCCGAATGGAACAATCTTTAGCCAGGAAACACTTGTTTGTGTTTGGTGGAATATGTTTGATTGTGCATCGGCTCCCGGTCTCTATGCAAATAACGCCTTCATTTATGATTACCTACAGCCAACAGAGGCTCGCCCAGCAACTAGTGGATCGTATCCAAGTGGTGGATTAGCTAGTTCAAGTAGATCACAAACTGGATTTCAGGGCAGTGGAAGAACAACTGCAACAGGTGGTGGGAGTGTTTTCACCGGTAATGTCCGACCTACAGTTCCAAATACTTCATTTGGTGGTGTAACAAGTGGTGTTACACCGGTTGGAACAACGGCATTTCCTAGCGGTGCCACTGGAACCGGTCGATATACAGGTACAGCTAATGCGCCCGCTACTGGAGCCTTTCCCACAGGACCACCTTCAACAGCCCCAGCCTTTGGAACAACAATTCGAACCGGATTCTCGCCCATTCAAGATGCGACGTTCCCATCTCCACAGGTATCTCCAACAACTGCTAACCGAGAATACTTGCCACCAAGACGATCTTAAAACACTAAAACGCATGATTGAACACCTTAGTTTGGATTAACGCACTTTACCCACCACTTAAAAACAAAATAAGTATTATGTCAATAAGAGTATTTTAGTAACAAATGTACATGTTTGTATTTATTACAAGACGACATTCTTATTGTAAACATTTTGTTTCATATTTTATTCTTTTTTTTATATTTTGCAAACATTTATAAAAAATAAAGTAATTTTTTTATAATATCGATTATTTTTTATTTGTAAGTTTTATAGTTCTAAAGTAAGCATTGCTAGCAAACTATTTATTTCTTGGCACGTAATATGTTGTTAAAAATTTAAATATTTAAATCATAAGCCACTAGTTTTCAAAAATTACTATTTTGCTTTAGCGATTTTTTGTTGGGACTATTGTTCCATGTGCTTCGCTGGATATCTAAGGATCTTTTGATCTCATGTAGTTCCTTCTTCCCTCGTCTCCTTCAGTTTTATTCAGTGAATTCAACTGCAAATTATACCTTCGACACTTCTGTGAGGCCCTTTTTAAACTGTCCAGTCATCAAAAGAGTCTTTTCAGCGGCCAAAATTGGTGCCGTTGCGCTGTGCCTTTGCCCGGTAAGGCCAACCTACTAAATAAAAAAAAAAGTATATTATGTCTGCATACTTTCTCTTTTTTTTATCGCATATCTTTTATTTTTTAAAGTAAATATTGGATTATGCAATCAAACTTTATTTACTTCATTTCTTACTTACTTACTTACTTTATGATTTTGAATGAATGAATGATTTTGAATATCTACGCAATTTCTTAAACAATTCTTCCTTGGAAAATGTAATGATTGTGGTGATCTTAACGCGAATCGGTGAATTTCAGAACTCTCCTGCTCATACATTACATGATTTTATGATTTTTGATGAGGTGAGAAATTCAAAGGATGAAACCCTTAACAGAAATGGTAGACTTTTAACGGAATTGCTAGAAGATTTTGGGTTTTTTGTATTAAATGGAGTAACAAGCGGTGACAAATATGGCGAACTTACTTTTATCTGCGGTCAAGGGCAATCAGTAATCGACTATTGTGCAATTTCTGGAGAGTGGTGTAACTCAGTTTTGTCTAGTTTTTCAGCTCACTTGCACTATTTGTCAAAATATGCTTCCACGAAAATATACAGCAGACGAACGTAGATATTCCTCGAAAACTCAGATGGTTTGATAATAAAGCTTCTTCAGCATTGCAATCTTCTCCCTCATCATTATGAGGGCAATGTTGATCTAATTGAGGAAAGCATTACAAGAGTAATTTACGCTTCAGCTGTATCTACGAGTAGTACTTACACGCAAACAAAGAATTCAAACAATTATGTCTCGAGAAAAAAAGGCTTTTTCTAAAAAATCTTGCAATGAACTTGCAGCACTCCAAAAATTCCAAAGAATTTTGGAATAATGTAAGAGAGTTAGGTGGGCAAAGTAGAAGCATGAAGATTTCTCTCGAAGCTGAGACTTTAGCTGCTCATTTTAAAACTCTATTGTCAGCGGAGGAGAATCTTCATACTTTAAGCTTTGCGTTAGAAAATGAAGTTGTATCTGAATTAGACTGTACGATTTCTTGTGAAGAGCTTGATTCAGTTTTGCTGGTTATGAAAAACAATAAGGCCCCGGGTTGTGATGGCAGTACAACTAAAAAATTATATTTTGGATTATTTAAACAAGATATATAATAATGCTTGCGTTCCTTCTGGTTTTAACAAATCGCTTATTTTTGCAATATTTAAAATAGGCGATGTTTCCCAAGCAGAAAATTAGGTATAGGGGAATCTCAATTCTAAATTCTCTCAGAAAGATCTTTGCCACAACTCTTTATGTTAGGCTTTCTACGTGGATAGAAAATTTTAATCGTCTCAAGCAGGGTTTCGTTCCAGGTTTTCAACAATTGATCACATTTTCGCACTAACTAGCATAGCCAGAAAATATATTGAAATGCATAAAAAGTTATATGTTTGTTTTGTAGACTTCAAAGCAGCATTTGACACAGGCAACAGGCAAGCTTTGATCTACAAACGGCATCGCTTGGAGTATCCAGAAAGTTCTTGGCAGTATATGCGAAATTATTATCTTCCTCAAGCGCAACTTCTGCAGGTGTTCCTCAGGGTTGCATTCTAAGCCCTATACTCTTCGCTCTATACATTGACTCCATTTCTGAAATTCTTCCAGGTGGCGTTAGCTTCGCTGGTCAGCAAATAAAGGTACTCCTATGCTGATGACTTGGTGTTGCTGGCAGAGAATCCTTCAACTCTACAACTGCAAATAAACAAACTTCAGGCTTTCTGTGAGACATGGGATCTACATATCAACGTCTTGAAAACAAAAGTTATGGTTTTCGAGAACCGAAGGAGTAGACGGGTGGAGACTTGGCGACTCAGTAACCAGTCGATAGAAGTAGTTCCTGAGTTCAAGTACCTTGGCGTACTGTTGCCTAGCAACTTAAACTTTCGAAATCATGTGAAAGAATAAAGGAGAGAAGCAAAGCTGGCACTTAACATAATGTGGCCAAAATTCTTCGCAAATCAAAACATTGATCTGTCCTCAAAGTATAATGTATTCAATGCCACAGTCAACACTTGTATGTGCTACGGGGTGCAGGCATTTGGAGTAGACCCCTTTGAAGATTTCGAAATTGTACAGAGGTACTTTTTCAAGCGTTTATTCCGTCTATCAAACTCTACTCCTACCTACGTCATTCATGTGGAATCAGGTTTGCCACCCATTTATTTGCAAAATCTGAAAGCTCATTCTGATTGTTAATAAAAGTAATGAAGAGAAGTGAAGATAGTTTACATAGGGCAGTGTTAACTAGGCTATTGCAAACATATGCTTATCCGTTCAGAAATTGGCAACAGCTGGCGTTATCTCATGATAAATATACGACCAGTTTTCAAACTAGAGCGTCCTCATCACCTTCCAGATTTATTTACCGCAACCTTAACTACCAAATGTTAACCATTGATAGCTATTTCAACACAAAATTTTCGTCAAGAGTTATAAGCACCATATTCAGAGCCAGAGTTGAATTATTAAATTTGAATTTCATGCCACATAGAGCAAACTTGTGATCTACATATGTAACAGGAGAGAGTCTGAAAATATTTACCACTTCATTGCTGTATGCCCTATTCTACAAGAAATCCGAAGATTACATTTCCAAGAAAGTTTTATGTCCGTAAATAGTCTTTACGAAATATTAAAATTAAATAGTTCCTACAACAAGTCTCTATTCAATTCATTGCTGTATGCCCTATTCTACAAGAAATCCGAAGATTACATTTCCAAGAAAGTTTTATGTCCGTAAATAGTCTTTACGAAATATTAAAATTAAATAGTTCCTACAACAAGTCTCTATTCAATTCAAGGGCTGCAAATTCTTGCTTTTAAATCAAATCTTTATGTTTCAAATCATTAAAATTGAAAATTAAAAATTTAATATTTAATGCTTAGAATTTAAAATTTTATATAAATTTATTCCTCATATGTTAATATAAACGTTTGTCTAATATTTTGCATAGTATTTATTTTTGTAATTTATTGTAAATCTTTTTGATACATCTTCTCTTTATATTATTTGATTTATTTTACTGAAATGTCATTTCATTGTCATGTCCGTATTTCCAATAGAAAAAATTGTAATTTATCTAATGAATAAAGGAAGAATCTAATCTACTTATTTATCCGGCTCAAATCCATGAAGGATCTCAGCCTGAGATACTGCAGCCTTCCGTCGTGAACGGTCCCTCGCATGCACTCTCCAGTCGCCGAATCCAAACGCTCTGGTAAGGACCAAGTGCATTGTACCGTAGGTGTGGTCTTCCTTGTCGTCTCGAACCTGGCGGCTGGGATAAGAAGACTTTCTTGCCTGGAGCGTTGTCGTCCGTTCGCTTGATGTGGCCGAGCCAATGTAGTCATCTTTTCTTTGCCTTCTGGACTACATCCACATCTTGGTACAGCTCGTACAGTTCTCGGTTGAACCATCTTATCCATTCGCCTTCGTAGCATACGGGACCGAAAATCCGTCGAAGAATTTTTCTTTCGAAAGTGCCCAGTATCAATACCCCTTTTTCACTAATCGTCCAGCACTCGGCGCCATAGAGTAGGATCTTTCGAGTGAGGAATTTGGAACCCAGTTGTTTGGCCAAAACCGAAGCAGCAGCAGTTCGCTAGGGTAATTCTTCTCCGGATCTCCACTAAGGTGTCGTTTGTGGGATTGATGTTTGTTCCAAGGTAGGTGAACTCCTTTTAACTACCTCGAAATTGCTGCTACCAACAGTGACGTTTTGTTCTAGGCGGTGGACATATGTTGCTTTTGTTTGTTAATAGCTTGTTTTGTCCTCATTCACTTCAAGACCAACGAGTTTTACCTATTCTACAATAACTGTGAAGGCCTCAAGCACAGCTCTTTTGGATCGACCGATGATGTCTATGTCGTCCGCATGCATAGTCTTGTATCGTTGAAGCGAGATATACCCCCTTGCCACTGTCCATGAGTGCCCTTTGCATCAGTGAAACCGAACATTTCGAGATTCTCGGTATGTGCGTCACAGACCACCTCTTGTGGAACGATCACATACGCAATGTCGCCAAAAATGCCGCAAGATGTTTAAGTTTTCTAAGACGATGCAAGAAATTTTTTTCCCCTACTGATCTGCCTACCATCTATAAAACATAGATACGTCCAAAGCTTGAGTACAACTCCCACGTTTGTGGGAGGAATCACATGACAGCGCATCTCCTTGTCTAAGCCCTGTGCATGTTTGAAACAACTCGGATGAGCCGGAATCTGCTTCAGTGTGAATATTTGGTCTATCGTTGTTCTGCCTGGCCTAAAGCCACACTGGTACGTCCCGATTATTGTGTTGCAGAACTGTTTAAGACGCTTACACAGTACGTTGGCTAGGATTTTGTATGCAAGATGCAACTCCTTAAATACTTCGAAATTACTGCTACCAACAGTGACGTTTTGTCCTAGGCGGTGAACAGATGTTGCTTAGTTTGTTGATAGCATGTACTTTTTTTGTCCTCATTCACTTCAAGCCCAATGAGTTTCGCCTGTTTTTCAATCGCTGTGAAGGCCTCAAGCACAGCTCACGTGTTTCTTTCACAAAAGAGCAAGAGAAAATTTAGATATGCTTCATGTGTCATATGGTCTTTTAGGATGGCAATTCCAGCCAAGTGCAAAAACGTTTTATATGCTGTACCTTTCCAACGTACAAGATAATCAACAGGTCCACAAAGAGTTCTGTGAATTTCGGCTGATATACTGCATTCTTTCAAAAACGCTGTTACTTCATTTGAATATATTGAATAAAACTAGCCAAAATAACATTGGAACTGTTAAAAACTGGCAGAGCAATGTCTAGTTTTGGCATCCCAGTAAAACTCGTCCGTCTGTGTAAATAGTCATCTTACTCACGCTGTTCCGTTATGGTCGGAAAAAACCTAACGGACGCTTTTGATGTCAAAAAAGGTTTTAGACAAGGCGCTGCGTTGTCATGCGATTTCTTCAACATCCAGATGAGAAGATTGTGCAAAGCTCCAACGCCAACACCAGAGGCACAATCTTTCAAAAGTCCGTCCAGTTACAAGGATACACGGACGATATTGACATAATTGGAAGAAAACAGCGTGATTTCAGTGGAGCGTTTGTGAGTCTTGAGACCGAGGGCAGGAAAATGTGTCTAGCGGTTAACGAGGGCAAGACCAAGTTAATGCTGTCGACAAGAAAGGACTACCAACATCGACGTCTTGGAGCAAACGTCAACATAGACAGATTTGACTTCGAAGTAGTTAAGGACTTTGTCTACCTAGGATCCGCTATCAACTCAGACAACAACACCAGCGCTGAAATCAAACGAAGAATCACTCTTGCCAATCGCTGCTTTTTTGGACTTAGAAGGCAATTGAGTAGTAAAGTCCTCTCCCGAACAACTCAAGTGACACTCTACAAAACCCTTATCATCTCGGTCCTCATGTATGGTGCAGAGACATGGACTATGACAACATCTGATGAAAACGCTTTGGGCTGCTTTGAGAGAAAAATTCTTCGAGTGATTTTTGGTCCTGTCATGTATTAATGGAGAATTGAGACGAAGATTCAACCAAGAACTGTAGGAGCTGTACAGCGACACTGACCTAACCAGAAAAGTAAAGGTCCAATGACTTAGATGGTTGGGTCATGTTGAGGGAATGGAAAATAATGCTCCGGCTCGAAGAGTCTTCGAATCCAACACTGAAGGACATCGCAGAAGAGGAGGACTGCGACTCAGGTGGAGCACACAAGTGGTGGAGGACCTGAACAGACTTGGCGTGTGAAACTGGAGACAGCTAGCAGGAGAAGTTTGTTGGTTGAGGCCCTGGTGCTGGTCCGACTTAGACTGTAGCGCTGCCATAAGTAAGTAAGTAAGTACGCTTAACCACCACTGAAATTAGGAACCTCTAAACTATGATTAAATTGGGTTTCCGAACGTTGTACTATTGAGGGATTACGAACAATTCGGAGACCCAGCTTAATCTTAGCTGATTTCCGTCTACTATGGTGGACATTACCCGCCCGGCACCCACTTGGAGGGTTTGAATGAGGATTTGTGGGTTGGATGTTGTTAACTCATATAAACCCCAAGGGTTCATTGTGAAACTAAAGAAAGTTACTCATGGGAGTGTTATGAAATTAAAAAAAAAAAAAAAAAACAGAATTCAGCATCCTACGACCATTTTAAGAAAGTGGTCGGCAACCACTTATATTTACTCTTAAACGTTTTCGACCATTTCGATTGATAAAATGGATGGATACCACACCCCTAAATGGAAATAGAATTGTTTCTCATTTTTACTTGCGACATATAGAATATATGGCAAGCATTGAATTCGTAAAAATTAATTATGTATGAGATATGACATTACGATGATAGAGAAGTCGAAAAAGTAGGTCCGGCGATTCCGTCAGTCTGTCTGTCGGAAAGTTTACAGGCATCTACAGCCTTAACTACTGGTCCGATTGACTTCAAATTTGAAAAATAGAGGTTTGAGCAAAAACTCATATCCCAATTTTTTTTATTTTTGTTTTAAGATCAAAATTTAGGGTAGCCACCATACGATTTTTTTGGCCAAAAACATAAACTTTCAATTTTCTCCAAAACGGCTCCTACGATTTTTTTTAAACTTCCTCAAGTTTTATTTTTTTAAACAATCATGTATTTTATGTAAAAAAAAATGTTTGTATTGCTCCAAAACGGTGTCTCCCATAGAACCGTTTTTTTGTTATTAGATTTTCTCGAAAAATGAAAGTCAGATCAGCGTAAGTTTTTTTTCTGAAAGTACGTATACATTGTTCAAATAATATTTTTATTCAAAAAAATTACAAATTTTTAAAAATTATTTTGAACTTTTTTTCAAAATTCTGTATCTCAAAAACGGATCAATTTTAAAAATCCAAATTGAAGTGCAATATGTATATTTACATGGTTTTGAAAGTTACATACCCAAATTAATTTTAAGACATTTTTGAAAAATATTACATATAAAAAATTAATTTAAATTCCAAAACAAAAAAAATTCAATAAATCAAAAATAAGGTCTAAATTTGTTTGGCATTTAAATTTTTGGAATTAAATGTATTTACGAGGTACATTTTCAAATTTTAATTTTTTTAATAAATTCTAATTATTTTTATATAATCATAAATATTTAGTTTTAGCATGCAGGAGCAAGTTCATACGACCCAGTCGTGCACATTTTTTTTTTCATGTCATTCAACCAAAACCTTACAACAACTCCAAATTTAAACATCCTACGACCATTTTAAGAAAGTGGGCGGATACCACGCCCCCTTAGTAAAAAAATTAAATTTTCGATTGTTTCCCTTGTATACACTCGAAAATCTTCCATTGTACCAAATTTCAAGATTCTGATATTGTTGGAAGTGTTTCATAATTTAATGATCAGTCAGTCAATCAGTCAGTCAGTCAATTACGGTTTTTGAAATTTTTACTGTTCAATATCTCAGGAAGTAGTGGTTTCACAAAATTATTTTTATTACAGGGCCTTTGTCTCCATGAAGTCAACACGTCATTCAAATTTGAAGCTTCTAACTCTATGGGTTCGAGTTCGAGTTCGATCCTGTAAAAAGGGAGTAGTGCTAGAACTTGGCTAGGCACTACCGTGCCCTTTGATATCTTAATGAATTATTTTTATTTTTTGTTATCTGGCATAGATTATGAACATTGTTGGTCAGGTGATGTGGGCAATGAAACCTAGAGAAAGTTTAGTTATGCTTCATAAGTCAAATGGTCTTTTAGGATGACATTTTCAGCGAAGTGATGTTTAATGAAATGTTTTTGGTTAATTTATGTTTTGAAAAATGTATTGTAGGGACTTTTCGAGACCGTTCTCAAGTGTGGATCTTGTTATATTATTTTGAGGTGTTCTTAAAAGAGATTAGTCTAATATGCGCGCATGCCTCAACGGATGAGAAAAAGGATGACACCAAAAACGAGTTCTACGAGCTCCTTGACTAAACGTCCTCGGCCATTTTAACACAAAGCTGGGAAAAGATGACATCTTTGGTGGAAAGTCGAAAAGCACAGCCTGCACGACACCACTTCCGATAGCTGATTTAGGCTGATCGATTTTGCTGCGGGGCGAAATGGTACATGGAAAATATCCTGATCAATCAACCGTTAACCAGATTGATCCCTTGCGATCGACGAAAGGCTAACATCGACTAGGACAACTACGTCGTCGTAGCCAAGGTAGTGCTACGAATATCCCGACAACGGCCAAAACAAGGAAATGCTGCAAGAAAATTCGACGTCGGATGGATACAATCGCAAGAGATCGCCAGATCCTTCTCTGATGGAGTGTCAAGTAACCTCTTAACTGATTTAGGCTGATCGATTTTGCTGCGGGGCGAAATGGTACATGGAAAATATCCTGATCAATCAACCGTTAACCAGATTGGTCCCTTGCGATTGACGGAAGGCTAACATCGACTAGGACAACTACCTCGTCGTAGCCAAGGCCAAAACAAGGAAATGCTGCAAGAAAATTCGACGTCGGATGGATACAATCGCAAGAGATCGCCAGATCCTTCTCTGATGGAGTGTCAAGTAACCTCTTAAGGAATCCTATACCACCAACATCAAAAGCCGCCTCTAATGTGCTGGGTTTCACACAGCCACTAAAAAGAAACAACTGGTTTGACGAAGAATGCAGGCAGGCCCATGCAGCCAAGCAGGAGGCATACAAAGCGGCGCTGCATAGAAGGACAAGAGCTGCTCGTGAGCTCTACGAGCGAAAGAGGAGAGAGGAACGCCCGCGCCGGTTTCTCAGGAGAAAAAAGAGAAAACATGAGAAGCGTCAGATCGAGGATGTTGAGAGAGCCAACATCAGGAATGAAGTTCGGATGTTCGGAGGTTTTATCGAAATGTTTAACAGCTGGCTCAAGGTCCTCGAGCAAGAACCGATGCTTGCAGAGATAACAAGTGAAAAGCCTGAAGCTTTCCCCCACTATGATGCTATTGATAATGCGTGGCTGAAATATGATGGTAGGCGTAGAATAATTACAATCCTAAAACAAAGGTATATATATATATATATATATATATGACATATATATCTATACAACTTATGTGTAGAATCGAAGTCCAAAGTGCGGACAAAGGTTTTCATTACGAAATAGGTAAGCGTTTATCGTATTGGTATTTCAAATATACCATCATTGATTGTTAAGCTAAAACTAGTTTTTTGTGT
This sequence comes from Sphaerophoria rueppellii, assembly GCA_920937365.1. NCBI lineage: Eukaryota > Metazoa > Arthropoda > Insecta > Diptera > Syrphidae > Sphaerophoria > Sphaerophoria rueppellii. The sequence continues at coordinate 24,022,566 of CAKKXW010000005.1, read as the reverse complement.
GCGTAGCTAGGTTGCGAAATAGTTTTTGGCGGCCTGAAGAAATAAGGAGCAACGGCCTATATCTACATATAACGGTTAATAAGAAAACCGAAACCAAAAATCACACCAAAGGACTATTGGCCTTAAGGAAAGGAATACACTCCTCGTCCATAGTTCCCAAACCAAACATGCTAGAGACCTATTTTTTGTTTAAATCTTAAGAAAGTTCATTGTTTTTATTTCACCTGAAAAAAGATTTAATGCTTAGGATTTAAGTATTAATAAAAAATTATTTATCAAAAACAGGCAAACTGCGAGGTCCAAATTTAGCACCACTTGAATTTTTTTTTTTTATAATTTGCACACACTAAAGGGGCTTTTTATACCCTTATTATGCCAGAGACACAGTGAGCGCATTAAGAAGAGATGAAGGAATTAAAAGTAAGTGTCGGTGTACATTGGTTTTGAATTTATCAACACTGCAATGACTGGGAAAGACAGGGTGTGGAAGGGAATTCCACATTCGCGTAGTAAGGCTAAAGAACGATTCTCTATACTTGAGCGTACGAGTTGGGCTCGAGAGTAAACTGATGGGCATTCCTGGAAGCGCGAGTATCACGGTTGAATTGTTTGATGGGAGGAATGCAACTGGCTATTTCACTAGAGCAATTACCGTAGAAGTAACGATAAAACAAGGAGAGAAGTGAATGAGTTAGTGATCTCTCTATCACCAATCATTCTTACAGCTCTTTTTTGTATTCCATCCAAGAGGCTTAAGTAAGTAGCTGGAGCACCAACCCAGAGATGTGAATTGTACTCAAGCTTTGGACGGATATAGATTTATAGATAATAGCCAGATCAGACGGGGAGAAAAATTTCTTGCACCGTCTTAAGAAACCCAAACATCTTGCGGCATTTTTGGCGACATCGCGTATGTGTTCGGTCCACAAGAGGTGGTCAGTGATGCACATACCGAGAATCTCGAGATATTCGGTCTCATTGATGCAAGTTCCACTCATGGACAGTGGCAAGGGGGGTATATCTCGCTTCAACAATACCAGACAGCATTGAGTTTTCGAAGCATTAAACTCTACACGGTTTTTAATTCCCCATTGGACAATGCTGTTTAGGTCAGAGTTTAATGAGCTTATCATATTTTGCCGTTGCAGTTCCACATCCGAAGAGGAGGGATGTGAATCTGGAAACGAATATGAGAAGCTAAGGGTACTATCGTCAGCGAAACAATTTATTGGATTAGAAGTAACAGACAAGAGATCATTAATAAAAAGAGGGTCGGAGACAAAACGGAGCCCTGGGGCACACCAGCATTTATAATGTGGGTTTCAGACTTGAATCCGTCCAATACACATACACATACATATACGCATTTTCGCTAAAAGAGCAAGACACCAGACTTTATCAAATGCCTTTGAAATATCAAATGCAACAATCTTACTTTCTCCAAAACGATGTAAAGATTTGTTCCACTGTTCGGTGAGATAAACCATCAAATCACCAGTGGATCTGTTGCTGCGAAAGCCGTACTGCCGGTCATTAAGAAGCTTTCGGTCTTCAAGATATTTCTTAAGCTGATAGTTTATCAGCGTTTCCATGACCTTAGAAAGAAGGGACGTAAGTGCAATCGGACGATAATTGGAGGGAGAAGAAGATTCGCCTTTTTTGGAATAGGCTGAACAAATGCTGTTTTCCAACCGCTCGGAACGAGCCCAGAAGAATAGGATAGATGGAAAAGCTTACGAAAGAGTTTTGCCAGCGTGGAGAACACCTCTTCAGAACAATAGCGAGTATACCATCCGGACCAGCGGATGTATGTATGTTGAGATCCTTTAAGACTCTCGCCACAGCACGAGTGCGGAAGAAGATTTGTCCCATGGAATCATTGACGCGCTCAAGAACTGGAGGAGTCATGAAACTCTCTGGCAGCCAAGCGTTGGCGGCGAACTGCCTAGCAAAAAGGTTCGCTTTCGAGAGCGAGCTAACAACTGGAGTGTCATTGTCGACGAGCGTAGGGACCGAGGAAGAAGAAGAATTCTTCATATTTTTTACAAATGACCAAAAATTCTTACTGCCTTTGGGACATTGCAGTATTTTTTGCCTTAATTTTTGTATGTAAAAATTTGGTCCGCCGAATATAGGCATTGCAGGCCTTCCTGGCTTGTTTAAACTTGTTCCGGTTTTCCTCAGTTGGATTGGCTCTCAAACACCGGAACTTTACTTCTTTTTCCCTGACAACCTCCTTACAGCTTGAATCAAACCATGACTTTTCTTGGGTTTGATTCTTTTAACCCTATTCGGGATAAAAGTTTTCATTCCCAAAATAATCATATTAGTAATCATATCTGCGCTGGAGTCTACGTCACTATCGAGGAAGCATAGTGACCAGTTAAAGATCCGAAAAAAGTTGTTGAGACCGTCCCAGTTGGCTTTCTCGTATTGCCACACGGTTCTCTTCGGAGCTCTTTCTCTAACTGGATTAGCTTGACACGAGAAATTTGCAGATATAATACTATGGTCTGATCTGCCTAGAGGCGTTAATACACTGATAGTGTATTTATCAGGGTCAGACGTAAGAAACAAGTCAATAGTATTTTCCGCTTGGCCATTAATGTCCGATATTCGAGTGGGCTCGGTGACAAGCTGAGTAAGGTGGTTAAACTCAGCAAAGATCTCAGCACACATTCCTTCGGGTGTTGTCTGGCCCGAATGGAGAAGCCACGAAGAATTGTGTACATTGAAATCGCCCGTCAAATTCACGAGAAGTTGAAGCCCTGTCCAAATTTGGGCTTCGATAAAGAAAACAATAGTGAATGATGTGCTTATTTATGGTGAACTTAAACCACATAAAATTGAAAACAGGGTTGGAGTAGCTTCCATATGCATTCCTAATGTAAACGGCGAGACCATGGTAGGAGGAAGAATAATGGCACTAAGCTATACCCATGAAAGAGAAATTCAGTAGGAATTCTCACCTTCTTGGGTTTCCATTTTAGAGTATTACTATTCTTTTTATTACGAACGTTACTTTTTTTTTCTTTTTTTTCACACTATCAGATAAAGTCGAAGAGAGCTTAAAGCAAGCCACATCTAACGACCATTAGTCTTTAACCCAGAAAACTGTGTTAACAGACCGGCTCATCACTTAGTGCAGTGTTAGTTGTTAGTAGGCAATCTAAAACAAACGAACACTTACACAAGAAATGACAAAATTATACAAATACAAACAAATAAAAAACAATACATGATTAGACAACAATTAAAACAATTAAGAGCGTGCTACACTGGTTTTAAGCATAGTCTTTAATTTATTCTTATTAATATGAAAGTCAATAAGATCCGTATTATAATTCAAAAGCCTACTCATCCTTGTCAAGGGCTCATGCATTCCGTAATTGGTCCTATGTCTTGGGACTTTAATAAGATCGATGCTGCGAAGGTGATAACCTCCTCCCCGATAGTAAAAAAGTATAGCACTAAGAAGGTCTGGTGCATCTGTGACGCCTGTTATGAGTTGATGAAGGAAAACTAAATCATTGTTAGTCCTTCTTTGAGACAACGTTTGCATTTGAAGAAGTGATAATCGATCCTCATAAGAAGGAATATTTTGAGGATCATGCCATTGAATACCTTTTAATGCGAAACGAGTAAAATTACGTTGCACCGATTCTAACCTGTCAATATGAACGTTATAATAAGGACTCCAAATCTGTGAAGCATATTCAAGATGCGGACGAACAAGGCAATTATAAAGAGAAAGGGTGACGTTAGGATCAAGAAATTCTTTTGACCAACGCTTAACGAACCCCAGCATAGAATTAGCTTTATTAACAATGTTGTTAATGTGCTCTGTAAAATCAAGATTCGGTGTAAAAAGAACCCCTAGGTCCCTTACTTTAAAAACACGAGAAAGAATCTGCTGAGATATATAATACTCATAAGTCGAAGATGCTCGTTTTTTTGAGAATGTCATTGTCTGACATTTCGATGGGTTTAGATTTAAACTGTTCTTATTACACATACAGAAACTTTTATTCATTTGCAGAGAATGCGATCATCGTTAGATGTAATTTTCTTAAAGATCTTCATGTCATCTGCAAAAATAAGAATTTCACTATCACGAACACATAACGGTGCATCATTTATTGATAAGATAAAGAGAAGAGGTCCTAAATGACTACCTTGTGGAACACCAGATTTAGCAGTAAAAGTTTTCGAAAACATGTCTCTGAATTTAACTTGATAAGTTCTATCCTCAAGGTAAGAAGAAATCCATGAAACCAGCCCAGGGGGAAAGCCTAATAACTGTAGTTTCAACTTGATAACTGAGTGAGACAGTTGATCAAAAGCTTTTAAAAAATCAGTGTATACACAATCAGTTTCTAATCCATGTTCTAAACTGTTCAGACAGTTATGCGTAAAGGCAAGAAGGTTTGTGACAGTTGATCTCTTTCGCATAAAGCCATGTTGCTCACTGCATATGATGTTTTTACAGTAAAAGGATAAACTCTCACACACTATTTGTTCAAACAGTTTAGGGATACAAGAAAGTTTAGAAATAGGCCTATAATTAACAATAAGCAACTTATCCCACTAACAGGCGTGATGTAAGCAATCTTCCAGGCACAAGGGAATTTACAAAGTCGCTAAGATAGTTGGATATTATAAGGTTACTTATTTTTCAATAATATGGGAGGAATACCGTCAGGACCAGAAGAATAGTCTTCTTTCAAAAGGGACAAACATTTTAGGACTAGATCAATCTCGATCGGGACATTATTAAACGTGACTTGTTTGCTATTTTTCAAATAGTTGAAAAAATCAATGTCTACATCAACGGGAGTATCTATGAAAGATTGACTGAAATTATTGGCAAATGCATCGCAGATCTCAGAAGTAGAGCTCAGAATTACATTATTGTAAGTGAGATTGACTGGGTAAACATCACATTTTCTCTAAGAGTTTACGAAATTCCAAAAAAGCTTAGGGTCTTGTTTCAAAGAATCACCCATATTAACAATATACTCATTATAAAGATCATATGACAATCTTTTAAACTCTTCGAAAAGAGATATATAAACCACTTGGTTCTCTAAGGACATAGATCTAATATAATTTTTCCACACCTTATTTCTCTTATTACGGAGGCTTTTTAACTCTTTTGTGTACCAAGGATGACAAGAGGTGTTGGTTTGACTGGTTTTTTTTCTTAGGTACAGTTTCGTTTATACATCTCATGAGCACAGAATAGAAACTAGAGACAGTTTCGTCAATGTTATTGGAAAAACTTCACACGTCCTGTTTGGAAGGGATGCATACAAACTGTCCAAATAATTTAGCGAAATCGAGCTCCAAGCCAATTTGATGGCTTGGGTTGGTTCGGATATAGTTGAATATTGTTTTCCTGATCCGTATACTTGACGTGTCAGCCATCCCCAAACATTTTCTATGATATTCAAGTCCGGTGAGTAGGGCGGCCAGCTTAATAGCTCCACATTTTGGCCCTGTATATACGATTTAACTTCCCGGGCTGTGTGTATTGGCGCATTATCATGTTGATAAATCCAAGGCAGAGGTCCAAAAAGGGTTTGAAAGGGTTTGGAAAGGCCTCTTTCAATATACCATTGTAAGACAACGCATTCATTGTTGTTGACACAAAATATAGTTTGCAGGTGCAATAATAGGAAATAGCTCCCCAAACCATTAGACCTCCAACTCTGGTATGCAGCCGGTCCAGATAATGAGTTTCTTTGCGGAGGTCATGGAAATAGTAGCTTTATCCATCGGGACCTCCCAAATTAAATTTTTTTTCGTCGGAGAAGACCACTCGATGCCACTCAGAAGTCCAGGTAACATGTGCGCGGCAAAAACCTAGGCATTGCTCTTTTCGAACTGGGTTAAGAGGTGGCTTCTTCTTGATTTTAAGTCTTTTTATGTGTTAAGCTTTAGAAATAACATGACGCATGGTTGTTAGACTTGCTTTAACACCACATTTTCCCTGATTTTTTCCAAGAGTCGTGAGATTTGACGCTTTTCTTAATATTAAGCGCTTTTCTGCATTAGTAAGCACAGTGCGTGTGCGCCCTTTCATGTTTTTTGCTCATTACCTAAAAATTTGGATATCACGTGCCGGCTTCTCTCGACTTTTTTAGCTATTTTGGCAATAGATAAGCCAGCGTCCTTATAAGCTTTCATTTTTCCTTTTTCCGCCTCGGTCAACACTTTTCCTCGACCCATTTTAGTTTTTTTTTTTATTAAAGAATCGAAATAATCAACGAAAAATACAATTCCGCGTGACAAAGATAACGATTAAACTAAACGCATGGCCTATTCAAGTGGCGCAAAAATATTGCTTTAATTTAGACGAAAGTTAACATAAAGTAGAAAAAAATATAACGGCTTTTTTCCAGAACTTGCAATTTGTCATAGAGTCGTCAGCGACGGCAGCTTACATCTCATCTGAAGATTTTTTTTAAAGAAAGAAAGTTTTAAATCAAGTTTTTTTTATAAATTAGTTTCTTTCATTTAAAAGCAAACTATCTTTTTCATTTTACATTATTAAGGCCCATTTGCTGATTCGGAACATAATTTTATGTTTTACATAAGGTTCATCTTTAGTAGGGAGATTTTATGTAGAACTTATCGAATTCCGGAACGTCCCATATAAAAATGAAAACTTTGAGTTGGACATAAATGTATGTTCCGAATCAGCAAATGGGCCTAATTTATGTAAAAGAATCAATTTTTAATGAGTATTTTTTTTTGGCAAAATAGTGCGAATATATATATATACATATCTGTATATAAGTATACACACATATACGTACACTGATATACATGTACATATATATAAACATACATTTATAAGAATTTCATTTTATCGATCCTAAGGAAAAGTGGTGGTAGCTAATACATATTTATTAATTTATAAATCGTATAGTCAATGTACAAAAAGTGCAAATTGTAACACGGAAATAAAAAAGAAAACCAACATGATTCATCGAGGGAGTGGCCACTGCATCGGTAATATTGGGGTAAGTTACTTCCTGTCGTTTATGTCCCATTAGACATACTTATAAAATCAAATAAGCATTACCCCCTTTTTACACATACCAAGACAGAAACATTGTTTTATTTGAATTATTAAAAGATACATACTTTTAAATATTGCTTTTAATTTTAACATAATGTTAATAAAATGAAATTATGTAATATAATGTAAGTCAGCATGATGAACACATTGAAATACAAGCAAATATAAGGTTAAACATGAAAATTTAACTTTCTTTAAAGAGGGGAAGAGGGGAAAAGAAGATGAAGAGCTAAGAGGGACGAAGCAAAAGGGAATGGTAAAGACCATCTCGCACATCGTTATCAGCTAGATGCAAAGCCTGGCATATTTTTTTTGCTAACGAGGAGGTTAAAGAATCCACCCCTGAGCTAGCGGAGCCAGTGTGCCAGCAATGACCTCAACGAACTAAAACTCGTTACAAATATAACGACTGAAATCCAACAAAGCCGCTGGAGCAGATGGTCTAGCTGCCAAGCTGTTCAAAACAGCAGGCGACGAGATGGATAGGAGCATGCACCAAATCATCTGTAAGATATGGTCAGAGGAATGTATGCCCGATGAATGGAACCATTGTTCATTGTTTGGCCGCATCTAAAGACACGAAATGTATAAAGCTATGTCTAGTTTTGGCATCCCTGCCAAGCTCGTTCGCTTGTGCAAAATGACGATGGAGAACTCACGCTGCTACATCAAGGTTTCCAACGAGCTTACGAAATCTTTCGACGTCAATAAAGGATTCGGACAAGGCGAAGTATATGCTGTCTTCGAAGAAGGACACATAACACCGACGGCTCGGACATAACGTCACAATAGACGCATACAACTTTGAGGTAGTAGATCAGTTTGTCTACCTTGGCTCCGCTATACAAACGGGCAATAACACCAATGCCGAGATCAGACGAAGAATAACTCTTGCTAATCGCTGTTTTTTTGGGCTAAGAAAGCAATTGAGTGGAAAAGCCCTCTCTCGAGCAACTAAGGTAAAATTGTACAACACCCTCATCATCCCAGTCCAGCTGTATGGTGCTGAAGCATGGATCTTGACAAAATCGGATAAATGTGCCTTAAGCTGTTTCGAGAGGAAAGTTCTTCGGCCCCGTGCGCATTGATGGGGAATAGAAAAGATACAACAGCGAACTTTACGAGTTGTACAACGACATGGACCTAGACAGAAATGTCAAGGTCCAGAGACTCAGATGGCTCTGTCATTTAGAGCGGATGGACACCAATGCTCCGGCCCGGATAGCCTTCGACACTTTTCCCGAGGGACGTAAGGGGAGAGGAAGACCGCGACTCAGGTGGCGCACTCAAGTGGAAGAGGACCTCAATCAACTTGGAGTGCAAAACTGCAAAACTGGAGACAGCTAGCTAGGGACCGAGCTGGCTGGCGGACTGTTGTTTGAGGCCCAAGTCCAAAACGGACTGTAGCACCACCTTAAGTAAGTAAGTCTTAAAAGAGCTTCAATAAATTGGCTTGAATCAACGTTTGTCGAAGCATTAATGCTAGTAGCAACTACTTGATCTATTGCAGTTTTGTAAATAGAATTTTTTTCCGTGATGAGTTCCCGATCTTTTAAACTCCTTTAAGTCACTCAGAAGATTTTCAGGTCTTTAGGACTTTACGTTGAATCAATGTTGTGCAAGTTGTTTGTTATAATTTGCCGAACGCTTAAAATCTTCAAAAAAAAAAAACTCGTAGATGAAACTACAGCTATAAATCAATTGTTTATTGTTTCGCTAATCATCTAATTCCATTAAACTATCTGGTCCAGCTTGATAATTTGCAAAGAAATCAAAGCTTTGCGGCTTCCTGTGAACAATTTTGGCATTATTCATTATTGATTGGTAGTAGCTCCTGAATGTAACATCATTAAAATTATGTTTTCCTTTTTTGATTTTTGGTTCCGAATTCCGTGGCACAGGAATTGTTGGATTAAAGGCCATTTGTGAACTGTCATATTTTTCAAAGAATTCTTCAGGGGTTCTTTTTGAATTAAAAAAACAAAAATATTATATTCTATACCACCGATCAACAATAAACTTACAATTTGCCAATTTCCGGTGGAAGACAGCCGTCTCCAGTTGCCGGCACTCCGTTAGCTATATGAAGAGCGACTTTTCTCACTGTCGGATGATAGTGCCGAGCTAGCAACGTAAGCTCATACAATGCTGTGCACGATGCATTACAATATTCTGGATCTTCCAACTCGGGGTCGAAGCGTCCCGATCCAACACTCGTATCCGTATCTAAAATTATATCCAGCATTGAAGTCAATTGCATTATGGTCTTAACAGTTCCTAATGAAGCCAGTGTCCCATTATGCATCAAGTGCATACTGATTGTTGTCAAACGCTTAACAAAAGCCAACAATCTTTGCTGGGTGATATTTTTGCGTCTCTTCACTAAAACATCATCGAGAGTGCGTAGAATTATTTGAAAATCTTCGTGATTTTTGCCTGCGTGCACTGCCAAAAGGTTTCTATAGAAATGTCCATAGAAACGAATAGGATCGATGTTAAGCACTTCGCCCTGGCCGGTTAGAATAACAAAAATCGTACGAATACAATGCAATTGCTCTCTATAGCCAAGTTCCGTAGTTTCAAGGATATTATTTAGAACATCAATAAGATCGGAGAAATATTCTAGATTGATAACGTGTGCGAATCTGCAAAGAAGAGAATGAAATGAAAAATTCAATGTTTGTGTTGAAATTAGATTTGATTTTGTTTCCTTACTCTGCGAGTCCCTCCAAACAGGCACTCAATGCTTTGCTGTTCGGGTCATTTTTCAATATTCTAAAATATATAGTGAAGACCATTTTAACAACTTCTGTTATTTTGTGGTGTTTCGATTGTTTGTTCTCTTCGGCACGAGTTTCTTCCAATTCTTTGTTGAGTTCTTTAAGCTTCTTATGACGTTTGCGCTCCTTTTTAGACAAATTAAACAAACGTTGCCTGTGAGCCTCAAGTTTCTTCTGCTTCAATTCGTTTTCTTTCTCTGCATCGAGATTGACGTTTTTGATTTTCAAAGCCAACAAGCACGTGATCATATCCAAGTGAACTAAATTCGATTTGGCCTTGATCAAATGATTGATACGTCGAATTATGTACAAAGTCATATCAACCTTTTTATCAGTTGCGAACACTGTCCGGAAGCATTTGTTGACTTCTTCGCGCATTCGGGGAAAATTGCAATTTAGCATATAGACCAAGAGCTGGGCGATGTTTTGGACATAGTTGAAATAGGGATGGGCCACAAGTAGTTCACATAGGCAAGTGACAGCGACTTCGGCGATTTTGACCGTTTGCGGTGTAATTCGGCCGTTTCCGCGTTTCGTGACAGAAGCGGTAATTTTTTCAAGTTTTTGCAGAAATTTTTTAAACTGCTGCAACAGGGCATTTTCGTAGGTGACACGTTCCAGAGTAGCTTTTCTCACTATAAGAATTGAAAAAGTTTTTTCATTAATCATGTTTACGTTAGGTTAGGTTAGGAGTTAGGTGATAAGGGGTGTGCACAGCGTGAACTGTTGCATACACGGGGGTCTACTGGTCCATTAAGATCCCGTATAAAAATAAAAGTTAGTATCTACGCTCTTCAAAGTTGCCGATTAACGTAGACTGGCTCGTTAACGAACCAGCCTGTAAAAAATAAATAGAGTGGCGCGACAGCTCTTGAAGAGCCAATGCCTAAGTGGCTTACTCTATTCAACAATTCTCTGGGTGCGTGTGAAGAATTGACGGGACCTACAATTTAACGCCGATTCCGAACGGCAAAGTTGAGAAGCACTTTTTCATGACAGATTGATACTCTTGGAAGTTTTGTCACTTCTTCGCAAGAGGCAGTGCCCGTGAAAGATGAAATAAAAACTATGGGCACGAGTAGAACTCGAACCCACGACGTTCTGCTTAGCAGCCAACGCACCTAACCACTGAGCTACGGACACTACACGAACGAACCAGCCTGTGCTATCTATAAATTTCCTCATGTTTGCCATTGATACCTGTGCTAGATCATCCAGTTCCCCAACAAACCTGTTCCCGAAATGACGGAGTCGGTTAGTTTGGAAGCTCGGACAGTCACAGAGCAGGTGTTTAATGGTTTCTATTTATTCTCGTCATCCTGACAGCTCCTACAGAAATCGGATGCAAAATCCCCTATCTTGTTGGCCTTTCCTATCAGAATTTTAATGTTCCTTTTACTTAGCGATAGAATATACCGATCTTCCTTTTCATTAGTATTAGGCCATAAACTTCTAGATATTACGCAATGGTCCCTGGATTTCCAGGAGTTATTGATTTTCTCTTTCGATTTAAGGTCTATCTTCCTCTTGAGTACCCCCATCGGTACGAGTGGTCCCCTATCTGAATGGTCGCTACTACTTGTATCTGCTTCTGACCCTTTCCTGGCTAATTCATCTACTACTTCGTTCCCTTCTATAATTCTGTATCCAGGAAACCAGCAGAGCTTAACCTTGTTAGTGTGGCAGATTCTATTTAATTCCTTCCTACAGTTTAAAACTGCCTTTGATCTTATGGTCTCACTGGCTAGACTTTGATAGCAGCCTGGATGTCAACGAAAAAGGTAATATCCGAGGAGCTTAGCATTTCATGATGTGCCATTTCAGCTGCTTTTTCAATGGTATAGATTTCGGCTTTAAAGACACTATAGTCAGCTGGGAGTTAATACGCCTCTCTGATGTTGAGAGATTGGCAAAACACTCCAGCACCTGTTCCTGATTCCATTTTTGAACCGTCAGTGTAAAAAGGGATACCCTGTTTACTTATAAGTGAATTAGGATCCCAAACCTCTTTCTGGTATGCAAATCGAAAATTTCCTATCAAAATCTAGTAGAGGGGGGATGTAATCGGTGGTCTCCATGAGTCCTGGAATCGTGTCATATCTTTGTAAGATTGACCCGTGTCCATAAGTTCAGTTTTGGCTGCCGTGCACCTTATGAACTCATCCAGAGTCGGGAGATCCAAGATCATTTCCAACCCATCTTGCGGTGTGGATCTCTGAGCCCCTGATATTCCTATACAGGCTAGTCTCTGTACCTTATGTTTACGTTAGAAACAAAAAAATAAACCTTACCCGTTTGCATTTTAGTATCGACCTGACCAACACGATATTCCGGTAAAATGTCCTTAAAAATTTCCGTTATGGATAGTATAGCCACTTTACGAACAGTCAATAAGTTTGGTGTCCCATTGTCATTGTTCTCTTCCATCAAGTCGAAAAGCGCATTGAAATTCCTCATCTTATCTTCCGGCTTTTCAAGAATACCCGAACATATGATGCCAATTCGGTATTTCTGTCGTTCAATTTCTTGCTGACGATGGATAAGCAAATCTGTAGTTGAAATAAGTTTTTGTCCAGCTGTTGGAATGGCATCTTCGTCATGCAACACATCATCGTCGCTGTCTTCATATTCCGATTTTATATCATCACCTTCATCGGCTTCCTCGTTCTGTTCAGTATTTTTCTTGACAATTTTCGGTTTTGGCTTGTAATCAACTTCAGTTGTACGACTTATGATCTGTCCATCTCGGTTTTTAATAGGCAACAAGTTGACTTTAATCTTCATATCTGATTTCTCTTTAAAATTCTGTTCAGTGTAACGTGATTCAATGCCAATTGAATCAACATCAGCTGTATTAGCGGCGAGCTTGCGTTTACGTTGTTTGTTAGCTCCAGCTGCTTCAAGATACTCCAAGTCGTCACCATCGAGCATGTCCATAACATTGCCGACAATTTGATCATCGTCTTCGTCTTCGGCGGGCTCCGGTTCATTGTAATATTTGTTTTTGCGTTTCAATAGCAAATCCTTTTTACTAGGTTTGGTTGGTGCGTTAAAGATATTTTGTTTCTTAGCATTACCTTTAGCATTTGCCCTTTGCTGCTGGGATTTGGTCAACGTTTTCTTTTTTGTCTTCAGATGAGCTGTTCGCTTCACAGAGCTGATTTTAACTTTTTTCTATTCAATTTGAGATAAATATTATGAGTTTGATATGGATTGATTTAACTAACTTACCACTGCCATTTCGCTTGATTAAAAATTAATGTTTTATGTTGAATATTTAATAAAATAGGTAAAGATATTTTTCGTTTACCTTTACACGGCTTTTAAGTTTTGACGTTTTGGGTAGCAGTGAGCACATGTTTATTGCGGTACTGCCAGAATAAAATGTTATGAATATAAAATAATAAGGTAAGTTTGGGCACTTCTTGCAGCAAGTTGCTTCTAGCTAAGGTCTTCTGCATACTTGTTTTTTTCGATTTGTTACACTGATTAGAGATAGAACAAATTGATAAATAAATTGGGTTTTTTTCACTTCTTAATGAATCTTATCAATTTCACTTTTCTTTGCTTTTAAAGATTTTTCTTATCCCATTGGTCCCCGGTCTCCTGGCCTGGCCCAAAGCGAAGAAAGAGAATTGTTCAACAGACGTAACAGAGAATTTTAAATATTATTTTTGTGTTTATAAGGCCGTGTTCGAATTGGATGAACTGTGGTTAAAAATGGATGAATTTTTAACCACTGCTGTCATATTTTGACCTGCTCCGCAGCTAGTCTAATTTTTATTACATTTTATTCAATGCGAAGTGTCAAAATTTAACCAAACGTCCAGTTTTAACCACTATTTAACCCAATTCGCACACAGCCTAAGTAGAACATTTCAAATTATAAATCGCTTCATGTGATTTCACTTCAATAAATATTTATGAACGTACCCACATTTCACATGATATTAGCTCATTATAGCCCAATTTGACAACTAATTGAACACATTCCAAAATCCAAATTCTAAACAGTTTTATGTTTATTATTCTTTTTTTATTGAATAAAGTGAAAATTAACAATAAAAGTAAATAATGTCTTCAGAAGAAGAAGACTACATGTCCGATGCATTTCTTAAAGGGTAAATATGACTCTTGAACCGAAAACATTGAAAAAGTTATGTATTTGTTTGCCAACAGATTGACGGAGGTTCGGCCAAGTCTCATACACGATCGCGGCAAGAAGCGTCAAGTTCAAATTGAAGCTAAGAAAATTGAATTAAACAAAAAGCCGAAAAATGTAGAAAGCAGTGAACGCCTGCAAGAGGGTCTTCAATGTCCAATTGAAAGTGCTAACAAGGGCTTCAAATTACTTGCCAAGATGGGTTACAAACCTGGCGATTCACTCGGCAAATCATCATCATCTGGTATCAAAGAACCAATTGCTATTAATCTTAAATCTGATCGCAGTGGTTTGGGCAGAGAAGCCGCTTTAAAAGAAATTGAAAACAAGAGAAAAGAAATCCGTTTGAAGCACTTGCTGCGACAAAAAAATGATACTCAAGTAACGCCTGAAGAGTATCGACGACGAATGACTGAAAAGGCACAGGAACGTTTTGTTGAGCTTGCATTAAGGTGGAAAATATACTACATAAGAATTAATGTTTTGATATCTTAAATAACCTGAATGACATTATTTTAGAAAGTGTCAGAAATCCTGCGAAGATCTTGACCATAAAGGGAACGTCAACGAGCCACATTTAAAGTGGTTCTGGCCGGACAGAATTCAGGAACCCGAAGAAGAGATTGAAGACGAAACAGAGGATCCCGAAGAGGAAGAAGAGACATACACTTCGGCTGAAAAACTAGAAATGCTAACAAGCTACATGCGCACCTCGTACAATTATTGCCATTGGTGTGGCGTGCACTATAAAGACTTCAATGACTTGGCTAGCAACTGTCCGGGTCTTACAAAAGATGATCATTAGTCAATAAAGTGGTTTTTAATCTTATTTAAATACAGTAAACATATAAATCAAAAATAACTAAAAAATGCTTATTGGAGTCTTGCATGTTAAACCGCTTTGGAGGAATATTCTAAACTCTGCCCTCGAGCTTTGCTATTAGATCATGGGTTTTCTCAATAACACTGTAAATAAAAGGTCGTTCCATTGGATCCAACCGCAACATGTATTCAATTAATTCGTGCATGTCCTGCGGAATACAAATTTAATGTTTAAACAAAGAGTACCTTAAAAATTAAATCATTTCAAATACCTGTGAGTAAATGGAGTTTTCCGGAATGTTTATGTTTCCACTTAGAACAGCTAAAGCTACACTATCACCTTTTTCGTATATAGGATCGAATGGACAATGAAAAAAACACATGGCATACAGTACACAGCCGAGACTCTACAAATAAGGAGAAGTCTTATTAAAAAAAAGTTCAATTATCAAAAAATGCATTACCCAAATATCTGTTCTCTCGTCAATGGTGCAATAACTTTTGACTGAAAAAAGCTCGGGAGCTCGGTAAACAATCGAACTTCGTTCTTCGGCCTCGTCCTGCAAGCGTTGCGCCTCCGATTGACCACAAACCTGCAGGCGGGCCTCTGTAACCGATCCCAAATCAACAATAATCGGTTCAAACGAATCCGACAAACAGATATTGGCGGTCTTCAAGTCTCTGTGCGCCAGTGGATTTGGTTTAGCTTCATGCAGAGCCTTCACACCATCGCAAATCCCCAAAAATATTTGCAAAATCTGTGCTTCTGGCATGTGGTCTTCACGTTTCGATCGCATCGTCAGATGATCACCCAATGAACCATGTTTATAGTACGGTAGAACTATGTTAAGTTGACTGGTTGTATTTATAACAATATCCGCTGAACCTTTTAGTTCGTAATCGCAAATCTTTATTACATTTTCCGAGTCAATTCGGCGGCAGTGTTCGATTTCTCGCAAGGCAATGTTTTGATCTTCGATGCTGTGACATGTTATACGCTTAATAGCATACGATTTTTTCGTTAAGGTATTTTCACCCAGGTCAATGTTACTGAAACCGCTAAACAATTAAAAGACAGCTTTCAATCGTTGGGAAATTGGTAAGTAATTTTTTTAGCTATTCATACCCTTGCGCTATTCTTTCTTTTATGATGTATTTGGTGCCGTTGATTGTTAAAGATTCTCGGGTGCACCAGCATCCTTTTTTAAAAATTAGCGCCCATCCCATGCTATTCATTTTGTATTTGGTTTTTTGTCTTAATTAAGCTTATAGCGTTTATCTTTTCTCTTATAACTAATTAACACTAAAATTAAAACAAACAAAATTCTGTGTTAAGATTAAAAATAAAAAAAAAACTTGCACCATTGACGGATCGGATAGGAAAAGTAATCGGTTGACAGTTTACAGCTGGCAAATTTCACGAAACTGACATTTCTTCAAGGTACTGCCAGCACTAAATATTGTGAACCAACAAAATTATGATTAACCTGACGTATTCGCCTGTTTCCTTCAATGGAAGATTTGCGGAAAAAAAAACCTTTGTATATTTATATTTGGGGAGTACTATCAAGATTGGTTTTCTGCTTGGTTTGACAGATCATCAGTCAAACCAAGCAGAGAACACGCAATACAAACTTATGTAAAAAGAAAAACTGCTTCTGTGAAAATTCTCATGATGGCACCACCGTAGTTTCCCATCTTGAGACTACTCCCCAAATATTATATACAAAGGAAAAAACCACACAGATACATAATATTAAAAACGTGTGCTCCAGAAAATGAAAATAAGCGGTTTTTCTTTATCTCTTAAAATTTAAGGCCGTGTGCGAATTCAGTTAAAAAGTGGTTAAAACATGACGTTTGGTTAAATTCTGACACTTCGCATTGAATAAAATGTGTTAAAATTAGACTAGCTGAGGAGCAGGCTAAGGCCGTGTGCGAATTGGGTTAAAAAGTGGTTAAAACTTGACGTTTGGTTAAATTTTGACACTTCGCATTGAATAAAATGTGTTAAAAATTAGACTTGCTGCGGAGCAGGTTAAAATATGACAGCAGTGGTTAAAAATTCATCCATTTTTAACCACAATTCATCCAATTCACACACAGCCTAAGGCCGTGTCCGAATTGGGTTAAAAAGTGGTTAAAACTTGACGTTTGGTTAAATTTTGACATTTCGCATTGAATGAAATGGTCTTAAACCGTGTCCGAATTCCATGAATTGTGGTTAAAAATGGATGAATTTTTAACCACTGCTGTCATATTTTAACTTGCTCAGGAGCTAGTCTAATTTTTAACACATTTTATTCAATGCGAAGTGTCAAAATTTAACCAGACGTCAAGTTTTAACCACATTTTAACCCAATTCGCACAAGGCCTAAAATATAAAATTCATCTTATTTTAACCACCATTCGGAACGTAATTTCATGTCAATTTCATATCTGGACTGTACGTGTCCATTAAGAAAACAAGGGATGCTTTTGCTAACAGAACAAACGTCATCGTATCGACCGGCTTCCTTCATTAGCACTAGCAAAAGAGTTTTATAAACAATTTCCATTGTAAACATTTACAAAAAAAAATTATGAATATTTTATTTGTTTTTCTAATATTTGCCGTTGCACCTGTCCTATGCAATGACCAACCAAAAGTTAAAATTGGTATAAAAAAGCGTATAGACGACTGTACTACTCGCACTAAGAAAGGAGACTTCATTCATGTTCATTACAAGGTATGCATCAAGAAGCGAATTGTTGATAATTAAATTATTTCAATTCAATAACTTTCGAAACAGGGCTCTTTGGAGGATGGTACGGTTTTTGATAGTAGTTTAACCAGAGGATCCCCGTTTACATTCACTTTGGGAACCAACCAAGTAATAAAAGGGTGGGACCAAGGTCTGATGGGTATGTGTGAGGGTGAGAAACGTCGTCTTGTCATTCCGCCAGAGTTGGGCTATGGTAAACATGGGTCAGGTCATGTCATCCCACCAAATGCTGTCCTACTTTTTGAAGTGGAATTAATGAAAATCGAAAAACGACAAGATTTATAAAAATTCAACTAGGCTTTTTTAATTCATTACTAATTATGTAAAATGTGTGTCATAAAATAAAATATTTAATTTGTTAAAGTAGGTTTTAGTATTTTTTAATAGTTTTCCTAATTAATGCCAAACGCTGCTTATGTGCCTCGGTAACAGCAGCTCTCTTGTAAGGTCTCAGTTCATCGGTGCCGAAGCCAGGAATCCACATGTTCCATTTGCGTTCCAAATGTAATTGAACATCACGTACCTCCACTTTGGAGGCTTTTCTATGCTTGGCATAAGCACAAGTTGATTTCACAGCATCTTCGACAAAATCGTCAGCGATTTGTAGAAGTAATTCCTCGACATCTTCATCGAGCTGTGCTGTTGCATCAACTTCCCTAACCAACTCGAGAAGACGAGGTTTTGAGAGAATCTGCAGAATAGCCAAAAAAAGATTTAAATGTTTTGTCTGAATAGATTTGTTGGAAGTACTGTTGCATTACCGGTTGACTTTCAATATGATTTGGTGTCTTTGAAGTAATCGAATTATGTCCAGCACTATTTACTGATGTTGGATAGGTAGAATTTGTTTGTGGTGCTCCCATCGAATTGCTCTGCGTTGGGGATGACATCGTTATATCTTGGGAGTCTATGCTGTTATAGTCGACACTGTCGACTCCCTGGACTCCGTTACTATTAAAATTTGAATTATTTTCCGACATTCTTTCCGGTTAAACTACTTGTGGGTGCTTGCAATACTTTTTTTTTTATTTTTTGTCTTGATTCTTAGAGATAGCGAAATATTTATAAAACAAAAGGAAACAATGCCGAAACATATATGCAAAGAAATAAAACGTAGTATGTGAGGATCTTCCACCAAAATAATAAAATGAATAAAAAATAATTGGTACAATGAAAATTATGTGAAACAATTGTTAAACGTCAGCATTATTAAAAACAAAAAACAAAAGCTTGGGATTTATGGGTGTTTCAGATGTAGAAATAATTTCTTCATATTTTCTAGTTAAATTACCTTTATTAAATAAGTTAACAACAAAGAAAACAGCTTCTGAGATAAATTAATAAGTTTTCCTTTTAAATTGTAATATTAAGATTATTGTTGACTTTTGCAAGAGCCTTTGGCAAGCGATATTTTGATTTCTTTTTTCTGTCAATTTCTGAACTGACAGAGTGACAGCTGATAGATAAATGCGATGTAGATAAGGTAGTTCACAAGAACATGCAATGCAAAAGCAAATACAAGGTGTTTCCTTTTTTTACAGCTTGTTAGTGCTCCAAGCTCCAACCGTCAAAGATTTTCTTACTTACTTAAGGTGGCGCTACAGTCCTTTGTGGACTTGGGCATCAATCAACAGTCTCCGCCAGCCAGCTCGGTCCCTAGCTAGCTGTTGATTAAGTTCCTCTTCAACTTGAGTCGAAGGCTTTAAGGGCCGGAGCATTGGTGTCCATCCATCTGAGTCTCTGGCTAGGTGCATGTCGCTGTACAACCCGTAAAGTTCGCTGTTATATCTTCTTCACCATTCCCCTTCAATGCACACGGGGCCAAAGATAACCCGAAGAACTTTCCTATCGAAACAGCCCAAGGCACTTTCATCCGATTTTGTGAAGGTCCATGCTCTGCACTATACAGCAGGACTGGGATGATGACGTGTGTTGTACAATTTTACCTTAGTTGCTCGAGAAAGGGATTTCCACTCAATTGCTTTCTTAAACTCCAAAAAGCTGACATTTAATCAATTAATAAAGTTGAGCTTTGGCGTTAATAAGTGATCTATTTCTCTTCGAAATATAATAGAGAATCAAAACAGAGAGAGAGAGATAATTGATTTGCAACACGTGGTATTTAAGAGATCATCTCAAATGAGGAGAAAGTCCATGTTTTGCATCGAGTTTAGACATTAGACCTCTTTTTGTCAAATTGCCTTGTTTCAATAGATGGTGTTTAATTTTTTTTTTTAATTACGTTTTTTAAGTTGAATCTTTTTGAAATGGAATTAGTAAGCTCAGGTGCGTTATTATAGATTTTCATTTTTTGAAAAAAAGTTCTTTATGTTATTTAAATTCGTAGTCAAAAATTAAAAAAAAAACTAAAAAAAGTGTGTTTTTGTTCAATTTTTCTGAAAGACTTAGTCGATTAGTTGTGTTCGCCGTAAAACGCCAATAAGTTTTATATGTCATTTTGTTCATTGTGTTGTGTACTTTCAGAATATGAAAAGTTTTCTTGCTACAATTTGCTCCTCCGTGTGTAGTGTTAATTTTTTGTTGGTGACGTCATTTACTACTTTACACTTTTTTGGTAAAAATTATCGTAATACCAATACTTCTTAGGCCGAATAACATCCAAAACATTATCGATTACGAGACTTGACCTGTATAATATAATGAAGATGTCAGGTTGCCAAGGATTAAATAGCCAGATTCAGTTTTTGAAGGAAGAAGTAGTGAGGAGGACGCGATGCTCGGGTACTTTTGAAAACGATATAAATAAAAAAATTAACGATTTTAAATCAAAATTCAAAGTGCGTTGGGAAAAAGTTTCCCGTGTAGAGCCACGATTTTTATAAAGCAACAGAATTTGGCTTGACACCCCCATTCTTTTTAAATATGAATGTCCATTAAAAGCTAAACGTGGTCGTCCGTCTGTTTCTTTTGAAGAAGGATCGGACAGAACAAAGCGCCAAAAAAAACAGCGGAGTTGAGGAGATCAACTTCTCTTTCCCAGCTTACATTTGCAACTGAAATGAGTTTGAGAGCATCTGGGCAGTCAGGAACTGCAAAGCTAATTCATGAAGTGACAACGAGTCCTAGCAAAATCAAAACGTGCCGAAAGGCCTTAAGAGTGTCTTATGAACCTACTTCAATGACAGGTGAAGAAACCTTAGCTTTAATTATTGAAGCAAATTTATCCCGCTATCAATATGAAATAATAAGGTCAAAAGCACCTTCAGTATTTCCATCATACAAAATAGTTCAAGAGTAAAAAAAGCTGATATCCGAGTCCTGAACATATCAGTCTTTCCGAGACTTCTGTGAGTACAGACTAACAAGGTTTGCTTAACTTAACGGTAGATCGTTTGATAACAGTGCAAAAAGACGTTATAAAACTACAAACCACCGAAGAACTACAAAACGTATGCTTGTTCCCCAAATGGGGTTTTGATGGTAGTTCTGGACACAGTTCATATAAGCATAGTGGCAACCCTAAATTTTATTCTTTTCTATGATCGTAATTATATTAAACTTATTTATGATAATAGAAAAAAGTGTTTAAAGCTTTAAGATTATGTACGGGTGGTAACCCTAGAAATGGGCGTGGCCATTCCAAATTTTGACTATGTGTTACCATTGGTATCATTAAAATTTGTGCCAAAATTCAAATGTCTAGCTCTTTTGGTTGATTTAATGCCAGATTTTCGTCATTTTGCCCCATTGTGCGCTGGTGTTATTGCCCGTGTTTATAGTAGAGCCAAGGTAGACAGACTCTACTATCTCGAAGTTGTATGCGTCTATTGCGACGTTCTGTCCGAGCCGTCGGTGTTGTGTGTCTTTCTTCGAAGGACATATACTTCGTTTTTCGCTTAGTTACCGCTAAGCCCATTTTTGGCAGATAGTGCCTCTGGTGTTGACGGTAGAGTTCTGCACTATCTTCTCAAGAACGATGTTGAAGAAATCGCACGACAGTGCATCGCCTTGTCTGAATCCTTTTTTGACGTCGAAAGATTCAGTAAGCTCGTTGCCAACCTTGATGGAGCAGCGTGGCTTCTCCATCATCATTTTGCACAAGCGAACGAGCTTGGCAGGGATACCAAAACTAGACATAGTGTTATACAGTTCGTCCTTGTTGATGCTGTCAACCGCGGCTTTAAAATCGATGAAAAGGTGGTGGTTATCGATTTAGAGTTCATAGGTTTTTTTCAGGATCTGCCGCAACGTGGAAATTTGGTCGATGGTGGACTTTCCTGGCCTGAAGCCACATTGATAAGGACCAATCAAATTGTTTGTTGACGAAAGGCTTCAGATGTTCGTATACTACGGCAGAGAGGATCTTGTAGGCGATGTTATTAGACTGATTCCTCTGTAGTTGGCGCAGTTTAGAGGATCACCCTTTTTCAGGATCGGGCAAACAATGAACAATGGTTCCATTCATCGGGCATACATTCTTCTGACCATATCTTACAGATGATTTGGTGCATGCTCCTATCCAGCTCTTTGCCTACTGTTTAGTGTTTTGAACAGCTCGGCAGCTAGACCATCTGCTCCAGCGGCTTTGTTGGATTTCAGCCGTGATATTGCCGTAATGGCTGATAGCGGTGTTCTGTTCGTCGTCGCCGTTATACAATCTACAGAAATGGTATTTCCAAATCCCCAGATTGCAATTCTACTATGATATTCCCTTGTTTATCTCTGCAGGCATCGGTTTTTGCTCGATGACCTTGAGCCAGCTGTTTAACCTTTCGATAAAACCTCCGAACTTAATTCCTGCTGTTGGCTCTCTCAACATCCTCCATCTGACGCTTCTCATGCTCTCTCTTTTTTCTCCTGAGAAGCCGGCGTTCCTCTCTCCTCTTTCGCTTGTCTCCTGCTTGGCTGCGTGGGCCTGCCTGCATTTTTCGTCAAACCAGGGATTTCGTTTTGGTGGCTCTGTGAAACCCAGCACATTAGAGGCGGCATCTCTAACTGCTTTCTGGCAATGTTGCCACTGGTCTTCGATACTTGATGCTGGCGGCATAGGACTACTTAAGAAATTACTTGACACTCGATCAGAGAAGGATCTGGCGATCCCTTGCGATTGTAGCATTACTAAGTCGAATTTCTTGCAGCATTTCCTTGTATTGTCCGTTGTCAGGATATTCGTAGCACTACCTTGGCTACGACGAGGTAGTGGTTCTAGTCGATGTTAGCTCCTCAGAAAGTTCGAACATCTAAAATGCTGGACAAGTGCCCTCCGTCCATCGCAATGTGATCAATCTGGTTGACGTTTGATTGATCAGGAGATCTCGATATACCTTAATGGATGTTGAGATTTGGGAACCAGGTGCTTGCTACCACAACATTTCGCCCCGCAGAAAAATCGATCAGCCTGAATTCGTTTTCGGAATCGGTGTCGTGCAGGCTGTGATTTCTCACTGTTCCACCATAGATGTCCTCTTTTCCCAGCTTTTCGTTAAAATCGCCGAGGATAATTTTAATGTCATAGCTAAGACATTGCTCGTATGTTTTGTCGAGGAGCTCGTAGAACTCGTCTTTGGTGTCGTCAGTTTTTTCTTCTGTGGGGGCATGCGCGCATATTAGGCTAATGTTGTCGAATTTAGCCTTGGTTCAGATTGTCGTGATGCGTTCGCTTACACTCAAGACTTTTTGCCTGAGTCAGCTACCCACGACGAATCCGCATCCAAAGAGTCGCTGTTGTTGCTCTCGTTAACAATCACCATAGTAAATGTCCCAGTTTCTCATCCTAATTTTGCACGGTCCATCCCATCGTATTTCCTGGATAGCGGTAATGTCTGCTTTGTAGCAGTTGAGGGTCTCCGCTAACTGTTCGGCAGCACGCGGTCTATTAAGGGATCTAACATTCCACATGCATAACAGAAATTCGTTGTCCTTTATGCATTTGCTTGGGTCGTCATCAGTGTATCCGTCCGTTTCCGGAGATGTTCATTAAATGAAAAAAAGAGAGTTTAAAGAAAATGTTTGGGATTGTATCAATAAAGTATTGGTTTGATGGCTAGTAAAAGTGCGTCACATACTAGTTTTTGTACGTTTGTACCCTTATGAGTAAAACGGAAGTTTGCTTTAGGGATCCGGGGACTTGTACTTTATATCAATCAGATTGCGCGATTGAAAACTTTTTGTCCTATAAATGGAATATTCTTTTCAAGTCGACATTTATTTTTGTACCAAACTTAATTTATAAAATTAAAAATATGTCTTAATATTAGTATTTTTTAATAGTTTTTCTTATCAATGCTAAGCGTTGTTTATGTGCTTCAGTAATGGAAGCTCGCTTATATGGTCGAACTTCGTCTGTGCCAAATC
The DNA here is from genome assembly GCA_920937365.1 of Sphaerophoria rueppellii. Lineage (NCBI taxonomy): Eukaryota > Metazoa > Arthropoda > Insecta > Diptera > Syrphidae > Sphaerophoria > Sphaerophoria rueppellii. The sequence goes on along the minus strand of CAKKXW010000005.1, from coordinate 23,998,635 downwards.
CAGGAATCCACATATTCCACTTACGTTCTAAATGTAATTGCACATCTCTTACCTCAACTTTTGTGACTTTTCTATGTTTCGCATACGCACAAGTTGATTTAACAGCATCTTCAACAAAATCATCGGCTATTTGTAAAAGCAGTTCTTCAACATCTTCATCGAGTTGTGCAGTAGCGTCGACTTCGCGCACCAATTCAAGAAGACGTGGTTTCGAAAGAATCTGTCCATAACATGTTACTTATCATTTATCTTGTTTCTTTAGTTTTTATGAAAACAAAAACAAAACATACTTACCGGCTGACTATCAATATTGTTGGTAGTTTTTGTAGAATTTGTGTTTGAATTATGCGAAGACGGATTATTCTGGTTGTTAGAAGAGGGGCTGCTTTGTGTAGGGGATGCCATGGGAATGTCCTGAGAGTCAGTGTTGAACTCACGAATTCCGTTGCTATCAAAATTGGAATTATTTTCCGACATTCTTTCAGCTTAACTATTTTACTTATGTATTTTAGGTTTTGTGAAATAGAAAGCGAAGGATGAAGGAAAACAAGGACCGAAATAAAAATATACAAATAAGAGATATGTATGAACAAATTAAGGAAAACTCCCGCCATGACAAATAATTAGTATAAAGTAGCAAAAAAGTGTAGTTAGTCAATTAATATATGGATTTCCTTTATATTGAACAAAATATTTAGTTTAAGGTTGAAATGCCTACCTTTTAAAGCCTTTAGAAATAAAGCTAGAGCGGGTGCTTAGTTTATAAATAAAAGAATAAAATACACAAACCAAGCTACGTATTTTTTGTTTGTGTAAATTTTATGTTTGGATTTTGGAACGTGTTGCCGAAGCGAGTGGAATGAAAAAAATGTCAATTTTAGAATTGTGCAGAGATGGCTGAGAGAATAAGTAATGCCTGAATCTAAATTTGCGAGATTTATTCTAAAGCACTATTCACATGAGCACGACCAACGAACGACGAATGAATGGTGAAAAGTGTTTAGATACGTTTGGAGCCGTATTTCTTTACAAATTGTCAACAAAACGATAAAAGTGAAGTTAATGTTTGATTTGCGATGCATACATTTAATTTGTAATCTCAAATGTTAATAAATTTGAAAAAACAAATTTATTCGTCGCGAAAAGAATTGTAGTTGATACGAACTGCCAAACTCTATTCGCGTTCCACATCATCCACATAAAAACTGGATGATGCATGAATTTAATTTGTAATCTCAAATGTTAATAAATAAAATCGTTCTTGCCTTGTGTTAAGCACTATTCACATGGGCACGAACGACGACCAACGAATGAACGAAAATTCGTCGATTTTGACATTTCTTTCACATGAGAGTTTTTAATTCGTCGCGAATGAACAACCAAAACACAAGGCATGAATGATTTTTGAGGTTAGACGCGCGCGAACATTTTGTTCGTTGGGAGTGTGGATGATGTGGAACGCGAATAGAGTTTGGCAGTTCGTATCAACTACAATTCTTTTCGCGACGAATAAATTTGTTTTCTCAAATTTATTAGCATTTGAGATTAGAAATTAAATTTTTGTATCACAAATCAAACATAAACTATACTTCTATCGTTTTGTTGAGAATTTGTAGGGAAATACGGCTTCCAACGTTAATAAAATCACTTTATTTCATTCATTCGTTGTTCGTTGGTCGTGCTCATGTGAATAGTGCTTAATATGCTGATTCCATTGACGTTAATCATGAGATTTAGCGAAGTACATTAATAACAAATATCGACTTTTCTAGGATTTAGGGTAGATAAAAGCTAGTATTAAACTAAACGTTTTATTATTCCACGTTTTGAACTACGATTGTGTACCCCATATCCAGTAAAAGTCGAGATTTGTTCTTAATCTACTTCGCTAAATCTCGTGATTAGCGCCAGTGGAATCAGCCCCTAGCAAAGTAGATTTATAATTAATCATGAAATGTCTTTTAAATCTTCTTTGCTATATCTCAGATTTATGGCGGATGTAAACGTTGTTTAATTTAATGAAACATGCGAAATAATTTATGTGGTTTTTCTTACAACCCAAGAATTGATTCGTGACGTAAAAGGGAAAATCCCCCCCCCCCCTTAAACGCATTTGTTTCACAAAGAAATTGAATTTATTTCTTAAAGGATTGATTTCGCTCGAATCTCTTTTTGGAGACGGATTTACACATACTTGGATACGGTTTTTACACATATAATAAAACCTGAGTTTTCTGTTGTTGTGATTATCATGTACAAAACGATTTTACTGTTGACCAGACAACACAGACATTCAAAAAAGGGATTGATTCGTTTTTGCACACTTCTTACACGCCAAAAAGTATTGGCGCAAAATTATAGTCCGCTAATGAACAACTTTAGTGTGATGCTAGCTTAAAATGACGTTTCAGTCATGACTCAAACGTCATTTTAAGCTAGTATCACACTAAATCCTTAAACTTGTTCATTAGCGACTATAATTTTGCGCCATTGAATTTAGTAGCAATTCTTCTTGGTTGTACGAAAAGCCACACTAGATTTGTAATTATGTTATAACTTGGCATCATTGAAAATATTTACAATCCACAATCTAGCAGCTGATGCGGCCGGCTGGTAAACTGTCAACTGTCATGTGTCAATATTGGATTCTTGCAAAACATGAAAAATAAAAAAAAGAAAATCGATATTTCAATTTCGTTTTTCGTATGTACATCAGTTTGAATTTGTTCGTTTTGCCGTTTTGCGTTTTGGAGTTTCTGCCGAGTTTAGCCAAGTCGAGAACGGGTTATAAAACGTTCGCCGAATCCTCCGGTCGCATATTAAAGTTTTATTAGTCTCCAACAGTTTTTGTAGCAATCAATAAAATGAATTTTTAAATAATTCTCAATTCGCTTTAACATTCCCTCAGAAGAATTCTGTCTTATCTAAACTTGTAGCTTCCAAATAAATTTAAATTACAATCCTTACAAAATTCAAGTAAGTTAAATTAATTTATGCGATACTAATAAATTGTGCTTCATTAAAAACTGAAAAAGAAGGCAATACGTAATCATAATCACAATACCCTGAGCGGTATCGATGAAATTAATAAGCAAAAAAATTATGTGCACTCAATACCTCCTTGTAGTAGGCACTTATTATGTCGACGACCGACAGTTTTATTCGTATACAGGCTTTTTGCTTCTTTTATGAACACAAAATCATGTTCTCTGTTAAGTGTTATGTAACTGAAAAAAGGAATATAATTTTCTCGCTATGAAATTGAATGCGTTAAGGATTGAGGTTGATTTAAGATCTTAACCAGTAAGGGACCTTGACCATTATGGATGGTTAAAAAAACAACTACCTTTTTCCCATTCTTATGAGTTGCCAATCGAATTGAGAGTTTTCTGTAGAATATCATCTGTTGCATAATTTTTCAGTAGTCAGCTTGACGGTTCCTTGAAATTCATATTTCACTTAAAACAAAAGCTTGCTTATCAATGGATATCATGTACTTCCTTCAAAATCATAAAGAAAGAATACTGTAAATTAAAAGTTCCTTGGATACAAATTGTTTGGTTCGATTCAAAGTCATCAAAATTATAATTAATTATTCCAGCCTGATAAGGATTGCAATCCGAGAAGGTTTTTCAATCCAAAGACTATGGAACTCAAAAACAAATAATTCAACCACGGGATCATAAATTGATTTAAACAAAATATTTAACAAACACCCACATGAGTTATGTGTATACCTTAAAGCTTATACATCTATGTACTTTCAATTAAATTTGTTTGAGTTAAGACGATAGAGGGGAGTGCTCTACTTGCTATTATTTCGAATTAACGATAATATTGTATGACATAAATGTAAATTTTGTTTCGGACTTTTATTAATAAATAAATAAATTGTATTGTTTACGATTGTGTCAATGAAAAACGATTGCGAATCGTAAAAGATCACATTTCATAATCAATTGCTCATACAAGATCAAGAAATATTAGTTTGTAGGCTTAAAATACAGAGATTGAGATAATAGCTTCACAATATTTGTTAGATAAACATTAAAATAAACATTAAAAACCAATTGAACTTCTGATGAGTGAGTTGAGAGTTTAGAGCCCTGACTGTCCAAGATTTTTTCAACTTCCCCATGGTCACATTTCGAAATGAATAAATTGCTTGATCGATATTCCCATTTGTATGTTTAAATACTAGCTGAGCCATCTTTCAGTCAAATCACTAATATGGCTTTGAAGAAAGTAAGCACCTGGGCCGCGAGCTGTGCTTTTCACCACCAAAATAAAGTACCACCCTTCACTCTACCTCGGTTAAACGCTCAATCATTAACACTGTCTTCAAGTGCCAAATATATGGGCGTAATACTAGAAACCAAATTAACCTAGAAGCTCAACATCGAAAAACGGGTGAGAAAGGCGTACGCCTGCAACAAATCCTTCGGTAAAAAGTGGGGCCTCCAGTCAAAAATGATCAAGTGGACGTACACAGCGGTTTATAGACCGGTACTTGTTTACGGATCCATTGTGTGGTGGCCCCTCTCAGCAAAGCTTACATAGTAAACAAGCTTACGAAGGTGCAGAGAAATGCTTGCGAAGGGATATCAGGGGCAATCAGGTCCTGTCCAACAGATGCACTTAACGTCATCCTGGACCTTCTTCCGATTGACCTTTTTATTAAATATCAGGTGTCCTGCAGTATCTTGAGACTCAAAGAAATAGGCTGCTGGAAAACCAGATCCTACGGGCACTGCACACAAACCAGCCTGATACCATCAGACATCCTATCTACAATCACCGATTACTGCATCCCTATCCTAAACACCTCAAAGAAGTTTAGAGTCTTGTTCCCGTCAAGGCTCTTGGGAGCAAGGTGATGTGAAGGAAGACTTCGGAATGCGGTGTAGGTGCAGGTGTCTTCTCTGAATCTCTTAAGACCGTGTGCGAATTGGGTTAAAAAGTGGTTAAAACTTGACGTTTGGTTAAATTTTGACACTTCGCATTGAATAAAATGTGTTAAACATTAGGTTAAAATATGACAGTAGTGGTTACAAATTCATCCATTTTTAGCCATAGTTCATCCAATTCGCACACGGCCTAAGATTTGAAAATCCTATAGACTTCCCGATTGTGCCAGTGTATTCCAGGCAGAATTGTAAGCGATAAGGTAAGCTTGTATAGCCCTTAAAAATATCGGACAGAACCAAAATGTAGCTATACTAACAGACAGTCAGGCAGACAGTCAATCAATTTAATTTTCAAACCAAGGCATGACATAGTCAGGATTGTTGCTACCTGCAAAGGGCATTGGCCCATAAGGGAGCATGCGGCAAAATTGGGTATACCACGTAACTCCTTCTTCTGTAGCTGTGAGGACCAGGATGAAAAGGAGATGGTCCCACGCTTTCTCTGCTATTGCCCGGCCTTGACTAGGAAAAGAGCACTCAACTTAGTTAAAGAATTCTTCAATGGTATTGAGTAACTCTCAGAATTCAAGATCAAAGACATGATCTCATGCCACAATAACAAATTGACTTTAGCCACCCTTCCCGTTTTTTCTCTCCTAAACTAGATGGCACTATGAGACAATAGGCCGTAGTGTAGAGAGATTTATATTATACTACAATATGTATAGGTTTGTACGTTCGAAATATACATCCTTCCTAACCCGTCCAAATCTTTTTAGAATCTCATGAGGTATGGTATCAAAACGGCGCACTCAGTGCTAATTGTGTCCTACACGGAAGTGGGACAGCTATTTCTACCTATCTATCTTTCAGTCAAAATCACTTTTAGTTTGTGTTAAAAAAAGGTCTTCTGATGTCCTGTTACTCGCTAGAAAAGTATGTATTGAGGATGTGAGGATTTAACAAAAATATCATTCCGTTGACTTCTACATAAAAATATTCCAAGCCGGTACTAATACGTACCTTAAGTTGGGGTGGAAAAAATAGCAGCTCAATAGTATATAAACCAAGAAGCTTTATTATTATTATTATTATTAAGGTGGCGTTGTGGACTTGGGCCTCAATCAACAGTCTCCGCCAGCCAGCTCGGTCCCTAGCTAGCTGTCTCCAGTTCTGCACTCCAAGTTGATTGAGGTCCTCTTCCACTTGAGTGCACCACCTGAGTCGCGGTCTTCCTCTCCTCCTACGTCCCTCGGAAATAGTGTCGAAGGCTTTCCGGACCAGAGCATTTGTGTCCATCCCTTGTTGTTGTACAACCCGTAAAGTTCGCTGTTATATCTTCTTCGCCATTCCCCATCAATGCACACGAGGCAAAAGATGACCCAAAGAACTTTACTCTCGAAATAGCCTAAGGCACATTCATCCGATTTTGTCAAGGCCCATGCTTCTGCACCATACAGCAGGACTGGGATGATGAAGGTGTTCTACAATTTTACCTTAGTTGCTCGAGAGAGCAATTGCTTTCTTAGCCCAAAGAAACAGCAATTAGCAAAAGTTATTCTTCGTATGATCTCGGCGCTGGTGTTATTGCTCGTGTTTATAGCGGAGCCTAGGTAGACAAACTCTTCTACTACCTCGAAGCAGTGTTGCCAGACTTTTGAACTCGTTTTTCCCTCAGACGGTGCGAAAAATCCCTTTTATCCCACACAGATCTTATAAAAATCCCTCAACTTATCCCACACGTTACCAAAATAAAACATAGTTAAAGTATAATTCAAAATATTGTCTTAATTAGCATCAGATGAAATATTGACAATATTAAATTAAAAATGTTAATTCATTTATAATCTCTATACATATAAAAATGGATGTGTGATTGTTTGTATGTCTCTTATAGACTCCGAAATGGGCCAACAGATATTTGTGAAATTTGCATGGTTGATACTGTTGTATCTTGTGATGATTTTTGTGAAAAAAAAATTGAAGAACCTCATGGGAGAGTAGGAAAACTTTGCTTGGAATTTTTTTAGTTCAAAATGGGTTTTCGAATGGAAAAATAGAAAGTTCTCGATGAAAAACTCGGGAAAACTCATTGGTTTTCAAATGAAAAATTGCATGAAATTGTGGATGCGTTGGGTTTCAAATGGAAAACTGGAAAATTTCAAATGAATAACTGGAAAATTTAAAAATGGGTTTTCAAAAGGAACACGGAAAACTCATTTCTTTACAAAGGGAAACGGATATGGGAAGACGTACTGGGTAGCACAAGCGGATAGCGTTTAAAGGGTAGTGTGAAAGAGGGTTATCGGTTAACGATTGAGGCAGTACGAAGTCTGCAGGGTCAGCTAGTAATTTATAGAAGAAAAATAAAAAATAATTTCAGTCCATATATATTTCGCAGTAACTGGCTTGAACCAAGCGCTGAACTTCGGCTATTCCATCCATTTCGATTGGAATTTTTTTTATAGCCCTTATCTGACATAATTCTATAGTAAATATTTATGCATAAAATAAGAAACTGCGATTCGCCAACTCTATTTACAAACAATAAACTTCGACAGAAAGCAAGAATGTACAGGTTAAACAGAGATAAAAGAAATTGAAATTGGCTATTGGCCACAGACTATAATAAAATGTTAACAAGCAAGTTGAAGACATTGTAATGCAAAGCTACCTTACAAAAGCGGTATATTTTCACCATAGATGAAGAACGGCGGCGCCGTAACGGAAGACGGAATTTTCTTGTAAAAATAAAATGTTGGTGAAAACCAAAATACGTATTAATCTTTTGAAATTTTTTCACTTATGTGCGTTTAGATAAGAATCAAATTGAACAGATATTTTATAACGAAAAATCCCTTTTTTTTGTACTACAAGGTTTAAAAAATCCCTTTATTCCTTTTAGCTTAGTTTATTCCTTAAAAAGGGATAAATCCCTTGGGTGTTGGGTGTCCTTCCTTCGATTTTGCCTCATTAACCGCTAAACCCATTTTTGCCGCTTCTGTCTCAATTCTCACAAAGGTGCCATTGACATCACGCTGTGTTCTTCCCATTATATCAATATCATCGGCGTACGCGAGAAGTTGAACAGATTTTTGGAAGATAGTGCCTCTAGTGTTGACGGTGGAGTTCTGCACTACCTTCTCAAGAACGATGTTAAAGAAATCGCACGACAGTGCATCGCCTTGTCTGAATCCTTTCTTGACGTCGAAAGATTCCGTAAGCTCGTTGTCAACCTTGATGGAGCAGCGTGAGCATCTGCTTGGCTATCAATAAAGACTTCGACCCTTTTTATAATTTCGTTAGATTTGAATGCTTGTTTTAGAATCCTACATGCTTGTCTAATCGCTAGAACTTCCGCTTGAAATACGCTACATCTATCGGGCAGTCTAAAGGATTATTCAATACCCAGTTCTTCAGAGAAGACACACGCCCCAACACCGAGTTCCATCTTGGAACCATCAGTGTAAATTGTGATGTCAAAATCCATTGTAGGCTATTCATTTTCCATTTTTGCCTAGTTGGAATTTAACCTTAAATTGATTACCAAAACTTAAGGTTGGCAACGGTTCTAGTTTAATTTCTTTAAGTAATAGATTTAGAATTTTACTATGACCGGAAGACTTCAAGCACTGTAGGAGACTGTTTCGTGAATGTGAAGGTCAATGGGAAAACGATTCAGAATGACTGTGAATGCATTAGTGGAGCAAGATCTAATTGCTCCCGTAGTTCCACTTCAGGCAGTTCATATTTAGTGTTATATTTTTTGTCATATTAGGTCCTTGTCCACATTTTTACCAAAGGCTTTATTCCAAGAGTAGATGGCAATACTAGCTTTTCTTACTCTTTCTTCTATGTTTTTTCAATTCAACTTGGAGCCTAGGATAACTCCTAGGTATTTAGCTTCTTTGAATAAAGCACTTGGTTGTCCATTTAATCTTGGTAGAGGAAAAGGGGGTATTTTATATTTGGCAGTGAATAACATCAGTTCAGTCTTGTTCGTTAACTCCAGGCCCACATCTTATGGCCCATTTGCTAACATTTTTAAGAGCTGTTTCCATGTTTTCACTGAGTACTGTTGGGCAAATCCCCGAGGACATCAGCTCCAGATCGTCGGCATACGCTACTGCCTTAACTCCACTGATATCAAGATTGCATAGGATTCGTTCAAAACTAGAAGACCCAAGAAAGGAGATAGAACCCCGCCTTGGGGTGTTCCTCTTTCGGCAAATCTAGTGAGTTGACTGCTACCCATCGATCCTTGAATGACTCTGGTTCGGAGCATGAAGACAATCCAGCTAATAATACGCTCTTCCAAATTTAGTTTGGACAGTGCTACCCTGATAGCTTCTGCGAGCACATTATTGAGATTCCTTCTACGTCAATGAAGGTGGCGAGGGTGTATTCTTTGTACTCTAGAGATCTCTCCACTGTACGTACTACTTCGTTTAGTGCCGTTCCCGTGGATTTGCCTTGTAAGGTTAGTATAATTAACGTCTCGTCTGTTGGGTAACCTCTGCAGGATTGATACTGTTTGCTTCTTAACTATCTCGACATTGTTTCTAAGAAAAATTACGCTTTTTCTTTTTGTTTCCATGTATACTTACTTACTTAAGGTGGCGCTACAGTCTGTTGTAGATTTGGGCCTCAATCAACAGCCTCCGCCAGCCAATTGTCTCCAATTTTGCACACCATGTTGATTGAGGTCCACTTCTACTTGTGTGCGCCACCTGACTCGTGGTCTCCCTTTCCTTCTAAATACGTCCTTCGGGAATAGTGTTGAAGGCTTTCCGTGCCGGAGCATCGGTGTCCATCGCTCTATATGACCGAGCCATCAGGCTACACCCTTCTGGCTAGGTCCATGTCGTTGTACAACCCGTAAAGTTCGCTGTTATATCTTCTTCGCCATTCCCATTCAATGCACACGGGGCCATGTATATTTCCAATTATTTTAGTGTAGTAAAAACAAGACATGCAATGCTTATAAATATTTCGCAAGTGCAAACTATACGGAAATAGAACGTTTGAAACAAGTGACATTAACCATAGTTTTACCGTGTAAAACGTCTTTTGACATACGGACTTATTATATAAATTGTAAAGAGCCAAATGCATTTGTCTAGTATTATTGTTTTATTTTTTCAGGATGGCATCTTTGCAGCAGCAGCAGCCGCAGAAATTCGCGTAAGTCACAATTTTTCTTATTAATTTTTTGTTTTTGTTAACCTTTATATTCAAACTAAAGCAAATTTATTATAAAACAGCAAAAAATTACACACAAACAGTGTTTACCAAATTATCTTTTGTTTTTGTTTATTTGAATTGGGCATTCTGCCATAAGTGTCTTCGTCTCGAAAGACATAAGAAAGAAGATAAAAAGTGTCGCGTGCTCCTATGCGCTTGTTATCTCAATATCGATACACATTTGATGCGTTGAACATTTAAATTTAGCCTTACATTCGATATTCGAAAAATGTCACCTTTCTGATACTAGACAAATTGGTGAGATGTTGGTTGTGTCATTCTAATCAATTCGATTTTCTTTTGTCTGGTTTTTTATTTAGACTATTGCCAAAAATCATTAATGGTGGTATTGCCGGTATCATTGGTGTATCATGTGTGTTTCCATTGGATTTGGTTAAGACTCGTTTGCAGAATCAACAAATAGGACCAAATGGCGAGAAAATGTACAAAAATATGTAAGTAGCAATGTTTTGACTGCTTGGTTGTTATCTTTTTGATTAGTTTTGTTTTATTCGTTACATTTTTATTGAAGTGATAAGGTCGGACAGGTTTATCAGAAAAAACGAAACTGACCGATTAACAAAGATTACATAAAATACAGGGTGTTTTGTGAATTATGCGGAACAAAGTATTCTTTTTGTCGTTATGCATTAAGAACAACTCGTAGTAATTGACAATTTCCGCTGCATACTGCAACCTAACAGGAAGCAAAAGGTGTTAATTAATTAAAATCTAAAGCACGCAAACTAGCTAACAACCGCCCGGCCTAATCGTCTTTTCTAGTTTGAAGTAAAATAGCTTTTTTTTACTGCACTTAAATGTCGTGTCCTTAACATCAGATTGCGTGCGTTTGTTGCATGCACCTTCTCTTTAATAGGGATATTTATTGCCATTCTTTCGATGTATTACAAATTTAAGTTTTCCTTTTGCAAAAATGGTATATTAAGACAGTTATTTCTTATTTAATCCTCCGAAAAGACATTGACGGAACTCGGAACTTCTGCGCCGAGAAAACACGACATAATCTTCGTCAATCACTACTTTCTATTTAGGTATACAAACATACCTAACCTACATTTAATGTATACATTCATTAATAAATCCTTTCTTTAATAAATGTGTAAAATAATGTTTCCAGTGCGGATTATTATATTTATGACTTCAAATCCGGCCACCTAAATCATTTTAAAATATTTTTATTCATTAAATTATAACCCATACAAGGCTGCGTCTTTCATTTTTTCTCTTCGTAGAGAAAAAAAATTGAAACATCCAATCAATTTTACCCAAAAACTCGAACACGCTTGAGTAAGTACAAGCAAACAAATTGCTTGTGAATCAATTTGACTTGAAATGATCGAAAACGAAAAATTATTACGAGTTTCCTCTGCTTGCTTGGTTTGACTTACAAGCCTTTTTACTTATGAATCAATTTATTCATAAGTAAGGGTTGCAAACGAACGAGTATGAACAAGCACACAAGAAAAAGTTGGATGTGTTCGAACTGTTCAAACATACTCATTTTTTAATCTCTGGTAGGTACGTTGGCTACTAAGCAGAACATCGTGGGTTCGAGTCCTACTCGTGCCCATAGTTTTATTTCATCTTTCACGGGCACTTCCTCTTGCGAAGAACTGACAAAACTTCCAAGAGTATCAATCTGTCATGAAAAAAGTGCTTCTCAACTTTGCCGTTCGAAATCGGCGTTAAATTGTAGGTCCCCCTCAATTCTTCACACGCACCCAGATAATTGTTGACGAGAGTAAGACACTTAGGCCTTGGCTCTTCAAGATCTGTCGCGCAATCTATTTATTTATTTATTAATGATTCGCGACAGTGTTAGACGTTTTAGAATACAATTTGGGCGATATCAAAAGTATTATGCGAAAATTTATAGGTTTATTATTTTACGATAACGTTTATGTTACAAAATGGGTATTTTATTATGTCGATATATAAACGTTGAACAGCTTTCAAATTTATATAAAGATTACACATTTCGATAATTTTTCATCAACCTTCTATTAACCTTCAATATAGGCTCGACTGCTTCCGGAAAACATATCGAGCTGAAGGGTATTTTGGCATGTATCGTGGTTCTGGTGTCAACATACTCCTCATTACACCTGAAAAAGCCATTAAACTAGCTGCTAATGATTTCTTCCGTCACCAGCTGACAAAAGCTGATGGTACACTTCCAATGACTCATCAAATGGCCGCTGGTGGTCTGGCTGGTGCTTTCCAGATTATCGTAACCACTCCCATGGAGTTGTTAAAGATTCAAATGCAAGACGCTGGTCGTATTGCAGCTAAAGCAAAATTAGAAGGCAAAACTGTACCTAAAACATCTGCTACAAAACTTGCTACTCAATTAATAAGAGAAAAAGGAATATTTGGTTTATATAAGGGAATCGGTGCAACTGGTGTTCGGGATGTTTCATTTTCCATTGTGTATTTCCCATTGTTTGCTACACTGAATAGTTTGGGACCACGAAAATCTGATGGATCAGGAGAAGCCGTATTTTGGTAAAACAAATAATCACAAAGACACTAATCCATGTATAACTTCAGCTAATAAAAATATTAATTTATTAATTTAAGGTGCTCTTTTCTATCTGGGTGCGTTGCTGGTGCTACAGCTTCGTTAAGTGTCACTCCTTTCGATATGATTAAAACTCGTCTTCAGGCTGTAGTAGCCGAGGGTGAAAAGGAATTCAAAGGAATCGGAGATTGTATTGTGTAAGTTAATTCTACAACTGGAAGATTTACAATTTTCTACATCGATTTTCTTTTATTACAGAAAAACACTCAAACACGAAGGACCGACTGCGTTCTTCAAGGGCGGCCTTTGCCGAATGATTGTGATTGCGCCTCTTTTCGGTATAGCTCAAATGGTTTACTTCTTTGGTGTTGCTGAGACCTTGCTTGGTCAGAAGTAATAATGTTATTCCAACTATTTTCATAAGCATAAAAGTCATCCACCCAAAATACTAGATATGATATAAAATAAGTGTACTAAAGTAGATTTAATTGCAAAGCATTTAAAAATAACAATAAACATTTTCTTTTTTGTGTGTTACATTAAGCCATTTAAGAGTAAAACTCACAACTTTTATGTGTTTATTCGAAATATAAGCAATCTGTTGAATTAAAATCGAGCCATTTTAACGATTTTATGAACACCGCTGAGCTGCCTAGTGTAGACAAAAATGCCAAACATTAAATAAACATCAATTTTTGCACCTCTACACTGAGAAAAATGACAATAAATCTGATCACAGGAAATCTAATGTCGATTAATTAATAGATGTTTTCACGAGCAATTATTTTGTATAAGAAATGAATATGTATTAAAATTTTCCCTTTAAAAGTATTGGATGTAGAACAAAGTAAAGCGAATTAAGAGCACACAAGAAAGGCAATTATATAAAACTTGCAGAATGTATTTTAATTTATTCTAACAAGTATAATCTTGGTTATAATTGAAACAGATTTTATTGTTCTATTCGCAGTTTTCCTTCAGATAGTACTGAAATTGTTATTTGTTAAACGAATAAAATGTATGTATGTATGTGTAAATTATTATGTTCCTTATAGAAATAAAAACGTAAAAAGACCATAATATATGTTGGCAATATGTACGAAATGAAAACACAGTGGTTTTTTTTTACGATCGTCGTAAAAGTGCCAACTGGGCCCTTACTACATATTATTTTTTACAATAACGAAGTAACGAATATTACGATATAAAAAAGTTAACTCAAAATTCTAAGAAGAAACAAAAATCTCAAATGAGCAGCATTTAACTTATTAAAATATATATTTAGCCAAACGCCTTAATGACTCCACTTAATTTCTAACGTTTGTTCTTAATCTTAAATTTTAAACATTATAAATAAAATAAAAACATTGAACAAACGTCAATTTTGGATGCATTTCGGCATTTTACATGCCATCCTCAGCAAGTATTTTTATTGACTAAAACATTAAACACAAATCATGATAGGCTAACAGAAAAACAATAAGAAAGAGAAAACAATTTAAATCATATGGTACTTACTAACATGCAACAAGTAAAAAATTTAGCTAGTGTCTTCTTCCTATGATGTTGAAGAGAGATGACCGTTTTCCCCCGTTTTCTTCACAATTGCTCAACTTGTAGCAAACTCTAGATTTGAGAAAAACTTAAGAGTTGAGGGACAAGTTGAAAATCGTTTTTCTTCACTAATTTAAATCTCAACTCGAGAGTTGAAATTCAAAAGTTGAATTCTCTCATTATTTCAAAATTTCCCTGGGATATTTCTGACATTTACGTTTGTTTCAACTTTAGCTTTGACTTTTATGTCATTCAAAATGTCAAATCAATTGTTTGATGTAGATTTTATCGTCGTTCGTGTAATTTCCTGGACAACGGAGCCAAAATCTTCTGAAAAATTATTTTAATTAAAAAAAAACGCATCAGTTGAGAATAAAAATCCTCAAGTTGACTTCAACTTCTAGTGAAGAAAATGGCTCTTAATCGGTGCATCCATTGTATTCATCATTATGTTGTTGTTTTTATGCATATAAATGCTTTCGTAAACATCCAAAAATCTTTCATCGCTTACATGTTTGATGAGTTTTAAATTTTCTTTCGTCATTTTATGGTCGTTTTCTAACATATGTAAGGCAACAGCTGATTTATTGGGTCGATTGAATTTTATGTTGGATAAGTGTTCATTGTACCTCGTTTCAATGTTTCTTTTTGTTTGTCCATAGTATTTTTGTTCGCAATCATTGCATGAAATTTCATAAATACATAAAACATAAATCGGGATTGGAAAACCGTAAGTGACTTTCTATTAATCTACACTAAAATCTCGTTATTCCAAATGTCATACTGGAATGAATGTCTTTTATCAGGTTAGTTTTAGTGATGAAAAAAAGTTTAATCTCGATGGACCAGATAGTTTTAGCGGATATTGGCACGATTTGAGGAAAGAGAAAAAGTTTTTTTCCAAGAGGAACTTTGGTGGTGGCAGCTGTATGGTTTGGGGGCCTTCTGCGAGCGTGGTAAGGCTGCACTTGCCTTCACCTCTACTAGAATGAACAGTTCTGACTACACTTCAGTCCTTGAGGAGAATTTGGTACCTTATTTAAGACGATTCCGCAGAGTTGAGCATGTCTTCCAGCAAGATAATGCTCCAGTTCATGTAAGTCGTCAAAGTTTGGATTGGTTCGAATCGAAAAACATTAATTTGGTGGAGTGGCCGTCACATTCTCCAGATTGCAACCCCATCGAATATCTTTTCGGAATTTTAACTCGCAAAATTTATGCTCATAATAAGCAATTTGCTAGTGTAGCTGAGCTGCGAGAGGCAGTTGTGACAGAATAGAACCCTTTAGACGACTCCATATTGAAAAATCTAGTTAATAGTATACCAAAAAGAATTCTATGATTGGTGGAAAATAGAGGCAACAAAATTGCATATTAAGTTTTTGTTAAAAATGAACTTAAAACAAAGAAAAAACAAAAAACAATAAATGCGGTTATATTTTTGCAATAGATTAAAATCTATTTAACGGTACTTTATTTTCTACTCAATTTGCTTGATCAGTGATTCAACTCAATAAAAAAATAGTAAATAGTCACTCCTATTGTAGGATTTCTTTTAAATGCATTTTTCCGGGTGCGGTTATACTTATGCAAGGCACTGTATATGGGCAGATACCTGGATCTCATCTTTTCTACGGATTGTGATACTTGTGTTGTCTCTGCGAGCCCCCATCTACTGACAACTCTTGATCGCTTTCATCCTCCCCTTGCTCTATCCTTCCTTCCTTCTATAATACCAAGATCATTTATAGAATCAACCATACTAACGGCGGCGTGAGCATCCAGATAGTAAATTCGTTGAGATGGATTATGCTTGCGTGAGAAAGTTATTTGTTTGCACTTAGTTACATTTAACTCTAGGAAGTCAGCAGCACCAAACAAAAAATGTATTTAGCTCGTCTTGCAAAAGGGAGGAATCAGATTGAGGTGAGATAACTTTAAAAATTTTCATGTCGTCCGCAAACATAAGGAAATCGGCATTCTTTTAATTCACAAACGCTCCACTGACATCAGGCTGTGTTCTTCCAATTATGTCAATGTCGTCTGCGTATTCCTTGTAGCTGGACTCTTTTGAAAGATTGTGCCTCTGGTGTTGACGTTGGAGCGTTGCACAATCTTTCAAGAATGATGTTGAAGAAATGGCATGACAACGCATCGCCCTGTCTAAAACCTTTTTCCGTTAGGTTTTTTCCGACCATGATGGAACAGCGTGAGTTCTCCATTGTCATCTTACACAGACGGACGAGTTTCTCTGGGATGTCAAAACTAGACATTGCTCTATATAATTGGTCTCTACAGATGCTGTCATACGCAGCCTTGAAATCGATGAAATGGTGATAGGTATCGATTTGAAGTTCCTGGGTCTTCTCCAAGATCTGCCATAGGGTGAATATTTAATCTATGGTGGACTTTCCGTGTCTGAAGCCACACTGATAAGGACCTATCAGGTTGTTGAGGAAGGGCTTCAAAAGTTCACACAGCACGGCAAAGACTTACGCCTATGTAGTTGGTGCAGTTCAGGGGATCTCCTTTTTTGAGGATCGGGCATACAATGCTGAGGTTCCATTCATCGGGCATGCTTTCCTCCGACCAAATTTTGCAGATGAGCTGGTGCATGCTCCTAACCAAATCATCTCCAGCTGCTTTGTACAGTTCGGCAGCTAGCCCGCCTGCTCCAGCGGCTTTGTTCGACTTACATAAGTGTAGATATCGCTATCTTCACTTCGTTCTGTATTGCTGATGGACTTTTGCTCGTCATCGCCATTATACAGCTTCTCATGCTCCCTTCTTTTCTTTCTGAGAAGTTTATGCTCCTGTCTCCCTTCTTTACAGCGCCGCTTTGTATGCCTCTAGTTTCTTGTTTAGCTGATTGTGCTCGCCGGCACTCATCGTCAAACCAGGGGTTTCGTTGTGGTGGTCGTGTAAGCCCTAGCACTTCAGAGGCGGCATCTCTTATGGCTGCTTGGCAGAGTTGCCACTGGTTCTCAATATTTTGTGCTGGCAACAAAGGAATTCTGAGGAGATTTTCGGAGACACGATCGGAAAAGGATCTAGCAATCTCTTGCGATTGTAGCCGTTTGACGTCGAATTTCCTCCTAACATTTTCGCATATCCACATTCGTACGTTGGCAACAACAAGGTAGTGGTCCGAGTCGTCGATGGCACCTCGGAATGTACGGACATCTTGCATGCTAGAGAAGTGTCGTGCGTCGATCGCAATGTGATCAATCTGGTTGACAGTTGATTGGTCAGGAGATTTCCGTGTTCCTTTATGGATGTTGAGATGTGCGGGAACTATGTGCATGCTACCACAACATTTCGCCCTGCAGCAAAACTGATCAGCCTGAATCCGTTGTCGGAAGTGTTGTCGTGCAGGCTTTGCTTTCCGACTGTTTCACCAAAGATGTCATCTTTTCTCAGTCTTGCGTTAAAATCACTGAGGACAATTTTAATGTCATAGCATTGCTTATATGTTTTGTCGAGGAGCTAGTGGGGCATGCTTGCATGTTTTAGGCTAATGTTGACGAATTAAGCCTTGATTCGGATCGTAGTGATGCGTCATATGAACGCCACGTGAGAACCGTAGCTTCCGTTCGTCGATTCGCCCCTTGCTAATTAGTTCACGAGATTTCGGCTAAGACTACATTAGATTTCGGAGCCGAGCCAGATTTTAGAAGTAGAGCGTTCGAAGAGCACCCCGTCCTCCAAAGGTCGGACAACGGCACCCGGCATCCAGCTTCGCCGCAAGAAGCGAGAAACGTATATGCTTGCATGAATTCACATCAGTCCCTGGCGTGATATTTTGTTCTTCTTTTTTCATTTTTCTTTGTTTTATTTATATATTACTTAATCAATTTTTTTTTTAAATTCATTTTTTTTATTTCATTGTATGAGTACCTAAGGTCCTTTTTGAGGGGGTGCGGAAGGCATCCTCGGTGCTAAGGCAAGTATGACTCAATGGATATCAGTTTCGGTAGACGTTCAAGAAGAATTCAGTAGACTTCCAATAGAATTCCAGGAAGGGTGGGTAGAGTAGAGACGACGCTACAAAACCACCAGTAGCGTCCAAGATACAGCGAAGGTCAGTTAGGGAGAGTTATCATTTCCAGCTCGTGGCACGATATGTGTTTTGGAACAATGTGAGGTCCGGACGCCAAGGAAAGATTCCCCCCCCCCCATCCGACGAGCGCAGCCACTTCCGACGATCCGGACAAGGCCGACCACGGTCCCTAGGCGACCCACTCCTCGCCGCCGCCGGCCGCCGCCTCGTTTCACTCTTAAGGGGTCCTATGCCGCCAACATCAAGTATCGAAGAACATTGGTAACATTACCAGAAAGTAGTTAGAGATACCGGCTCTAATGTTTGTTGTTTTTACACAGCCACCTAAATGAAACCCCTGGTTTGACAAGAATGCAGGCAGGCCCATGCAGCCAAGCAGGAGATATACAAAGCGGCGTTGCATAGAAGGACAAGAGCTGCTCGTGAGCTCTATGAGCTAAAGAGGAGCGACGAAAGCCGGCTTCTCAGAAGGAAAAAGATCGAGGATATTGAGAGAGCCAACAGCAGGAATGAAGTTCGTAGGTTTTATCGGAAAGTAAAACAGCTGACTCAAGGTCATCGAGCAAGAACCGACGACGCGACGCCTGCAGGGATAAACAAGGAAACATCATAGTAGAACCACAGTCAATGCTGTGATTTGGAAAGACCACTTCTGTAGACTGTATTACGGCGACGACGAACGAAATCCCGCCGTCAAGCAGGTGCCTTTCATCGGACGCGGTGATAGCCAACAATTTCCTTAACCCAACCAAGAAGAAGTGAAAACGGCAATATATTGGCTGAAATCCAACAAAGCAGCCGGAGCAGATGGTCTAGCTGCCGAGCTCTTCAAAGCAGTAGGCGACGAGCTAGATAGTAGCACGCAGATATGGTCGGAAGAATTCATGCCCGATGAATGGAACCTCAGCATTGTTTGTCTGGTCCTGAAAAAGGGAGATCATGTAAACTGCGCCAACTACAGAGAAATCAGCCTACTTAACATCGCCTGCAAGATCCTCTCTGCCGTAATATGTAAACGTCCTTATAAATGTGGCTTCAGACCAAGAAAGTCAACCATCGACCAAATTTTCACTAAACGGCCTGGAATAAACCTATGAACTCTATGGATTTTAAGGCCGCGTACGACAGTACCTGTAGAGACGAAATGTATAAAGTTATGTCTAGTTTTGGCATCCCTGCCAAGCTCGTTCGCTTGTGCAAAATGACGATGGAGAACTCACGCTGCTCCAACAAGGTTGGCAACGAGCTTACGGAATCTGTCGATGTCATAAAAGGATTTAGCCAAGACGATGCACTGTCATGCGAATTCCTTAACATCGTTTTTGAGAAGATAGTGCAGAACTCCACCGTCAACACCGGAGGCACTATCTTCCAAAAATCTGTTCAACTTCTCGCGTACGCTGATGATATTTATATAATGGGAAGAACACAGCGTGATGTCAATATCGCCTTTGTGAGAATTGAGTCAGAAGCGGCAAAAGAGGGAAAAGAAGTTTATGCTGTCTTCGAGGAAGGACACCCAACACCGACGGCTCGGACAGAACGTCACAATAGACGCATACATCTTCGAGGTAGTAGAGGAGTTTTTCTACCTAGGCTTCTCTGTAAACACGGGCAATAACACCAGCGGCGCCAAGATCAGACGAAAAGTAACTCTTGCTAATCGCTGTTTCTTTGGCTTAAGAAAACAATTGAGTGGAAAAGCCCTCTCTCGAGCAACTAAGGTAAAACTGTATAACACCCTCATCATCCTAGTACTGACAAAATCGGATGAATGTGGCTTAGGCTTACTCAATTGGAGACGACAACTTCAAATATCCCATTAAGTTAATACAAATATTCACTTTCAAAGCATTTCTTTTGATCAAGACCTATTAGCGAATTTGTGCTGCTTGGTAATTTGGTACATCTGGAACATTAGTGAAGCGTTCAATGCTCAAACATGATTGTGCGCAATCGAAGTCTGAAGCGATGATCGAACGTTTAAGCACTATTCACATGAGCACGAACAACGGCCAACGAATGAACGAAAATTCCACGATTTTGACATTTCTCTCATATGAGAGTTTTTAATTCGTCGCGAATGAACAACCAAAAAACAAAGCAAGAATAATTTTTGAGGTTATACGCACGAGTTAAATAATGCAGACTACAAATATGTGACTCGAGCGAACATTTTATTCGTTGGCCTCCAAAGATACAGTCGGTCAAAGTATAAGTCCCAGACATGTCCGTTGATACATCGGTTAGTCGCCGTTGAAAGCCGGACAAAAACTCAGCTGATAAACCAGTTCAAAGTCGTTGATGAGCGAAGAGAAAGAGAAACCTTGTTGATAGCCGACTGCAAGATCGCTGATAGCCGCAGGAAACTCTGTTGATAAGCCATGGGAAACCTTGTTGATACACCGGTTAATCGCCGTTGAAACCCGGAGGAAACTCCGTCGATAAACCGGTCTCAAAGCCGTTGAATAGCCGATCAAAAGATCGTTGAAAGCTAAGGAAAACCTTGTTGATAACCGGTTACCAAGCCGTTGAAAACCGGAGGAAACTCCGAACACTAGTGAAAACTCTAAGGGGCGCACGCATATACGTCGTGCTCATCACAAATCCGTAAAGCACATGAAGTCATCACCAAGAAGAACTCCAGTCAACCCAGTCTGATACCGCAAATTAAACTATTAATACGAAGCCATACATTTTTAAGAAAACTAAAAATAAAACTAGTTAAATAAATAGAATTTTTGGATTAAGAAACAGGTATCTTTCTTTTTATTAGACCGAACTAAGGTTTACTGTTCCTACCATAGTAGACCCCGGATCCCCTGAGGATACCACAGCCTTTGATAACAAGGAACATCACAGGTCGAAAGCTGCAGAGCTGTTTTAGAGGAAATTGCAATTTGCAATGTACATATATCTTGATACAAAAAATATATTAACCGGGCGATATGGTTTTTTCAATGCGCAATTTGCTTTCCTCAACTCGATTATCATCGAAGAATTCGATTTTAACGATAGTTATACATAAAAAGATATCAGAACAAGTTATGAGCGAACAACACTGTATAAAAAAAAGTAATGAGATCTATAAGAAAACCAAGTTCTTACAAGTAAAAGTGTTATACTGAATATTTTAAATCATAGAAGATAAGATAAGACAACAACATTAAACGAAAATAGAAACTGAATCCAACGTTAGTTTGAATGAAAATGTTCAAGTTCAGTTGGCAAGTTTTCGTTTGATGCGCTCATAAGAGAACATGGCTCTTTTTTTACATTTTATGTTTTTGTTCTGATTTCATATCTTTTTGGAAAGTTTTTTTTTATGGAATGAAAGCATGAACCTCGAAATACACTCAATAAGCTAAAAATTTGCAAGCTGACAACCCCGGCAGAGCCGCTTGCCGGAGCAAGGCAGAAGTATGACGGAACTTTACTACGGAGCGCGCGCGTCCGAAAGAGCTCGTTAATGGCTGGTTTATCCCCAGCCTTTAATTCTTCGGCACGGTTTTCCTACAAAGTACGCTTACACCACCACTGAAATTAGGAACCTCTAAACTATGATTAAATTGGGTTTACGAACGAATTCGGGAGACCCAGCTTAATCTTAGCTGATCTCCATCCTGCGCCAAATACGCACAGGACTGCTATGGTGATCAGCACCCAGCACCCACTTGAAGGGTTTGAATGAGGATTTGTGCCAGGCAAAAAAAAAGAAATCTTTTAGTGGCTGAATTTTCACGCAGTGTTGTTTGCACATAAGAGAGCTTGGCTCTTTTTTCTCATTTTATGTTTTTGTCCTGATTTTACATCTTCTTGCAAATTTTTTTTAAGGAAGCGTGAACCTCGAAATATACTAAATCAGCTAGAAATGTGCAAACTTTAACAATATAATTGCTCTACCAATTTATAAATAAATAATAGTAGGTTAGATGTTGTTAACTCATTAAGACCCCAAGGGTCCATTGTGAAACCACTAAAGAAAGTTACTCATGGTAGTGTTATGAACTTAAACACACCAGAATTTAACATCCTACGACCATTTTAAGAAAATGGACGACAACCACTTATTTTTTCTCTTACACGTTTTCGGCCATTTAAATAAAATGGTTGGATTTCACAATAGAAATAAAATTTTTCCTCATTTATTTTCATGTCATTCAACCAAAACCTGTTAACTGTTTTAAGATATTGGGCGAAAACCACACCTCTAAATGAAATTTAAATCTCTATGTATATAAAAATGGATGTGTGTTTGTTTGTATGTCTCTTATAGACTCCGAAATGGCCAAAAGGAAATTTGTAAAATGTTCATGGTGATAGTATTGTTTATGAGTATGATTTTTGTTGGATTTGATTCAAAATGGGTTCGAATGGAAAAAAGAAATTCTTGAAGAAAAACACGGAAAACTCATTGGTTTCCAAATGGAAAATTGCATGAAATTGTGGATGCATTGGTTCAAATTCAAATAGAAAACTAAAATATTTCAAAGTGGGGTTTCGAATGGAACTCGAAAAACGCATTGGTTTTCAAAGGGAAAAATGTATGTAGTTAAAGATGTATTGGTTTTTACATGGAAAACTGGAAAATTTCAAAACGGGTTTGGTTTTCAAGTGGAAAATTGATGAATTTCAAAATGGGCTTTCGAACGAAAAACTCATTAGTTTTCAAAGAGAAAACTGCATGTAATTGTAGGTGCATTGGGTTTCAAATGGAAAACAGGAAAATTTCAAAATGGATTTTCGAATGGAAAATAGAAAGTTCTCGATTAAAAACTCGAAAAATTAATTTTTCTTCAAAGAAAAACTGCATGTTATTGTGGATGCATTGGTTTTCAAATGAAAAACTGGAAAATTTCGAAGTTTTCAAATAGAAAATAGAAAGTTCTTGATGAAAAAATAGCAAATTTCATTGGTTTTCAAAGTGAAAAATGAATAATTTTGGATTGGGAACTCGGAAAACTCTGCGAGAGCACGAAGAACTTCAAGATCAAAAATCATGTTTTTGCATAGAATTTAAGTTGCATTATTGGTATGTTTGTATATCCTTTAGCGACTGTTAATCCGCTCAATCCTCAATGCATTTCTTATAAAACTTTCACTGTAGGTATAGCCTTAACAAAAACAATATTTTGATAAAGTCTTACGAGAAATTCAGAAAAAATGGGGACAATTGAAAGCTGCATGGAAATTTGATTTTTGTGAAATAGTCAAAAGACACCGGAAGAACGAAAATTTGTGGAATTGTCAACGAATTTTGAAATAATGAATGTAGAATGTTAGTCGTAAATCTTGGTAAAATTCAGATATATGAAGTACTTTATTTCCATTGGATTCAAGCAAATCACATTGCATTTTAGCAACTATCTTTATTAATTGTAATTATTTTAAAGTTGTTCTGAGGAGTGGCGAGACGAAGTTCGCAGGGTCGGCTAGTATGTTACTTATATTTTTCCTTATATTCAAAATTCAACCTAAACCCTATTCGAATCTCAAATTTCAACATCCTACGACCATTTTAAGAAAGTGGGCGAATACCACACCCCCTGAATGAAAAAATTGATATTTTCGATTTTTTCCTTTGTATACACCAGAAAACCTCCCATTGTACAAAATATCAAGATTCAGATATTGTTGGAAGTACTTCATAATTTTGATGATCAGTCAGTGAGTGAGTCAGTCAGTCAATTAGGGTTTTTGAAATTTTTACTATTACAATATCTCAGGAAGTAGTGGTTCCACAAAATTATTTTTATTGCAGGGCCTTTGCTTCCATTCATTCAAGACGTAATCCAAATTTAAAGCCTCTAACTCTATGGGTTCAAAAGTTATGGGGGGTTAAGAATGTTCTTGAGTTCGATCCTGTAAAAAGGGAGTAGTGCTAGAACCGTGCCCCTTGATCGTCTGAACCGAAATTTTAAGGTTCAATATATTGGAAACTTTTCTTGTTCAAATCAATATAGGAACTTATAAAACATTTTAAGTTAAACCACTATACTTTGTAAGAAACAGTTTCTCTTGAATTGTTGTCAGTTTAAAGATTGTCATTTTACTGATTTCAAAGTCAATATTTTTGAAAAGAAATTGGCTGTACGATTTTCCATTGGAGTGAAAATAAAATTCAAGGTAGGTATTATTTCTTTAAATTTTGTGTGTAAATGATTCTTGTTTGACTTATCAAAAGTCCGAGTTAAAAGAAAGAACTGTCCTGTTTCAAATCGTATGTAATTCGTCACCATATTATCTTTTCAACGAGTAGGTGTAGGTGCCCACAATCATCCGAAAAAAAGAAGCTGCGCCTAGAAAATATTGCCAACAAAAGAAAAACAAACATTTTGCAAAAATGTATTCATTATTCAAGACACCTTTTAACTCGATATATGTGGTTGACCCAGCTATGCTCCAACTTTAACCTAATATGAAAAATACGATTTCTGGAGGTCTACAAAGAAGGCCTCAGTTGCGGCGATGACTTCCTCATTTGACTATTTCCTACCCAGTAAGTTTCAAGTTTTCAAGTCGCACGGGAATATGGTGAATGGGGCAGCAATTCGTAGCTCAATTCGATCAATTTGACATTGGTGTTGACGCATTATCATGTTGGTAGATGACTTTTTTTCTTCGCTTTAAGTGGGGCCGTTTTTTCTTCAATTGGGCGTTGAATTGGTGAAATAATTCGGCATAGTTCAGGCCTGTGACGCTTTTGACCTTCTAAAAGTAGTCGATGAGGACCCTAGAGAAACGTGGTAATTAGCTTTTCAGCCGATGGGACAGCATAATTCGCCTTCTCCGATGACGCAGAAACTCATTCGGATTGTGCTTAAACAGCGTCAAACACTACTCTGATGTGGTCTTACAGTTGCGCTTGTCCAGAGGGAGTAAATGCGCACCTGGACGTGGCCCAACAAAAACTGACATGCAACTACGTTAAAACTCTGTAAACGCATTTGGACGGTCGCCATCGAAGCAGAAAAGTACTCGTAGACAGCATCCACACGTTCTTGGATTTCGCCTTGCGATTTCCCTTCCAAGAACAACAATCGTATCATCCACCGATATTGCTCTTATTCATCACAAACTGTCAAAACAAAACTACGAGTCCGATTAGGTTAAAGATTAGATAGTAGCCGTTTGGACAGTATGGTTGTGAAACGCATAAGCTCCTCTGGCTGGAGCTTTGGGATCAATCTGAACAATCCGAGCCAATATAGTAATCGCTTTCGGAGTTGGCCCTACTTTTACTTTTTGTCCAAGTGCTGGACAAGTAGGTTTTGTTTAGTTAACTTTCTTTCCTTTCCTTTTGAGTATAATCTTCAGCAGGAATTCTAGTTAGGTGTCGTGTACATCCGTTCCTATATCCTATGTAGGTTTATTCTTTAACTACCTCGAAATTGTTTCTACCAACAAAATCGTTTTTTCCTAGACCGTGAACAGATAACTTTCTTTTTTAATTATTTTGTCTGTGAAAGAGTCAAATACATTCGCTTGATATTATTTTCATTTTATATTTTTCAGCATGTCATCTCCGCAAAGGCAGAAATTTCCGTAAGTCAACATTTCCATTATTAATATTTTTGTATATATTAACCTTTATATTCGAAAGCAACAATATAACAACTTAAGAATTTTAACAAATAAAGAAAATAAAAACAATGTCATGTCAGTCACCTTTTAAGTATTTGTCTGGGTCTGGGTAACCTTTAATTTTAGAATGGCTTTCAGTCTGTTTTTCATTGAATTGACTAAGTTTTCAGCGCATGTTTGTGAAATATTCTGGTATTCTTTGATTGTCTACGTTTTGTTGCGAATGACACTCGCTTGATCAAAGGGCACGATAGTACCCAGCCAAGTTCTAGCACTGCTCCCTTTTTACAGGATCGAACTCAAGAACATTCTTAACCCCCCATAACTTTTGAACCCATAGAGTTCAAAAAGCTTCAGATTTGAATTACGTATTGACTTCATGGAAACAAAGACCCTGCAATAAAAATAATTTTGTGGAACCACTACTTCCTGAGATATTGAACAGTAAAAATTTCAAAAACCGTAATTGACTGACTGACTGACTCACTCACTCACTGACTGATCATCAAAATTATGAAGCACTTCTAACAATATCAGCAATTTTGAAATTTGGTACAATTGGAGGTTTTCGGGTGAATACAAAGGAAAAAATCGAAAATTTTAATTTTTTCATTCAGGGGGCGTGGTATCTGCCCACTTTCTTAAAATGGTCATACGATTGATGTTGAAATACAGGATACGAATAGGATTTAGGTTGAATATAAGGGAAAATATAAGTAACATATTTAAATTAGTGGGCCCCTATATTAAAACTGCCGTAGGATATTGAAATTTGGAATTCTTGTAAGGTTTTGATTGATGACATGAAAAAAATGAGAAAAAATTCTATTTCCATTTATAGAGGTGTGGTATTATTTATCGAAATGGTCGAAAACGTTTAAGAGAAAATATAAGTGGTTGCCGCCCACTTACCTAAAATGGTCGTAGGATGTTGAATTCTGGTTTGTTTAAGTTCATAACACTCCCATGAGTAACTTTCTTCAGTGGTTTCACAATGGGTCCTTGGGTTCTAAATGAGGTAACAACATCCAACTTACAAATCCTCATTCAAACCCTCCAAGTGGGTGCCGGGCGGGCATTGAGTCTTGTGCGTTTTTGGCGCAGGATGGCGATCAGCTAAGTTTAAGCTGGGTCTCCGAATTGGTCGTAACCCTCAATAGTACAACGTTTGGAAACCCAATCATTGTTTAGAGGGTCCTAATTTCAGTGGTGGTGTAAGCGTACTTTGAACGAAAACCGTGCCGAAGAATGAAAGGCTGGGGGATAAACCAGCCGCCGCCGCCGTGGTAAGGTCCGTATAATATTTCTGCCTTGCCTCGGCAAGCGGCTCTGCTGGCTCTTTTTTAAAAAATCACTGTCCAAAAAATGTTGTGGTGAGTCTCTCAATTTACTTATTTTTCGTGTCCATGAATCTGTGAAAGAGGTGAACAAAAATTCAATAAGGACATGACCGCACTGTTTTAAGGGTGAAATAAACTCTGCAAATGTGTTTTTTTTTAGTTATTTATTCGTAAATCATAGTTGAATTCCATTTAAAAAGCAAAAAACACTATGCACTGCACTTTGTACTGTTATTTAAATACTTAAAACATGAATTTCATACAATTATTTTTAATTTTTTTATTTTTGAATTTGAGCGCAGGCTTTTAAAATTGAGCCTAGGCTTTTCACCTTATTGAGCCCAGCACACAGGCCTACCCATTGCAAATGTATTGGTTCGGCCTCCCATTTGAAATGCATTGAAAAGCCTATAAATTTACAATGGGTAGTACATATATTTTATCAAATTTAATTTTTTTAGTCGAAAGAGAGTAAAATTCCTTGAGTTGCGACTCTAGGTATACCTCCTCTGTGCTTTAAACGGAAACTTGCCGAGTGAACTTGAACTGATTCTTTTTTTCGAAAACATCGCACAAACTCCCAATCGGCTTCACGGCCGGATCACTAATAGGTTAGGACTTAGGAGTGATGTAAATTAGCCATATACTAACTTTTTGGGTAATTTGTTTGGGATCGCTATCTTCCTGAAAGTAGTAATTATTTAAAAGACCCGGTACTATCCTTAAAATTCTTTTTGAGAATATTAAGAAAATATGTTGGTCCATGGTATTTTCTATTAAAATAAGTTTTCCGACCCCAGATGCAGACTTACAGCTCCATACCATTACACCACCACCACCGGGTTTTTTATTATAATTAGCACACACTCAAGGGGTTTTGTATGCCCTTATTATTCCAGAGACACAGTGAGTGCTTTAGGAAAGAGGAAAGGGGTTGGAGAGGAGGTGCCGGTGTACATTGGTCTTAAATTCCTGAACATTGCAACGGTTTGGAAAGACAGAGTGAGGAAGGGAATTCCACATTCGCGTAGTACGGCTAAAGAACGATTCTCTATACTTGAGGGTACGACCGAAGTTGGGCTCAAGGGTAAAATGATGGGCATTCCTGCAGGGGCGGGTATTACGGTTGAATATCTTTAGGGAAGGAATGCAACTGGCTATTTCACTAGAGCATATACCGTTGAAGTATCGGTAAAATAAGGTGAGACATAAGACATTGCGCCGATGTTATAAAGATGTAAATGACTCAATGATGTTATTGGAGCACCAGCCCAGACATGGGAGTTATACTCAAGCTTTGGACGTATGTAGGTTTTGTAGATGATAGCCAGATCAAAAGCGGAAAAAAATTTCTTGCAACGCCTTAAGAAACCTAAACATCTTGCGGCATTTTTGGCGACATCGCATATGTGCTCGCTCCACAAGAGGTGGTCTGTGATGCACATACCGAGAATCTCGAGATGTTGGGTCTCATGGGGGTATGTCTCGCTTTGACGATACAAGACAGCATTGTGTTTTCGAAGCATTAAACTCTACGCGGTTATTAATTCCCCATTGTACAATGCTGTTTAGGTCAGAGTTTAATGAGCTTATCATATTTTGCCGTTGCAGTTCCACATCCGAAGAGGAGGGGCGTGAGTCTGGAAACGAATAAGAAAAGCTAAGGGTACTATCGTCAGCGAAACAATTAATTGGATTAGAAGTTACAGACAAGAGATCATTGATGAAAATGAGGAAGAGGGTCGGAGACAAAACGGAGCCCTGGGGCACACCAGCATTTATGTTGTGGGTTTCAGACTTGAATCCGTCCAATACAACTTGTATTGAACGGTTCGAAAGAAAGTTTCTAATCCAACGAAGGAGGTATTCGTCGATACCGAAAGCACGCATTTTCGATAAAAGAGCAAGATGCCAAACTTTATCAAATGCCTTTGAAATATCAAGTGCAACAATCTTACTTTCTCCAAAACGATGTAAAGATTTGTTCCACTGTTCGGTGAGATAGACCATCAGATCACCAGTGGACCTGTTGCTGCGAAAGCCGTACTGCCGGTCATTAAGAAGCTTTCGGTCTTCGAGATATTTCTTGAGCTGATAATTTATCAGCGTTTCCATGACCTTAGAAAGAAGGGACGTATCTAAGTGCAATCGGACGATAATTGGAGGGAGAAGAAGATTCGCCTTTCTTTGGGATTGGCTGGACAAATGCTGTTTTCCAACTGCTCGGAACGAGCCCAGAAGAATAGGATAGATGGAAAAGCTTACGCAAGGGTTTTGCCAGCGTGGAAGAACACCTCTTCAGAACAATAGCGGGGATGCCATCCGGACCAGCGGATTTATGTATGTTGAGATCCTTTAGGACTCTCGCCACAGCACGAGTGCGGAAGAAGATTTGTCCCATTTGTTGTCTTAACCGTATTTTTTCGTATGTAAGGCAGACCCTCACTTTCGACATACTTTAACGCGGTCATTTGAGACAAACACATTTTACTTCGAGTCAGTAGTTTCATTTACGTACTGTTTTGCGAGCGCCATCACCTTTTTCTATTAACCCCATTGGTTAACAGCATCCTTCTAGGTAAACGAGACTTAAATCCATCTTCAACGATGGAATGGCGCACAGTTTCAGGGTGAACTACGTTTTCAATGTACATTGCTATGCAGAATTGCAGATGATATTACATTGTTTTTATATTCATTATTTGTAAACATGGCGGCGAGTACGTATGTGCATGTAAGCGTAATTCTGTTTTTGATTCCGACTTTAAATTCGGAATCGTTTTTCTGTTCAGTTTAGAACAGGAACTGTCATCTTGTGCCAACTGAACGAATTCAAAAATCGTTCGGAACGGTTCAGGACGGCAAAAAAAAGAAACGGTATTATATTCCAAAAAAATGTCTACTTTATTTACTAGACAAATTGGTGCGGTGTTGATTGTGTCATTCTAATCAATTTGTTGTTTTTTTTAGACTTTTGCCTAAAATAATTAATGGTGGTGTTGCCGGTGTTATTGGTGTATCATGCGTGTTTCCATTGGATTTGGTGAAGACTCGTTTGCAGAATCAACAAATAGGACCAAATGGAGAGAAAATGTACAAAAATATGTAAGTAGCAATCTTTTGTCTTTTTGATTGTTATCTTTTTGATAAGTTTTGCTTTATTCGTTACATTTTTATTGAGGTGATAAGATCGGACAGGTTTAGCAGAAAAACGAAACTGACCGGTCAGTAAACATGAATTGAAATAAAGGGTGATTTGTGTAATATGGGAAAAAAGTATTATTTTTGTCGTTAAGCACAACTCGTAGTAGGTAATTGACAACCGCCTCTGCATTCTTGACAAATTTGTTCTCTTTAAGCTAACAGGATGCAAAAGGCGTAAATAATCAAAATGTAAAGCATGCAATTTTCGAGTCCTCGAAAAAAGCATGTACTTCGTTTTTCCCTCATTTACCACTAAACCCATTTTTGCCGCTTCTGCCTCAATTCTCACAAAGGCACCATATAAACATCTGTGTTCTTCCCATTATATCAATATCATCGGCGTACGCGAGAAGTTGAACAGATTTTTGGAAGATAGTGCCTCCAGTGTTGACGGTGGAGTTCTGCACTATCTTCTCAAGAACGATGTTAAAGAAATCGCACGACAGTGCATCGCCTTGTCTGAAGCCTTTTTTGACGTCGAAAAAATCCGTAAGCTCGATGCCAACGTTGATTGAGCAGCGTGAGTTCCCCATCATCATTTTGCACAAGCGAACGAGCTTGGCAGAAATGCCAAAACTAGACATAGCTTTATACAGTTCGTCTCTGTAGATGCTGTCATACGGGGCCTTAAAATCGATGAAAAGGTGGTGGGTTTCGATTTGGAGTTCATTTCTAGGATCCGCCGCAACGTGAAAATTTGGTCGATGGTTGACTTTCCTGGCCTGAAGCCACATTGATTAGGGCCAATCAGATTGTTGACGAAAGGCTTCAGATGTTCACATATTACGGCAGAGAGGATCTTGTAGGCGATGTAAAGTGGACTGATTCCTCTGTAGTTGGTGCAGTTAAGAGGATCTTGCACCCACCCTTTACCTATTCGTCTATTCGAGATTGAAGCTAAAATAGACCAGTTTTTTTTTTTATTTGCTGCACTGAAATGTCGTGCTCTTAACATCAAATTGCGTGCGTTCATTGCATACACCTTTTCTTTAATAGGAATAAGTAAAAATAGTATATTAAGATGATAACATTCTTATTTACAATGTACTAGCCGACCCGACAAACGTTGTTTCGTCAGAAAATTAAATTTGGTTAGTGAATCTTCATTATCTTTTATTTTTGTTGGTGTAGAAAAATAAACACTAAATAAAATAATCAAAACAATATAAATGTTGCTCTTCTGAAGATAAAAAAAAAAACTTTTCAGCAAAATATAAGGTCTGTTCTTAAGGAAGTAATTAAACTGCCGAAAACTCCCGAATTCTCGCACTTTTCTGTTCTCTTACTCCCGATTTTTGTAAGTTCTGTCACTTTAGAAGGAGAAAAATATTTCCCCTATCTCCCGACTTAAGCCACAAAAATTTCTTGTGGCAGTTTTTGTAAGTTCTGTCAAACCATAAAAAGTACATTGAATTTTGTTGACGTTTGACATAATTTTGTGCGTTTGGGAGATTTAGGCTGTCAAGTGTTCTATTACTTTTTGGGCGAATCACAAAATGTCATCACCACTCCTCGATTTATGACAGTTTTTACAAAAACTGCCGAAGGAAGTTAGTGCACGTGTATTGAATGCCTTTATGCTATTTGATCGATTTTACTCTGTTAAAAATGTAAACACACAATATTATTATACCTAAGAACATTGTAATCAAGTCAAATTGTTATCGTGGTGAGCTTATCTTTTTTCCACTTAACAATAATATACTTTTGCGATATTGAAAATTGTACCAGAGAAGTTTATTAACAAAATAACGTGTTTGTATCAAAATTGGCATTTTATTATGCCGATATGTACCCGTTGATTATAGCTTTCAAATTTATATGTAGATTGAATATTTTCTCGAGTTTTCATTAATCTTCTATATAGGCTTGACTGCTTCCGGCAAACATACCGCGCTGAAGGATATTTTGGCATGTATCGTGGTTCTGCTGTCAACATACTCCTTATAACACCTGAAAAAGCCATTAAACTAGCTGCCAATGACTTCTTCCGTTACCACCTGACAAAATCTGATGGTTCACTTCCATTGTCTTTTCAAATGGTCGCTGGTGGTCTAGCTGGTGCTTTTCAAATCATCGTAACCACTCCCATGGAGTTGTTGAAGATTCAAATGCAAGACGCTGGTCGTCTTGTAGCGAAGGCCAAAGGAGAAGGCAAAACGGTTCCCAAAATATCTGCTTCACAAATTGCTCGTCAATTACTCAAACAAAAAGGAATATTTGGTTTATATCGGGGAGTAGGTGCAACTGGTTTTCGGGATGTTACATTTTCCGTTATATATTTCCCATTGTTTGCATCTTTGAATGATCTGGGACCACGAAAAGCTGATGGATCAGGAGAAGCTGTATTTTGGTAAAAAAAAATAATAACAAAGACAATATTCCATAATATACATATAACTTCAGCTAATAAAATTAATATACATTAAAGGTGCTCCTTCCTATCTGGGTTGACTTCTGGGGCTTTTTCTGCCTTCAGTGTCACTCCTTTAGATGTGGTGAAAACTCGTCTTCAAGCATTGAAAAAAGCCGAGGGTGAAAAAGAATTCTCAGGAATCGTAGATTGTATCGTGTAAGTTAATTCTACGACTAAAATATACAATAAGATTTACAACTTTTAACATCGAATTCTCATTAAAGAAAAACATTCAAGTACGAAGGACTGACTGCTTTCTTTAAGGGCGGCCTTTGCCGAGTGATTGTGATTGCGCCACTTTTCGGTATTGCTCAAACGGTTTACTTCTTAGGTGTTGGTGAGGCCTTAGCTGGTCAGAGGTAATAGTATTAATCCAACCAAGTTCATAAGCATAAAATTCATCTACTCAAAATACTATATGTGATATTAAATAAGTGTACTAAGGTAGATTTACTTGCAAAGCATTTAAAAACAAAAACAACAAACAGTTTTATATGCGTGTTACATTACATGCCATTTAAGCAGTACAACTCAAAGTTCTTATGTGTTTATTCGAAAAATATGCATTTTCTTGAATGAACAACAAACCAGTTAAACGATTCTATGAACACCATTGCGCTGCCTAGTCTAAAAAAAAGTCATGACACTAAGAAAAATGACACTAATTTTGATCACAGGAAATCTTATGTCAATTACTTAATAGATGTTTTCAAAAGCAATTATACATAGTAGAAAAGAAATATACATGCAAAGAATGTGTATTAAAATTCTTCATTTAATAATATTTGCTGTAAAACAAGTTATGTATAACAATTATAGAAAATTTTAATTTAATCAAAAGCATGCATGAACAATCTTTTTGTATATGTGTAGCCAGCTTTACTAACTTGGTAATTATTAAAAATATTCTATTCTTCTATTCACAATTTTCCTTCCGATTATTGTTTGTTTACGAATAAAAAAATATATGTATGTATGCATAAATAATTATAATATTCTTTATAAAAACAGAAATAAAAACAATTTATGTATAAAAAGACACTCAGAAAATGTGGATGATATTTTGTTTTATTTTTTCGAAAAAATAACACTTATCAAGTAACTTTGTGAATTTTATATCTTACGTACTTTCTTACTTAAGGTGGCGCTACAGTCTGGGGTGGACTTGGGCCTCACCCAATAAACCTCTTCAGCCAGCTCGGTCCCTAGCTAGCCGTCTCAAGTTTCGCACGCCAAGTTGGTTGGTTCAACTTGCGCGCGCCACCTGAGCCTTGGTCTTCCTCTACATGCGCCTTCCCTCTGGGTGGATTCGAAGATTTTACGGGCCGGAGTATTGGTGTCCACGTGACCAAGCCATCTGAGTCTTTGGACTTTCACTCTTTTAGCTAGGTCAGTGTCGCTAAACAGCCCGTACAGTTCGTCGTAAGATCTTCTCCTCCATTTACCGTTTATGCAGACAGGACCATAAAGATCTTCCGTAGAACTTTTCCACGAACCGGCGCTCTAATCCATTTTTGACAGGGTCCATGCTTCTGCACCATATAGCACGACGGGATAATGAGGGTCTTATACAGCGTCACCTTAGTTGTTCGGGAGAGGGCTTAACTACTCAATTGCCTTCTTCTCGATGACTTTGTTTTGCCTTAATTGACCGCGAAACCCATTTTTTCAGCCTCTGTCTGTATACTCGCAAAAGCATTGTTGACATCACGCTGCGTTCTCCCAATGATATCAATGTCAATCAATGGAAGATAGTGCCTCTAGTGTTTACGCGGGAGTTCTGCACTATTCGTACCAGTATGATATTAAAGAAATTGCATGACAGTGCATCACCTTGTCTTAGTCTTTTTTTGATATCGAAGGCGTCGTTGAGGTCGTTACCGACTTTAATGGACCAGCGCGAGTTCTCCATTGTCAGCCTGCTCAGACGAATGAGTTTTGTAGGGATGCCAAAACTGGACATGGCTTTATACAGTTCTTCTCTATAGATGCTGTCATACGCGGCTTTAAAATCGATTAAAAGATCGTAGGTGTCGATTTGGAGTTCTTGAGTTTTTTCTAGGATCTGCCGTAATGCGAATATTTGATCAACGGTGGACTTTCCTGGTCTAAGGCCACACTGATATGACCCTATCAGTTTGTTGACAAACGGCTTCAGGCGTTCACATAGTACTGCAGAAAAGATCTTATAGGCGATGTTTAGGAGGCTGATGCCTCTGTAGTTGGTGCAGTTTAGAGGGTCTTCTTTCTCAGATCGGCACATCTGCAGATGAGTTGTGCAGCTCCTACAAGTCATCACCGGCTGCTTTGAATAGTTGAAAAGTGATGCCATCAGTTCTGCGGCTTTGTTTTTTAAGTTTAGATATTGCTTTCTTCACTTCTTTAAGGTCAGGTAGACGGAAATCTTGGCTTGCGTTGCGTCGTCTTCATTGAATGGTTCATTCTGCCTAACAGTGGAATTCGAATCGAAATCGCCGTTGTATAGTCTTTAGAAGTGTTTCTTATATATAATCCGCATTTCCGCATTGATTGTGATTCTACTTCGATATTTTCCGGTTGGTGTTTACAGTCTTCAGTTAGTTCTCAACACAAGGTTACCGTGTCATTAGTTTTACCTCTTGGTAAAACTGCCGAACCACATTCCTGTTTTTTAGTCTCTCAACATCCTCGATCGATCGCTTTTCATGCTATCTCTTTTTCTTTCTGAAAAGCTTGTGTTCTTCTCTCCTCTTCTGCTCGTAGAGCTCCCGAGCTGATCTCGTCCTCCTATCCTTCTTGTTTGGCTGCATGTACCTGCCTGCATTCATCATCAAACCAGGGGTTTTGTTTTGGTGGCCGCGTGAAACCTATCACATCAGAGGCGGTATCCTTAATGGCTTCCTGGCAATTCTGCAACTGGTTTCTCTTATTGTTGCTTTGCAACTAATTTTTTGTATGGGATGGTAAGTCACCCCAAGCACGACGGAACTGGCGGCCAGTCCTTATTTAACTTCAAAAGGGCAAAGAGCCGATAAGCGCTCCTTATCGGCTGAGCTCCAATATAGTCGAAAGTAGCCATTGGTATAGGTGTTCACTAAGTAGTTCAACCGTTGACTCCATCCTGAGAATTCTTCTGCTACAGCCTGGAAAAGGAGTAGTTGCCTCATGGGAACACTCTCTCGCTGTCGTCAAAGCCTTCGTAGGGTTCTTGTTTCTCCTAGGTACTGACACCCTCATGAGTGCACTGTTATATACACTTGACACAGTATCAACCTCTATGAAAAATAGTGCTACTCATTTGCCTTCGAATTGGTGTTAAATTGTAAGTCCCTCAATTCTCACCAGCACTGAAGATTGTGATGACAGTAAGCAACTTAAGCCTTTATTTTGCTACAGCTTTTCTGGACATAAAGAATTAAAAGGTGAATAGCAGTGAAGTCGCAACAGAACATATTGATCTTAAAATTTCAGGTTTACAAAAACAGTGAACTAAGTGTCATCGGTTGTACCTACCTACAACCAGAGGAATGAATCAGTGTGATGTTAAATATGCAATTTTCTTAGATTCCTGGACGGATTCCTCAACAAAATTAGATAAGTCGGATGCAATAGCGTAGGGCGGTTCAGTGTCTTACTCTAGACAGGTTGATTCATCTCTCAATTGTGGTAACAAGCCTTTTCATTTGAGCTTACTTTTCCAAGATCGCAACTTGGACTAACAGAATTGCGCCTAATGGTCATAACCTCTAAGCAGAATCAATCCAATATTTTTTCTTTATATAATTGTAGACCTAGAATGGTAATAAAGCATTCATTCAGTATCAGAAATTATGGCTTAAATAATGGGCCGAATCCAAAAAATAATATCCTCTTACTGATTTTCTTGTCACAGCAGAACTTGCACCTCTAGATTAAGATAAGGGAACAGTATAATGATCCGTTGAAAAAGTTCAAAATTTGTACCATCCAATTATAGACTCTACCGTAAAACCATGAAGAGAAATAGATCATTCTTAAAACGTATTCCAAAAGAAATTAGAGATAGAACTTTCTTCACAATTGTTCTATGTTCAAGGGACAACGATCAATGATCCAATTTCAATTTGTTTGTTATTATCATTTTTTAAGGGAGTCACAATGCTCACAACGGATCTTAATTGATCTAAGTATGTTCATAATTAGATCAACTGCAACTTAAGCACAAGACTCTAGCACTTCATACCTGACTTCTAGGAATGCAATCGAGTTTGTGTCTACTTGTCCATACTTCGTCCGTATAATCAAGTTCAAAGATAAGTTCTTAAGCCGATAATATTTTAATCTCAATAAATTCAATCAAAACAGCTAACGCTCATTCTCATTTTATTGCCCAGAAATTCAAATCCAATATGTATCGAAACATTCACTTAAAACCCCGTCGTCCTTCTTATACCTATGTGCACTGTACTATAGCCGTTTATAGAGTAGGGTTTTCTTGGTGCCGGCAACAACAATAACTTGAAAAAGAAAAGTAGAAATACATAAATGTATGTGTGCACTAGGGCGTATGTGCATTGTGCAATCTTATTTGCATATTATTTTAATATTTAAACGCCAAAAATTATTTTCTCAACATTTTATTGTAAGCAATGAAAAAACATATATAAAAAGAGTGGCACGACAGGTCTTGGAGAGCCAAGGCCAAAGTGGCTTACTCTCATCAACAATTCTCTGGGTGCGTGTGAAGAATTGAGGGGACCTACAATTTAACGCTGATTCCGAACGCCAAACTTGACAAGCACTTTTTAATGACAGATGATACTCTTGAAAGTTTTGTCAGTTCTTCGCAAGAGGCAGTGTCCGTGAAAGATGAAATAAAAATTATGGGCACGAGTAGGACTCGAACACACGATGGTCTGCGAATTGAGGTCCTCTTCTCCTCCTACGTCCCTCGGGAATAGTGTCGAAGGCTTTCCGGGTCGGAGCATTGGTGTCCATCCGCTCTAAATGACCGAGCCATCTGAGTCTCTAGACCTTGGCCCTTCTGCCTAGGTCCAAGTCGTTGTACAACCCGTAAAGTTCGCTGTTATATCTTCTTTGCCACTTCCCTTCAATGCACACGGGGCCAAAGATAACCCGAAGAACTTTCCTCTCAAAACAGCCTAAGGCACATTCATCCGATTTTGTCAAGGTCCATGCTTCTGCACCATACAGCAGGACTGGGATGATGAGGGTGTTGTACAATTTTACTTTAGTTGCTCGAAAGAGGGCTTTTCCGCTCAATTGCTTTCTTAGCCCAAAAAAACAGCGATTAGCAAGAGTTATTCTTCGTCTGATCTCGGCGCTGGTGTTATTGCCCGTGTTTATAGCTGAGCCTAGGTAGACAAACTCCTCTATTACCTCCAAGTTGTATGCGTCTATTGTAACGTTCTGTTCGAGCCGTCGCGTCGGTGTTCGTTGTCCTTCTTCGTAGACAGCATATATACTTCCTTTTTCCCTCATTTACCACTTAACCCATTTTTGCCGCTTCTATCTCAATCCTCAAAAAGGCGTCATTGACATCACGCTGTGTTCTTCCCATTACATCAATATCATCGGCGTACGCGAGAAGTTGAACAGATTTTTGGAAAATAGTGTCTCTGGTGTTGACGGTGGAGTTCTGCACTATGTTCTCAAGAACGATGTTAACAAATCGAAAGACATTGCATCGCTTTGTCTGAATCCTATTTTGACGTTCGCCAACCTTGATGGAGCAGCGATAGTTCTCCATCGTCATTTTGCACAAGCGAACGACTTGAGGACCAAACTAGACATAGCTTATACAGTTCGTCTTTGTAGATGCTGTCATACGCGGCCTTAAAATCGATGAAAAGGTGGTGGGTATCGATTTGGAGTTCATAGGTTTTTTCCATGATCTGCCGCAACGTGAAAATTTGGTCGATGGTTGACTTTCCTGGCCTGAAGTCACATTGGTAAGGACTAGCTGACCCTGCAGACTTCGTACATCGTACTGCCTCAATCGATAATCGATACCGTGCTTCCACACTACCCACTACCCTTTACCCGCTACCCGCTTGTGCTACCCAGTACTACTACGCATATCCACTGCCCCGTAACAATACTACCCGCTACCGACTACTTCTAAACGCTATCCGTTACACCATTGCCCTTACCCACTACCGCAACCCGCAACCCTTCACCCTGCTACCCAATACCGAATACACCACCATCCTACTACCCGCTTTTCTGGTCATATTTTATGTAAATCAATTTTTTATAAAATACTTAAAACCCATCTACGCCACTACCAAAACCACTGCACGTACAATTACATGCAATTTTCCCTTTGAAAACCAATGAGTTTTCCGAGTTCTTTCGAAAACCCATTTGGAAATTTTCCTGTTTTCCATAAGCTCGTTTTAGTTAGACAACGTTTGTATGGGAAAAAAGGGCTGTTTTTAGGGTTTTTCGGGCAATTATTCGAATTTTTCTGGTCGGAACTATCTTTGAATTTCAACGAACATATAAAAAAAGGAATTGGTCAAATTGGTCCAGGCGTTTTTGAGTATGCGCTTACCAACTCATTTTGCGATTCATTTTTATGTATAAGAAGATTAGGTGAAACTCAGAACAATTTCAATCCAAAAAAAAGAAAAAAACAATAAAACCATATTTTGCCGTTTTTTTGTACAAATTTTAATAGTCCAAATCAATAATTCAAATTTCATCAGGTCCAAAACATTTATCCATAACATATCACAGTATGTACTTTTGAAGGTACTCTTGTTATTTTTAAATGAAATTGCAAATTCAACGATGATGATAATTTAGCCGCAATAATTTGTTCCATTCATGCTAAATAAAAGAAGACAAATAAAACAACAAATTGAGTATAAGATTTATGTGAACAATAAATAAAATTAGTAAACCTTTGTCACTTGGTGTTGGGAATTGTGTATAAGGTAAATGATCATGCTTGGGAATTTGTGTACGGTTTTATAATTCATCTTTAAGTACTGAGCCAACCATCTCATCACCAATAGAAACCTCTTCAACACTACCCTGGACCGTTTTATTATCAATAATTTGTACGGATTCCTTTGGCCTATATGTAACATTGTCTGTGGCATTGTGTACTGTGTCCTTAGCTTCAGATGCGTTTGACGTGTAGGATGGATCGGGACTTGAAAGTGTAATACGGGAACCAGATACCGTTCTGTGTTTTCAATATTTTGTGGGTTAAAAGTGTTTTGAAATTGTTAATTATTTTCAATAATTTTGATTGCAATGGGTTATTTTATTCTTAAAACTAATTAAAAGGATTATCATCATAATGAAGAAAAGCAGTTTGACCTGCAGTACCTTGCATATACACCACGCAAATGTACAACAACTATTCTCGTTGCCGAGAAGATGATCGCAATTTCTGTGGATTTCTATATCGCAAGTTTTGAGAAATTAAAATCAAGTCAAGAATTTTATAGAGCAAAAAATGTGTTAACCAACCTATCTCTTGCCTCGAAGTTTCCTTCAACATTAACGTTTCTTGGCTGACGGAAATCACATTCCAATGAAAACGCCGAATCACCAGGTGTAATAAGTTCAGGGTCGTTTTGAATTACTACAATGTTTGTATAAGTATCACCTTCTTTCTGAGTTTGACATTGATCGAAGTTGAATTTCATTTGTAAGGAACGAATTTTATCCGATTTTTCCGGTTTGACAAAACATGGCGCCGATTGTTTGTAAAAGCTTCCCCTTGTGTACATAACTCCATTGAAGTCCTGATCAGTTTCGAGCATTACTTGCATCGACTCAGCACCACATTTCAGGTTTACTCTTTGGATACCTTGAGTAGAACCCTCAATTTTGAAAGAGTCCGTCAGATCTTGTTCCCATATTGAATCTTAAAAAAAAAAATGTAAAACGGTTTAAAAAACAAAGTTGATAGTTATCGATATGACCATTTTTTGTTTTTCTTACTACATATTTATTAAAATATGAAGATTTCATTAAAAAATGGATAAAATAGTATTAACTTCCCAGAGGATGTTATTGTAAAAGAGCCGATGTTGTGAATCTCCAGTATTTAAATATCTCCATGTTTCGAATCACCAGATAATGGTAATTTTAGATGTTCGAACTTTCCGAGGAGCTAACATCGACTCGGACCACTATACCTCGTGCGTCGTAGCCACGGTAGTGCTACGAAGATCCCAACAACGGCCAAAACAAGGAAATGCTGCAAGAAAATTCGACGTTGGACGGCTACAATCGCAAGAGATTGCCTGATCCTTCTCTGATCGAGTGTCAAGTAACCTCTTAAGGAGTCCTATACCGCCAACATCAAAAGCAGTTAGAGATGGCGCCTCTAATGTGCTGGGTTTCACACAGCCACCAAAACGGAACCCCTGGTTTGACGAAGAATGCAGGCAGGCCCATGCACCCAAGCAGGAGGCATACAAAGCGGTGCTGCATAGAAGGACAAGGCCTGCTCGTGAGCTCTACGAGCGAAAGGGGAACGCCGGCTTCTCAGGAGAAAAAAGAGAGAGCATCAGAAGCGTCAGATCGGGGATGTTGAGTGAGCCAACAGCAGGAATGAAGTTCGGAGGTTTTATCGAAAGGTTAAACAGCTATCTCAAGGTCATCGAGCAAGAACCGATGCCTGCAGAGATAAACAAGGGAATATCATA
Organism: Sphaerophoria rueppellii; assembly: GCA_920937365.1. NCBI lineage: Eukaryota > Metazoa > Arthropoda > Insecta > Diptera > Syrphidae > Sphaerophoria > Sphaerophoria rueppellii. The sequence continues at coordinate 23,957,133 of CAKKXW010000005.1, read as the reverse complement.
GTAGAATCGCAGTCAATGCTGGGGATTTGGAAAGACCACTTCTGTAGACTGTATAAACATCGCCGTCAGACAGAAGCCTTTCATCGGACACGATGATAGCCAACATAGATAGCCGATCTAGAAGAAGTGAAAACCGCAATATCACGGCTGATATACAACAAAGCCACTGGAGCAGATGGTCTACCTGCTTAGCTGTTCAAAGCAGCAGGCGACGATCTAGATAGGAGCATGCACCAAATCATCTGTAAGATATGGTCAGAGGAATACATGCCCGATGAATGGAACCTTAGCATTGTTTGCCCGATCCTGAAAAAAGGAGATCCTCTAAACTGCGCCAACTACAGAGGAATCAGTCTACTTAACATCGCCTACAAAATCCTCTCTGCCGTAATATGTGAATGTCTGAAGCCTTTCGTCAACAATCTGATTGGTCCTTATGAATGTGGCTTCAGACCAGTAAAGTCAACCATCGACCAAATTTTCACTTTGCGGTAGATCCTGGAAAAAACCTTAAAAACTCCAAATCAACACCCACCACCTTTTTATAGATTTTAAGGCCCCGTATGCCAGCATCTGCAGAGACGAACTGTACAAAGCTATGTCTAGTTGTGACATCCCTGCCAAGCTCATTCGATTGTGCAGAATTACGATGGAGAAGTCACGCTGCTCCATCAAGGTTGGTAACGAGCTTACGGAATCTTTCGACGTCAAAAAAGGATTCAGACAAGGCGATGCACTGTCGTGCGATTTCTTTAACATTGTTTTTGAGAATAGATAGTGCAGAACTCCACCGTCAACACCGTAGGCACTATCTTCCAAAAATCTGTTCAACTTCTCGCGAACGCTGATGATATTGATATAATGGGAAGAACACAGCGTGATGGGTTTAGCGTAAATGAAGGAAAAACGAAGTATATGCTGTCTACGAAGAAGGACAACGAACACCGACTGCTCGGGCAGAACGTCACAATAGACGCATATAACTTCGAGGTAGTAGAGGAGTTTGTCTACCTAGGCTCCGCCATAAACACGGGCAATAACACCAGCGCCGAGATCAGACGAAGAATAACTCTTGCTAATCGCTTTTTACTTGGGCTAAGAAAGCAATTGAGTGGAAAAGCCCTCTCTCGAGCAACTAAGATAAAATTGTACAACACCCTCATCATCCCAGTCCTGCTCTGTGGTGCAGAAGCATGGACCTTATAAAAATCGGATGAATGAGCCTTAGGCTGTTTCGAGAGGAAAGTTCTTCGGGTCATCTTTGGCCCCGTGAGCATTGAAGAATGGCGAAGAAGATATAACTAAAGTACATATCAGAAAATATATGGTTCTGCGTGCACTTATTAATGAGATTTTCTTAATTATTATTTTGTTTATCAAGTAAAAATAAGAAAACTGAAGGTTTATTACGCATTTTTTGAAAGAAAAAACAATGACCTCAAAGTCATAATTTTGTTCGGGCAAGAAAAATTGAACACCATTTAAACTTGAATATCTGGCAACCCTGAAAACAGATCAGCTCAATTGAAACGTAGTTTTATAAGTTAGTTTTTTTCATAACGAGGTCCCTAAACATTAGTATTGACGGAGAAATTGATCTTACTTGACATGGATCAGGGTACACAAAAGTTATCCTTTCTTTAAATAATTCAAGAAATGATGTCCACGTTCAGAACGTTTATTTTTAAAAATATGACCAAGAATCACAGTATATGGCATACAAACTATCGGACACTAACAAACAGGCCAACGAATTTGTATTAACCTACTTCCGAAATAGTATTAATACTTTGGAATACTATAAAAGTGTACATCCTTACAAATGTTTAAACTAATCGAAATTTAGCAGCATTAAACTACTATCGCTGCAAGCACAATAAACTGTCCGTCTCGCGTCAACGCACGTCTCCGGGGTTAACAACACCTTAGCAATTTTTTAACACAAATGATTCACTATAGAACAGAACCAACTCCACAACAATTACGAAGATAAGGTACAGATGGAAACTTTGTTTGATAAAATTTCAGCCAATCTTACCTTGTTTAGAATTATTGTTTTCAGAATTTTCACCAAACGTATAAGCCAATATGTTAAAAGTGCAACAAAAAACAAAAATATAATTGTTTTTAATCATTCTAGATTATTAAGCTTGAGTTAAAAAACAGCCAAGGCAATAGAGGTTCGCGTCAAAACTGTTAAGTTAAGCCAACTGATTTGAGCCTATAAAAGAAAACACAACCGACTGATTCCCCCCTAAATACTTTATTGTTAGGAGCGTTAAAACCAACTGGAGGCAAAGTGGGATAAAGACGAACAACAAAAATGATTTGAAAGAAGGTAAAAAAGAAAGACCACAAAAGAAAGAAGTATGAGAAGTAGGAAGAAACTAAAAGCCACGCTTGATTATGACCAAAGTCTCCGATCTGGTTTGAGAGAGTTAGATGGATAAATAAATCTGCAAGAGATGTTCGATATTCACGTTCGATTTCAATATATCTGTTACTAAATTTTGTTTTGCAGACACTACTAGTCTTTTACATATTGCTTCATTGAAAAAAATTGAAAACAAATTGAAATTGAAGTAATGCACCTAGATACGTTAAAACGGTTTGCAGTTAAATATTGTTTACTTGTAGGTTTTAAAAATTTTGCACATATATTTTGTTGAAATGAGGGTTGCCATCATTCCCATTGAATCTTTTTATATGAAATTCAATTTAAACGTGAATAAAATGAAAATATCATGATTTCAATTGATTGAAGTTGAATTAAGATTTTTGTTTTCTATCAATTTTGTATTAAATAGTGCTATAGACACAATATCGAAGAAGGGAAAGGGATTACCGAGATAGTTTTTCCTTCTATCTGAGAGTGCCGAACATGTACATAGAAGGTGTTGGACTGTTTCCCCTTCCTCCTCGTCCTCGATGTAGACCCGTCTAGCCTCAATTCCTCAGAGCATGTCTACCTATGAGGCAGTGTCCTGTTATGACTCCAATTGTGGAGCTTACTTTATCTGCTCAGGGTAATCAAGCCTTTTGACTGCTTCAGGTCTATGCTTGGCCATATTTGTTTGGTTGCTAGGCAGGTGATACCCTGTGACTATCTAGCATTTGTTGATTCTAGAGCATATTGTTTGAGAAGATGTTTGCATGTAGCAAGTGGTGTTCCTATGTTGTGTCTTTGTTTAATAGCGGGCAGAATTGTTCCGGTTTTGGCCAGCTCATTAGCTTTGCAATTTCCCGGAATATCACTGTGGCCCGGCACCTGTTATCTCATTCAGAAATGATCGACAGTCGTGGACTATTAGAAAGTTTGTGGAGACAGACGCGAGAGATTGGAGAGCGGCTTACCTGTCCGAGAAGATACATATATCCTTGCAAGCGTTTTCTTTGAGCCAGGATAGTGCCTCTTTTATTGCCATTACTTTTGCCTTGAACACATAACATTGATTGGGAAGTCTATCATATGACTGAGATTCAGTTGTTTCGAGTTCGCCCAAAAAAAGGCGAATCGTCTTCTCCTTCCAATTATCGTCCGATTGCACTAACGTCCTTTCTTTCTAAGGTCATGGAAACGCTGATAAATTACCAGCTTAAGAAATATCTTGAAGACCGAAAGCTTCTTAATGACCGGCAGTACGGCTTTCGCAGCAACAGGTCCATTGGTGATCTGATGGTTTATCTCACCGAACAGTGGAACAAATTTTTACATCGTTTTGGAGAAAGTAAGATTGTTGCACTTGATATTTCAAAGCCATTTGAAAAAGTCTATCATCTTGCTCTTTTATCGAAAATGCGTGCTTTCGGTATCGACGAATCCCTCCTTCGTTGGATTAGACATTTTTTTTCGAACCGTTCTCTGAAACCCACAAAATAAATACTGGTGTGCCCCCGAGCTCCATTTTGTCTTCGACCCTCTCCTTAAACAATTCAACCGTAATACCCGCGCTCCAAGAATGCCCATCAGTTTACCCTCGAGCCCAACTTCGGTCGTACGCTCAAGTATGAGTTGGCTGCCACCATTTTTCAGAAGAGGTCAATATGTCTATGGGTCAATAGGTGTTAGTATTAGAAGTATTTCTAAAGCTGCTGTTGGTGTTGAGTGAAGTGCTAACTGTTGGACTCTAATGAGTTTATTCAAATTAACCATCTTGTCCAGTGCGGTCCACCATACGACAACTCCATAAATGAGTATCGGTCTGATTACCGAAGTGTCGGTATAGCCAGTGGGTTATTTTTGGGGATTTTGAGCCTACGGCCTTTTTAAAAGTAAAAAGCGCTACAGTAGCCTTTTTCACTCTTTCATCAATATTTGCCTTCCAATTTAGTATTTGTCTAAAATGAGGCCTAAATATTTGACTTGGTCGGAAAAGCTTAGGAGTATTCCTTCAAGGATGGGCTAATTTGAGATGTTTGAAATCTTAATATGGAGCCAATTTTTTTGACCATTGAATAGTCTTAGCTTTCCGGGTCCATTTAAGGGGCCTGTTAACTGAATTTAGATGAAAATGCAAAATAGACAAAAAGAGTTCCAATTTTCCTTGGCGATGTAGTCACCGAATATGATTTTAACTTTTTTTAAATTTGCTTCTGTTTCTCATTTGAAAACGAATTAACACGTAACGTGTTACCGTTATAGTAACACTATTTATAACTCAAGAACGGCTGAACCGATTTGGCTCAACATAGCTTAAAACCAGCTTTATCATACTAGCTGACCCGGTAATCGTTGTTATCAACATATATCTACACATTTATAAAAATCTGGCGCCGTTCGTTTGCTTTATATAGGCATAAAAACGGCCCAACGGATATTTGTGAAATTTTCATGGTTAATATTGTTGTATTCCGTGTTGGTTTCTGTGAAAAAAAAATGGAAAACCTCATGGAAGAGTGGAAAAGTGCATTGGTTTTCAAATGGACAACTGGAAAATTTCAAAATGGGTTTTCGAATGGAAAATTGAATAACTCGGAAAGCTCATTGGTTTTGAAAGGCAAAACTGCATGAAATGCACTTGGTTTTTAAATGGAAAAGTGGAAAATTTCAAAATGGGTTTTCAAATGGAACAGGACAAGATTTTCGACAGCATTTTTTGACGCTTAAAACGTTAGCTTTTCTGTGAACAAATCTATCCGTTCCTCTCGAAAGAAGACATGGTGGTTCATTTAAGAAGAAAGTCATCGATTACTTCATTTCGATCAAAGAGAGTCCCTGTTTAGTCTTTTCTAATGGATGACTGTTTCCTCAACGATTAATTTATAATATTTTGCATGCAGGAATACAGATTGCTTAACCCTGATTGTAAAAAGATAACTTTGAAAAGTAATTTCATCTTCAAAGCTACTCCGAATAGGTGGAAAGAGTTTTTGATTTTGAGGATTTATTATTTCAACGTCATCGATACCGAACAAACAGGGGAAACCCGAGAGGTTTTCATATACTCCATTATGAGCTTCTTAAATAAGGCTGGGAAAAATATACCTACGAGTATTTGAAAAATGGCAGTTGCAGAAGCTAAAGTTGTATGCCGTAAGAAGATGCTTTGGAGGTATTAATTACAAAGAAATTATCAGGACATTGTGAAGCTCAAACAACTCGAAAGAAGATTTTTTTCTCGAAGCGAATAAAACCCCAAGTTCGGCTTGACCGATTTTGATGAATTTTCGTTTGTATATTCAGTAGATATGAGAACAGGTTCATTACTAATTTTTACTCACCTAAGGGTAAGGGTGGTTTACCCAATCATTTTTTTTTTTTGTATTTTTGTTATTAACTTCCCAGAAGAAGTTATTGTAATGGGTCCGATTTTGTGAATCTCCAATTTTTGCATATCTCCATGTTTGGAGGTCATTAGAATCCGAATCAAGCGTTTTTATGATGATGTCTTTGTGTGTGTATGTGTATGTGTGTTCGTATGTGCGCATGTGCGTATGTGCGTTACGTTTTTTCAGCTCGATTATCTCGCGAACCACTCATCGTATTGTCTCATTCGACGCGGTATTGTGTTGTTAAGAGCTGATTAGATTTTGAGCGAAATCGGCTTGGCGGTTTTTTAACGGCAATCAAAAATCTAAGACAACGCTAATATAATGAAAATTATGATAATCTCTGCAATAATTTCAACAATAATGCAAAAAATCTTATAGTTAGTGTGAAAAAAACAATATTCAGGAGTATCATAAACTATATTTGATTACTAGCTGACCCACCAAACGCTGTTTTTCCATATAAATGTTAACCTTCGGAAATTATAATCCGATTAGAAAAATTCTTTTGACAGATGGTGCCACTGTTATTCGATGAACTTAATGTATGTCCTCAAATCAACAGTTTTATGGAATTTGACTTTGAAAACCAACGTGCTTGTACATTGTCAACTTTACAACGAAAACAACTAATGTTTTTACTTACTTTTTACTCTGGGAAGTTAGTCGTATGAACTGCATGGGTCGCACTCATATTTTTTTTATGGTGTGGAATTTAAAAATACATTTACTCCTACATTTTTACCCTCCTACCACAGATTCCTATGTACCTAATTGTAAGGGAATGTTGGTAGATGGGTTTTTAAGTATTTTTTTTACAAGATTGACGAAGCTGTTCATGAGATATGGCCAGGGTAGCGGGTAGTGGCTTTGGGGGTAGCGCGGATACAGGATAGAGGGAGCAGTGCAGTGTAGCATGTAGCGGAAAGCAGATCGCAGGTAGTAGGTGTTGGACAAAGGGTACCGGGTAGAGAGGTAGCGTTGTAGCTGGTGACGGGATAGCTGATTATAGGGTAGCAGGTAGTGGAAAGAAATTGCAGACAGTTGGGTAGCGGGGAAAGACTACCGGGGTAGGGAGTAGTGGGATAATGCGGTAGCGGGTAGTGGTTGTTTAGCGGGGTACAAAAGTATAGGACTTATGTTTGAGGCAGTACGAAGTTTGGCGGGTTAGCTAGTGCCATATATATAATTTCAAGCTTAAGAAATAATTAAAATAAATAAATAGAGTGGCGCGACAGCTCTTGAAGAGCCAAGTCCTTGGTGGCTTACTCTCATCAACAATTCTCTGAGTGCTTATGAAGAATTGAGGGGACCTACAATTTAAAGCTGATTCCGAAGTCAAAGTTGAGAAGTACTTTTTTTCATGACAGATTGATACTCTTGGAAGAACCCACGACGTTCTGCTTAGCAGCCAACGCAACTAACCACTAAGTCACGGACAATACTTAAGAAATAATTCTTCATCAAATTATGCCTGGATCTTTTTTTAAATTTTACAAAGCAAATCTATAATAGTAATGGTGAGTTTAGCAGTCTTTGCTTATAATTATTTATTTGAATGTCGCTCTACATGCTATATCGCCCTACATGTAGCCAAATCGTTTGTCCACAAAATATTTCACATTTTGTCAATCTGCTCACCCAAGCACACCTCCTTTGGCATTCAAGTAAGGAAACCTACTTATTTCCTCAAATCGAACGCATAGCTTTGCTTCCTTGATAAAAAGTAGTTTGTATCCCACTTACCTATCATGCCAACAATTTTCACATTACATAACCAACGACAACGATAACAAGTCGCATCGACCAACATTCAATATTGCAGTTACATTGTCAATGCAGTTAGTGTGCTTTCAACTTTTCTTCGGCCAAGCAAACAAATATGGAAACAATTTTTCCTGCTCATTAAACGCCATCGGACTTGGCCTTCAGCTTTTACCAACAAAGTCAATAACTATTATGTACCTATATCTACTTTTATCTTACAGCTACTTCCTTCTTATCGTCCGTCGCTCTCGATTTCAATGATGGAACTATGGAAGCACTATTTTGAGAATTAGAAAAGCCAAAAACCAGCAACTACGTAGCTTTAGCTAAGTATGTAAAGCAACAATGTGTACAACACCTGATGGTATATTTTAAACACTTGACGGTTTTCTTTTTTTAATTATTTATTAAAACAATAAACACAAACTGATAAAAAATGTAAAAAAAATAACAAAGTAGATTAAATGCTCCGTTCATGTTAATAGCTTGGTAACGAAACATTCAGCACTCTTTAGAGCCACTCGCCACCGTCATCGGACGGCAACAATCATTTTTTTGCAATTTTCCTCATTGCAGCACGATACATCTCCAGTTCAATACCCTCCCAGTTCAGTGATTTAGTAAATACCCTGTGCAAGTCGAAGAAGTCAAAAGTGCGGAAGGAGAATCGTTGCGATTGAGACACAACATGGTAAATAAAAAGTAGCCAGTTCCAGGCACAGCCAGCACAAACAAAGATAGATTGAAAAATAAAAAAGAAAAAAAAAAATTGCATTTATTTTGGGGAAACAAGGAGAAAAGATTGTTTAATGTATTTTGTGTAAGTGTCTTCATTTCATACTTCTACTTCCTATAAGAGGAAATCGAATAACACTACCATACAACTTACGTTTCCTTTAATTGTTTAAGTACTTCCTCTTCAGTTTTCGTAAGGCCTTCGAAGTATGCTTTCAAATTAATATCGAGCAGTTTCCTTTTCTGCATGCCGGTAAGGAAGGTGGCGGGCTCTTTCAATTGCATGTAATAGTACATAGCTAGTTTGCCCAGAGAGACATTGGCATTTTTACAAATTTCTTTAGCTTTTTGACATAAAGATTTAATCTCTTCCGAAGCTGGATGCCATGGTTGAGGGGGGCAGTCTGTAAGCAGACCCAATGCGTGACCGGCCGCACATATAACACCAAGATTTTGCTCAATAAAGAATGGAAGGTAATCTTTGAGCGATTCGTCGAGTAGTGTGTAACGAGAGTAACACAAAACAACCTTAAAAGAACAAAGTAAGAACAAACAAAAAGATTTGGTGAAGGGTCTTGAAAATTTCAAGAGTGAGTTGAGTCAGAAACTTACGTCAAAACGTCCAGGAACTGTTTGAATAATACGTTTCAAAGGCTCCATTGGGTAAGCCGAAACCCCAATAAAACGAACTTTCCCCTCATCTCTGAGTTTTTCTAATTCTGGCAAACACTCATTCAACACGATGTCAAAAGTTTCAGGAAATTCAATATCATGAATCTATACGTAAATTTTACATTATTACAGATATTGTTAGTTATAAAAAAATGCAACTTTTTACTTGTATAACATCAACATAATCCAGACCCAATAGTTTTAAACTTTTTTCGACACTCTCTCTTGTCTTCTTTGCTGAATAATCGAACATTGTTTCGAATTCTCTTGTATAACGTCCAACTTTGGTTGCAATGTAATATGATTCTCTTGGAACATCACGAAGAGCAAGTCCAAGAACTTCTTCCGAACGTCCTTGACCATAAAAGGGAGCCGTATCAATATAGTTTATGCCAGATTTGACAGCTTTGTGAACTGTTTGGATAGCTTCGTTCAGGTCAATTTCACTGTGAAAAAAGAAAAAAAAACATAAAAATATGGATTTAACCATTTATTAATTTTTGTTTATATTTGTGAATGAATGACTACAGAAGAGTTCACGAGGATATCTACAGAAACGCGACTATTGACGCACTTCACAGACATAAAATTGGTCTACTGACAAGACTGTAAAACTTGTACAGACCCACACGACCTGCAGATTAGGGCACTGAAGTCGTCGATCAAAAATTCCAATCAACTGATTAAAGAAAATTATAGACTATCTATCAATTTGTTTAATTGTTGATTCTAGCGACCCGAGTATGTTTCCCCAGATCAATAAGATATTTAGACAAAATAATCAGAACGACCTTCCGTGCTGAAACTCCAGAGAACTACAGAGAACAGAGACGTTACTCCTGACAGCGCAAATTGATCCTTCTTGGACGATGACTCTTTACTGTCGAAGACCCGCAGAAGAATGTGGAGACAGTCGTGGGAGCTGCTTTTCATCAAGTGTACAAGGTAAATACTAGCATTCACCCGAACCACGACCTGGAAAACAGAGACTTACTTCATCACTTCTACCTTTGGAACGATATGGTGCAGTGACGATCTGAGAACCGCGGTTTCATGCGGTTCAATTACGACTTTTTGGCAAACGCCATAATCGCCGGGCAAACGGAAGCAAGTCACCTGTTAGTTACGAAGGTGGAGCTCCAGCTCATCTTCGATTCAATAAAAAATAAGAAGTCAGCAGGTGTCGATGATATATTCAACATTGTACTAAGACACATGTACACCACTCTGTTCAACAACGCGCTGAATGATGCATATTATCCAGAGCGTTGGAAGACAGCTGTGGTTCATCCTCTCCCGAAAAAGGGAAAGGACAACGCCAATCCGTCAAATCTTCGGTCGAAGTCTTCTACCGAGCATCATCAAGGTATTCGAAAAGATCATTAGTAGGGCTCTGACTAAGTGGCCTGCGGACAACACTATCATTCCGGATAACCAGTTCGGGTTCAAGGCGGGACATGACACTATTCATGCCGCGTCCAAGCTTGTTTCGGTCTACAACAGGGAGCGGTTCTCGTCAGTATTTACACCAGTGATCTGATAGGTGCCTTATGCAGGCAATTGCGTATGCCAGCGACCTGATTGCGTACACGACTGCTCCAAAGGTCGAGGTCCTACTTCCGATTCTATCACAAGCGTTGCGAAAGATTTGTATTTTTTTTTTTTTTTGCACCCGAAACCGTTGAATTGATGGCGCTTTAATTGCTCACGGTAATGTAGATTTCGCTGACAAATTATAGTTCTGTGGAGGGTGCTTGAACTCGAAGTAGAATAAAAATGATAAAACGGACGTGATAGATGTGGATATAAAGTCGCTTATTCTCAACTGTCAAAAATTTACTTCCGAAAATGCACTTCTGCTTTTCACTTTTCACATTTATATTCTTTGTTCATATCTCCCTCCGGATAATGCCAGAGACTACAGTGAGCGCCTGAGTGAGCAACTCTCCGCCGGCCGTCCTCCCAATATACCACAGATGTCAACACCTTGTGGAACCAATATCGTGAAATAATAACAAATGTAGCCCAGACCTTTGTTCTGCAGTGAATTTCAGTTGTCGCTTCAGTCGAATTCCATTTCGATTATACCTGTTAAATTTGTATACAAAGGCCGAGACCACCATAGGTTACCAGCCACCCTCGAAAAAGAACCCGTGGTATGATGATCAGTGCGCGTTATTGAAAAGAGAGACGGAAAATGCACGTTTGCAGATGCTGCAACGGAAAACAAGAGCAGCAAGAGAAGAGTACCGAACAAAAAGGAGAAATGAGAAAAAGACCCTGCGAAGGAAAAAATAGCATCCGCAGTTTCTCAGCTCAAAGATCTAGAAGAGTCTCGGGCCAAGAACAACACCCAGCGTTTCTTTAGAAGGTCGAAGCAATTAGCTCCTGGTTTCAGAACCAGGACACCAGGCTCTTCGAAACAGTGAAGGAAACCTAGTCACCGAAGCACAAGGAATTGTAGATGTTTTTAAGCAGCACTTCCAACAGCTGCTGAATATGCAAAATGTCGAGCGAGCTAATGACGAAAGAGAAGCAAGACCAGTCAATGAATACCCAGTCCCAGCCCCCAGCGCAGAAGGGTCGGATGGCATACCTGCGGCACTCTTTAAATATAGAGGAGGTGTTTTGATGAACCGCATGCACCAGGTCATCACCAAAGTGTGGGAGGAAGAATGCATGCCCACTGACTGGTCGATAAGCTCCATACGCCCATCTACAAAAAAGGCGATCCTATATGACATGCAAAAACTACCGTGGCATATCCCTGCTTAATGTTGCATACAAAATCCTATCCAACGTAAGCAGGTAATCAGCACGTACCAGTGTGGCTTTAGGCCAGGCAGAACAACGATAGACCAAGTATTCACACTGAGGCAGATCCTGGAAAAGACCAAAGAATTTCAAGTCCAACTTCACCATCTTTTCATCGACTTCAAAGCTGCTTATGAAAGCATCGACCGTCAAGAGCTTATGATGGCGATGTCTGCATTCGGGATCCCGAACAAACTGATCCAGCAGGTGCCGCATGACGCTAAACAATACGCAGTGCAGTGTTCAAATGGGTAACAGCTCATCCGAGTTGTTTCGAACATGCGCAGGGTTTAGACAAGGAGATGCGCTGTCATGTGATTTCTTCAGCATATTCCTGGAGCAGATAGTGCGCAAAGAAGGTTTGAGCGCGGAAAACACTATCTTCAACAAATCCAGCCAGCTCCTAGGCTATGCGGACGACAAAGACATCATCGGTCGATCCAAGAGAGCTGTGGTTGAGGCCTTCACAGCGATTGAAGAACAGGCAAAACAAAGTACATGAAACGTCCATCAATCCCACAAACGACACCATAGTGCAGAGGCAGACCCGAAGAAAAATTACCCTAGTGAACCGCGCTGCTACTTCGGTTTGGCCAAGAAACTGTGTTCAAAACTCCTCACTCGAAGCACCGAGTGCGGGACATTAAGTAAAGAGGATGATACGGGCACTTTCGAAAGAAAAATTCTTCGACGGATTTTCGGTCCCGTATGCGAAGATGGCGAATGGAGAAGAAGGTTCAACCGAGAACTGTACGAGCTGTACCAAGATGTGGATGTAGTCCAGAAGGCCAAGAAAAGACGACTACATTGGCTCGGCCACATCGAGCGAATGGACGGCAACGCTCCAGCCAAGAAAGTCTTGTCATAGCCGACCCCAGGGCCCAGGTCCGAGACGACAATTAAGACCGAATCTACGGTACACGGACCAAGTGACTGCGGATGCCAGAGCGCTTGGCTTCGGTGACTGTAGAGTGCATGCGAGGGACCGTTCACGATGAAAGACTGCAGTATTTCAGGCTGAAATTCTTCATGGATTGTGGGCCGTATTAGCTAGTAAGTAAGTTCATATCTCCCTATGGTTCATATTTCACATTAACGAAACAAAAATGTTTGGAGAATCACATTTTTTCTCTTAAGAAACGGTGACAAAATTCAAATAAAGTTTTCATACAGTACAAACAAAAATTGTGTGAACTTAAAATGAAGAGTAAATCAAAATTACAACACAGAAAAAAGAGAAAATTTAAAATTGAACACAATATGTCTCATACAAAAATAAAATAAATTAAACTTATCTCAATTAATTATAACACTCACCCGTACAAAGTGTTGCTAAAAGTGCCACCACCAAGTGACACTTTGGAAACTCGAATACCCGTTTTTCCAAGTGGACGATATTCCATTTTGGAGACGAGATCTTCATTGTGAAAACCCTTAACGAATGTTTGCGGCAAAGACATATCTAGTAGTTTTTTTTATAATTTGATTAAATAATGTTGTTAATTTGCTTCAGCAAAAGAATCACAAGTATAGAACTTAAACAAGGCTTGTTGAATACTGTTATTGAACCCTAAGATCGTCTGTTCTTAAATAGGAAACCGCAGAGAGCACCATTCTCGTAAGAGATAAGACTATTATCAAGCAACAAAATTTGCTGGCTGATCGCTATAGGGCAGTTCTATTTACTTTTTTTCTAAAAATGTAAACAAAAACAGAAAGCTTTTTGTGTACTGCAATATGCGTGCTTTTAAAATTGATACGTGAGCCGTTCACAATGGTACATTTAAAAGTTTATATGAACAATATAATTTTTGTAGTACATAAAAACGCTGTTTACGTTTGGTTGGTTGATATGTTTGGAGATGCTTATGAATGAAAAATTAGTCATTTTTTGGTGGCTGAATTTAATTGGTGTGTTGAGGTATATCTTGGTGGTGGCTCATGGTTGGTTTAGTTTTATTGTTTAAACGTATTTGTTGTGGCTTAATCAGTTCCTATAAAAAAAGTCACGTTTATATAAATTAATTATATTTGACGATGGTACATCAACTTAAAAATAAAGTATTTACATATATGTGAAAATGCTGCCCTGGCTTAAAACCGTATTACATTAAAACGAATATTTTTTCAAAGTTTCAAAATTGGTGTAAAATACATAAATCGATTTATAATTTTCTGATGTTGTATAATTTTTGTATTAAATGGTTTGGCGATTTATTTTTTCATAAAGCTTGAATCAAGGGGCACGGTTCAAGGGGCACGGTAGTACCCAGCCAATTTTTCTAGCAACTTTGGCACTACACCCTTATTTACAGGAAACAACTCAGGGCATTATCCACACCACTCTAACTTCTATACGAACGAAGCCAAAAGTTGCAATATTTGTTAAGCTAGTCAATGAGAAGCACCTCAGTAAATTTCAGATATTTAGCATAAGTAGTTTCTAAGATACAATGTTCCAAAAACCACGAAAACTGTAACTGACTGATTGACTCAATCACTGATTCACTCACTCACTGACAGATCATCAAAATTATGAAGCACTTCCCGTTGCCCTAGAAACTTGAAATTTGGCACAGTGATAGATCATATGGTACATACAAAGGAAAAAATCGAAAATTTGAAATTTTTCAGTCAATGGGCGTGGTAGCCGCCCACTTTTACATTATTAGTAAAAATTATATGGAGCACTTTGGAGTACAGTAGAACCATTGAATTTGGAATACAAGTACAACGTGCAATAGAACAAATAAAATATGAAATTTATGATTTTCAACTGCGGGGGCGTGGTACCCACCCATTTGAAAATAAATTTTATAAAATATATGGGGCACCTCATCATCGTAGAATATTGTAATTTGGCAAACTAGCAATTCTGCTCAATATAAGGAAATAAAATTAATTTTTACATTTTTTGCTAAGGAGACATGGTACCCGCCCATGTTTTATGAATTAATAGATCTCATTACTTTTCGTGGTTGATTTGTTAGGCAGAATTTTTGTACGGGAGAACTTGGCTCTTTTTTTACATTTATGTTTTTGGTGTGATGTTATTTTCTCTATCAAGGCTTTGTATTTTGAGACATATACACAGATCAAGGTGTGTGTTCGAATCCTACTCATGTCGCATTTTTTTGTCGTTCGCGACCATTCCGGATGATTCTGAATTAGTTCACTTGGCACAAGATGACTGTTCGTCCTCTGAAAAGAACAGAAAATGGATTCTCGACTTGAATCTTGATCTTGCAGTCGAAATCAAAATCATGCATGCATGCAAATACGTATTCGCTGCCATGTTTACAATGGAAATAAAAACAATGTCATGCATCTGCATTTGTTCCACAAATATATATGCAACAAAGCTGTAAAAGTATGCAATAGGCGTTTTTCTTTTTCATATCTGAACAGTTAAAATTTCGCGCGAAATTTAAAACTACTACTTAAACTGATGTTAAAATGCATTTTCTCGTGATTACAAATTTCGCGTGAAATTTTTAACTATTATTTTATCTAAGAAAATGCATTTTAACATCAGTTTACCCTCCATGGGGTAAGCCTTGACGTGGCGGAGCAGCTTACGGTAACTACTGCTATGAACCTTAGAGCACAGATAATAAACTTATACAGATGTCTCATCCCTGCAGAAAAAAATGAATAATTTATTGCCCTTAACAGACAAAGCCTTAACAGACAAGCAGCTTTCGGGAGCTTTTTTCTTTGCCTAAGTATTCATTTATAGTAGATGAGATGAGCCAAAATGCATTAAGTGAATCTGTTAAAGCTTTTTTTGGTAGCTTTCAGTTTCGTATATCATTTCCCGCCATAAGGGTAAGACATCTGAAGTGCGTTTTTGCT
Organism: Sphaerophoria rueppellii; assembly: GCA_920937365.1. Lineage (NCBI taxonomy): Eukaryota > Metazoa > Arthropoda > Insecta > Diptera > Syrphidae > Sphaerophoria > Sphaerophoria rueppellii. Next base: position 23,941,521 of record CAKKXW010000005.1, on the reverse strand, counting down.
GACTATAGTTGACTATGTTGACTATTTCTCGTTTTTGCACGCCAATAGTTACGTTTCGTAACCACAATTGTCGTTTTTGCGGTCAGTGTTAAAGTGTCAAATCGTAACTATTTCTAACTATTCCCAACTCTACTCAGGAGGTGAGTTGAAAATGGTTGATGTGTCAAAGTCTTTTTTTTCTGTTTAATGGTGTTTTTAATGACTATCAATCTGGAATAAAAAAAAAACATTCTGTTCGTGCATTTTTTACCGTCGTAGTTGTCCGTATCCGTGCCGCCGCAAATTTAATTCCAATCAAAGGATTTCTGTTCGTCTTGAATTAAAAATATTCCATTACAAAAATAAAAGAAAATAAGGTTCCCCTTACAAATTTTAAAGCTTCACGAGTCAAACTGAAAATCCTCAGTCACTACGAGGAGATAGACACCAAGGAAATTATCGCATTTCCAAGTGACTTAAAATTCAGCGCCAATTTCAAGAATCTCATTCTATCACCGGTCACAAACCCTTCCAATCGAATTGGCTATATTTCAATCCGCAAACTGCAACTGCGTGGCGACTTGCAGGCCGCCAAAGTTGGCCATCAGTCAGTCAGCGTCTACGTACGGTTAATTTACAAAAAGTCATCGAAAAACTCGAGGACATGGACATGGTTTTGGAGGACAAGTTGGCCACTGCCCATGAGCATAATGATTGTCGAACGTCAGTCGGCATGAACGGCAAATGGAAGTTGCTCTGCATGAGAAGAAATTGACGCAGCGGTGAATGGAGCTGACTCAGGAGGAAATTACGAAGATCACGAAGATCATCGGAGAGGAAGCTCAATGACGCTCTCACAGAAGTCAAGCATAAGGAAACCCAAATCAATGAATGAAGGACGAAATCGGCATACACATTCGAATTCATTGTTTTTATGTTTGTCTGTCAGCAATTAAAAATGTTTAATTAGTTTCAGAGAATAAAGACTTTTTTTCGTTTATTTATATAAAATCACAAACTAGATATTGGTTTTGATAGTTTTTCGCTGAATCTGGGAGCCGCAATTAGGAGAATATCAGGAGCTGGCTTACTTGGAACAGCTGGAAGATTTCTTTATGTGTTCTCATCTCAATTGTCTTTAAAATCTTACCATATCAAGATCATTCTTGAATTTTTGCAATAAATATAGAGCAACGAAAATTGTTGTCTCTTTATCCATTTCAATTATTATGATCAAAAGAAAAGAAAAGAAAATTTTAATCGAAAAGATTTGTTTTTTTTTCTGGTTTGACAGATCAACCAAACCTAACTAAAAAGCGTTTTTGGATGATTTCAACTATTTCTAACTATTTCAACTATGACACATCAACCATTTTCCTTTTGACATAAAAACTATAGTCAACTATCGTCAGCGCAAAAACGCACTTCTGTATAAATTTATTTTCTGTGCTTAGAGCTATGCGATCGCGAAACTTGTTTTCGCAGAAGGGTCTTCTATGGTCGACAGTTCGAAGCGGAGTAGGCCGTTACTACTAATTACCCCACAACGAAGGAGTGTTCCCACCAAAGCACTCTCATCGAGGGACGGCAGCGAATGAATTTCTCTTTTGGAATCAACGCTGGCGTCTTCAGGTCCAGTTAGGCCGAACTACATGGTGAACACCTTTACGGGCTACTTCGACTTATTTGTAGCCCAGGCCGTAAAAGGAGCGGTTTTTCCGGCTCTTGCACTTGGAGTCACATCAAGCGCCTGGTACTCCAGGTTGGGGGTTGTTGTGGGGGTGACTTCCCGACTGCGTAGAAACGGACGGATACACTGATGACGACCTAAGCAAATATATAAAGGACAACGAATTTCGAATATGCACGTGGATTGTTAGGTCCCTTTATAGACCGCGTGCTGCCAAACAGTTAGCGGAGACACTCAACTGCTACAAAGCAGACATTACAGTTATCCAGGAAATGCGATGAGATAGACCGGGCAAAAGGAGGATGAGAAACTGCGACATTTATGGTGATTGTTACCGAGAGTAACAACAGTGACTCTTTAATTGCGGATTCGTCGTGGGAAGCAGACTCAGGCAAAAAGTCTTGAACTTCAAATGTGTAAGCGAACGCATAACGACGATCCGAATCAAGGCTAAATTAGGCAACATTAGCTTAATATGTGCGATTGCCCCCACAGAAAGCTCCTGGACAAAACGTACGAGCAATGTCCTAGTTATGACATTAAAATTGTCCTCGGCGATTTTAACGCAAAGAAAAGAGGACATCTTTGGTGGAACAGTGGGAAATCACAGCCTGCACGACACCACTTCCGATAACGAATTAGGACTGATCGATTTTGCTGCGGGGTGAAATGTTGTGGTAGCAAGCACCTGGTTCCCACATCTGGATGTTGAGATGTGGGAACCAGGTGCATGAAGATCTCCTGATCAATCAACCGTCAACCAGATTGATCACATTGCGATTTACGGAAGGCACTTGTCAACTGCTGTGCCTGTGTATATGAAATACCTAGTACTATCGAGAATCGTGTTTCTTTTCTTCTCAATACCAACTTATGTACAAAAAATAGCTTTCTCAGCTTGTAACTAGATGGCGCGATGATCGATTGCTAGTTTGCCATATACATACTAAGGATTCTTAGGTCAAAAACGAAACGTCAAATGTTTATTTTTGGAAGTAGTGCCAAGTTGCGAATAATTTTTAGTGATCACCTTACACAGAAGGAAAATAAAATGTGATCACATTTGATAGTCACAAAGGTGATAGTCACAAATCACCTTACACGATTCCACCCCAGTATTTTAGATGTTCGAACTTTCTGAGGAGCTAACATCGACTCGGACCACTACCTCGTCGTAGCCAAGGTAGTGCTACGAATATCCCGACAACGGCCAAAACAAGGAAATGCTGCAAGAAAATTCGACGTCGGACGGCTACAATCGCAAGAGATCGCAAGATCTCTGATCGAGTGTCAAGTAACCTCTTAAGGAGTCCTATGCCGCCACCATCAAGTATCGAAGTACAGTGGCAACATTGCCAGAAAGCAGTTAGAGATGCCCCCTCTATTGTGCTGGGTTTCACACAGCCACCAAAACGAAACCCCTGGTTTGACGAAGAATGCAGGCAGGCCCATGCAGCCAAGCAGGAGGCATAAAAACGCGGCGATTCATAGAAGGACAAGAGCTGCTCGTTTGCTCTGCGAGCGAAAGAGGAGAGAGGAAAGCCAGCTCCTCAGGAGAAAAAAGAGAGATCATGAGAACGTTAGATCGAGGAAGTTGAGAGAGCCAACAGCAGGAATGAAGTTCGGAGGTTTTATCGATAGGTTAAACAGCTGACTCAAGGTCATCGAGCAAGAACCGATGCAGAGATAAACAAGGGAACATCATTGTAGAATCGCAGTCAATGCTGGTTATTTGGAAAGACCACTTCTGTAGACTGTATAACGGCGACGACGAACAAAACACCGCCATCAGATAGGAGCCTTTCATCGAACACGATGATATGGAACCTCAGCATTGTTTGCCCGATCCTGAAAAAGGGAGATCCTCTAAACTGCGCCAACTATAGAGGAATAAGTCTACTAAACATCGCCTACAAGGTCCTCTCTGCCGTAATATGTGAACGTCTGAAGCCTTTCGTCAACAATCTGATTGGTCCTTATCAATGTGGCTTCGGGCCAAGAAAGTCAACCATCGACCAAATTTTCACGTTGTGGCAGATCCTGGAAAAGACCTTTAAGGCCGTGTATGACAGCATCTACAGAGACGAACTGTACAAAGCTATGTCTAGTTTTGGCGTCCCTGCCAAGCTCGTTCGCTTGTGCAAAATGACGATGGAGAACTCAAGCTGCTCCATCAAGGTTGGCAACGAGCTTAAGGAATCTTTCGACGTCAAAAAGGGATTCAGACAAGGAGAGGTACTGTCCATGTGATTTCTTTAACATCGTTCTTGAGAAGATAGTGCAGAACTCCAACGTCAACACCAGAGGTACAATCTTCCAAAAATCTGTTTAACTTCTCGCGTACGCCGATGATATTGATATAATGGGAAGAACACAGCGTGATGTCAATGGCGCCTTTGTGAGAATTGAGACAGAAGCGGCAAAAATGGGTTTAGCGGTAAATGAGGGAAAAACGAAGTATATGCTATCTTCAAGGAAGGACACCCAACACCGACGGCTCGGGCAGAACGTCACAATAGACGCATACAACTTCGAGATAGTAGAGGAGTTTGTCTACCTAGGCACCGCTATAAACACGGCCAATAAAACCAGCGCCGAGATCAGACGAAGAATAACTCTTGCTAATTGCTGTTTCTTTGGGCTAAGAAAGCAATTGAGTGGAAAAGCCCTCTCTCGAGCAACTAAGGTAGAACTGTAGAACACACTCATCATCCCAGTCCTGCTGTATGGTGAGGAAGCATGGATCCTGACAAAATTGGATGAAAGTGCCTTAGGCTGTTTCGAGAGAAATGTTCTTCGGGTCATCTTTGGCCTGGTGTGCATTGAAGGGGAATGGCGAAGAAGATACAACAGCGAACTTTACGGGTTGTACAAGGACATGGACCTAACCAGAAGGGTCAAGGTCCAGAGACTCAGATGGCTCGGTCATTTAGAGCGAATGGACACCAATGCTCCGGCCCGGAAAGCCTTCGACACTATTCCCGAGGGACGTAGGAGGAGAGGAAGACCTCGACTCAGGTGGCGCACTCAAGTGGAAGAGGACCTCAATCAACTTGGAGTGCAAAACTGGAGACAGCTTGCTAAGGACCGAGCTGGCTGGCGGAGACTGTTGATTGAGGCCCAAGTCCAAAGATAAAATAAGTAACAAGATGGGAAACTGACTTACGTTTCACTCCCTAGATCCCGAAATTTTCATTTTCTTTCATTTTATTTTCTTTCCTTGTACATGAATAATATAAAAACAAAAACAATATGGTAGGACCATATTTACTGTGTAAAAACACGCATACTTTCACAAAAACTATAGTCCAAACTGTGATAGTATTGGTAAAACCACGCATACTTTCAAAGAAACTATGGTCCAAACTGTGATAGTATTGGTAAAAACGCTTGTAGGCATCTGTCATTTTGACAGCTTTGTTTCCCATCTCCTTACCTTATATCATCTCTGCCCAAGTCCACAACGGACTGTGGCGCCACCTTAAGTAAGTAAGTGAGTTAAAAACCCACCAACCAATGAAATCAAAGGGTCTCACTATGGCTAGTCGAACTTTCGGCTCGAATCAAACAAAGGTGTATTTTCGTTTTTTGCATCTGAACAGAGTCTGAACCAGGCTTGCCAGATTGGGCTATTTATCGGAAATTGGGCTATCTTTTTCCAAAATTGCCGACAGCAATTTTGGTATGATAGCCCAATCCTAATTGGGCTATAAATAGCCCAAATCTAATTTTGGGCGATATTTTTTCATTCAAATGAATCATATGTATGAATAAAGCACTTTTTTCTTTCAACATACGCTTAAAGTCCGACATTCGCTATTTAGGTCCGACTGTATGCCTTAATGAAAATCGTCCAAATTTTAAGGATCTGTCCTTGGAGATTATTCGAAAAAAAAAAACAAAAAAAAATGTGCACGACTGGGTCGTACGAACTTGCTCCTGCATGCTAAAACTAAATATTTATGATTACTTAAATTGCAAAAAGTAGTGTTAAAATAAGAGATATACTTTAAGCAATTCTGATTACACTCTTACTTACAGCTTACACTTAACTCAAAAAAAAAACTCAATATATAAAAATAATTAGAATTCATTAAGAAAATTAAAATTTGAAAATGAACCTCGTAAAAACATTTCATTCCAAAAATTTAAATTCCAAACAAATTCAAACCTTATTCTTGATTTATTGAATTTTTTTTTTGAAAATCGTCGGAGCCGTTTTTTTTTAAATTAATTTTTTATATATAAAATTTTTCAAAAATGTTTTAAAATTAATTTGGGTATGCAGTTTTTAAGACCATGTAAATATACATATTATACTCCAATTTGGATTTTTAAAATTGATCCGTTTTTGAGATACAGAATTTTGAAAAAAAAAGTTAAAAATATTTTTTAAAAATCCAAAAAAAAATTTTAAATTTTTTTAAAACAAAATATTATTTGAACAATATATACGTACTTGCAAAAAAAAACTTACGCTGATCGGACTTTCAGTTTTCGAGAAAATCTAATAACAAAAAAACGGTTCTATGGGAGGTACCGTTTTGGAGCAATACAAAAATTTTTTTTTCACATAAAATACATGAATGTTTAAAAAAATTAAACTCGAGAAAGTTTAAAAAAAATCGATCGGGCCGTTTTGGAGAAAAAAAATTGTTTTGGTTTTTGGCCAAAAAAATCGTATGGTGGCTACCCTAAATTTTGATCTTAAAACAAAAATAAAAAAATTGGGATATGACTTTTTGCTCAAACCTCTAATTTTCAAATTTGAAGTCAATCGGACCAGTAGTTAAGGCTGTAGATGCCTGTAAACTTTCCGACAGACAGACAGACGGAATCGCCGGACCCACTTTTTTCGACTTCTCTATCATCGTAATGTCATATCTCATCCTCATCTCAAATTTTTTTTTTTTTACGAATTCAATACTTGCCATATATTCTATATGTCGCAAGTAAAAACTGTGGAAAGTATTCAAAGTTTGGAAAAACAGTGGAATAAGCTCCCTCTATTTGATTGGAGTCCGTATTTTCCCTCTAAATATCCAACGAATTACCAATCTAATGACCAAAGAGGAGGTATACATAGAGTCGCAACTCGCAACTCTAGGCATTTTGCTCTCTTTCGACCTAAAAAATTAAATTTGATAAATGAATGTGAATGTGTAGGTTTCTCAATGAATTTCAATACATGAAACCAATACATTAGCACTGATATGGAGTTACACAGACTCACGGACACAAGAAAAGAGAGCAAATTGCAAAATTTTTTGGACGGTGATTTAAAAAAAAAAAGAGAACGAGTTGCGACTCTAGGTAATACCTCCTCTATCGTAATGACTAATGACAATGATCATGAGGATGACAGTGACGATGATTCTGATGAGGATATTGCCCTTATAGATTGATTTTCAACATTTAAATATTTAAATAAATATTTATGTTTATATGATAACTTTGTTAACTCTTCTTTATATTTTTGGTTGTTCTTAAAATTAAAATAAATTGTGAAGGTATCAGAAATGTTTTTTTTTTTTTTAATTGGTATTGGGCTACTATTTGGGCTACTTTTTCGGCTCCGATTTTGGGCTACAATTTTTTTCAAATTGGGCTATTGAACTAGTTCAGGACTGGCAACCCTGGTCTGAACTCTCAAACTTCTCAAATTAATTGACCCGCCGGCGGCCACACGAGCAAGTTCTAGCTAGCAAATTGGCATACAATCAAATATTTTACTCACACATTCAACTTTTAGTACTTGCTTTAGTACTGGCGAGTCAACTGGCCTGGCTTGCGAATTTTCAAGTCACGGCAAGTAATTTGACAGGTTTTCCAAATTTATCAAAATGAACACAATTAAATTAAAATATAAGTTCTTCGAAATTCAAAATTGAATGTTAAAAGCAGGTAAACTTATAAAAATGCGTTCAAAAGGAAAAAAATATGTGAACGTGCTAGCAAGTTATCTAGCAAGTTGCTTGCCACCTATGCACACCAAGTACACCGATAGAGATTTGACAAATAATTTATGTACGTTACTTGCTGGCCAGAACTTGGTCGTGTGGCCGCAGGGTAAACAAGACAAATTATTGTAAAATTTGTATTGAAGAGTAAGATAAATGCTCTTATACCCCAATTCGATTTTTCCACCAATAACTAAATAGACGGTCAATTTTGCATTTCGAATTCATATAATTCACGCTCGCCTTTAAAATCACATATGCAGGCAAAACTAATTCAAGCATATATTTACATACATATATACTTTATTTGGCCTTGAATCCATACCAGACAATGCATAAGCAAAACAACTCGTATGACTCATTTACTCATGGCGTGTTTGCATTAATCATCGATAACATTCTTGGCCTCGTATAATACCATCACATAAGCAAATGAAACCGAATCACAGGAAAGTTTAACTTTCGCACTCATATAATTCACACTTGGTTCAAGTAGTAATAATCATATGAGGATCAATACTTTCGTAGTAAAATCACCACTACCATTACTTTTCGTCACTACTATTATAGCGTTTTTTTTTTTGTAATCCGGAATCGGTACACAGAACTGTCCGATTCCGCATACCAAACCTATATTTTTTAAATTGCCCGGCGGCCCCGGAAGCTCGAAAATGGCCCGCAAACAAGTTTTTGAACCAAAATACAGAACATTTATTCATATACATTAAAATTTCAACTCTTCATTGACAATGACGAGTTCGATTTATAAATGTTTCACGTAACCAGGTTTCATAAATCTTCACAAAACACTGAAAACGTCCATTCTGAAAAACTCCGATGACAAAAATCTTTTTGTGTTGAACTTGTATATTGTACACAGAGACAGATCAGAAAGGAAAAGATAAGAAAAAAGAAACAGAGAGAGCTATCAAAATTGACAATGTTGTAAGATTATAACTGTTTTCACTAATCCTTTGCCTTTCTCAACATTCCGCTGTACGTACAAATGAATTTAAAAGGATATAGTAGTCCATTTCTTTCATTTCCGTTTGTGGCCCTGAAAAGATGAAAATGGCCCGATTTTTTTTCAAAAGTGGCCCGATATCAAAAAAAAAATCGGCAACGCTGAACGAACATGCAAACAAATTTTTTTGCTTGTAATGTTTGAATGTCTATTTGTGAAATCTCATTTAGCTTCCCTCCACCAGTGGTAAGGGGTTTTAATATCGAAGGAAATTTTCCCGAATACCGACCGTGCCGCAACCGCCATTTCTTGTTAAAGCTTCCCCCACCAGTGGTAAGGGACCTTAAACATCGAAGGAAATTTGTCCTGAGTGCCACCAGGGGCCTTAAATAAACCTGCTGTTCTACCAGAGCTATTGCTTGCCTTGCTGCGTGCCACCAGGGGCCGTAAATAAACCTGCTGATCCACCAGAGCTATTGCTTGCCGTATAGTGCCACCAGGGGCCTTAAATATACCTGCCGTGTAGTGCCACCAGGGGCCTTAAATATACCTGCTGATCCACCAGAGCTATTACCTGCCGTGCTGCGTGCCACCAGGGGCCGTAAACGTACCTGCTGATTCCCCGGAAATAAACCGGTCGAGTGAAGACTTATCAAAAGCTCAAACGTAAACAGGAACAGGAAACCCAGTCAAGACAGCAAGTAACCGTCAAGCGGAAGCTATAAAATAGACCCGTACACACACCGGAAGTGATGCCAGCGGATATCCGCTTTAGCAAGTTTAGTAAAATTCAAGCGAAACTGAATTATTTTCTATATTTAAGTTGTAGTTATTAAGTGTTTCCAATAAAGAATTTGTTATTACTTTCAGAAGAACTATCATTGGAGTTTCGTGTTTTCTTCAATAGACCTTGGCAAGACCGGCGAGCGAAACCTCGGCTGGGAAACAAAAACCACATCACAAATTTAAATTTTATTTTTTGTTTCGTTTACAATATACATAAGTAAAAAACCCTACTTAACATCAAATACGATCAAACGCTACCAATCATAATTGGGATCATCATTAAAAGTATTTTCTAAAGGTGAAAACGGCGGCATGCTATCACCGCTCTCCTTGGTCTCATCTTTTAAGACATGCTTATAAATTGTACTTGTTGACTTCTGCAAGACACTTTGTATAATTTCATTAACAGGAACTTTAACTTTTGTTGTTCGCCATTCGTCTTCATCGATTTCCAACGGATCGTCGTTAGTTAGATTTTGCCTCGAATTCGACACAGGTTCTGTTTCTGCTAAAACAGCAGAAGTCTTTTCGTTTTCCCTATCCAAAACCAAAGTCTCCCTTATCACTATCACTCGTTTAGGTTCATTACTATGTCCTGTTTCGGAAAAATGCAAACTAAGATCATCTTTTGATTTAAACGACTCATTGCACACCATACAAATACACAACTTTTCGGCGTTGTGCGTTCGCAAATGAATTGTTAAAGAACTTGGTTTCGCGAATTTTGTATCACAAAACGTACACGGATAAGGGCCATTATGCAGTTTCATATGTTTGGAGAGAACAGCTGATCTAGCAAAAGGCTTATTACAAACCGTGCACACAAAATCTTTTGCTCCTGTATGGGTGATTTTGTGGGAATTGAGATCTGTGGACTTTGGAAAGCCTTTGCCACAAATATCACACTTGTATGGCTTCTCGCCAGTATGTCGACGCATATGAACGACATAATTTGATTTGCTACTAAAACTTCGTCCGCAACAAGAGCATAGTATTTTTTTCGATTCTGCATTACGGGTGCCTTCTTCAGTGTGTGTCTTCATATGTGATCGCATGTTGTCTTTTCTATTGAAACGTCGATTACAGATAGCACACTCGAATTTCATCTCGTCGGGAAGATGCACAGCACTGTGACGATTTAAATGTTCTTGACGTGTAAACGTTTTCTGGCAGATTTTGCATGTGTACGATTTTGGACCTTCGGTCACTTTCTGCAGTTTTCTTTGTTCCCTAGCTTCGGCTAGGTTCGCATAATATTCTAAATTCACTTTGAGAAGAAATTTCATAAATCTTTCAGTGCATGGTACTGGCTTTTCATCATTTTCACATTGTGTTTTTAAATGATGAATCAATAGATTCATGCAGACGAATTTTTTAAGACAGTAATCACATTCGAAGGCCAAGTCGTTTCTGGTGTGTGCTGTCTTTTGATGGAATAAGGCTTTGTAACGTCGATCGAAGTTTTTCTTACACATATCGCACCGGTAGTTATTGTGAGGTATATTATCGCCATTTGTGCCGTCAGAGTCTGTTTCCGAATCACTGATGTGAAGCTCAACGTCTGCCTCGTTGAGAATGCAGTAGAATTGAGAGTAACGTTTAGCTTGAATTTCCTGCAAGTAAAATAAATACATTATCAATTTGAAGTCCGATCTAAAAAAAAGAATACATCAAACCTGCATTGCAAATTTATGGATAATTTTCGTATCAATATTGCGCTTGTGTGGATTAAGAATGTTGAAAATTTCTGACTTTTCAAAGGCATCCAAATCAAAAGAGTCTTCCTGCAAATGTGAAGCCATATGCGTCCTTAGATGATAGATTTTACTCAGACGACAACTACATATGAAACATTCAATAGATTTACAGCCATTTGGTATGCATTCATCTTCTTCGATATCCGACTGAGGATTTGATATGCCATAGGGAGTAATGTCAGTATCAATCTTCAATGAAGTTTGAAGAGAATCATTGAAACTTTCCGATGAATTGCATTGATTTGACTTTGTTGCTTGCTTTTCAATAGTTAGGACATTTGGTTTTTTAGCACTGGAATTGCATTCAAATTTAATTATTCTTATTTCAATATTGGACTCTTAATGGAGGTTAATACCGTCTGTTGAGCTTCCTGCGAATAGCACCTCTACGAGTTCTTGTGAATGTTCGATCTTGATGCAAATCGTCTTCTGAACTTTCTTCATCCGTCAAAGCTTGAGAATAATGCTCAACAATAATTTCTACCATGAGTATACCAATTCAAGCTAGCTTACCGTCATTCTGAGAATAATTTTCTTTTAGTTTTCCCATTTAATGCAGTTTTCTCTTCTAAATGTTTAAGTTATACAAAAGTAAACATTCAAACAAATCTACACAGCTTTAAAAATTGATTGCGAAAGTCATTTGCTGTCATTTATGAGTTTGTCCTGTCATTTTACAGGGATGAGTTCACAAAGTATAGCCATAGCAATACACCAAGCAGAAAATTAAGGAAACTTTAGTGTGACCTTATTAATAGCGTTTTTTTTTTGTCATCCCGAACTTTTCCAAACGCTTCTGAATTTCTTCACTTGGCACAAGATGACGGTTCTTGATCTGAATAGAACAGAATCACGCAAACATGCACACACTTGCACATATACGTACTCGCCAACATATTTACAAATAAAGAAAATAAAAACAATGGCAGTAGAACACGGTTCACTTCTTTAAGTCTTCGCAAACCTTGTCAAGGTCTACTGTTTTTTTTTGCGATAATAATTCCAGTGTGATTAAAGGAATTAAAAGTCGAACCACATATCGATACCGATATGAAAACTTGTGTAGGGACATTTCACTGTCCTGTTTGATTATTTACTGTCGTTTACTGAAAGCGTTAGTTAAAAATT
>CAKKXW010000005.1:23897994-23911427 GCA_920937365.1 Sphaerophoria rueppellii | reverse complement strand
TTTGTTTAAGCAGCAATACGAAGGTTTTGTTAAAATGTTTGTTTTGTTAAACACGTCACTACAGCGGGTAATGTACGAGTGTGTAGATCTATACATGGATCAACATAAATATGCTATGGTTAAACAAAGGCCGTATAGTATGAAATTCCAGTGCAATTTGGCGGCTTGGCAGCTTGGTATGTCGTGCATGCATTTTGTGCATTCACCTTTGGTACCGAACCGGAAATGGAAGTAATTTGCTGTTTTTCTTTATATATTTTTGTTTTTTGTTTTTTTCTCTTTTTTTTTGTTTATCCTTAATTTCTGTTTTGAGTAATTTGGAAAATTATGGTAGTTGTATGATATGCCGGAAACAAATTGGTATCGTATAAATACAACTAGGTACATATCTAGATGTGTGAGCATGTAATGGGCGACATCACTGCACAAATTGTTTTGTTTGTAAAATTGTTTTGGAAGCATAACGACGAATTTGTTTCAACTTTTAATTGGAAAATATTTTAACGCTTGCGACGCGACGGGTAAATTCAATAATTTAACTTTGAGGAACAACCGAAAAATGTTGAGAGTGTCAACTGAAGCGTTTGAGGAAATTATATTCGTCTCTTATTTCATTTTTATTGGTAAGCAGGGCAATGACGAAAATGCTGGCGGGAAACTAGTGAAGAAGTGCGTCAGTGTTACTGACCCGCCACATTAAGAGAGCTACTTTGTACTTCCAAAACGGTGGTTTTCATCATATGATGCCCGTCTCATATGCGCGGTTTGAAAGGCTACAAAGATGAATATGAGTTGAAAAACTCGAATAAACACTTCAGCCGAGTTGGTAGACTGTCTTTTTTTTTATAATTTGCACCCACTCAAGGTATTTTTTATACCCTTTTTATGCCAGAGACACAACGATTGCATTAGGAAGAAGGGAAGGGGTTGGAGATGGAGGTGTCGGTGTACATTGGTCTTGAATTCTTGAACAGTGTTATGATTGGGAAATACAGAGTGTGGAAGAGAGTACTGCATTCGCGTAGTACGGCTAAAAAACTATTCTCTATACTTGAGAGTACGTCTGAAGTTCGGCTCGAAGGTAAATTGATGGACATTCCTAGTAGCGCGAGTATTACGGGCAAATTATTTGAGGGGAGGAATGCAATTGGCTATTTCACTAGAGCAATAACCGTAGAAGTAACGATAGAACACAACGTTACGACGCGACGGTGGTCTAAAGGGGTGAATGAGTCAGTGATGTCTATATCACCAATCATTCTTAGAGCACTTTTTTGTTTTCCATCCAAGAGGCTTAAATAAGTAGCTGGAGCACCAGCTCAGAGATGGGAACTGTACTCATGCCTTGGACGGATATACGTTTTGTAGATAATAGCCAGATCAGACGGGGAGTAAAATACCCTGTATCGTCTTAAGAAACCCAAACATCTTGCGGCATTTTTGGCGACATCGTGTATGTGCTCGTTCCATAAGAGGTGGCTAGTAATGCACATACCGAGAATATCGAGATGTTCGGTCTCGTTGATGCAAGTGCCACTCATGGAGAGAGGCAAGGGGGGTATATCTCGCTTCAACGATACAAGACAGCATTAAGTTTTCGAAGCATTAAACTCTACTTGATTTTGTATTCCCCACTGTACAATGCTGTTTAAGTTAGAGTTTAATGAGCTTATCATACTTTCCCGTTCCAGTTCTACATCCGGAGAGGAGGGATGTGAATCTGGAAAAGAATAAGAAAAGCTTAGGGTGCTACAGTCAGCGAAACAATTTATTGGATTAGAATTTAGAAGTTACAGACAAAAGATCATTAATGAAAATGAGGAAGAGGGTCGCAGACACACCAGCATATAAATTGTGGGTTTTAGACTTGAAACCGCTCACTACAACTTGTATTGAACGGTTCGAAAGAAAGTTTCTCATTCAACGAAGAAGGGATTCAACGATTCCGAAAGCAAGCATTTTCGATAAAAGAGCAAGATGCCAGACTTTATCAGATGCCTTTGCAATATCGAGTGCAACAGTCTTACTTTTCCAAAAAGGTTTTTAAGATTTATTCCACTGTTCCGTGAGATAAACCATCAGATCACCAGTGGAACTGCCGGTTATTTAGGAGCGTTCGGTCTTCAAGATATTTCTTAAGCTTATAATTTATCAGCGTTTCCATGAGGTAACACGTAAGTGTAATCGGTCGATAATTGGAGGGAGAAGAAGATTCACCTTTTTTGGATTGGCTGGACTAATGGCGTTTTCCAACTGCTCGGAACGAGCGCAGGAAAGTATGATAGATTGAAAAGCTTACGCAAGGGTTTTGGCAGCGTGGAAGAACACCTCTTCAAAATAATTGCGGGGATACTATCCCCAGGTTCGGAAGAAGATTTGTCTCATGAAATCATTGACGCGCTCAAGAACAGGCAGAGTCACAACACTCTCTGGCAGTGACAAGTTGGCAGCGAACTGCCTAGCAAAAAGCTAACATCTAGGGTGTCATTGTCAATGAGCGTAGGGACCGAGGAAGAAGAAAAATTCTTCATATTTTTTACAAATGACCAAAAATTCTTATTTTTTTGCCTTAATTTTTGGTCGCATGTACAAATTTGGTCCGTCGAATGTGGGCATCGCAGGCCTTCCTGGCTTTAATCTTGTTCCGGTTTCCCTCCGTTGGGTTGGCTCTAAGACATCAGAACTTTACTTCTTTTTTCCTGATAACCTCTTTACAGCTTGAATCAAACCATGACTTTTCCTTTGATCATGCTCAAGTTTTCATTCCCAAAATAATCATATTAGTAATCATATCTGCGCTGGAGTCTACGTCACTCTCGAGGAAGCATAGTGACCAGTGAAATAGAAATAGTGAAAGTTGATAAGCAACATCATTTCTATTGTATAGACGGCGAGATCATGGTGGGGGGAGAATTAAGGCATTAAGCAATACCCTTGAATAAAAAATTCAGTGGGGTCACAATTCTCACCTACTTGGGTTTCACTCAGCGCCAATACAGCTGGCCTGTTCGAAACAGTTTTGATATATGCAGCAAGAAAATTAATTCTTAGCCCACGAATATTGCAATAATCAACTTTGAAATTCTTCAAAGTCTGTAAAGACTTTCAGTGATATAACGTTTAGGAACCGGAGCCGATGTTGGCGTTTGAGGAAACAAATAGCAATGTAAGCAGGTTGAATGACAACTCCAAGAAGGTCATCGGGGCGTTCAGGAAGATGGCCAACGAAACACAATGATTGGATTGATTCTCAACTGCAGTTAACAGCATTATTTTTTGATACGGTTTTTTGTTAAAAAAAAAAAAACAAAAGTCTTCTACTTACTTTCGTTCATAGTCTGGCGATGGCATGCTGAACATGCAACAAAAAGAATCACCTGGAACACGAAATAAATTAATAATTTCCATCACTGTAAGAGCTATCCAAAGCAGACAACAAAGACCTTAGCACTATACAAATTGAGGATATGCATTCTATCCTTTTCCCAACACATTGCAAAACCAACACCCACAGATGTCCGATCGGACACCTTAACTTTCAACTACTTTAGTGCAGCCTTTTGTTCTGTTGGATTTAAGTAAAGTCACAATGCGGAGCTTCCAAAATAACCTTAAAACCATGGTCGACGTTTGCGGTAAGCTTGGGTGTGTTGTCTGAAATCCATAGCCAGACCAAAGCACATTGTCTACTCTACAGTATAAAAACAACATAGCATATGCGAATACAAATTTACATAGAAAATGCATGAAAAGCTTTATTCATGAGAAACATCCGATAGATTCATTAACAAACAACATGCAACGTTTCCTATGCCACAGAGACCTATGCTATGGTCGATTCGGGCTAGCAGATTCACACTTGGCTCTGTAGAAACAAAACGAATTGTTAATTCTAAGTAAAAATCTGCAAAATTTGATAGTTTTTGAATTAGTTTTCCAGTACACATATAAATAAATGTGGATTTTCCTACAATTCTGTTACCATCATTCATTTTTCATTCGCAAACTAATTTAGTTTAATATCAAAACAAGCTTTACTGGCTGTTTTCTGAAAAATACAGTCCTATTGAATTCTTTGAATATTTCTGACATCTTCATTTCTATATCCTTTCATCATCTAGTGTCATCGTTGGATGTCAAAAGAGTAAAAGAAAAAAACCAGAAGCCCACAACGAAAAACCAAAATAATGATATGATCTAAATATATCAACATCATCCACCAGTCTTTCATCTAAATTTCCATGTCAAGTGGTTTTTCTCTCTCTCTCACTCTCTCTTCATAAAAGAACTGAGAAATAAAGGAAACCCTTTGACGTGGTTTTCAATAAAGATATAAGAATTACTTAAACAGAGAATACAGGAGAAAAAAAAATAAGTGAAAAAGGAGACGGAGTGTTGAGCCAAGGGGGACTTGTGTGGGTATTAAACTAAATTTTTAGAAAGGCTTAATGAGTGTCATTGAGGATGTTTGTTGATGGAAAAAGGGTGTTAAGATTTTTACATAAAAATATTGTAGACATTTTTTTCTGTGATGTAGAACTTGGTTTTAAACTCAGGGAAATTGTTACACAAACTCTGGATACCTTCAAAATCTCTTTCATCAAATATCTTTCATTTCACATCCGTATCTAAAGTCATTGATCTACTCCCAACTGTCTCAATCTCATTCTAATAGGCATCGCTTGCGCGTTACCATTATGAGCCACGAAACTGAAAAGTATTTTGTCGCTATTACAATTGCTTTCTTCCTCTTTGTTTCCCTTACTATTCAAATGGTGTTTTCCGTTCTGCTTCTGTTTGGTGCCAAATTTATAGTCGACTTGATGTTTATGCTTAAGCTTTGGCTTCGCCTGACATTCACGAGCTCAGCCATAGGAGTTAAATGCATGTTATCATATTGATGCTTCTACCTCACGTTTCGTACGTAATGTTACGTAATGAAGACTCCACACAGAAGCTGTAGTTCAAACAACAGCACAACAGCTTTTAAAAAAAAGGTCAACGATTGTTCGTTTTGTTTTTGCGGGGGTGATGATGATGGAGGGAGAAATGTCATTCAAAGCCGTTTATTTGCTACCCATATTGAAGGGGTTTTGAAAAGATATATTACTAACGTGATTTGGCTCCCAAATTGGATTTATTTATTTTATTTTAATAGAGAACGCTATTCTACTAATCAAACCTTTCATTTGTTACCCAGAGGTAGAGATAAAATATGTTATCCGCAATTTTGTAGCAACGTTTGCTTAGATTAACAATGATACCAAATGTAGTTTATTATATTGTCATGGGTAACAAATTTCACATCAATTCGTTACCAGGATGAGGGCCAGTATTGCAATTGTTAGATTTGACCCAAACAAATAAGGTAAATAAGCAATTAAGGCAAGCTTTACTAAACCTAAAAAAGGAAGTCTGGTAATACCGAAGGGAGTCTGGCTACGCTAAAAAAGGAAATTTCGTTTCGCCGAAAATAGGAAGTACGTTTTTCAACCAAAAGTTGGAGGTGTTTGCTACTATTCCAATGCGAGGTAAACCTTTCTCCTCGGACGAAAACTGAACAAGAAGCATAATAATAGACAGTTAGATTTAGCCGGAAAAATTTGATGGGATCACATACATGGATACAAGCGGGGAGGAATAAGCCTGCACGCTTCTCCGATTCAACACATTAAACAGGATATTTTTTTATTTTGT
Source organism: Sphaerophoria rueppellii (assembly GCA_920937365.1). Taxonomy (NCBI): domain Eukaryota; kingdom Metazoa; phylum Arthropoda; class Insecta; order Diptera; family Syrphidae; genus Sphaerophoria; species Sphaerophoria rueppellii. The sequence goes on along the minus strand of CAKKXW010000005.1, from coordinate 23,905,730 downwards.
AAAACATAGATGAGAATCAAATCAGCGTAAAGTGTAATTTTGAACTGGGTAAGTTTTCGTATTGTTATGCTGTTGATGGGTTGTTCCCAATAGTAGTAGACAGTGTGCCGACTGCCGAATGTCCATTCACATTCTGGTCTACCAAGTTATATACGTAATTTCATTTGTATAGTTCAGGCAAAACCGTAGTGCAATAATGTCTTTTCGGCAATTTGAATTTTGAAGAATGGTCTGAGCGATGAGTAGGAGGTACGGATGGTTTTTGAATTTGTCTGTGGTTGAAATTGTGAAGCTTTTTACTTTTCAGCTGAGGTAAGGTTAGGTTAGGTTATATGGGCTGACAGTTGATGTTGTTACCGTCACACTTAGATCAATGTAGATCCCTTGTGATACCCTGAAGTGTTGTAACTTCGGAAAAAGTGATTTAACCTATGAATTCTATCGTTGTTCAGTAGGCGATTGCTTGGGAGTTCAGATAGTTCTTTTAGTTCATTAAAGAAATTGTTGCCTAAAAATGTTTATCTAGTACGGCAGAGTGCTGGACAGTGGCATAGGAAGTGAGCTGTGTTTTCGTGTTCTTCTTCATCGCCGCAGCCTCTGCATATGTCGTCAGTACTAAGCCCTATCTTCTTTTTGTGGTGGCCAAGTAGGTTATGTCCCGTTATCACACTTATGAGGGATCTTAGGGACGGTTTTTTGAGAAATAATAGGTATCTTATCGGATCTTTTCTTGTCATAATTAGGCCAGAGTTTCCTGGTGTTACCGCAGGTTTCTAGTAGCCTCCATCTATCATTTGCTATCTGAATGATATTAATTTTAATGTTTCTTTTTGATTCGCATTGAGGGATTCTGATGTTATGGTCTATGAAAGAGGGATCTACCCCTCTCTTGCAAGCTCATCCGCTTGTACACCACTGTGACCGGGAACCCAACAGTCTTACGTTGTGCTGCATACCAAAAACCCTTAGCTCTTCGCGAAAGCAAGAAACAAGCTTTGACTTGATTTGAGTGGCAGAGATCTCTTTTATTGCTGCTTGGCTATCAATGAAAAAGGTTATATCAGCGTGTGGTATCGGCTTGGAAGACACTGCTATGGTCGGGAAGTTTGAATGAACTGGCAAGGCTAAGATTTTCTAGGTAGAAACCTGCCCCTACTCCAGTTATCATTTCCGAACCATCGATAAAGATGGTAAAGTTCGATTTATTAGTGTAGGGTACACTGTTTTCCCAATCGTCCCTATTAGGGAAGCTGGTAGTAAAGTTTTTTTTGAAGTCTAGATAAGGGGTCATGTAATCAGTACAAAAGTTATAACCAACGTATTTTGTAAGGATCGTATTATGGCCATGTTGACTAGATCTCCAAATATTGGTCTGACTAAGTCGAAGAGCGCTGTTTGCTGCTGATTCTTGTGCAAATAAGTCTATGGGGTAAGTTGGGGTAGTCCTCATCGCCCCTTGAGTGCTAATGCATGCCATTCTTTGTACTTTGGTAAGGGTTTTATTTCGTGGATTTCTCCAGAGCTTGCGACCAAACCATACTACCATAAGTTAGAATGGGTCTAACTATGGCTGTATACATTCACATGATTATCTTGGGATTTGGTCCCCAATCTCTTCCTAGAATCCTATTACACGAGTAGAGTGCAATCATGGCTTTCTTATATCTTTTTTGTATGTTTGGACCCCAGTTGAGTTTCTTATTTATAGGATAACTCCAAGATATCTCGCTTTTTTTTGAAAGTTTAAGTAGTGTATTGTCGATTTTTGGCATCTCGGAAGAAGGGATTTTCTTCTATTTCTTCTATTGGTGAAAAGTACCAGTTCTGTTTTCAGAGGGGTTACTTTAAGACCGCATTTCTTGGTCCAGTTATTGACCGTAGTTAATGCGTTTTCTTATTGTTCGCTTACAGTGCTTAGGAATTTTCCTGTCACCAGAAGCACTAACTTTTCAGCTGAGGTAGAACTCAGTGTCCAGTGTCGTCCAAAGATACATCAAAATCTTTGGATAAGACCCTACCATAAAATAGTATTTCATATAACTAAATGAAGAAGAGTCCTTGCCCGTTACAATTTTTCAGCACAAATAAGTTGGGATAAGGTCCCAGGCCAGTGACAGCGCAATCAGGCTGGGATAGAGTCTCCGGCCGACAGAGGCAAAATTAGGTTGGAATAAGGTCCTCGGCTAGTTACGGCTTAATTAGGTTGAAATAGGGTCGTAGTCCGGTGAAGGCACAATTAGGTTGGAATAGGATCCTGTCCGGTGAAGGCACAATTATCTTGCGATAAGGTCCTCGGCCAGTTACTTCTCAGGTAGGTTTTTGAAAGAAATCACCACTAAATGCGCTTCTGCACAGCATTAGGGGAGAAAAGCACAATCTGTCTTTCGATTTCCACTTCTATTTTATAATTTTGGCACCAATAGACGAGGGAATCGAAAGGCAAAACACTTATATTAATACGCTCTTTTATGGTGTGTGTTGGTTTCGGTTTTTGTCGTTTTCTTGCGGCGGCAGAGCGAAAGGAAAAATTTAAGAATATGAAAAGAAAGGAGCGATCCTATGGACTTACAAATCGCGGAAACTTTTAATTTTCATACCTGTCTTCTTTGTTATAACTGACATGACCGTTCTCTACTAATATTCAATTCTCTTTTCTATCAAATCCTCCGGTCAACCCTAAAAATGTTATCTTCAAAAACATTTGTAAAACGTTTTTACAAAAGCAAACACCCTGTTTACAAGCTTAACAGAAATTCACTCATGTGTTTTCTCTTAACCAATTTACACAACACATTCTCCAAATCCGAAGTAGGTACAATATATTTCTATTCCTTTTGTAGACCCACAATAGTGGCATCAACATAAATTTGTATAATCGAGCAACCAAGGGAATTTCTGTTTCCCCCTTTAACACCGTTTCTCTATTGCAACCGCATGCCATTGTAAATGAAACCAGGTCACTTATACAAAAAAAAAAAAAAAAAAAACATTTCCCCCAAATTCAAAACAGTCTGTAAAGCAAAACACCCCGCGCACACAAAACACTTGCATTCACATTCATTTTTGTGACTATCTATTTTTGTATCAAATTGTTATTCAAAGGGGTGAAAATAAGCCAAATATATTTAACCAGAGAAGGTGTTGACAGCTAAACACTTGTCGCGTGCGGCGACCTTTTTAGGTGTTATTCTTTCAGCTTTTTTTTTATGTTGTTCTTTGGAATAAATTGTCTATACAAGTTCAAAGGCTGCCGAAGTCAGTTCTCAGGAAGTGTGCGGCAATCACAGCTCAAATTGGATTTTAATCAATCATATTATGAAAACGACCCCGCATATTTTGTGAATCTGTAATTCATTAATTAAATATCATGCAGTTCAGTCTGCCATTAGAGGATACAGCATGCGATATTGTTGGGGAGATCTCGACCTAGGTTTAATTGCCATTGAAAGCTTAATCCAATTGGGAATTTACTCACACTGCTTTGCATAAGCAAAAATTGCATCCTTACATCATTTATTCTGATTTTATGTGTCAGCTGGTTCTGGGTACTGGTTCTTGTGATGGATTTCCATTAGCATATTGTTTGTATTGTTTATGCAAAGGGTTCGTCGTTAAAGTGGTTTTCAATTTGGTTTGGTCACTTGATTTTCTTTTCAACGACTGTTGCATTTGAAAGGGTTACATTTGTGGGAGATTCAATTTTAGAAAGTGGTGTGCATTATTTGTATTGCGAAATTGTTCCATCAGTACATTGATGGTTATGAATTAAGTTAAGGATTTTTATCAGTAGTGTGTAGGGTTTGATTTAAATCATTAAATATAATATTGGAGCCAATTTTGTGAAACTCCAATTTTTGTATATTCCAATGTTTGATGGTCACCAGAATTCGAGTCAACCCTTATTACTATGATGTCTGTGTGTATGTTTGTTTGGATTGTTTAGTTTCGTTTATCTCGCGAACCACTCATGATATTGACATGAAACTAGTATCATTCAAAATTTTTCGATTGAGAACTGAAATCGGTTAAGGGCATTTTTAGAAGGAATGAAAAAAACTTAAAAAACCCTAATTTACCAATTTGAAAGTGGGTATAAAATTCGCCATCTAATATATAAAATTCTTGTGTCACAGTTTAAGTGTTTATACTCCTCCGAAACTGCTTGAGTGATTTTGATGAAATTTCATATGTAGGTATTTTCAGTAGGTATGAGAATAGGTTTATGACTAATTTTTACACCACTTAGTGTTAAGGATGGTTCACCAGAAACATTTTTTAATTTTTTTTTTGACAAATTTTTTTATGGTATGGAATTGAAAAATACATTTAGTTCTAAATATTAACCCTCCTATCACCAACCCCTATGTACAAAATGTTAAGGAATGTTCGGGTACTGGTGTACATGGGTTTTAAGTATTTTTTTTTTACAAAATGGACTAAGCTATTCATGAGATAAGGCTAGGGTAGCGGGTAGTAGTTTCGCGGGAAGCGTGGTAGAGCGGAAACAGGATAGCGGGGACCAGTGTAGCCTTTAGCGGGACGCAGGCAGTGGGCAGTAGGTAGAGTGGAAACGGTGTAGCGGGTAGAAATCGTGGATAGCTTTGTAGCGAGGTAGGGGGTAGTGAAATAATTAGGTAGCGGGCAGTGGTTGGGTAGCGAGGTCTTTTATTTGAGGCAGTTCGAAGTTTATGAATATACAAATTATGATAATTGCAGCTAGGGTTTTCGCGTTCCCTGCACTTTTTTGTTCTCGGGAATCGGGAATGAATAATTTTGATTCCCGGGTACCCGGAAACTAGTTTTATGTACATAGAAAGTTCTAGTTTTCAAGAATAAATGCTTATTTTTGTATTATTATGAATAAAATCAAGGGAACCGTAGATTAAATTCAAAATTTGAAATTGATATATGTACATGTACCCAGTCTAGGCAAAAGTTCCGTTACTTATTAAAAGCTGAATAAAATAAAAATTTCTCATACATCTTTTACTACAAAATGTATTCCTCACACTAGAAAGAAAAGTTTCATTCAAAATGACCGCCTTTAGGTTTTACACAGGCTTTTAAACGTTGGCCATTGTTCTATTGTGGCACGCGATAATTGAAAACGAACAAATTTTGTTTTCTGATGAAAAATTTTTTAGGATAGATGAGATTTTAACAAACAAAATGATAAAGTGTAATGCAACATCACCTAAAAAGTCCAAAAAAGTTCACGACCATGCTTTTGAGGAAAGTCCTCTCGAGGTTTATTCTACGGTGAAATATTGGTCTTCCAACACTGCTCCGGCATACAAATCCAAAACGACACAAGAGTGGGTAAAGTGCAATATTCCGGAACTGATTGCTGCTGAGGATTAGCCACCGGGAAGTCCAGATCTAAATCCGCTGGATAACAGCTTGTGGTCTGGGCTAGAGGTCATGGCCTGCAGGTCTCTCTGGACAGCCTAAAGGTAGTTTAGATAAGAGCGGCGTCGTTGATTCCCATTTAAACTGTACTTGCCGCTAAGAAACAATGGCCACAACTATTTAAAGCCTATGTAAGAGTTTTAACATGTAACAGTTCTTATGGCTAGACTAGGTTGATTTAAGTTGGTGGTGGGACGATCCTCTACAGGACAACATTTTTGGACACATAGTAAACCTTACCAACTCATTATTTTTTTAAATCTTTTTTAAAATAATTCCAGACTTTGAAAGATTGTTAACCCATAATTAACTAATAGATACACTGCAAAGGACCGCCACAAAAATATATTTCTAAAATATATTCCCGGGAACAAAACGCCTTAATTCGCGGGAATTCCCGTCCCGGGAAACCGGGACCGAAAACCCTAATTACAGCATAAATTTCAACAGTTGTTTGAAAAATCTTATTCATCAATATTAAAAATATATTATTTGTCAATTTTACCATTGTTTTGTAACCAACAAATGAAAATGAGTTTAAGCGGGAAGTTAGTCGCACACCTATTTTTGTTTTTTTGACAATGCATGGTTCATCAGAAAGTAGTTTTAACTGAAGCAAGTGCAAGAGCACTTTTTACTTTGGCAAGTGGGGCCGTTTTACCTTTTATTTGGCTTCGAATCGATGCAATAATTCGGAAGAATATAGCTCTGTGAACTGTGGCCGGTTTGCCCGTCTCCAAGACGTCTATGTCGATCACACCTTCTTCGCAGCATGGTCACGAGGACACGGGCTGAAGATTACTATTTTTGAGTTGTTTGGTTTCTGGTGCAAACCACAGATCCATGTTTCGTCGACATTAAAAAAAAGGAAATAGAACCTCCACTGGATTGAGCTTTAACAGCGTCAAACACTACTTCGAAGCTTTATCATTCCAAAAATTTCATGCAGCTGTATGGTTAGGTAAGTTTTAATGGGCTGACAGTTGGTTTTTTTTACCGTCATACACAGATAAATGTAGTCCCATTGTGGTACCCTGAAATATTGTTACTTCCTGAAAAATGATTAACTTATGAATCATGTGGTTCGTCTAGCCATTAACATTTAGAGGTCTTGACAAAGTTCAGTAAGCTTTTGCCTGGCAGTTCGGATAGTTCTTCTAGTTCGTAAAAGAAGAAATTGCCTAGAGTTTTTTTCCTAGTAAGACAGAGTGAAGGCCGAGATAGTGAGCAGTATCTCCATGCTCATCTTCGTTATTAAAGCCTCTGCGGTTATGCTCCGTTATTTTGCTAATAAGGGATCATAAAGAAGGTTTATTAAGCATTAAAATCTTGTCGGATCTTTTCATACTGTATCTAGGCCATAGTTTCCTGGAATTAATACAGGTTTCTAGGAGATTCCATCTTTTGTTGGATTTTTGGAGAACAATGTTACCGACGCACAGTTGTCCAAAAAGGGAAAAGTCGTGGCAAAAATACAAAATCTGATGTTTTATTTTTGTTGTTTTGTTTTTTATTTCTAAGAGAAATATAGACAGAGCTTCAAAAACAGCAAACAAAATAAATTTTTGATCACTAGTTTAATTTATAGGGCTCTTCAAAGTTAGTTAATTATTTTTTTAGAGAAAAAAAAAGAAAAAAAAAACAAAATTCCTTATTTTCATTTTTGCGACTATGGCATATTGAATGAAAAATCTTATTTTTTGTTAATAGTTCCTGGTTTAGTTTTTAATAAGTAAATTTAAATTTGAAATTGAAAAAAAAAAATTTTTTAAGGTTTTTATAAATGAAACAAAAAAACACCATTTTTTTTACAATTTATCGAGTTTGAATAGAGCTACAAAAAAATCCATCCAAGTCCATGCATTAAGCCGAATAGGATATGTGTATCAACCAATTGTTGAGCCAAAAGAAAAATATTTAGCTGCGCATACTTGCGCACTGCGAGATTTTGTACTTTGAAACAAAAAATAAAGGCTTGAGAAAACGCTTAAAACGCTGTTAATATTAATGCTAGCAACTATGTTAAGGTTTTAATTTTTAGAAGAAATATTATCCATTGTAACTGCATTTACAAATTTTTTTATCTCTTTTTTATTGGTCAGATATTATTTTTTGAAGGATGTTTCGTTGTTCTTGTCAGTGACAATTTTTGACTTTGATGTCATTTTTTTCGAAAAATGCATCGTAAACATAACATTATTTTGCTTTATTTTAATAATGATAAGAATAATGAAAAAAAGTCATTCATAAGATTGTCGAAAAACCCACAAGTATCATAAAATTTTATTTTTTTTTTTTGCATTAGAATAAAAAAAAAATTATAATGG
>CAKKXW010000005.1:23880574-23894924 GCA_920937365.1 Sphaerophoria rueppellii | reverse complement strand
CTCAATCAGAAACCGACTTACTGATGAACACCTTTTTGCGCTTTTGAAAGTTACTTCGTCACAGCTTGAACCTGCATTCGAAAATATTATGGCAAATCAGAAGCAATTTCATACATCTCACACGCCTGCCATGGCAGGGCCTTCGAATAAAAGTTAAATTGTATTTTTGAAATTGTATTGTTGAAGTGTGTAGTGCTATAATATTTTTATATGAATAAAATATTCAACACAAAAAAGCATTTTTTCACATAATTTTGGCCCTCCTCTGCGATTTCTTGAATATCCTGGCCCACCATTAAAAAAGTTTGCCCACCACTGATCTAGAGAGATGGCAGACCGAACGTGTCGGGTTATTTGAGGGCAACAAACAAATTTCGTGCAGCTAACAACATCTAAATCATCTGCAAGGGAATGAAAGAGCAGCCAGCCTATAAAAGCATTTGGTACTGCACATCCAAGTTCTTCTGTGGTATCGTGCGTCTTTGGTCGGTGGTGTGGTTTGCCATTCGAAGGCAAACGGATTTTTCCTAAAAGTTAAACCAATGCGCACAAATACTATAAATGCATAATTCATTAAGAAAAAGCAAAATGTCGGTAGCTGCTATGGTTTCTAAGGCGGTTGATTGTGTTAGTCGGAATGGAACAGAAAAGAAACAGAAGCTAATAACAGAGACAGGAAGGCAAGAACCGTATCGTTAGTTATTCCCAGGGGAGACGTTATAACGAGTGTGGAACCCGATGTCTCTGGAATATTTAAAATGCTTGTACAGTGTCTTAAGTTGACTTACAGAGGTGTGGAAATTAGATTAAGGGGCGCCTATGGTGTTCAGATGAAGGGACCGGAGAAGTTTTCTTGATTAAAGTTAAGAAAAGATAATAAAAAATGATATTCTTTTATGACAGAAAATTGGAGACCAAACATACAAACAAAGCTGTTTAAACTTAAATTTGCTTTTTGTTTCTGATTCATGTGTGCAGCACACACGAGTGAAGATTGGCAATGAGGCCAACATTTAAATTAAGCTCAAATTTGTGTTTGCCTTAATGTGTGGTTTGGAGGAAGAGATTTCACTTTACTAAGTGTCAAAGTTACAAAAATGACGGAACTCGAAGTTTTTCCATTAACAGAGAATAATATATAAAATTGAGTAACCACTTAGACCATGATAAAAAGGAAGAAAGTGTTGATCTTGAGAGAACTATTTAAATAGGTAAACTTTTATATTGGAAAACGTCTGAGTTAGTTATTTAGTTTAGGAGTTTTCTACATCTGTCAACATACATAAATGTTGCTATATTTTGATGCGAAAAAGGCAGTTCTTGGCTAAACAAATAGATGACATACTCAAACTAGTCATTGGGATAATATTTCTTTACAAATGTAAACAGATGGTCTACAAAACAGAAGTTTTTATTTATTGAAATTGAAGACATGAATTTGGATGACGCGACGAATGGCTAATGTAGGATATATTGTGCGTTTTACTTTACAATCCATGACATAGCCGTTATCGGATATTTTGGCTATGTCAGCTAGCTACAATTAGGTACGTTACTGCAGCAAAAACCAAACGTGAAGAGTTATAAATCAAGCTTTAGACATTTGTATGTGATATTGTTCTACTGTTTAACTGAATAATCAAATAACTAGATAAGCAATTACAAATCGATCGGTACAATTGGAGGGTGGATAAGTTCTGATATTTTTCAGCATCGGAGCTAAACTTCTAAACGAAAAGCTTAGGTAGCTAGGCATAAATGGCTGTCCTACTTTCGTGCAGGACACAAAAAGATTTAAGGATGGCCTAGGAACGATGTATGTTAAGCACGAACAATATGTAGTATTATTCTCCAACACTACGGCCTATTATATCATAGTGCCATCTAGTTTAGGAGAAATTAGGGTGGGGAGGCTAAGGCCACTTTTTGGTATTGAGATCTTGAATTCTGAGAGTTCCTCAATACCGTTGAAGAATTTTCTGCCTAAGTGAAGTGCTCTTTTCCTAACTAAGGCCGGACAATGGCAGAGAAGGTGTGGGACCGTTTCTTTTTGTCATCCTGGTTCTCACAACAACGACAGAAAGTGTTACATGGTATTCCCAATTTTTCCGAATACTCCCCTATAGGCCAGTACCCTGTGCAAGTTGCAACAATCCTGGCTTTGTCATGCCATGGTTTGGAAATTAAATTTATTGATTTGGGTTTATTATAGGCGGGCTAGACTTTCCTAGATATACCGCAAGTTGGTTAATCTATTCCACCTATAGTTTGCTTCTGATGTGTATTTTAGCTAGCTAGCTCATTTGCCATTTCGTTACACTCATATCCCCATATGGCCCGGTTTCCAGATTAGAAAAACGCTCAGGTCTAGTTCCTTGAGGGCCTAAATGCGTGGCTGGACCAATTTAGAGGATGATAAGGCTGAATCAATGGCTGTAATAGCTACCTGACTATTTGTAAGTATAGCTGCATTTTGGTTCTGTTGGATATTTTTAAGGGCTATACAGGCTTTCTTTGTCGCTAATAATTCTGCCTTGAATATACTTGCATTGTCGGGAAGTCTAAAGGATTTTGAAATCATAAGGGGTTCACAGAAGACACCTGCACCAACAGCGCATTCCATCTTCGAACCATCCGTGAAAATAGTTGTGTCGAAGTCTTTCGTCACGTCGTCGCCTTCCACCCAGTCGGTTCTAGACGGGAGGAAGACTCTTAACTTCTTTGAGGTGTGCAGTAATTGGTGGTTGTAGAAAGGAATGCTGATGGTATCAGGCTTGTTTGATTGCAGCAGCCTATTTCCCTGAGTCTCAAGATGCTACAGGACACCTGATTTTTAATAAAGAGGTCAATCGGAAGAAGGTCCAGGACAATGTTAAGTGCATTCGTTGGTGAGGACCTATATTCCTAAACAAGCATTTCTCTGCACCTTTGTAAGCTTGTTTACTATGTAAGATTTGCTGATAGCGGGCCACCAAACAATGGATCCATAAACAAGTATCGGTCTTACAATCGCTGTGCATGTCCACTTGATAATTTTTGACTTGAGGTGGAGGAGCCCCACTTTGTTCCAAAGGTTTTGTTGCAGGCGTAGAAGGCAACGCACAACTTTCTCACCCGTTCTTCAATGTTAAGCTTCTACTTAAATTTGGTATCTAGTATTACGCCCAAATATTTCGCACTGGAAAACAATGTTAACGATTGACCGTTTAACCGAAATAGAGTGAACGGTTATATCTTGGTTTTGGTGGTGAAAAACAACAACTCGATTTTGTTGTTGTTAACACGTAGTCCACAGCTAGTGGCCTAGGTGCTTACTTTTTTCAAAGCCATATTAGTGATTTCACTTATCACGCTTGGAAATTTTCCTGAAACTAAAATAATCGGCGTACACACCCGCTTTCACTCCATTACTGTCGAGCTTCAAAACAATGCCGTTTATGACCAAAGTTCGGTACACCTCCTTGGGGTGTACCTCTGCTGGCATATTTGGTACAAATTGAATATTCTAACTTTGATTGAATCCTTATGTTATTTAGCATGGATATTATCCACCTTATAATGTAGTCCTCAATTTCGAAGTCTGCAGGTGACTCTGCGATGGATTCAGTTGCGACATTGTTGAAAGCTCCTTCTACGTCAAAGAAGGTAGCTAGGATATATTCCTTGAAATGAATTGTGTTTTTCTATCGTTCTCACTACCTCATGAAAAAAGTCTCGGTAGAATTTACCCCTCATGTAGGCATGCTGCGAGTTAGATAGGGGATTCAGAATGCTCCTTATATGAGAATCTACGATTCTCTCCAGGATTTTGAGTAAAAAGGATGTAAGGCTTATAAGGCGGAAGGGACATGGTTTAGTAAGAGGCAACCTTTAAAGATACTCTCAAGCCGTGGTACTACTAGTTCAAGCTCATTTTGCAGCATTATAGACAGTTTTAAATCACAGGGCCTGGAGATTTGTATGACGAGAAAGTTTTAATAACTTCCGGCTATATTTTCTCTTATTATAAGGGCGTTAACATGCTCTATGGAGGTTGACATATTTGAAGTAATTGTAATGTCTCCATTTTAGATGCTGTCCAGCTTCCATCTGTTTTTTTAAGAAAGGAAGGGTTCAATTGTTCCTTCGATAAAACTCTGCTGAGCCTGGCCAAATCTTTGATATCTTCCATGGACTGACAGTACTCTTGCAATCCTTGTTTTTTGGCTTGAGCTATAGAACGCTTATATATTCTCAAGCAGTCCATATAAGGCTGAACGAAAAGCTTAGTTTTTGCACGTGCGAGCTTACAAAAAAAGCGGGGGACCAAGACACGGAAAGAAAAAGAGGAAAATTCATTTAAATCTGCCAAGAGGCTTTAATACATTGATAGTCTATATATCAGGGTTAGACGTAAGGGACAAGCCAAAAGTTTTTTTTTTCGCTTGTCCATTAATATGTGATATTTGAGCAAAAATCTCAGCATCCATTCCTTCGGCTGGAGAAAACATTGAAATAGCGATATCAGATATATGATACAGGGAAACAATTCTTTGGATGGAGTCAAATAGAGCGTCAACTTTGCTAAAACTTGAATCTCTGCGCTAGGACCTAAATCTCTGTGGTCTTTGATACAGAAAGCATTAATGAATAGAGCTTATGAACTGAAAACTTAAACAACATAAAATTTAAAAAAAATGGTCCATTTTGTGGTAGGAATTGGTAGTACGGCCAGGGTTGGGAAAGAATATAGCAACTAAGCAATACCGTTAAATAGGAAATTCAGTAGGGTCGGAATTCACACCTACTTGGCTTTCACAGTGTGAATGTACGCAGCAAGATAATAAAATCCTTAGCCCCAAATTGCATTAAGTCAAATTTTCGTTTTAATAATCCGAGTACCTTAGTTTCATTAGCTTAGGACCAGTTTTTTTTTTTTTTTTTTTTATTGGCTATTATACAGATTGATATATTGATTTCACGAGTTTCTAATTTGTTAAACTGAACCAAAAAGAATTATCTCTTATAGTAGGAGAGCCGCTGAAGGGCGACCTTCACCGAACTGTTAACCAACTGAAACTTTTTTTTATGAAATTTAGTTTGAAAACATATATGAATATGATAGCTTGCCTAACGAAAAGTGTGCCAGGCTATATTAAATTTAACTTTATTTTAATCAATTACTAACTCCTCCTTCACCCATACGTTAAAATAAAACGTTGTGCCACATAGCCATATGTGTAAGTAGGCTTGAGACAAGAAAAAAAATTGTATGGGAGAGGGGGGCCTATTCCCCCCGTTTGGCCAGGAGGGCCAGTTTTCTGAAAAATTGGCTAATTTTTTTTTTAAATATTAAAATTCAACGGCTTCATCTACAACAACGTGTTATACCTTTCAGCAAAGCCAAAAACTTAGGCTTTCATTTTGTATTTAAATTTAATTGTTTTAAATAATAGTTTTAGAAAAACTAATTTTCAAACTCAAAATTTTGCAAAAAAAAAATTTGTTAAATTTTAAAAATTTTCAAAATTTTATGTGATTAAGTACTTATTTTGCATTCAACATTCAATACTGTTAATAATTTTGAATATAAAAAACAGTAACGTAAAAATAAAAAAAGTGTTTTTTTAAAGCAAAAATAGATTTTGGTTTTTTCTTTATATCTCGACAATGGCCAGGTATTTTTCAATCTGGTTCATGTGTTCGACTAAAAATTAAAAACAGCATTGAATGTTGAAAACAAAATTAGTACTTAATAACAGAAAATTTTGAAAAAATTAGTTCGAAATTTAAGAAGTTTTTTTTTTCAAAATTTTAAGTTTGAAATTTAATTTTTCTAAAACTATTATTTAAAACAGTCAAATTTAAATACAAAATGAAAGCATAAGTTTTTGGCTTTGCAGAAAGGTATAACACGTTGTTTTAGATGAAGCCGTTGATTTTTAATATTTTTTTTTAAAAACAAGCCAATTTTTCAGAAAACTGCTCCTCCTGGCTAAACGGGGGGAATAGGCCTCCCTCTCCCATACAATTTTTTTCTTGTCTCAAGCCTACTTACACATATGGCTATTTGACACAACGTTTTATTTTAACATATGGGTGAAGGAGGAGTTAGTTATTGATTAAAATATAAAGTCAAATTTAATATAGCCTGGCACACTTTTCGTTAATTTCATAAAAAAAAGTTTCAGCCGGTTAACAGTTCGGTGAAGGTCGCCTTTCAGCGGCTCTTAGACTATTGTATCATCATATCAAAGTACATACCAAAAAATATTGTTTAACGATTTTTTTTATTACCTGAAAAGACATAAAAAAAACAACAATTAGCAAAAATGTTTAAACATTGTGCAGAAGGATGTGTAATTCTAAAATATATGAGGGATGCAAAAAAAAAATTAAATAAAAACATGCGCGAGGAATAGTTAAAATGATTTTTATACCACATGAATGTTAGACAACATAACACGCTTTAACACAAACAACCATTCCACGGCATTTTTTAATATATGATTAGGTATACGTAGACACTTTAAAAGCCGTATTCATTGAGGAAAGAATGAAAACAGCACTACGTGCATTCTACACATGCAAAAGGCCCTTCGGTTTACGTTGAGGTATGCGCCGCAAATCATCCAATGGATGTTCACAGCGATTGTCAGGTTCATTCTTACATATGGCTCTAGTGTATGGTGGAAAGCGGTAGAAAAATCAAGCTATTTCAAGAAACTGAATAAGGTACAGAGACTAGCCTGTATAGGAATATTAGGGGCTCAGAGATCCACACCACAGGCTGGGTTGGGTGAGTTCATAAGGTGCACGACAGTCAAAACTGCAATTCGTTTAAAAGAACTGAGTTTTTGGAAGCACGGCACTTATGGACACGGGCCAGTCTTACACGATTCCTGGACTGATGGAGACAACCGATTACATTCCCCCTCTACTAGATTTTGATAGGAAGATAGGGTTGGGATCCTAATTCACTTATAAGAATACAGGGTATCCCTTTCTACACTGACGGTTCAAAAATGGAATCAGGAACAGGTGCTGGAGTGTTTTGCCAATCTCTCAACATCAGAGAGGCGTTTAAACATCCAGCTGACAATAGTGTCTTTCAGGCCAAGATCTATGCCATTGAAAAAGCAGCAAAAATGGCACATCATGAAAAGCTAAGCTTCTCGGAGATTACTTCTTTCGTGGACAGCCAGGCTGCTATCAAAGCCTTACCCAGTGAGACCACAAGATCAAAGGCAGTTTTAAACTGTAGGAATTAAATAGAATCTGCCACACTAACCAGGTTAAGCTCTGCTGGGTTCCTGCCTTCCTGGACACAGCAATATAGAAGGGAACGAAATAGTAGATGAACTAACCACGAAAGGGCTAGAAGCAGATACAAGTAGTAGCGACCATAGGTGACCACTCGTCCCGATTGGGGTACTCAAGAGGAAGATAGACCTTAAATCAAAAGAGAAAATCAATTACTCCTGGAAATCCAGGGACGATTGCATAATCTCTAGAAGTTTATTCTATCGCTGAATAAAAGGAACATTAAAATCCTGATAGGTGTACTAACGGGTCATTGCGCCATTACAATGGCCAACAAGATAGGGACATTCGCAACCGATTTCTGTAGGAGCTGTCAGCATGAGGAGGAAATAGAAACGCTCTGTGACTGTCCGAATCTCCAAACTAACCGACTCCGTCATTTTGGGAACAGGTTTGTTGGGGAACTGGATAATCTAGCACAGATCTCAATGGCAAACATGAGGAAATTTATAGATAGCACAGGCTGGTTCGTTAACGAGCCTGTCTGCGTTAATCGGCAACTTGAAGAGCATCGATGCTAACTTTGATTTTTATAGGGGATCACAATTGACCTTAGGCCCCAGTGTATGCAACAGTGCACACTGTGCACACCCTTACCTAAACTAACCTACTTTTATATAGCGACAAATCCTTCCTCGCATATTTTTCATCCGTTCCAAAGGATTGCAATTGGAAGTTAGATGTCTAACCTCACTATACACATTTCAAACTTAGCTTCTGCTACTTTTGCTCATAGGTGTCTGACTGGGTTCCAATTCGGGGAAATCAAGACTCCAAGATCTAACAATCCGCAACTATTCCATTTTGCAATTTCCACCTTTCCATACCAAAGAGGAGGTACCTATCTTTCTCAAACACCTCTAAGTATTATTTTTAACTCCGAAAAGTTAACCGATAGGTTATAGAGTATAGGCCATTGACGTCTATTAGTCATCAACAGTTTTATGCCAATGGTGACGGCTTTGAAGACCATATATCGTCAGCTTTCATGAAACATGGAGTGGACCAGGACCTTCACAAATTCGTTTATATCGTTAATTTATAAAAGAAGGATTTCTTGCTGACAAACAATTATTAATGCCTAATGATTACAATCGCACAAATTTTGTCTATTTTGTAGGAAATCTTTATATGGGTTATTTTAAACGAACCAAAAAAAAAAATCACTCATACGCCGCAGTGAATTTTTTTGTCTCAAGCTTTTAAGATAAGCTGTATTTTTGGTGAAGGTCACTCGAGTAGGAAGTCTGGGTATCATGGAACTATCCTAATTTCAATCTGTCGCAAATAATGACAAAAAAAACTCTTTTTGACTGTTATTCCAAAAAATGCAACGTCCAACGTACATTGTTTCATTACGATGTAGTCTTTTCTAAGCGTAACGGCCACAGTTAAGTGGTCCGAGAATGTTTTCACAGCCGCTTGAAATTTATCAACGCAAGAGATCCAGTAGATTCCAGATAGACATAAGTAGTCTTTTACAGAACAAGATGACCCACGCATGAAAGTTAATTCAAGATCATCATTAGATTGGTTGATTCTAACTCAGTAACATGTCCTCATAGCTTATGCTTGTCTCGTTCCCAAATAAATAGGCACGATTTTATACATCGCCTGTCGTTAACTATAACTTCGATAGAGCGTGAATTCTTCATGTTTTAAAAAATTAACCGACAAACCCTTCAGTCTTTTTACACCCAAAAGTCTAACATCCACTTCAACCAAATGTTTTAGTTTTTACAGTTCAATATAAAAGTTCTTCAAACTAGATTCATCATAATTTAAGATAAAATGTTCATTAATCATAAAAATATCAGGGAATTTGTTGTTCAGCCTAGCAGCATGGTTATACTTTGAAAAAATAAAATTCACCGGGCAGACCTCTGCCGCCAAAAAAATAAATCCTTTACAGTCTCTCTCATCATCATTTAGGAAATACTATTTTTAGTTTATATTTGATCTGTTAAGCTGGTCATTGACTTAATTTCATTCGAAGCCATCGACATTAACAGTACTCGAAAAGCCTCTCAAATAATTGTTTGCTTCCCTCGATATTTTTAGGGGAATTAGGCTCCTTGAAATGAAACGAAGTAGAATAAAAAATTTAAAATCATAAACCCTGTATAACAGTATATAACTACATGCTTAGTTCATTGCCTACTAATTCTATAATAACCCCCCCCCCCCCCCCTAAATCGTAATCGACAGAAAAATTGTTAGGTTTAAGAACACTCGCATAAAATATTTGGAGCAAAAAGCAAAATATTAAAATGTCCTTGAACAGTGTTTTTTTCTTTTATTTCAATTTTGTGTTCTTTCCCTTTATTTTGTGTTTTTTTTTTTCATCATTTAATTTGGTTTAAGTGTTTTTATTTTATTTTCAATTTATCATGAATGACGGAGGGATACTTTTTTAGCTTTCTTTTGATTTTTTTTCTGTGTCACTCATTAAGACTGAAATTTTGTGCTTCATTTTCGATAATGGCTTCTTTGTGATGTAATGAAAAATATAAATGTGAAACATTGAAAAGAGGCCCGACTAGGTCGTAATATTTTGCAGAAACAAAAAATACATTTTTTTAATTGAAGTTTTTGATAACAAATTTAATGCTTTTGAAGGTCATGTTAACGAAGTTTGTACTGTCGAATGACAAGGGGAAGACAAGATATTACTGGGTTTTGTAAAACATTGGTCTTTCATTTGTCCTACGACTTTTAGACTAAGCTTGAGGCATTTTTTTTTTTTTGCTCAACGCTGAATATTTTTTTTTTTTAAGAAGCAAATTATATGGGAGGTATAAAACTTAAAATTAGTTAATTATTATCATAACATTCTTCAGACAAGACAAAGAAGATGAACGGTTCAATAATTAAAATGGAATAAGAATGTCTTCAAAAGAACAAACGAGAAAAATAATCCATTCCTTTATACACAAAATTGTATTTTAAGTTCTTTTTTTTTGGTTTTGATTTGTGAATTTTGGTGATCTCAAACTGTTTTTATTTAAACGGTATATTAATACTGATATACTCTTTGTGCATAATATATACGTTATGAGCCTGGGATATTGCAGGACACTCAGGTAGTAAAAGGCGCTATCGCGTCATTAAATTTTGCAGCATTTTTACTTGCGACACATAGAATATGTGGCAAGCATTGTATTCCTAAAACAAAACTAGATATTTTGATCAAATATGACATTACGATGATAGAGAAGTCGAAAGAAGTAGGTCCGGCGATTCCGTCCGTCTGTCTGTAAACGCAATTACAGCCTTAACCACTGGTGAGGTTGACTTCAAACTTGAAAATAAGAGGTTCAAGCGAATTCGCGTGCGCGTGGGTCGTTATTTTTGTTTTGTTTTAGATCAAAATTAGGGTTGCCACCATACATTTTTTTTTGGCCGAAAACCAAAAGTTTCAATTTCCTCAAAAACGGCACCTTTTTTTAAACACTGAATTATTTTATGTGGTGCGTCAAATGGTAGATAACAATGCACTCATGAGGACCAAAGAGTCCTCAACAACCTCTGTCTACCAAGCCCTACTCTCACCTCCACAATGGTGACCACAGGGTATCTACTACCTTAAGTGAAAACCCCTATGGAAGGCTTTGGTGACAGCTAACGAGAGAGGGCGGGGAGAGTGTTTCCCACTGAGCACTACTCTTTTTCTAGGCGGCCGGCAGCGGAAAAATTTCCAGGATGAAGTCAACGGTGGCGTCTACAGTTCCAGTTAGGTTGAACTACTCAGTGAACACCTTACACAGACTTCTTCGACATATGTATATGGAGCTCAGGCCGATAAGAAGCGGTTTATCCGTTGGAGCTTAAATAAGGACCTGGCCCTCCAGGTTGGGGGGGGGGGGGTCGGAACCATGCAAACGAAATAAGGACAACGAGATTCGGATCTGTACGTGGAATGTTAGGTCCCTTAAGAGGCCACGTGCAGCCGAACAACTAGCGGAGGCTTTAGACCGTTATAAGGCGGATATAACCGCCACCCAGGAAATGAGATGGGATAGGCAAGGCAAAAGGAGGATGAAAAACTGCGATATCTAAAACAACAACAGCGTCTGTTTGGATGTGGCTTTGTCGGTGGAGGCAGGCTAGGCAGCATGTCCTAAGCTTCAGAGCTGTCATAAGGGCTTAATTCGGCAACATAAGCCCTATATGCGCTCACACCCCACAGAAGAGAAAGATGATGACACCAAAGACAAGTTCTACGAGCTCCTCGACAAGGCATACGAGCAATGCCCTAGCTTCGACGTTAAAATCGTCTAAGCAGATTTTAATGCCAAACTAGGAAGGGAGCACATCTTTGGTGGAACAGTCGGAAAACACAGCCTGCACGAAATAACATCCGATAACGGATCGAATTTGAAGCGGGGAGAAACATAGTAGTAGCAAGTACGCGTTTCCCACATCTAAGCATCCACAAGGGGACCTGGAGGTCTCCAGTCCAATCAACTGTCAACAAGATTGATCATGTTGCGATCGACGCAAGACAATCTTCAAGCATTTATTGATGTCCGAACCTTCCAAGGTGCCAACATCGACTCGGACCACAATCTCGTTGTAGTCAAGGTAGTGCAGCGGATATCTCGAGCCAAAAACAGAAAGTATGACGTCGAACGGCTACAATCACAAGAGATGGCCAGATCCTTTTCCGATCGAGTGTCGAGTAACCTCATAAGAAGTCCGCTACAGCCAGCATCGAGTATTGAGAACCAGTGGCAAAATTTCCAGGAAGCCATGAAGGATGCTGCCTCTGATGTGCTAGGTTTCCCGCGGCCACCAAAACGAAACCCCTGGTACGATGATGAATGCAGGCAGATGGTACATGCAGCCAACCAAGAAGCATATAAAGCAGCGCTGCACAGGAGGACGAGATCAGCTCGGGAGCTCTACGAGCCGAAGAGGAGGAAAGAACACAAGCTCATTAGAAAGAAAAAGAGAGATCATGAAAAGCGATCGGTCGAGGATGTTGAGAGACTAAAAAAAAAAGAGGAATGAGGCTTCCGAAACAAGAGGTGAAACGAATGTCTCAACGTTACCGAGCACGAACTGAAGCATGTAAAGACCAACAAGGAAATATCGTAGTAGAGTCATAGTCAATGCTGAGGATATGGAAAGACCACTTCTGCAGATTGTACAACGGCGATGACGAATTCTATTATTACTAGTGATGTGCCGAACCGTAAATTTTGTAAACCGAGTTAACTCGAGTTGGTTTTTTTGCAAACCGAGTTGCAACTCGGTTTGCCCAACTCGAGTTGAACTCGGTTTGCCAACTCGGTTTGCCAATTCGGTTTGCCAACTCGGTTTGCCAACTCGGTTTGCCAACTCGGTTTGCAATCAGTTTGCAACTCGGTTTGCCAACTCGGTTTGAGAATTCGGTTCGCCAACTCGGTTTGCAACTCGGTTTGAAAATTCGGTTCGCCAAGTCGGTTTGCCAACTCGGTTTGAAACTTAAAAAAAAAAAACGAAAATAACAGGTTTTTAATCCGTCAAAATCTCTGCCATCCGCTGATAAAAGTTGAATGTCAATGGCTCAATCGAAAGACAAGGTACGAATCTAGGTCGCTAGAGGAATATTTCGTTAAAAATGTTACCACATTGCCCCGAAAATCGCTCTAGAAAACATAAAAAAAACGAAAATAACAAGTTTTTAATCCGTAAAAATCTCTGCCATCCGTTGATGAAAGTTGAATGTCAATGGCTCAATAGAGAGATAAGGTACGAATCCAGGTCGCTAGAGGGATATTTCGTTCTAAATGTTTACGGATTGTCCCGAAAATCGCTCTAGAAAGCATTAAAAAAAAACCGAAATTACCAGGTTTTTAATCCGTCAAAATCTCTGCCATCCGAGTTGGCGAATTGGGTTGCTGAACCTAATTGGTAAACCGATTTGGCGAACCGAATTTCAAACCGAGTTGGCAAACCGAGTTGGCAAACTGAGTTGCAAACCGAGTTGCAAACCGAGCTGCAAACCGAGTTGCAAACCGAGTTGCAAACCGAGTTGCAAACCGAGTTGCAAACCGAGTTGGCGAACCGAGTTGGCAAACCGAGTTTGACCGTTCAACTCGAGGTGGCAAACCGAGTTAGCTAACTCGAGTTGAAAAAAAAAACAAACCGAGTTAACTCGAGTTAGGGCTAACTCGAGTTGACTCGAGTTAGCAAACCGAGTTGACCCATCACTAATTATTACGCTGTCAGGCAGAATTAACCATTCAATGAAGACGACGCATGCAAACCAAGTATCCGTCTATCTTGAAGAAGTGAAGATAGCAATATCTAAGCTTAAAAACAGCAAGGCCACGGGCGCTGATGGCATCACTGCCGAACTCTTCAAAGTAGCCAGCGATGACTTGGTAAGGAGCATGCACCAACTCATCTGCAGAATATGGTTTGAAGAGAGCATGCCGTCAGCATTCTAATGCACAAGTCATGCGACTTCTTTAACATCATATTGGAACGAAAAGATAGTGCACGTCAACACTAGAGGCACTATCTCCCAGAAGTGTCAATAATTATCTTCGTTTTGTTTTGTTTATTTTTAATAATAATTCATTAAATCTATAGTTCGCGGTTTTTTCGTATTCTTCGTATTTATCATAAATCGTCCTAAATTTAATAATTTCTATTCGGTACGTCTAAGAGGGATAAATAAAAGACCATATAACAAGCTTGTTATATGGTCTTTGGATAAACACTACAACAGGAGGGGCTAGATCACTTTTGCATCCGAAAGTGTTTTTTTATGGCCTTAAATGCCAGGGACACAGTGTGAGCCCCATGAAAACAAGAGGGATTAAGTTGGATCTAAAATTCCCTTCCTTGTTTCCTTCAATACTTTATATACAATAGTTCCAGAAGTCTATTACTTATGATATTTTGCAAAACTTTCCCGTATTGTTGTTGGGATGGGATTCTTCGAGATGTCAAGGCTCAAGGTCTATTCTCCAATTTTGTTTTCTTTTTTTTTTTTTTTTTTTGAATTCTTCTTCTGTGGATTTTTCTGTTCTGCATTTATGTCGGACGAACTAAT
>CAKKXW010000005.1:23828957-23848887 GCA_920937365.1 Sphaerophoria rueppellii | reverse complement strand
AGACTTCAAATCCACCCCAGATGGAACACACGGTAGGATAAAACCAAGGGTCAGGTGGCGCGCGCAAGTTGAAGACGACCTCAACCAACTTGGCTTGCGAAATTGAGACAGCTAGCTAGGGACCGAGCTGGCTGCAGAGGTTTGCTGGTCAAGGCCCAAGTAGGCCCCGGACTGTATCGCCACCTTAAGTAAGTATTTGATATTTTTTGATCAGTGTAGGCAATTTGCATACAAAAATACCCTTTGCATTCAATAGCTATTGCACTGCAACTTTCTATTTGTCAATGTAACTCCTTTCACCATCCTTAAAATCACGAGCTTAAGTGTTGCTTTGTTCGATAGGTTACCCTAAGTCCTTCTCAAAACTTCCCCTCCTCAAGCCACAACACAAGCACGATATAACAATGCAACATAAGCTCTTCAAACAAGACCAATGATTTACCTTCCGCCCTCTCAACTCTCCAAAGTTAAACTGAGTTCTAAGTTCACGAAATGTGCATATATGACATGGATCCTACGGTCACTTTTCAAATCACAAGTACCTACAATCATAAATACTGTCGATTTGGAACATCTTTAGTGTTTTGGTCGAGGAGGACCTAAGAAAAAAACAACAATACCTTGATGGGTATTTTTTTGCCCATCTGGCTAAAACTTTCATCTTTAGACAGACACGTAGGACTTGGTATATAGGGTATGCACTTGAATACGAGAAAATTCGAATTACCATCTCTGATTGCCGAAAAGCTGGAGCTATCGACAATTTGAAATGCAAATAGACTTAGTCCCACACCGGACACTCACCACCGAGCCGCCCGCCGCTACCTCACCAGTCACCGACAACTAAAGGTTCCGCACTCCAGAAAACCAAATCACCAATCTCAATCCTTCAGTTCGGATTATCATTAGTCACTTTTTAGTATTCCATTTCTATCGAATGACAGAAAGGCGAGATGTGGAAAGGAGTCAGGTACTCGCACGTGGAGAAACATTTTTGGCCAACACCATCAACCGGTTGGCTATTGCTCGGTTAGTTGGTTAGCTAACAAGGAAATAACGAAATCGACAAACGGTATTTCGGGTCCCACTAAATAAAGTTCAACATCGTGCATTGGGAATTATCACCTTTCTGTATATAGGTTCATAGTTTAACTTGCCTTGCCAGAGCCCATCACCAATAACTATGGGATATTGGGTAGTTTTGTATGGTTTCGTTTTATTGGATTGTGCCTAGGTTATTTGCTAAGAACCATCGATCGCTCCCATAGGGAATATTGGTTTGTCTGTTTGCATTTTCGTTCGTGTTTTTTTTTCTCTCCCTCTTCTCACACATCACACATCGTGCTTCTTCAGGTTATATTGTAAGCTGACTAAGTCCACAAGTCAGTCAGTTGGTAAAAAGAGCCTTTATGCGGCAGCTTGACATTGTGAAAGAGTCATTGCAATCACGACTGACCTCTTGTGAACTCAATAAGACTCCTCTTCAAAGATATAGACAGCAACTGGGAAGCTCAACACTTAACGGTGTCTTTTTACTTGAAACAATTCGTGTGGTTTTTATTCTCGCTTTAGATGTCATGGTTGTGGTTTAAGCAGAAATCAAAGAGGAGGAAAATAGTTTTTGCTCATTTGGTGTGAAAAGTTTTTTGTTCTATTGGAAAATGCTGAAGAACTTTGTGAGCAATTAGGTGTAGGTAAGTTTTTGTGTTCTGCAAATAGGAAACGTCACATGAGAACATCGTGGCATTTGTCAGTTGATTTTTAAAGAAACTCGTGAGGAGAGGTCTAATGTTAAGACCGCTTCAATGAAGTATTAGAAATCAATAACCGAAATGGGTGGAACAACTAGCCACGAAAGGTACTTCAATGCCACTTAAGTAAAAATTTGTAAGGGGCTCGAAATGAAGACATGGTTCAATATTTCGTTGCACGCAAAATTTTCGATAATTCTCTACGTACATTATAAAATTCCATACATTTAATAATTTCAAGCAATCAGTCATAGCGATGTTAATCTACAGTGAGCAGAAGGTTATTCGTGGGAAAAAACGGAGAGTCGCGGATTTAGCTTTGCATTGTTTTATGTTATCAATTACCATTGTTTAGTGTTATATGGTATTGAAGCATGAAAAACAAGGTTTGAAAGTTCAGAAAAAAACTTTAATTATCATGTTTTTGGTTTTGGTTTTGTTTGTTTGCGGTCCAACCGAAGCCGTGAATTGTGAATTGAACTCATTGGATTTGTCCAGTACGTCATAGCTTAACTGAAGTTTGAATTTCCGGTTATTTTGCTTCATAATTTGAACCAAATACTGCCATGAACCAAATAATGTATGAAAAACATTGAGGAAGCTAGTATTTTAAATGGTTAGTTCCGATGTGAAAATAAATTGATACCACGAATTTCTATTATTCCAACAGATGTGCACATTGAATTTAAACGTCTTCAATATCAATTTGAAATAATATTTGCAATCACTGGCAGTAAGTCCCAAGATCTAACGATATCCCTTTGAGGCTTAAATTGGAGCACAGCAGGTTTTTCACACTGCAATTATAGGTGGCATGCTCGCGAGTACACAAAGTATCGAGTTTATTTATGGGTTTGGATCTCTTGAGAGCACTCCCTGACTCTATCCCTTATGTACCACGTCGTGACATTCACAGTGAGTTAGTTTAAAAAATAAAATACGATCTCAGCCTTGCCAAATAGAAGCTCAAATGGAATCTCATAAAAACCGGTTCATCCGTTTCCGCGTAGTATAAAAACAAACACTGTGACACGATAAAATAAATCTTGAAAAATCCCGACTTGCCATTTGTTTTCGAGATTTTTCGAGAATACTGAATTTAGTGCGGGGCGAGACCTAATGGTAGCAAGTATGCGATTCCCACATCTCGATATACACAAGGGGACATGGAAACAAGAGGCATACAAAGCGGCGCTGCAAAGAAGGAAACGAGCAGTTGGTGAGCTCTACGAGCAGAAAAGGAGAGAGGAGCAAAAACTTCTCAGAAAGAAAAAATTGAGCATGAGAAGCGCGCGATCGAGGATATAGAAGGATGTCACAACAAAAAAAATGTTCGAAAGTTTTACAAAACAGTAAAACAAACCACCAGGGGCTATACACCACGAACCGATTCTGTAGAGACGATCACAGAAATATCGTAGTAGAACCACAGTCAGTGCTGAGGATATGGAAAGATTACTTTCCCAAGCTGTGTAATGGCAATGACGAGAAAAATTCCGAGAGCTATACAGAACCGTTCAATTTGGGTGAAGCAGACCACCAATTTCACCCAACCGACATTGAGGAAGTAAACATACCCGCTGGAGCAGACGGCCCAGCCGCCGAACTGTACATGATTTGGTGAGGAGCACGCACCAGCTCATCTTCGAAATTCGATCGGAGGAAAGCATGCCCGACGAATGGAACATCAGCATCGTGAGCCAGATCGTCAAGAAAAGAGATCTCTTGAGCAACACTAACAACAGAGGTATAAGTCTCTTTAACATAACTTACAAGATCTTGTCTGCCGCGCTTTGTTAACGTTTGGAGCCTTTCGCCAAAAACCTGATTGGTCCTTACCAGTGGGGATTCAGACCCGGAAAGTCCACCATCGATCAAATATTCACTCTACGGCAGATCATATGGAGAAAACCAAGGAACTCAAAATCGATATCTACCACCTAATCATCGATTTCAAGGCCGCGTATGACAGCGTCTGTAGAGACCGACTATAAAGAGCAATGTCTAGTTTTGGTATCCAAGAAAAACTGGTCCGTCTGTGTAAGCTGACAATTGAAAACTCACGCTGGTCGGAAAAAAACCTAACCGACGCATTTGATGTCAAAAGAGGTTTTGAAGAAGGCAACGCGCTTTCTTCTGCGATTTCTTCAACATCATTGTTGAAAAGATTGTGCAAAGCTCCAACTTCAACATCAGAGGCACAATCTTTCAAAAGTCCGTCCGGCTGCTAGGATAAGCAGACGGCGAAGGCCAGGAAGATGGGTCTAGCGGTTAACGAGAGCAAGATCAAGTTAATACCGTCAACAATAAAGGACAACCAACATAAACATCGTCTAGTCAACGTCAGCATAGACGGTTATAACTTAGAGGTAGTTAAGGACTTTGCCTACCTAGGTTTCGCAGTTTTGAGGAAAAAAAAATCGAAGAAGTTTCAGAAAAATCGTAGAAGCCGTTTTTGAGAAAATTGATACTTGTTTTTTGACCAAAAAAAAAAAATGGTGACTACCCTAAATTTTGATCTTAAAAAAAAAGTCAATATAGATACTCAAAGATGGAATCGCCGGACCGACTTTTTCCAACTTCTCTACTATTGTTATGTCAAAATCTCAATACCTACGTCGCAAGTAAAACATAGGGGCTATGCTGACAAGTACCAACTACATATATAAACTTTTACAAGTTTACATAACTCAACTGTCCTATTTACTCCGAAAATGGACAAATACATAATATTTCTTTCTAATTTAGGATTTGCAACAACATTTTCCTAAAAAGTAAGTAAAAAAATTGAAAACGATTTTTTTTTTAAATAATAAGGCAATAAAGCACGGTCGCACAATCCGAACTTTAAAATTAATATCCGAATGTTTAAGTTTATGGTTTCTACTACCCACCAACTTCGACTATTACTCATCCAGTTGCACTGGACTACGTAGAATGATCATTAAGTAAAAATTAAACTTATGTTATTTACTTGATAAAAGTTAGTTGAGGTCCTTTGCTTTTTCACATACCTGGAAAAGAGAGAGAAATAATTAATTACTAACAGTTGAATTTTTACTTAAAATAAAATATAAATAACTTTTATTAGATTAAAATAAATAACACAGCACTAAAGCGTACGAAGAATAAGTACAGGTACATATACACATGTGTATATCTGAAAATCTCAAATAAAATTCTAATATAAACATCACCGTGGCTGTTGTTGGTTTTAAGTGAAATAAAACACCACAAACGCGGATAACGAGAAAATCAGGAACAGAATACCTCTCAAGTGCTCCTTAAACCTCAATTACTATACTTATTTCAAAGAACTTTATTCTTCCTCCAGTGGGAAATTCAATTTCTATAACAAAGGTCTCTCGTTCAAAAGCGGGAAACACCGTGGTAGGAAGTTACATGTGATGTGTATAGGGTGATTCATACTTCGATATTTCGGAATTAGATTCAAATAGTCAACTAGAAATATTAACTTTTCTAAGATGTTTGTATTAAAGAATACATGATTGGTGTTGAATGTTCAACTTCTTTTTCAAAGAAATATTCAATTCCGCAAGGTTTTAAGTGTCAGGTTTTTTTTAAACCACCCTATTCGTTTTTATATTGTTTCATAATCATCTCATAAGCTTCCGTACATGCTGCTGCATACTTTTCTCATTATAACTTAATTTGAAATTAAAATCCAAGGAAACAATCACGCACTCGAGTTTCAAACGATTTTCTACTTCCCTTTCTTTTTGTTATTGTTTGTGCAGCAGCATGATCTTTTCCCACTAAAAATGCACTTAACTTGTGGCTTTCCCAGTTCCAGCTATCCCAGCATCAATGTGACACCACTTGATGATGCTCCCTTTTCTTTTTTTCCGTAATCGACATTAGAGACGTCTTGCCGCTAATACCATATTTCTAGATAAACTTACGCGACCATGCATCCTCGTCATCATCATCATCATCATCATCACACCAGCACATACCGGGTTCTTCAGTCTGTGCACACAAAGAGAATCATCAAACAGGAATCGTTGACAAAATTACAAAAAAAAAAAAAATGTGATAGAAGCACCATGACGTTTCAAACAAAGTTCATTTCGCATTTTCCTATTATTATCAGAAATATCCAAAAATTCAAAATGGCAAACGAATTTTTTCGCAGCTATCAGCATTTGTGATATGAGTTTGGAAAACTTTGTTCACAGCACACCACCGCCCCTCTGGGGATCACCCACAACCATCATACAATCATTTGGTGGAGCGAAACATCGTCAACCAACATGTGAGAGCTTTATTATTTTCATACAGAATTTAGATATAAAATTTTGAAAAAGTCTGGAGGGTGCTTAGACTATATCACATTTCAATTGAAAACACCAACGAGTAAAAAATCAATCTGTGTTTAGCTGGTGCTTTACGATGTGGATGTGGATGTGGATGGATGCTGTTCAAAATTCAACACTAATGCTTTGTGTCTTGGGGGACGACTTTTTTGCTCCTTCTGACTTTGGATTAAAATTGAATATAATATCCTTGCGAGTCAAATTTATTCTGTTATTTAAAACTGAAACGTACGAAGCGAATTAATAATTATAGATGATCC
The DNA here is from genome assembly GCA_920937365.1 of Sphaerophoria rueppellii. Lineage (NCBI taxonomy): Eukaryota > Metazoa > Arthropoda > Insecta > Diptera > Syrphidae > Sphaerophoria > Sphaerophoria rueppellii. The sequence continues at coordinate 23,842,539 of CAKKXW010000005.1, read as the reverse complement.
TTTCAATACTTGACATTATTAAGGACCTTCGACGCATAAATTTTAAATTAGAATATTGAGGGTTTTATTTCTCCGATAAATGCGATTTTGTTTGTTTATACAAAAAACAAGAACAACAATGAATTGAGATAGCTGCCATTGAAGACAGTAAGGTTTTCCACGACGGTTTTAATATTAGATAATGATACGCTTTTGGTATCTGAAACAGTCGGCATTTCAAAAGATGACGAGATCCTGTTGAAATTTCGGGCATGAGAAAGCTGTTGGCCAGATGGGTATGGACAATTATTGCTCGGTCTGATCAACAAGCGCAGCCCTGAGACCAGTTAAGAGCCATGTTTGGCGCTGTTTAAGCGCATTTCCAAGAAGTTTCTGACACTTGTGCACCAAAGAACAGTGGAAACAGGAGATTTTAGCCCGACTTAGAAAAAGGTTACCTAAATCGGCTAGAAACGTAATGGGCACCGTTTTCTCACAAGGTGTGATTCAAATCGTCAATAACAGATGAAAAGAGATTTGCTGCTTGAATTCCAGGGTCGCAACGCTTCACGCTGTCGTTAAGGCATTCAATTCCGTAACTCTTTTAGATCTCGTCTGTTTTGGTCTTTATACTTTTTTCTTGTAATGACTGACAAATAGTCCACCATCGATCAAATATTCACCCTACGGCAGATCTTGGAGAAGACCCAGGAACTTCAAAACGATACCTACCACCTTTTCATCGATTTCAAGGCCGCGTATGACATTGTCTATAGAGACCAACTATATAGAGCAATGTCTAGTTTTGGCATCCCAGAAAAACTCATCCGTCTGTGTAAGATGACAATGAAAAATTCACGCTGTTCCATCATGGTCGGAAAAAACTTAACGGTAGCTTTTGATGTCAAAAAAGGTTTTAGACAAGGCGATGCGTTGTCATGCGATTTCTTCAACATCATTCTTGAAAAGATTGTGCAAAACTCCAATGCCAACACCAGAGGCACAATCTTTCAAAAGTCTGTCCAGCTACTAGGTTACGCAGACGACGTGATGTCAGTGGAGCGTTTGTGAGCCTTGAGACGGCGGCCAGGAAGGTGAGTCTAGCGGTAAACGAGGACAAGACCAAGTTAATGGTGTCGACAAGAAAGGACTACCAACATCGACGTCTTGGAGCAAAAGTCAACATAGACAAATTTAACTTCGAGGTGGTTAAGGACTTTGTCTACCTGGGATCCGCTATCAACTCAGACAACAACACCAGCGCTGAAATCAAACGAAGAATCACTCTTGCCAATCGCTGCAAGAGGAAGACCGAGACTCCGGTGGAGCACACAGGTGGTAGAGGACCTGAACCAACTTGGCGTGCGAAACTGGAGACAGCTAGCCAAGGACCGAGCTGGCTGGAGAAGTTTGTTAGATAAGGCCCTGGTCCGACCTGCACAGTAGCGCCACTATAAGTAAGTAAGTAAGACTGACAATTTCAGAGTCGATTATTGCAATATTCGTGGGCTAAGAATTAATTTTCTTTCTGCGTATATCCACACTGTTTCGAACAGGCTAGCTGTATTGGCACTGAGTGAAACTCAAGTACGTGAGAATTCCGACCCTACTGAATTTCTTATTCATGGGTATTGCTTAGTGCCGTTATTCGCTCGAACCCTTTTTTTCAATTTTATGTGGTTCAAGTTTTTCGTAAATAAGCACATAATTCACTACCGTTTTCTTTATCGAATCCCAAATTTGGACAGAGCTTCAACTTCTCGCTAATTTGACGCTCTGTCTGACTCCATTCAAAGAATTTTATCCCTGCATCCTCACACGAAAATCGTTAGCAAAAGTCATGGTTTCTTTCAAACCTTCTTTACAGGTTATCAGGGAAAAAGAAGTAAAGTAGAGCCAACCCAACTGAGGATAACCGGAACAAGTTTAAACAAGCCAGCAATGCCCATATTCGTAGGACCAAATTTTTTCATAACCAAAAACTAGGGCAAACATACTGCAATGTCCAAAAGGCAGTAAGAACTTTTGGTCACTTGTTAAAAATATGAAGAATTCTCCTTTTTCCTCGGTCACTCTCTCCCTCTCTCTCTCTCTCTCGTTGACGATGACACTCCTGAGTCCTGTTGTAAGTTCTCTCGCGAAAGCTATTTTGGTAGGCAGTTCGCTGCCAGAGAGTCTTATGACTCCGTCTGTTCCTGAGCGCGTCAATGATTCCATGGGACAAATCTTTTTCCGCACTCGTGCTGTGGAGAGAGTCCTAAAGGATCTCAACATACATAAATCCGCTGGTCCGGATGGTATCTCCGCTATTGTTCTGAAGAGGTGTTCTTCCACGCTGGCAAAACCCTTGTGTAAGCTTTTCCATCCATCCTATTCTTCTGGGCTCGTTCCAAGCAGTTGGAAAACAGCATATGTCCTGCAAATCCCAAAACAAAAAGGCGAATCTTGTTCTCCCTCCAATTATCGTCCGATTGCACTATCTTCCCTTCCTACTAAGGTCATGAAAACGCTGATAAACTATCAGCTCAAGAAATATCTCGAAGACCGAAAGCTTCTTAATGACCGACAGTACGGTTGATGGTTTTTCTCACCGAACAGTGGAACAAATCATTACATCGTTTTGGAGAAAGTAAGATTGTTACACTTGATATTTCAAAGGCATTTGATAAAGTCTGGCATCTTGCTCTTTTATCGAAAATGCGTGCCTTCAGTTTCGATGAATCCCTTCTTCGTTGGATTAGAAACTTTCTTTCGAACCGTTCAATATAAGTTGTATTGGACGGCTTCAAGTCTGAAACCCACAATATAAATGCTGGTGTCCCCCAGGGCTCCGTTTTGCCTCCGACCCTCTTTCTCATTTTTATTAATGGTCTGTTACTTCTAATCCAATAAATTGTTTAGCTGACGATAGTACCCTTAACTTCTCATATTCGTTTCCAGACCCACATCCCTCCTCTTCGGATGTGGAACTGCAACGGCAAAATATGATAAGCTCATTAAACTCTGACTTAAACAGCATTGTACAATGGGGAATGAAAAACCACGTAGAGTTTAGAGCGAGATATATCTCCCTTGCCACTGTCCATGAGTGGCACTTGCATCAACGAGACCGAGCATCTCGAGATTCTCGGCATGTGCATCACTGACCACCTCTTGTAGACCGAGCACATACGCCATGTCGCCAAAAATGCCGCAAGATTTTTGGGTTTCTTAAGACGGTGCAAGAAATTTTCTGATCTGGCTATTATCTATAAGGCTTATATCCGTCCAAAGCTTGAGTACAATTCCCATCTTTGGGTTGGTGCTCCAGGTACATACTTAAGCCTCTTGGATGGTATACAAAGAAGAGCCGGAAGAATGATCGGTGATAGAGACATCACTGATTCATTCACTCCTTTTGACCACCGTCGTAACGTTTCGTGTCACTCTCTGTTTAATCGTTACTTCTACGGTAAGTTGCATTCCTCCCCTTAAACATTTCAACCATAATAACCGCCCTTCTAGGAATGCCAATCAGTTTACACTCGAGCCCAACTTCGGACGTAAACTCAAGTATATAGAATCAAGAATTCAAGAATTCAAGACCAATGTACACCGACAACTCCTCCTACCCCTTCCTTTCGTCCTAATGCACTCACTGCGTTCTTTTTTTTTCCAAAATTCATTTTTTTTATTCAGTTCAACTTAAAACTACTTATTACTAGACAAAGAATTCAAACTATCTTAAATCTTAATCACTCACTGTGTCTCTGGCATAAAAAGGTTATAAAAAACCCCTTGAGTAGGTGCAAATTATTAAAAAAAAAAAAACGATTACTTTAAATTTGGATTATGGGGCCAGTTCAACGCCGAATTGAAAAAAGACTAACGGCAACTATTCGGTAAGAGAAGTCTACGAACCCATTCCCGACGGAAAAGCCAAACAGCTACTCGACCAACTGGGCGTGCGTAACAAAGTAGACCTAGTGACTGAGCTGACCCAAACACTTTTACTAATTTAAAGAGCAATGAGTTATACGTTCCCAAAGTCCCGTACTCCAATTCAAAAAAATGAATCAAAACAGTTTTTCAGATTATGCTGTCCAACCTAAATACCTAAACCTAAACATTACTCTTCGTAAACCACAACCGCAATTTTAAACCGTCGTGTTTCAATTCAGAGCTTGACATCTACAAAAGTACATTTGAACACAAGAATAGCCCAGAGATAAAAAAAAAACAGTGTGATGGTATCTAAAGGCTAACCGACAAAAATACCTTCATCAATGGAATCAATGTCTAGCTTTTCGATATTATCCTGTTTCGATTAAACCGCCTATTCCTCTTGCATTTCAAATCCCACTGTTAAGTTATTTATGCGTTGGAGGTTTTTTTTGTTTGAAAAATTTGTTTTGCATGTGTTTACCGGGCGGTTGGTGGCATTTAATTTGAAATCCTAATTTTGGTTTTGAATTTAAATTAAGGCAGATATACTTATCTGCGTTATAGTGTTTTAATGATATGAAAAATAAATGGGATTTGCGAGGGATCGTAAAAAAAAAAAGAAAAAAACAAACAAACATTTGCCACCAGAGAATTCAGCATTTGGCATTCTTTTCATCTGTTTTCGATGTGTTTAATTTATTATTTATTTTGTGGTTGTTTATTTGCCTACCGCGTTTTTTTTTTGTCGGTTTTATTCTGGTCTGAGAATTTTGCTTCCAATTTCATTAAAAATTTACGCCATTAAATGATCATGTATTCCAGAAATTGGGTGTATGGTTTCGAAATATTTTATTTTATTGTGAGAGTGGAAAGTTTTAAATAATTAATTTCATTGGCATTTATCTGTAGAATGTTTTCACCCGTTGGATAGAACAGATAAACAGCAGGACTTTTTCCCATTAAAAGAAAACTCTGCTAATTGTTTTTGCCTAAAATTTGAATAACCCGAGTTTTCATCAGATTTTTAATTTCATTACCTACGTGTTAAAAGATAGTTTGACTTAATATCGTTCCAATGAAACACAATGCAGAGGCACTTTAAAATATTCTAAATTTAGAATGCTACTCGTGCCGGCGCCTGTCTCCCAAATCACTGATAACTTTTTTTCAAACAAAATGGAAAGTTTGCAAAAGACGAATACAGCAGAATAATATTCCATTAAAACACCTACGGTGAATTAATTAAATCAATAAGTTGTAAGGCCACCACTTGCTCTTGCGACAGATATAATTCGCCTCGGCAATAACTCCACAAGATTTTTCAGTTCTGTGGTTGTAATCGCAGCTCATTGTACAATGATTGCGTCTCGAACCTCTTTAACGTTGTCAAATTGGCGTCCGTTAGCTTAAAAAAGTCTAACTAGTATTCCCTAGAAATTTCCTAAAGGATTAAAATTTGGACTTTAAAACGGCCAATTTAGAACTGTTATTTGTTTCTTTTCAAACCAGTCTCTTAGCCTTAGAGAGACGTGGATAGGAGTGTTATCCTGCTGGAATATTCTTCATACAAGAGGTTTGATTTGGTTTTGCAAATTTGTCCAACGTGTCGGGTTAAAAACAGGAAATTCAAATTTGGCCCTAATTTTTGAAGCGAAAAGCTTGTTTCGATGGCTTCAAGCGATATAATTTGAGCTTGTCATGTTGTTAGCTTTTTCTAGCTGCTTCCTGGACTACTTACACATATTGGTACAGCTCGTATAGTTCGCGTCTGAACCTTCTTCTTCTTTTGCTATCGCCGCACACGGGACCGAATAACCGTCGAAGAATTATTGTTTCGAAAGTGAACAGTATCATTTCCCCTGTCTGGTAAAACCAGTTGTCTTGCCAAACTGAAATACCAGCGGTTCGCTGTGATAATTTTTCGCCCGATCTCCACAAAGGCGTCGTTTGTGGGATTCTTGTTCCAAGGAAGGTTAACTACGTAATAACTATTCCGAAATTGCTGGTACCAATAGTGACGTTTTGTCCTAGTCGATGGACAGATGTTCTTATGTTTGTTCTTAGCATGTACTTTGTTTTGTCCTTATTCAGTTCAAGACCAACGAGCTTCTCCGGTTCCTTAATCGCTGTGAAGGCCTCAAGCACAGCTCTCTTGGATCGACCGATGATGTCAATGTCGTCCGCATAGCCTAGGAGCTGGGTGGATATGTTAAAGATAATGTTTTCCTTGCTCACACCTGCCTTGCACACTATCTGCTCCAGGACTATGTTGAAAAAATCACATGACAGCTAATCTCCTTGTCTAAGCCCTGCGCATTCATGAAATAACTCGGATGAGCTGTTACCCATTTGCAGACTGTACTGAGCATAGTTTAGCATCATGCGCCACAGCTGAATCAATTTGTTTGGGATTCCGAATTCAAACATCGCCATCATAAGCTCTTGGCTATCATATGCTGCTTTGAAGTCGATGAAAAGATGGTGGGTTTCAACTTGAAATTCATTTGTCTTTTCCAGAAATTGTAGATGGGGCATATGAAGCTCATCGACAAGTCAGTGGTCATGCATTCCTACTCCCACACTTTTATGATGACCTGGTGCATGCGGCTCATCAAAACATCTCCTCCATATTTAAAGAGTTCCGCAGGTATGCCATCCTATCCGGCGGACCTGTTATTTTTTAGCTTTTGGATGGCTTTTTCTACCTCTTCTGCGCTGGGGCCCCGGGACTGGGTCTTGATTGACTGCTCTTGCTTCTCTTTCGTCATTGACTCGCTCGACATTATGCGCATTCAGTAGTGGAAGTGCTGCTTGAAAACATCTACAATTCCCTGTGCTTCGGTGACTAAGTTTAATTTACTCTTTCGAAGAGCCTGTGTTGTTGTGAAACCAGACGCTAATTGCTTCGAACTTTTAAAGAAACGTCAGGTATTATTCTTTGCCTGTGACTCTTCTAGATCTTTGAGCTGAAAAACTTCGGATGCTCTTGTCCTTCGCGGGGTCTTTTTCTCATTTCTCCATTTTGTCCGGACTCTTCTCTTGCTTTTTTTTCCCGTAGCAGCACGGCAACCGTGCATTTTCCGTCTATATTTTCAATAACGCACATTCAACATCATACCACGGGTTCTTCTTCGGCGGTGGCTAGTGACCTATGATGGTATCGGCTACGTTTTAACTTTGCGATATTGGTTCCACAAGGTGTTGACTTCTGTGGTATTGGGGACGATGGCGGCGGAGAGTCTCTCACTCAGGCGCTCACTGTACGCTCTGGTATTCTCCTGGGTGCTAAGGTAACCGATGTTGAACTTCTTTCTTTGAGCCACATGTGTTTTTGTGATTTGATAATCAAGCTCTAAACTTAGCCACTACCATAAAGATTTCAAAGTCAACGTTTGCTCCTCGGAAAGTGCGCACGTTAAATTGACGTTACACGTCTTGCGTCGATTAGCACATCCGGAGATCGCCAGGTTGCTTTGTAGATCTTTCGTCTTATTATCGTATTACGAGCTGCAGCAAAAGTCGATTAGTCGGAAGCCGTTATCTGTTGTAACTTTATGGAGGCTGTGCTTTCCAATTTCATATTGGTTTGATAAGGGAATATTCTCTACTGCATATTTTCAATGAGTAGTTACTTTGCCATTTGATTAATTCGCTTGTTATTGATACAATTAGATAAGGTATAGCTAAATTTTGAGATGTAGACTATGTTAAGATGATTTCGTCTCTGTATCGTTTGGTTTTTCTGAGACCCTTTGGAATTTATTTAACAAAAAGTGTATTACTCCAATCTCCTTCGACTTCAAAAAAGGATTCAGACAAGACGATGCTCTGTCGTTCTATTTCTTTAATCTGTTCAACTTCTTGCGTATGCCGATGATAATGACATCATGGGCCTTTGTGAGAATTGTGACAGAAGCGGCAAAAATGGGTTTAGCGGTAAATGAGGGAAAAACGAAGTATATGCTGTCTTCGAGGAAGGACACCCAATACCGACACGGCGCGGACAGAACGTCACAATACACGCATACAACTTCGAGGTAGTAAAGGAGTTTGTCTACCTAGGCTCTGCTATAAACACGGGCAATAACACCAGCGCCGAAATCAGACGAAAAATAACTCTTGCTAATGGTTGTTTCTTTGGGCTAAGAAAGCAATTGAGTGGAAAAGCCCTCCCTCGAGCAACTAAGTTAGACTATACAACACACTCATCATCCCAGGTCTTCAGAAGCATGGACCTTGACAAAATCGGATGAATGTGCCTTATACTGTTTCGAGAGGAAAGTTCTTCGGGTCATCTTTGGCCCCATGTGCATTGAAGGGGAAAGGCGAAGAAGATACAACAGCGAACTTTACGGTTTGTACAACGACGTGGCACTAGCCAGAAGGGTCAAGGTCCAGAGACTCAGATGGCTATGTCATTTAGAGCGGAGACCAATGACGTGAAAGGAGAGGAAGACCGCGACTCAGGTGGCGCACGCAAGTGAAAGAGGACCTTAATGAACTTGGAGTGCAAAACTAGAGACAGCTAGCTAGTGACCGAGCTGGCTGGCGGAGACTGTTAATTGAGGTCCAAGTCCACACCGGAATATAGCGCCACCTTGTAAGTATGTAAGTTATACCTCCAACTGAAAACCTTACGCTTTTCAGATCATAGGTACTATTTTCTTACCATATTGATTTAAACATAATTTAATTTTTGTTCAGCAATAATTTGGTAGAAAAAGGTATTCATGCATAATGCTCTATACCACACCTATTGTTGAGAACCACAATGTTTATTTTCTTATATTCATCCGATCAAGATTTGGGCTTCGTTTGACAAATTTGTTCAACTGTAAAATTTCAACTCTTTTAAACAACATTTATATCTATCATCCATCACTTATCCTTAAAATTCCTAACAAGTTCATCGGAACACAATGTTACATACAAACTACAAGATCTAAATCATTATATTAACTCATATATGTATTTACACATACAATTGAGCATACTTGTTTGGTTGAAAAAAAGCATTCCTCCTTAAACAAACGATAACAACGTTTTATAACATTGTGTTGTGGGAAAAAGAATTTTAAGGACTTTATTTTTATGAGAATATTTTGGTTCCATTTCTTTGTACTCCCTTCGGAAAAGATATTTGTGTAGAGGAAAATAAGAAAACTTGCCAATTCAAATAGAAAAGCACACATTCATCGCAAAAGGATTGTTAAAATTATATGGGTACTACAAAACAGCATATTGCTTTTAAAAGATACTTCATACGAAAGATGATATTTCAATTTCTAGTCTGAAAATAAATAAACTATATCCAAAATGCAAAAAGAATACCCTCCCATATCGTTACGCTAGCTCCAAGCTCATAAATTCACAATAAGGATAATAGAGAACCTTATGCTCATGTATGTATGTCTATGTATATCCCAACGGAAGCATGTTTGAAATATTTTAATGCAAACGGAAATAGGAGTATATGTGTAAATTCTTAGTAGTTTAGAATAGGAAATTTATCAAGGAGTAATACGTATAGGAAGTGTCCGTAGCTTAGTGGTTAGCTGCGTTGGCTGCTAAGCAGAACTTCGTTAGTTCGAGCTACTCTTGCCCATAGTTTTTATTTCATCTTTCACGGGCACTACCTCTTGCGAAGAACTGACAAAACTTCCAAGAGTATCATCTGTCACTTAGGCCTCGGCTCTTCAAGAGCTGTCGCACCGTTCTATTTTTTAATAGAAATAGAAATAAACGAGACGAAATATATGCGAAAGTTAATATGAATGGAAGATAAAACTTAAAATACCATAGCCTTTCATTTGAAAAGTGTGTGAGGCTATACCTGAGGCCTGAGACTGGTTTAATTCTATCGCAATACTGAGCAAATGCTGCGCAGCAGCTATCCGGTATCTTAGTCACATAATAAAGATGATATACCAGATGATATACAAGACATAAGATGCCTAGTTAATGGTGCCTCCCGAAAAGCATAAGAATATCCACAAAGTGACCTGGGTATTGCCGCATGAAGTTGTCACGTAAAAAGTGTTTCTCAATTTTGCCGTTCGGGATCGGCATTAACATCACACACACTGAGAGCATTGTCGATGAGTGTAAGCCATTAGGCCTTGGCTCTTCAACAGCTACCTCGCCACTTCTTTTTGATTATTTATTGAGGTTCCAACATCGACTCTGATCACTATGTTTTTGGTGTGATTTTCCGAGAACGGATTGCAAACAGAAGATAAAATGCATCCGCTTCTCAGGCTCGAAACAACACCACTGCCTTGCGCAACGAAAACACCAGTAAGGAGAGGCTATTCCCTTGTCTTACGCCCAATTTCTTGACAAAGCCCTTCTAGCCCTTAAAACTCGGTTTAGTGAAATTATAGAACTCATTTGGGTTCTAAGTCAATTCTTCACCAAGTTCTAACGCCTTAGAACTTCGATAAAATTAGACCCTCGAATTCGGTGGTTTCATTAAAATTTCGTTTTTTCAACGAGCGAAGAGAATTTGCAGATTTCATATCGGACGACGGCGCGGCGTTTGTTGGTAATTAATTATTGTTGGTTTTTCGGTGGACAAAGCTGTAGACACACGGTTTGAGACGGGATCATTAGAGTTATTATTATTTTTTTCTTCAACCAGAGAATCGTCAATAGAAATCTAATCTTGTTAACAAATGGTCCCTATACTTCACCGGTGGCGACAGCTAAAAGAAAGCAAATTTCTAAGTGTAAGCGACTCATCATCAACAATTCTGAGTGCATGTGAAGGATTGGGGGGACAATTTTACGCCGTTTCCGAAGGCGGAAGCACTTTTTTTCTTGACAGTTCATAGGCGAGTATAGGATTCGAACTCCACATTCTGAATAGCAGTCAAAGCACGTAACTAACTCTGTGAAGAAATTGGACGTTAGAGAAATAGTTTTTCAGTTGGTTCGAATCTCAGATTAAACTTTAGATTGATATATAAGTTTAGTTAACAATGGGACTGAATCAAAACAATTTTATTGGCATAATTTAAATCGGTTGTTAAAAGCTTTTTGAGACTTTACTTATTGAAACAAGGGAGATTCAATTTCAAGTAAAGGAATATAATATAGAATTTTTTACTACGAGTTGACTTTTAAGTTTAAAAAAGGATACTAAAAAGCCCCCATACATTTTGACAGATGAGACTAATCAGTATCACAAAAATCAGAATTTTATATAATCCTGGGCACTCATGATAATCTATAGCGAAAGAAAAGTTCTTTGATGATTCGTGGAAAAGACTCAGCACAAAAGATGTTTCTTCCAATTACAGCTTCAGACGGAATTCTACGTAACCTTTAATTCAGAAGAAGCACTAACTTCGTGTATGTGTAAAATGTACGTTCAATGTTGTTTAACCATAAACATTAGCTCAATTGTTCAATATAACATAATGGATCTCGTGGAAGTATTTTGAATTTTAAATTCTGTTGAGTGCTAAAGTATTATTTCTTTTATTTCGCTACCATTTTTATTCTCATCACAAAATGGATTCGAATGCAAAAACACAATTTTGACTTTGGAACTCAATATCTCGGACGAAAACTTGACTCACAAAAAAAATAAATAAGGCAGAATTGAAGAACGGATTAAATTTTCGACACAAAATCTCTAAATTCTTATGTCACAGTTTTCGTGTTTAAAGTCTTCCGAAACGGCTTGACCAATTTTGATGAAATTTCAAATGTATGAGAATAGGTTTGAAGCAATTTTTACACTCGTAAGTGTTAAGGGTGGTTCACGACAAACATTATTATTTTTTGTTTTTAACTTCGGACGTGCGTTACGTTTTTTTTCAGCTCAATTATCTCGCAAACCACTTATCGTATTGTCATAAAATTTGTCTCATTCGACACGGTATTGTGTTGTTAAGGGCTGATTAGGTTTTGAGCGAAGTGGTTTTTTAAAGGCAATCAAAAATCTAAGACAAACCTAATAGAATGAAAATTATGATAATTTATGCAATAATTTCAGCAATAATGCAAAAATCTTATAGTTAGTGTGAAAAAAAAAAACAATTTTCAGGAGTATCATAGACTATATTTGATTACTAGCTGTTCCTGCTGCTTTTAATTTTCGGAAATACTAATCCGATTAGAAAAGTTCTTTCACTAATAGAAAACTATAATATTCGGGAGTAATTTTACTGTGGAAAGTAGTTGTGGATGAGTAGGATGGATGAGATGGAATTTGACATTGAAAACTAACGAGCGTGTACATTGTCAACTATACAACGAAAACAACTACTGTTTTCACTTATTTTTCTACTCTGAGAAGTTAGTCGTGTTGACTACATGGATCGTACTCATATTTTTTTTGTTATTATTTGTTTTATGGTGTGGCATTAAAAAATACATTTTGTCCTAAATTTGCGACCTCCGACCACCGATTCCTATGTACCAAAATTTAATGGAATGTTTAGGTAGTGGTGTAGGAGGGATGTGGCCAGGGTAGCGGGTAGTGGTTAAGCGGGTAGCGTGGAAACAGGATAACGGGGATCAGTGTAGCCTTTAGCGGGTAGCGTATAACGGGTAGTGGGTAGAGTTGTAACGGTGTAGCGGGTAGAGTGGTAACGGTGTAGTGGGTAACGGGATAGCGGGTAATGGATTAGTAGATAGCTGAGTAGCGAGTGGGGGTAGTGGGATAATGGGGTAGCGGTTAGTGTTTGGGTAGCGGGGTACAAAAACCTAGGTCTTTTATATTTGAGGCAGTACGAAGTCTTGACCCGGTAGACTCCGTACTGCTGGTATCAATAAAAAATAATAAAATACATTGCATCTTCAATCTTTTCTATCGTTCTGAAAAAAAAAAACAATAAAAAAAATGCACTTTAAAATATTTCATAAAAATTGTCGTTATTTTGGGCGCAGTGTCATAAGTCCGTAAGTCATAAGTTCGTAAAGGACTTTTGACCCACTTTGGTAGGTCAAAACTTCATAAATTGATTATGAACCTATAACTCACGTAAGTGAGTCAAAAGTACGTCAAAATTTCTGATGGAATTCTGACCCCAGCTAAGGGTGAGTTAAATCGATAATTTTTTTTTTGCTTATTCCGAGCGGTGGAGGAAAATAAGTCCACGGGACCTAACTCCAATGCGGGATTTAGTTTCCACCAAGTGAAGATTTGGTCCACTTTTGTAAAGTGGTTTACGGTGAGGATTAAAATCCTTAACCAATTAGTGGTTCTAGTTCCCTTCGAATGTGAAATATACTGCCATCTAACCAGACAAACTTAAGTAAGAATTCAAGTACTGAGCAATGTTAAAATGAGTTTTTAAGACTCTGATCTTATGTTTTTAAATCAAAGAACCTAAATCATTCAGAAACACAGTCATACCGAATTCAGTTCTCAAAATTCTAAAAATATGAATATGTGAATGGCCCAATATATTTGATTAATAGCTTATGTTAGGTGTCGACTAAATACATTTTTTAAGCTGTTTCATTCTATTTTAAAAAGTAACCACTACACAATTACACATCCTATAATGCATAGAGAATTTTTCAAGCAGATTCATTTTGGGCATCTTTTTTTACAAGAAACTAAATTTTTGTATTCTAGTCTCAGAATTTTTGAGTAAAATTGTAACGAGTCATGAACTTAAGAATGAATTCAAACAGACCAATCTACCGTCATATAAAGTGTAAG
>CAKKXW010000005.1:23799435-23828235 GCA_920937365.1 Sphaerophoria rueppellii | reverse complement strand
GGTTATAAACACTCCTTTTGGCCTTTTCCTGTTCGATTAAGCAACGAAGTAAGAAGTGGGTCCAGCCCCATGGCATCGAGCAGTCAGATACCAGGACTTCAAATTGAACAGCAGAAAACAACCACGCAGATGACTGAATCCACAGCTACGCCTACACTCAGACGTACGGGAAGGATAAGGAAAAAACCAGTCTTGTTTCCAGCTGGGGATATAAGGCAAATAAAGTCTGAGGGAGTGATGTAATAACACCTTTAATTAAGTTATTGGCAGCAGTGCTTGCCTTTTTAGATTGTCATTCATTTAACTGTCATCTTATTATATTTCGTCACTTCCTTTCTAACCTTAAACCCGAGCTTACCTCTTTACATTTTTAAGTTATAAGTTATACAAATAATTGAAATAAATCTTTGCAATCATTGAAGTATTGAACCATCTCTTTTAATCACAACATTTTGAGCATTCAACATTATTTTTTCATTCAATGGGATGCGATAAATGCTAAATTTGATAGCAAATTGTATTTTGTAACTCTAATAAAACCGCTCTTTTCAACGACTAAGGGATTAAATTACTCCTCTTTTAAATCAATCTTTATCACACGGCAAAAATTCCTCCTAATAATAATTGGTTTCAAAAGTTAATTTTTGTGACATGGCGGCCGGCGTCAAAATTCATGAGTTCTGAAATATATATTTTTATTTTTAGCAAAAATAAATTGCAAAATAAATTTATAAATAAATTATGGGTGTGGTTGTTTGACTTAAAAATGAAAAAAAAAATCTATGTTTAGTTTTGCCAAAATATAAACACACCGAAATATCAATTGAATATTGATAATTAATATCAAGTTATATTTTTTAAAGGGTAATTCGTGGGGTTTGAGGTAAATTATAACATAAATTGGATCGTTAACTAAAAGTTTCTACTATCGGTTTAGGGAACAATTCAAGATAATTACTCTTTGAAAATGATATCATTGATGTGGTGGATGGGTGTGGTAGGATCTGGGGGCTGTATGCTGTATCTTTTTCTACACATTAAGTGCTTACTTTACCTCCAAGTGGTAACCAACGGGTAATGCTTATATCACTAGATATAACTTGCGATACTTGTAAGCGCAAGTGCAAAACGGAGAAACAGAAGCACTTAACCAACGGCCCTACGAGGGGCTAACAACCCCTTCACAGTGAAATACTTGATAGTTATGAGAGAGGCACCAGCCTCCGATAATGACCCGCCTCTTATGGTAACCAGACCCGGAAAGACAACGAACTATGCATTGAAAGTTTGTACATGGAATTTAAGAACGATCTACACTCCAGGTGCAACTAAAAAACTTGAATCTGTCCTCACGCAGTATAAGGCCTCGGCCACGCAGTAAGCGGCTTAGCGGCTAAGCGGCTAAGCGGCTGAGCGGCTAGCGGCAGAGTGGCAGCTCTAAGCGACGCATGGCCAGGCACTGAGCGACTGCATTTGAGCGATTAGTAGTTAAAATGCGGTTGTCAAGAACAGTTCGCCGTATTTTACTGTCGGAAAATCGTTTGTATGTGTACAAATTACTTAAACGTATACAAAAAAAGAAGACGATTTGGTGTTCATCCGATGAATCAATTAAGATCGGAATTTGGAGAATTAAATCATTTATTTTTGCATCTTCAAACATTTCCAGATAGATTCTGGCAATATCTACGTATGTCTATCGAATCTTTTGATTTGCTGCTTGAAAAAGTGCGTCCTTTGGCCATCTTTGCTTCTTGGCGCTCAAAACAATTAAAACAGGTTTGGTTGCTGAGCGGCGCCGCTTAGCCGCTCAGAATTGTGTTTCGCCGCTCGCTCATAGCGTGGCCGCTTCTATGTGATTTCATATGTTTTATTTTTTTTCCGCTCAGCCGCTTACTGCGTGGCCGAGGCCTAAGACAGAGATTACTGCGATCCTGAAAATACGTAGATAGGATCAGGGACAATGAAAAGAAGAAATTGCGACATTTATTACAGCTGTAAGCAAAGAATGCACATATTTGAATGCAGATTCGTCGCAGCAAATCGGCTTGGATCGAAAATCATGGATTTCAAGCCAATTAGTGATCGTCTTGCTGTAATCCGCATCAAGGCCACTCTACAAAACATCAGTATAGTATGTGCACAAGCCTCTACCGATGATGGTGAGGAGTCTAGCAAGGTGGATTTTTACGAATTCCTGGATAGAGCCTACGGAGCCAGTCCAGAGTCGTCAAAATCGTACTCGGAGATTTCAATGCAAACATCGGGAAGGAAGACATCTTTGGCGGATTAGCCTCCAGCCTCCAGCCTTCACGAAGTTACAACAGATAACGGCTTCCGACTAATCGACTTCGCTGCAGCTCGTAATACGGTGATAAGTAGCACTAGGTTTCCAAGACGAAAGATCTACACAGCAACCTGGCAATTTCTGGATGGTCGAACCACCAACCAAATCAACCATGTGCTAACCAGCGCAAGGCACGCATCCAACATCTTGAACGTGCGCACTTTCCGAGGAGCAAATGTCGACTCTGACCACTTTCTGGTAGTTGTTAAGTTAGGTGCTCGACTATCAAACGATAAAAGAACACGTGCGGCCCAAAGAAAGAAGTTCAACATCGGGTGCCTTGGCACTCCGAATAATGCCAGAGAGAGAGACTACAGTGAGCGCCTGAGTGAGCGAAGAGCGACTTTCCGCCGTTCCCCCAAATATCAGAGATGCCAACACCTTGTGGAACCAGTATCGCGAAATAATAAAAAATGTAGCTGACACCACCATAGGTTATCAGCCATTCCCGAAAAAGAACTCGTGGTATGATGATGAGTGCGCGTTATTGAAAAGAGAGACGGAAAATGCATGTTTGCAGATGCTGCAACGAAAAACAAGAGCAGCAAGAGAAGAGTACCGAATGAAAAAGAGAAATGAGAAAAAGACCCTGCAAATAAAAAACAACACCGGGCGTTTCTTTAAAAGGCCGAAGGCAAAAACTACCGAAGTATATCCCTGCTTAATGTTGCATACAAAATCTTATCCAACGTGCTGTGTGAGCTTCTTAAAATTATCTACAGCGGCGCAGAGTGCTGGACGATTAGTAAGAAAGGGTAAACGGAACTGGGCACTTTAAAAAGAAAAATTCTTCGACGGATTTTCGGTCCTGCATGCGACGATGGAAAATGGAGAAGAAGGTTCAACCGCGAGCTGCACGAGCTGTACCAAGAGGTGAATGTAGTCCAGAAAGCCAATTAAAAACGACTACAATGGCTCGGCCACATCGAGCCCAATGGACGACAAACAACGTTCCAGCCACGATAGTCTTCTCTTCGCAGCCTCTAGATTTGATAAAAAACGAATTTAGAAAAATAAAAACACACTGGGAAATGCATGCCAGGAAATCCCTGTTAAAAATCTGCTGTGTCTGTCTCAGTCTGAGATTCTACATGTATTACGAGCCGGTTAAGAAGAAGTAAGTTATGTAAGCTGGGAATCAAATTCTCGGAGAGTATTGCGGTTTACATAGCTCGATTGTGTTCTTCGAATCGCACTTAAACATATTTTACGAAACGTTGATTGTAGATGTGAAGTCGTTGTTGAGGTTTGAGTTTTTTCCTGATGATTTCCCAATGATGACAAAGCAGTTTGATAGGAATTACGCGTATTAAAAATCACCAATCAATATCCTGTAATTCAGAACGTAAAAGAAACCTCACGAAAAAGAGCCACATAATATTTGAACGCTCATAGACCAGACTAAAGGCTTTCGACAACTTCGGAGCAATTGCATAACATTGACAGTATATCCTTACCGCTCCTACAAAATAAATGTTTGTCTTCCACGCTTCGATGGGTATACTCTAGCAAGTGGTATTCAAGTCAAACTCTCTTAACATGCTTAACTTACAAAGAACAAACACAGACATACAGCCACACTCAAAAATAATTAGATACATCTGAGCATTCCATTATCCTCAACCATTAAAGTTAAGGCAGTTGGCAGTTTTGTGTGAACTTTTAGCTAGCAATTTCCCAGTTAAATATAATTTTCATCAAGAGCCACTTTAGAGCTCTCAAGTTCTATTACACTGTACAAGTTAGTTTGCATGTATTTTGGTGTACGTAAACTGTACATCCTGCTCTATAGAGTTAATTAACTCAACAAATTCTTAATGTACAGTTCTATCTTCTCGCACGCATCCTAACTGTGTAGTTGTTTCGTTTGTTAATTTAGTTCAATATTTGGCCGACAAAACTTTGTCTAATTAACATCCAAGTGCAAAAGCCACTTAGACTTCTAGTTCGATTGGAATCAGGCCATTGACATCGAAAAACCGTAAAAACCAAGAAATCAATCTGTTCAACAGAAGGCTCCTCCACAAATTTCAAATCCCCTCGACATTCATTTTACCATTTGATACACTATCGGGAATGGTTGGGCGTATGGAAACAATATAGAGTTCATAATACTGGCGGTGAAGTATTTGAACTTTACATTTTGTCCGCGTCGATTGACTTATGAATGCTATTGAAGCGAATGCGTAAAAAAACGTATGCATACGGAAAAGATGCTCATCTCATAACAGATGTGGCATCTTAATGGGAAAGAAGATTGCCGCAAGAGTTGCCAGACTTTATGGTTTTTTTTTTTCCCAAAGTTTTTCTCGTTTTAGGAACTTTCAAACAATTTTTTTGTCAAAAATTATGGTTTGGATTGAAAAACACTTTCCGAGTGAATAAAACAACTACCTGCTTGTTAGAGCTCTGGCAACTCTACCCATAGCGCACACTCTATTCTTTATCATCGTCATCATTATCATGCGTTTTGCATTTCGTTTATATTTTCAATAAACAAAACTCTTGATTGGTATAAGTGCGTCATTGGAGCATTTGGATTGTCAGGCGGTGCGTCTGTCGATAACTTTTTTCCGGTTCGCTGGAACTGCATACATGTGGGAGTTTCATCCAGCCATGTGAGATAAATCTCTCAATCGTTGTGTATCTGGAATATATGCATTTCATTTCCAGCATTCAAAATTTAACGATCGGGGGATATATATGGGTTTAAATAAATGTGCATTAAACATGACTGTAATACATTCCATCAAGAATAGGAAAAATTGGCACATGGAGTCATGGGACTCATTGGTTATGAATGTTTGTCGTTATTAGGACTTTTAATTGTTTGTTTTTATCGAGCGTGTGGATAAATTTATGTTCTTTGCCTAATTGACTACTGCAGCGACTGCTACCGGATTTATACTTGAAATAGGGACTAGATTCAGGAAGAAAGTCAAATTAATGAGTGCCTCACGGCAATCTTCATCGCAGCTACATTCGCCAACATCGATGCCATAGCGCCCATGTCCCCACCGGGAAAAATAGGTAAAGAAACCAAAGTAAGCCTCAAAGAACTTTTCCACACTAGGACCCAACTCTAATAGCGGTTTAAGGCCAATCGAATTTGCTCTACGAAAAAGTT
Source organism: Sphaerophoria rueppellii (assembly GCA_920937365.1). Classification (NCBI taxonomy): domain Eukaryota; kingdom Metazoa; phylum Arthropoda; class Insecta; order Diptera; family Syrphidae; genus Sphaerophoria; species Sphaerophoria rueppellii. The sequence goes on along the minus strand of CAKKXW010000005.1, from coordinate 23,822,761 downwards.
CTCAGAAGTGAAGAGAGAGAGGGAGAGATAGAGAAAGATCTTGCGAGGCAAGGAGTTAATCAGGATATCATAGAGGAATAAATGACCAAACCGCACGAGTTTAGGAGATGAATGACAGTTGCGAATGTTTCTCCATCTGATGTAGAAAACGCAGACCTGCAGTTCCGCCTTCCCGGTCTTGTGTAATTAGATGCAGTCGCTTAAGCTCTAAGACAGCAGGAGATGGATTCGTATGACAGAGTCGCGAAACTCTTCCTTATTTTTTATGATTTCGAAATCAAATTGTGGGCTTGAGACAAGGCGGTGCAATGTCATGCGATTTCTTCATTCCTGAAATAAGTCACGCCAAGACATTATCGGAAAAAAATACCATCCAAATCGATACCAGTGGTGCGTTGGGTGCCAAGACAATGGGTTCGACGATTACTTAATTACTTACTTACTTATATACTAAAGGTGGCTCATAAATTCCGTTGTGCACTGGGGCCTCAACCAACAGTATTAGCCAACCAGTTCCGTTCCTTTAGCTAACTGTCTCTAGTTTTGCACTCCAAGTTCTCCTCAACTTGAGTGAGCCACCTGAACCGTGGACTTCCTGTACTGCTTCGTCCATTGGGAATGGACCTTCTGGCTAGGTCCGTGTGGTTGTACAACCCATAAAACCTGCTGTTGAGCCTCCTTCTTCATTATCCATCAATGCAAAAGGGGCCGTACATAACCCGAAGAATTCGCAACAGCACTTTTATCGCATTTTGTCAGTGTCCCACTGTCCATGCTTCCATGCACCATACAGCAGGACTGAGATGATGAGGGATCTATATAGTTTCACCTAAGTTGATCGAGAGAGGTGGCTTTATCACTGATGGCTGACGTTATTGCGGAACCTAGGTAGATAAACTCCTCTATGTGAGATCAAAATCTAACACCCTGTTCAAATAAAACTTCTTGCATGTATGCATGCACATAAGAAAAGAATGTATGTACATAATATTCTCTCTCTGTCTTCTGTTTATTCAAACAGAACTAACTGTTATTATTATTTGTTGCATCGCATCGCATGACAAGTATAGTCCCGTTTTAAATCATTCTCGGTCGTTTTATGTATTTTAAAAATAAAATTGTAATAAAGATCTCGAGCAGTGAACATCGCCTAGTGGTTTTATAATTTATTTAAAGCGTATTACATCAGTTTCTCAATGATGCTGTATTCTTCTGACTTTTGGAATAAAGGTAGTGCCTACGGTATTGACGGTGGAGTCTTGCTCTATGATGATGTTAAAGAAATCGCATGATAATGCATCACCTTCGCCTTGCCTGAATTCTTTTTTGACATCGAATGATTCCATAAGCTCGTTGTCAACCTTGATGGAGAAGCGTGAATCCTCCACCATAATTTTGTACAAACGAACGAGCACGTGTCTATAGATACTTTCAAACAAGGCCTAAAAATCGATTTGGAGTTCATAGGTTTTTTGAAGGGTCTACCGCAAAGTGAACATATGTTCGATGGTTGACTTTAGTCTGGTCTGAAGCCACATTGATAAGGCTCAATCAGATTATTGACGAAAGGCTTCTGAAGTTAACGATGCTGATTCCTCTCAAGTTGATCTTCTTCAGGATCGGGCGAACACGGTTAATTACGGTGAGACGAAATATTGCTGTCAACAAGAAAGAACCGACATCAGAGGCACCAATAATAGCTTTAAATTTGAGGTAGTCAGTAAAGACTCTTATCATCTCCGTTCTAACTCAATAGAAAAGGAACGAAAGGCACACAGGTCGATTACCTCAACTACCTTGATATGAAAGACCGGAAGGAGCTAGATAATCACCGAGCTGGGTGGAGACACTTGAGGGATGAGGCCCTGGACTTAAGCGCTTTTCTGAAGACTTAAGTGCAATCACATTTCATTTTGGATCGAACTATATGGAAAAATAAATTATTAAAAACAAAACGTCAGATTTATAACATCTTGTTATCACTTCTATCCCAAGAAAAAAAACGACTTCTCTCTTAAGCTCGTCCGCCTTTTAAACTAGACAAAATTGGCACGCAAGGATTCATAATTAGCTCGCCCACGAATGTGCCATTTCCATCATTAGAACTCTCATCGTGCTGCATGCCATTCGTGCTTTTTGACGAAAAAAAATGTGTGTTATAAGATGAGAGAGGCAAACTACAAAATCGTGTCATATCATTGAAACCAATCTGACTGCGAATCTAAGGTAATTGAAAGTTTTTTTTCTCCTTTCACAGTGCTTGATAGTTCATCCTCCGTGTAGCCTCGTTTTAATGAGAGACGACAGTTCAGAGAATTTTTTTATTTTGGTTGTGGATTGCAGTTCTTCTTTTGAGCAGAATGATGCAGTGAAATGTTTAGGTTTATGTTTTATTTAATTTTTTGTTTCTGTTTTCTGAGCGGACACGCTTCGCATAATGATCAACCTCATCTCTGAGTAGAACGATTCGTTGACATTAAGTGTCGTTGTCGTTGTTGTCATCTTCAACATTGACATAACTTATCATCAGCTATCGTTGCATTAAGCTGGAACGGCAACATGTAGTGGAGGTGGAGGCGATTTTGTTTTAATAGGGTTGAGTGTGGGCTTTGAGAAAAGTAAGAGAAATATAAAAACCCGTGCACAAAGTTAGCCTCCTATCTTCATCATCATTATGAAGATAATTATTGACAAGTTGAACATCCGCATAGAATTAGGGACATTGCAGGTAGTCTTGTGGGAAATTAGTTTGTCTTAGAATAGTTCTTCTTTGTGGAGATAAGGAAGTCGAGAAGAAAATAACGATATCAATAATATTCTGACCCTCATCTTAATTTGACTTAGTTTACAAAGCTGCAAAGATCTTAATTCTTAAAGCATAACTTAGCTTGTGAAAGCTTTTTCCCTTAATTTCGGTTCCTTCAATTTCAGTAGAACACCGAAATGGTAACCTAGTAACTTCAATGTTGGCTTCCGGTTGGTCAATCGACTCGACGGACTCGACGCTATATAGACATGAACCTTACCATAGCCCCACCTTAAAATCGCACGATCTAAGCGGCCGACTGACCGGCCTCAAATGAGAAATAAACTGTTCATCCAACTCACACCTCAATCGATCCATTCTAACGCCTACAATCCGCACCAAACAGTGACTTCTTTTTTGATGCATTGGTAGATCTTGCAATGCTTCTGGCAGAAAGGTAGGGGTTGTAAAGGAGGAGTCGTTGTACATAGGTTTTTAATTTTTGAACATTATATTGATTGGGAAAGATAGAGTATGGAAGGAAGTTCCACATTCGCGTAGTACGGCTTGAGAGTGATTCTCTGTACTTAGGAATACGTCCGAAGTTGGGCACCAGAGCAGACCTGAGGATATTCCTAAAAGCGCGAGTATTACGCGAACTGTTTATTGGAGGTGCCTCCCTCCAGAGCACTTACTGTAGAAGTAACGGTAGAACAGAGAGCGACATAAAACGTTACGACGCGTCGTAAGGGTCAAAAGGCTTGATATCCCTGAGCAGACAAAAATAAGCTCTACAATTGGAGTTATAACAGGACACTGCCTCATAGGTAGGCATGCTCTGAGGCTAGGGGTCTACACTTCTGTAGAAGCTGCATGGACGAGGAGGAAGAGGAAACATTCCAACACCTTCAATGTACATGTCCAGCACTCTCCATTAAAAGGAATAACTATCTCGGTTATTCATTCTTCGATAATACCAGTTAACTGGCAACGATTGACACAAAATGTGTCTCTAACTTCATTAGAAGGACGAATTGGTTTGTTTGAGTCTATTGAGTGAGTCAACAACCACTAGACAGCCATTACAACCTAACCTATAACGAAGGAAGCACACATCAATACCGGAAGCACGCATTTTCCATAAGAGAGCCTTTGAAATATCAAGTGCAACAATCGTACTTTCTCCAAAACGAGATAAAGATTTGTTTCACTGTTCGGTGAGATAAACCATCAGATCACCAATGGACCTGTTGCTGCGAAAGCCGTACTGCCGATCATTAAGAAGCTTTCGGTCTTCTAGATATTTCTTAAGCTGATACTTTATCAGCGTTTCCATGACCTTAGAAAGAAGGGACGTTAGTGCAATTGGACGATAATAGGAGGGAGAGGAGGGTTCGTCTTTTTTGTTGAAAGGCTGGACAAATGCTGTTTACCAACAACTCGGAACGATCCCAGAAGAATAGGATAGATGGAAAAGCGTACGCAATGGTTTTGCCAACGTTGAAGAACACCTCTTCATAACAATAGCAGAGATACCATCCGGACCGGCGGATTTGTGTATGTTGAGATCTTTTAGGACCCTCGCAACAGCAAGTGTGCTGAAGAAGATTTGTTCCATCGAATCATTGACTCTCTCAAGAACTGGGGGAGTCACGACACTCTCTGGCACCGAAAAGTTGCCAGTTCTGCCTAGCAGAAAGGTTAGCTTTCGCGAGGGAGCTAACGACTGAAGTGTCATCATCAACGAGCGTTGGGACCGAGGAAGAAGAAGAATTCTTTATGTGTTTTCACAAATTACCAAAAATATTTACTGCCTTTGGGACATTGCAGTATTTTTTGCCTTAGTTTTTGATCATGTAAAAATTTAGTCGAACGAACATGGATATTTCAGTCCTTCCTGGCTTGTTTAAACTTGTTTAGGATTTGTTCAGTTGGGGTGGCTCTAAAACACCGAAACTTTATATTTTTTTTTCTGATAACCTCTTTACAGCTTGACTTAATCCATGACTTTTCAAACACAATGTTTGATGCTTTAAATCCTATTCAGGATAAAAGTTTTCACTCCCAAAACAATCTGTTCTTCACTCCAAATACGGCAATTTTGCTTGTTCACGTATTCATTCATTCATCTAGAAATATACTTCGTCGCTGAACACACACACGAAAGTGGATCACTTTCGGTTATGAGGGTAAGACCATTTACCTTCGAGGTAGTTGGGGTCTTTATCTACATGTGATCCGCTATAAATTCAGACAACGACACTTGACCTTGTCAAACATCGGATGAAACCGCTTTGGGCTGCCTCAGGAGAAAAATTCTTCGAGTGATTTTTGGTTCCGTCTGTATAAATAGCGAATGGAGACGAAGATTTTACCAGGAATTGTACGAGCTGTTTATCGATACTGAACGGCGATATGAAAATAATGCTCTGGCCCCTAGAGTCTTCGAATACAACGCGGAAGTACATAGCAGAAGATGAAGCCCGCGACTCAGGTAGAGCACACAAGGGTTAGAAGTACTCAACCAACTTTGCCTGCGATATTGGAGACTACTAGCCATAGACTGAGCTCGCTGAGGCGCTTGTTGAATAAGACCCTGGCCCGGGACTTAAGCGCCACTTTAACCAAGTAAGTTAGTAATCTCGCGCTGCAGCAAAACATTAATTACTTGCAAGCCGAGCTAATCAAACTTGAATTACTATCACTTCACCAACTAATCCCTTTAGTTATAGTGGACATGTGGAAACAGGAGGACTGATCGATAGAGGAAGTATCCAGTAAAGGAAACCTCACAGCCAGTTCACTTTACCACTACCACTGATTAATTAAATTAATGGCCTTAAACCAAGTAGATATTCTCAACCATGGAGAGTTTTACGAGCTTGCTAATTAAAACTTTGAAAACCTAAATTTTATAAGAACTATTCGACACACAATCGAAAAACGAGAAGACACTGAAGTAGAGAGAAAATATTTGATTGCAAGAAAAGTTTAAAAATAGGGACTTGAGCTTCTGTTCGTGGCGATTGAGGCCACCATTTTTAATCAGCAACATCACCTCTTCCTTTTAAATCGACAACACATATACATACATACATTTCAGCATTTGTAGTCTCACTATACAAAAGGACCACATAAAAGACTGCGACAAAATTTTGCATTTGTTCGCTGAATGTATCAATTTTTCATTCGAGAAAATCCTCTTCGAAACAAAAATATGCATGCAAAAAAAAAAACATAAAGTTGTGAAAGCATGCAAACTTTTCACACAAATATCTCGGGAACAAAGTCCAATGAATAAAAAAATCCCCAGCGAGAGAAATGTGGGGCTGGTCCGCACCGATACCCAAGTTCTGCGCTTCCGCTCCTCGAGAGAGGCAAATTTATTGAAATTGGAATTTTATGCCGCCGACAACAGCACGGGCGGCAGCAGCGGCAGCGGTAGCCAGCATGATGATAGTGCAAACATCAAATAGCCGAAACACCACACATCCGACCACTATAGCAGAGCAACCACTACCATGTGGATAGCCAGCAAATTTGGTTGGCTTTTAAACAATCTCTTTTTTTCGTTCTCTTTGCCATTTAGCGATAATATGACTGTCATTGGATTAGCATTTAAAAAACAGTACCGTGGCGAGTTAAATTCACAAATTTCCTTCCCTTCCACACAATGCTTTATTCTGACAAAGCCAACATTTTATTTTTTCCATTAGATGTCGCCACAAGTGCTATGCTGGTTGCCGCCAGTTGGCTTGTTGTGGGTTTGCACCACATTTTTTAGCTGTTGACATGTGTGTGTGACTTTAGTTCAATTTATACTATCATAGGAGATGTAAAGTGCACTGAACTCAAGTAACAAGCTGGCAGGAAAACTATATGACATCAAAGAAAAAATTAAAAAAGGACCAAAAGTCCATCGTACATTTTTTTTATCTAGAAGATGTGAGAAAAAAAAATGTCAACTTAATGTTGACGTATGCTTTACCAAAAACACTGCAGGGTTACAAAAACAAAACACACAAAAAGGGGGCTACAAATGTCAGCATGTTCATTAGAAAAAAAGGAAAATATTTTGAGGATGCTCGTAAAAAGTTGCAGACATTTTGGTTCTCTATTATCATGGCATGGGACATAGCCATTAATAATTGCATGTACAATTGTACATACATGCATAACCGAGCATATTAGATAACACAATAGGAACAGACAAACATATTTATGAGATTTGAATAAAGTATACCTAAGTACAAATTTCTTAGAATTTTCGGATTTGTTTAACCGTTAAAAGGCGGATATAACCGCCAACCAGGGAATGCGATGGGATGGGCCGGCCAAAAGGAAGATGAAAAACTGCGATATCTACTACGCCAACTGCTGCAGAGAACAACAACAGCGTCTGTTTGGATGTGGTTTTTTCGTTGGAGGCAGGCTTAGGCAGCATGTCCTAAGCTTCAGAGCACTCAACGAGCGCCAATGAGCAGTCAACGAACACTAAAGACAAGTTCTACGAGCTCCTCGACAACCCATATGAGCAATGCCCTAACTTCGACGTAAAAATCGTCTAAGGGGATTTTAAAGCCAAAATAGGCATAGAGGATATCTGTGGTGGATCAGTCGTAAAACACAGCCTGCACGAAAAAAACTCCGATAACGGATCCATTCTTATTGATTTTGCAGGGGGGCGAGTAGCAAGTGTGCGTTTCCCACATCTCAACATCCACAAGGGGACCTTGAGGTCTCCAGACCACTCAACTGTCAACCAGATTGATCATATAGCGATCGACGCGAGACACTCTTCAACCATTATTGATGTCCGAAACTTAAGAGGGGCCAATATCGACTCGGACCACTACCTTGTTGTAAGCAAGGTAGTGCAACGGATATCTGAACCAAAGCCAAAAACAGGTAGTGCCAGAAAAAACTTAACCGTCGGACGGCTACAATCGCAAGAGATCACCAGATCCTTTTTCGATCGAGTATCAAGTAACCTCATGTGAAATCCGCTACAACCAGCATCAACTATTGAGAACCAGTGGCAGTATTGCCAGGAAACCATTATGGATGCCTCTGATGTGCTGAGTTTCACGCGGTCACCAAAACTAAACCCCTGATTTGATGATGAATGCAGGCGGGTACAACTGCACAGCTCGGGAGCTCTACGAGCAGAAGAGGAGAGAAGAACACAAGCTTATTTATTTTATTTATTTATTTATTTTCGGTATGCACTTACACATTCAGATATTATAATCTTATAAGTTAGTGAAAGTTTGTGGATAACATTTAGATTAAGTAGTACAATGATAATACATAAAAATAAAATAGTGAGAAAAATAATAAATTATAATTAAAAATATATCCATAAAACAATAATAAGAAATAATAGTTCAACAATATGAAAGAGAAAGAAAAACAGCGGAAAAGGAGGAAAAAAGAGTACAAGATAAAGAATATAGCAGATGGAAGTTGAAGAAGTTAGTTGCTTTGATTGGAGAAGAAGATAATAAGGTTATTATGAAATGTGTGCAGGTCACTAATGTCTCGCAAATTCGAGGGGAGTGAGTTCCAGAGGCGACATGCAGCTATAAAGAATTGTCTTTCGGAGGTCAGACAAGAAAAGCGTGGTAGTATTACATTTACAGACCTATTGGACGTTGACATCCGGATTTTTTCAAACAGATAGCCCGGTTGATGTAGTTTTAAGATTTTAAAGAAGAGGATTTATGTTCGAAACTTGATGAAATTATCAAAAGGCATTTTGAGGAGGCTCTGTTGCAGATGTGAGACGTGATCATACCTTATTAATCCGTAGCGTATGGTACTATTAAAGGCGACTCTTAATTTATTTTTACTAATGGATTTGCAGTTATAAAAAATTTCGCAACCATATGTAAGTACCGGTATCACCAGGGTCTTAGCGAGCATTATTCTGGTTTGAAAAGGTGTAAATTCTTGAGCAGTCCACAGTTGTCTTAACGTCCCATAAGTCTTACCCACTAATGAATTGATATGGTCATTCCATGTTAAGGTTCTGTTAAATACTACTCCGAGATTTTTAGATGTGTTGACGAATTCTAGTGCAGTTCCGTTCAGAATAATGGAGGGGAAGTATGAGATGTCTAATTCTCTCTTAGAAATGACTAAGCATTTACATTTATTTGGGTTGAGAACTAGGCCATTGCACGAAGCCCAATTGTGTATCCTGCTTAGCTCAAGGTTAAGAATTGAAGCACAATCTTCGATAAGACCTAAAGGACAGCTTCGATAAACTTGGATGTCATCTGCATAAAAGTGCTTCGAGGCCGGAGTTATAATGTACGCTATTTCGTTAATGTACAGAGAGAATAAAAGTGGGGACAAAATTGATGCTTGAGGAACTTCTTGTTATACAAGAAGAAACTCTGACTCATTGTTATTCACGCTTACGGCCTGCTTCCTGTGGCTGAGAAAAGATGAAATGATAGCGTCGGAAGATAAATTAAACCTCTCACGTAATTTATGCAGGAGAACGGAGTGATTTACCATGTCAAAAGCCTTGGAAAAATCTAATAGGACTAAGAATGTTACGTCGCCTTTGTCAAGTTCAACTCTTATGTCTTATGTTGTGCAGCTATGGTGTGAACGAAAACCTGATTGGATGTCAACTAAGAGGTTGTTGCGGGAAATAAAGTCATTTAGCTGTTTTTGCATTAAGCGTTCGCAGACTTTTGAAAGGAAAGGGAGTATTAATATGGGCCTGAATTCATCACATAGCGAGGTTTTGGGAATGGGAATAATTTTGGCCTTTTTCCACTCAACTGGAAAAATTCCAGTAGTAAGCACCGAATTGATTACATGAGTGAAATAGGGCAGAAGCAGTGGTAATATGGCCTTTAGAAACATTCGATTCAATTCATCGACTCCAACGGCAGAGGATTTCACTGCAATAAAGCTTTCAACCACGTCAATACTGCTCACACAGGCGAAACTAAACTGCGAATCTGTGGACGGCGTTGGAAAGTTGTTCAGCGGTTCGTATACTTCAGGGGCTGTCGTATAGGGTGTAGATGCAAATTTGCGATTAAGATCATTGATGTTAAGATCACTTTGAATGCACGGTCTTTGTTTCCCTATTCCTAGTTTCCTAAGGTTATCCCATAGTTTGCGACCTTCCGATTTGGCGTTTAAATGATTAGAGAAAAAATGTATCTTTGCACGTTTTATTTCCTTGACAACTTTATTTCTTAGGGACTTGTACGCTGTATGTAGTTCTTCTGCGCGAAAATGAAGCCTGTTGGTTCATTAATTCATTGATACTATTTGTTAACCATGGTTTAACTTCACACTTTCTACTTTTAGTTCTTAAAGGAACATACTGATTGAATAATAGATTCAGATTAGCATTTAAAAATTCGACTTGTTCATCAGGCGAAGGCATAAGGTAGATGTTTCTCCATGCTATCGAGTTTATATGGCTTACAAGAGATTCAGTGTTAATAATTTTGAAGTCCCTGAACTGAATTCTGGAAATACGGGAGTCGTTATTAGTGTTGAAGTCATAGGTCAAAAAAATAAGATCATGTCTTGAAAAAACCGGAGCTATAAGTTGGTCATATAGAAGAACCCGATCGATTTTATTAACATAAGCTTTTCAGAAAGAAAAAAATAGAGCATTAAAAGCGATCGATCGATGTTGAGCGACTAAAAACAGGAATGAGGTTCGGAAGTTATACCAAGAGGAACGAATGAATCAAGGTTACTGAGCACGAACTGAAGCTTGTAAAGACCAACAGGAAATTATCGTAGTAGAGTCAGAGTCAATGCTGAGGATATGGAAGGACCACTTCTACATTCTGTACAACGGCAAGAACGAACCAAATCCCGCTGTCAGGCGTAATGAAGCATTCAATGAAGACGTAACAAACACAGAATTTCCGCCTACCCGACCTTGAAGGAGTGAAGATAGCAATATCTAAGCTTAAAAAAAAAAAAAAAAAAACCGCCTGAGCTAACGCCATCATTGCCAAACTCATCTGTAGAATATGGTCGGAAGAGAGCATGCCCGATGAATGGAACCTCAGCATTGTTTGCCCGATCCTGAAGAAAGAAGACCCTCTAAACTGCTCCAGCCTCCTTAACATCGCTTATAAGATCTTTATTGCAGTACTATGTGAACGCCTGATCCGTTTGTCAACAAAGTGATAGCTCAATATCAGTGTGGCTTGAGACCAGGAAAGTCCACCATCGATCAAATACATTACGGTAGATCCTGGAAATAACTCAAGAACTCCCAATCGACAACTACCATCTTTTTATCGATTTTAAGGCCGCGTATGACAGCATCTACAGAGAAGAACTGTATAAAGCTATGTCCAGTTTCGACATCCCTACCTCTATGGTCCTGTCTGCATAAACGGTGAATGGAGCCAGAAGATATAACGACAAATTGTACAGGCTGAACAGCGACACTGACCTAGTTAAAAGAGTGAAAGTCCAAAGACTCAGATGTCTTGGTCACGTGGAGAGGATGGACACCAATACTCCAGCTCGTAAAGTCGTCGAATCTAGCCCATAGGGAAGGCGCAGTAGAGGAAGACCAAGGCTCAGGTGGCACGCGCAAGTTGAAAACGACCTCAACCAACTCGGCGAGCGTGCGAAACTGGAGACAGCTAGCTAGGGACCGAGCTGGCTGGAGAGGTTTGTTGAAGCCCAAGTCCACCCCAGACTGTAGCGCCGCCTTAAGTAAGTAAGTTAGTATATATATTAGGAACTTTTCCACTTATTTTAACAACTTACCAAAGCCTTTACATGTTTATTTTTGTTTTGTTATAAGGGTACCAACCTGAAAAATAAAAATAAAAATTAATAAACATTTTATTTTCCAAAACGTTCATTTGCTGAAGGAATGTTTGGCTTTAATTAATAAGAAAAACTAGCGATGGGTAGTTTTCGATTTAAGTAAAAGGACTTGACATCTTAGAGATCGATTCAACAAACGTAAATACACAATATTCTACAACATCAACTGCATTTAGTTTCTATTTGAAGAACATAAAGAAAAATTGCACTGAAGTAATTGGAAAACAACAAACCAACCCCCTTGAATTCCACCAACTAAACAAACATCACAGAATGTTATGAGGTTATTTCTGTTCACAAAGTACACAACAAACTATTGATAAATTGAGGAAAAAAAATCAAAATTTCAAACTTAGTTCGATTGCTATCCTTAACATCAACAGGCCATAGGCAATGTTCGTGAATATAGCAAAAGGAAAGTCCAAAAGACTTTTCAATCACAAGTTTGTTTAACAAGATTTTGTCCGGATGAAAAAAAAGAGACCAATTTCGGATTTTCTTCGTTTAACATGTATGATTGCCTTGGGCTATATTTTATTAAAGTTACGATACAAGGACACTCAATAAAATCGTTTGAGGTTCCTGTTTAATGGGAAATCTTTCATCATCAAAGGAATCTCTAAAGGACATAAGTACCTCTCTCTACGTATACATAATATTTATCAACCCTTCCATAGTTTTGTATCTATATATGGGCGTAAACTTACACAAGTGCATAGACCCAAACATACCCTAAAATTTACCTGTTGAAAATTCAAAGAGGTCTTCTTCCTGTTTTTGTTGAAATTTATTATTTATTTTTCCTGGATGTAATGCCTTAAATTTCAATTCCATTTGAAATCTACTTACAAACAATGACGATATTAATGAGCTTTACACAACGGTGCCTTAACGTTGTTAGTTTTGGTTAACGATCAAACTAAGAGAGAATAAACTATCACCAGGATATTCGCAGGATTCAAGAAATCGCTGCAAAATCATAGGAAGCAACATATGTTTTATCGATCACAACACAATTGTTTGAATAACACTAATTTATCGATGCGGAGTGTTTAAATGCAAACAAAACAAGAAAACACTTTTGCTTAAATCAACAAACAATGAACAACAACAGACAGATGAAGAGAAAATTATACAAAATGCCAAGTTAATCTTCATCTCTTTCTCAACAAAAAAATAAACATCCAAAAGAAAAATAAAGGTAGCGAAAATGTATGTTCCAGAAAAAAAAAAAAATAAAAGTCAACATTTAAAGGAAAAAGCAAAAAATATACATGGAAATGGAAATAAATACACAAATCTATATAAAAAACATACAACTCTCGTCTTATCATCTCAGAAGAATTTGGAGTGACAAGAAGCAAAAAGGATATCTACAAGAAGAAAGAAAAAAAAAAGAAAATCGATTTCATTTAACAAGAAATTGTTACGATTTCCCATTTGAATTATTGATTAGCTGGAGAATCCTTCAATTTTCGTCGTCGCCGTATACCTAGTACTCAAAGTCGTTTTCTATCAACACCTTTTATCAACAACATCATAGAATTTTCCGTGTCTATTTTTCTCTCTCAATAAACTGATTTCCGGATGTTGGTTGTTCTGTTGTTGTTGTTTTGTATATACCATCCATCCCCCATCTGTGCATCTCACTGGATTTGTTTGCGAGCTCCACACCCTGCTTTTTGAGGAATTTGTGTTTGCGTTTTGTGATAAACACACACTCTCTCTCTTTCTGTTGAACGCATTTTGAATTTAGTATTTTGTTCATGAACTTAGCATAACTACAGCAAATTGTGCACGTGTATTACAAAGCGTAATCAACAATTCTTTTTTTTTTTTTGGTTTTTGATACTGAAATGCTTTGTTATCAAAATACAGGTAATGGAAGGAAGGCTTTAGCTTTAATAGTCGTTATGATCGTAGGCAGACAAACACGGGCGAAGTTTTTGATTTGGAAAAATAAAAACGGCAGCATCGCCATATCGAGTCAAGGATGGCGTCTTTAGTTCTGTCGTGGAAATACTCAGAGAGGTCAGACCGATAACAAGCGGTTCGGCCGGTAGACATCAGACTCTATAAGTCTGTTTGTTGTGGGCCTGTATCAAGAAAATACAAGTTTCCTAATTTTATGTGGAAATCGAACCCACCTTGATTTTCAACTTCTTGAATGAGCGCCTTAATGCTCAAAGATAAATTTACCAAACTGAGGCTTATCTGTACTCACGCCCCCACTGAAGACAGCAAGGTCAGGTTCTACATAGACAACCCTTATCGCGGTTTAAGCTATGATGAGCACATGCAGCTAAACAAGAGGCATACAAAGCAGCGATGCAAGGAAGGACACAAGCAGCTCGTGAGCTCTACGAGCAGAAAAGGAGAGAGGAGCACAAACTTCTCAGAAAGAAAAAAAGGGAGCATGCGAATCGAGGAGATAGAGGGATAACACAACAGGAATGAGGTTTCAAAGTTTTACAAGTTTTACACCACCAGGGCTTATACACTCCGAACCGATGCCTGCAGAGACCATCATGGGAACATCGTAGTGGAACCGCAGTCAGTGCTGAGGATATGGAAAGACCACTTTTAAAAGCTGTATAGTGGCGATGACGAGCAAAATTCCGTCAGCAATACATAACCATTCAATTTGGGTGAAGCAGGCAAACAATTCCACCCACCCGCTATTGACGAAGTTAAGATAGCGATATCTAAACTTAAGTCGAACATAGCCGCTGGAGCAGACGGGCTACACGCCGAACTGTACGAAGCAGCTAGAGATGATTTGGTTAGGAGCATGCACCAGCTCATCTGCAAAAGGTCGAAGGAAAGCGTGCCCGACAAATGGAACATCACCATCGTTAGCCCGATCGTCAAGAAGGGAGATCCATTGAGCTGCACCAACAACAGAGGTATAAGTCTCCCTAACAATGCCTATAAGATCTAGTCTGCCGTGCTGTGTGAACGTTTCAAGCCCTTCGTCAACAACTTCAAATCAATACCTACCACCTTTTCATCTATTTTAAGGCCACGTAGACAGCGTCTTTGGAGACCAATTATATAGAGCAATGTCTAGTTTTGGAATCCCAGAAAAACTAGTCCGCCTGTATAAGATGACAATGGAAAACTCACTCTTTTCCATCATGGTCGGAAAATACCTAACGGACACTTTTGATGTCAAAAAAGGTTTAAGACAAGGCGATGCACTGTTATGCGATTTCTTCAACATCATTCTTGAAAAGATTGTGCAAAACTCCAAAGTCCGCCCAGCTACTAGGATACACAGACGACATTGATATAATTGGTAGAACACAGCGTGATGTCAATGGAGCGTTCGTTAGACTTTAGACGGAGGCTAGGAAGATTAGTCTAGCGGTTTTTAACGAGGGCAAGACCAAGTTAATGCTGTCAACAAGGAAGGACAACCAACATCGACTTCTTGGAGCAAACGTCAGCATAGACAGATTTAACTTCGATGTAGTTAAGGATTTCGTCTACCTAGAATCCGCTATAAGCTCAGACAATAACACCATCGCTGAAATGAAACGAAGAATCACTCTTGCCAATCGCTGCTTTCTTGAACTAAAGGCAATTGAGTAGCTCTCCCGAGCACCTCAAGTGAAGTGTACGAGCTGTTCAGTGACACTGACGTAGCCAGAAAATTTAAAGTCCAACGACTTAAATGGTTGGGTCATTTTGAGCAAATGGAAAATAATGCTGCGGCTCGTTGAGTCGAATCCAACCCGGAAGGATGTCGCAGAAGAAAAAGACCGCGACTCAGGTAGAACACACTGTTGGTAGAGGACCTGAACCAATTTGGCGTGCCAAACTTGAGACAGCTAGCTAGGGATCGAGCTGGCTGGAAAGGTTTGTTGGATGAGGCCCTGGTACAACCTGAACTATAGCGCAACCATCAGTAAGTAAGGCTGAGTTCGTAAATGTAAAACTTCCGCAATACTGCCAAAATTGTGTTCGTAAATGTAAACAAACAGCAATAGTTCTGCATGAGCATGGCAACACGTGTGTTCATAAAAGTATAACGACTGTCATATTGCGGTCAAGTCGGCATTTGTTTTTATTTTGTTGCTGAATTTGCAGGAAAATGGCAGGGAGCAAATGTGATGTTTGTTGGTCAATAACTCCAGAAGTACTAAACGGATCTGGATGAAATTTAGCACACAGACAGATTATAGTCTAGAATATCACATAGGTTACTTATATAAAGTAAAAATTTATGGTGGACGTGGGAAAATTTTGTTTTAAGTTTACAAAGGGCATATATGTGATTGACATGATTTTCCGCATAGGTAGTGGTGGTTAAGGGGTCAGAAAATGACAAAGGCTACTTTTTAACCCGTTTTTCGCGAGTAACACCGTGGGCATAGCTAGTTAAAGTTTTCTTTTGATCGTAATGTTACTGAAGTGAAAACATTTTAAACTGCGGTTGACCCTTTATTAAATCATTAGATAACAATGATTTCGAGTAACGGAAATTGCGCCATGCTTACATACATCATACGAAGAGTCCAAGGGTTTTCTTCTTTCTTAACTTTTCAGTTTTTTTTCCCCTCATTTTGTCAACGTTTGCTTTTGTGAACTCATTTTAAATAAAGTATTATGACCGCATACATGCAGTTGTAATTGAGTTCATAAAAGTCTTTGAGCATATTTAAGGCAGGGCATGGGCAACAAAGCCTGCAATTACGAACTCGGCCTATGTAAGCTTAGCGATGGACGACCCTAGGGAAGTCGGAATTGCTGTAATCGGAAGTTCGACTTTTGGATTACCCTAAATCGTAATTGAAGATTTAATGTGGCACTCAACACGGCAATTCGAAGCTCTGATAGATTTAGAAGGAACTACTTTGCTGGTGCAATCAACATGACAGGCTGCTGGATCAGACACCTTAACTGCTGAGTTGTACAAAGCAGTAAGAAATCATTTGCAGCTTACATGCTCCTCCTTTATTCACACGGCAAAAGTAGTAGTACCATATTTTAAGGTTCGCCGGATACACCCAAGTGATTGACATAAAAAGAAAAACACAACCTTATGTCACAAGTGCGTTTGAGAGTCTCGAGAGAGAATGCTAAGATGAGTTAAGGGGGTGATGAGGACAAAACGAAACCAAAGACAGTTGTACCTGGTCTAGAAAGACTTATATTCCGGTCCCGAGAAACGTCGCAATAGAATAAGACCAGAACTTTAGTGGAACACACAGGTGGTAGAGGTCTTCAAGCAGTGGCGAAATTAGAGACAGATAGCTAGGGACCTTTGCCTTTTTTAAAGATCTTACAATATCGTCTACGTATCAAACTGAATAAATGTCTGAAAGTTCAGAAGGTGTCTGACAATATCGAAGAAGTCGCACGTTGCTTGACATTTTATACGACCAAGATAGAAGAGTTCTCTATCGCTTTTCTACCACAAACGATGAGTTTGACGGAAGCTTTTAAACTAAACATGCTTTCATAAGCGACTTTAAAACGAAATAAAGAGTTTTGCCTGATTATCAGCGCATGCCACACAAGATAACAAAATATCATTCGCTTTGTAAAAATCTAATTAAGAGTGATTAATACCAATGGTGTTCTGATAAGTATAAAACTCTTATAAATACACTAGAAAAAAAAAAAAAAACCCAACTCAGATAACCCTTGACTTCGGAACGTCCTTCAATCAATTAATCTATTTCCTCCTTCTTCTCTCTCTCTCTCACTATGTGTCATAATAGCTTTTGACATTTGAACACACAAAAGCACTAGCAAATAAATTGATGGCGCCGTAATATTGTTGTGTAAAATTTTCCAATTTATTATTGAATTCAGGTATTTTGATTCAATTGAATTAAATCGTTCTTTTTGAACTGATTTCATATCATTTTCGATGTCAAAACCCACACAATCATACGAGTATAAAAAGTACACTGGCATAGAGATGAGAAATTAAAACTGTTTTTTTTTTTCGAATCGGAAATCTATTTGTTTTCTTTATTTTCAATTGTTTCTGTGTCCTTTTTTTTGTTGATGATGGCTGATTCTTCATCGCTTCAACACAAAATTTCAATTAAAACCGAAACCATTATCGAATGCTGTGCACACCGTGCGACACGTAGCGGTTGGATTTTGTAGTTTAAATTGCTTTTGTGAAATGTTTGTTGCTTCTCTTTGCATAGTTTCCTTTTTCGTGTTCTAGTTTCCCAAGACAAATATGATGGAAATAAAAAAAAAAGTGCGATTGATCAAATAAATAAAATTGCATTACATTGCATCCGATAAAGTGAATGCAATTTATTTATAGAAAGTACATCCATAATACAAAAATCGAAGCGCATCACTTTTCTTTATGTTCATTTTTGAAATCGATATTGCTGCACAATTAATTTAAGGATGCGTTGCGAGAAGTATGGCGGCAGTGACAATAAACGAGTTCTAAAACAGCAAAGTGCTGTCAAAATATCTGAATATTCATGGCGCTGTTTCACTGATGAAAATGACGACGCATATTCGGTTGACGTTTATTTTGAAATCGCTCACACAACGCGACACACAAGACAAAACTAAGTACAGCAGGAAATCGCAGCTCAGTCGCGTCATGCGACGACGACGACGTGTCACATCCATGTGCTCGACATTATCGCATCTTTGCATTATCATCGTCGTCGTCGTCGTCGTCGTCGTCGACGGCGTCATAGTCGTACTTGTCGGTTGTCGTGCGTCGTCGTCGTTGGATGACAGCATTAGCGCTATACTAATGCACCCGCAACATTGAACGAGGTACAGTGATGTGCAAAAAATTAGTACACGTCAATATTCTTCCACGGGTTTTAAGAGCGAAACATCTTGAGAAGCTCATAGACTTAGCTTGTATCATCATCAAAAAACTGCATTCCATTTCAAATGTGAAAAGTCATATGCACAGCATTTTAAGAAATTAAAATTCATTCAATTCTTAAAACGAAATGTTTGTGTACGTTTTGTTGTATTCAAAACAAATTGAGTGCGTGTCATTGGCAATAAAATGAGACACGACTGCTAGCACAGCATTGACATAGAATGACAATAACAACAGCAACAACGTTAAGCTTTTTCATTTGTTTTTTTTTTTTTATATTTGCTGTTCTTCACATTATTTTGTTGTTTCTATGTTATTCGATTCGACTTTATGATTGCTGGCGATGGTAGGTGACCCAATTTGGTTTTCATAAGATGATGATGATGATGACTGCCGAATGCTGATGCCAACACGCCTCGTGCCTGGTCGTGATGCTGAGCAAAGCAGTTAATAGGATTGACGTGTTTTTTTTTTGTGTTGAATCACAATCAAATCAAGTTGTGATAATCGGAAGATGCCCATCGATTTCCTTCTATTTGATTTCCAGCTCTAACCATAAAAAGTAATGTTTTAATGGGTGCTTTCGTTTCTAGATCCGAGATGCACTAGAATTTTAAAACACAATTTTGTTTTTTTTTTTTTTTTTGGTTGTAAAGTTTGTAATCTGCTTAGCACAGATTGAAAATTAAGCTTAACATGATTAACATTAGCTTTTAGGTTTGGATCTGAATCCCATAGAACGCGTGGAAATAGAAATAGTGACAGCAGCATTAAATGTAATAGTTCAGTTGTTGCAACACAGAGTGTGTATTGACAAAAGTATCGCGGTCATTTTGAGTCTAAAAGTGACTGTTTAAGCTTACGGTCGTCTGTATAGTTGACCGTCCAAATTCAAACC
The DNA here is from genome assembly GCA_920937365.1 of Sphaerophoria rueppellii. Lineage (NCBI taxonomy): Eukaryota > Metazoa > Arthropoda > Insecta > Diptera > Syrphidae > Sphaerophoria > Sphaerophoria rueppellii. The sequence continues at coordinate 23,803,450 of CAKKXW010000005.1, read as the reverse complement.
GACCAACCAACCGTGGTATTGAAATCGGGGATATCGAATGGCCACCGAGATAGCCCGATTTTACGGCACCGGGCTTTTTCTTGTGGTGATTCTTTAAATTCCGACATCATTATGATACTTATTTATAGAATCAGCCGTATGGCAGAGTGCGTTGACATGTCTGCACCGAAAGACATTCGAAATGAGCTTTATATTGGAGAACATTTTTTTGATTATTTTTTAACGCTCAAAAACTGAGCTTCAAAAGTGATTTACCTTTCAAATTTTTGTAGAATTTTATTTTGAAACTCAGTTTTCAAAACTCGGCTATGAAGGCTTTGCAACTAATCAAAAAAAATCGAGGCTTAACTAAAACAGAAAAACGAAATAAGGCCCCACGGGCTTTATTTCGTACTTGCAATGGAAATAAGACCGCAACCCTGGTAAGGGTCTTATTTCCATAAGCAATGGAAATAAGGCCCTATCGGGCCTTATTTCGTCGGGCTTTATTTCACGTCACCGCTATTTATGCCCAAATAATCATAATTTTCATGCACAAATGACGAATTTTGGCTACTTTAAGATTTAATAAGTTTGTTTTTTTAAATTTTTTTATATTCTTATTTAAAAATCTCTTAACTGGGGTGGAATCGTGTAAGCTGATTTTTGATAGTTGACAGTCAAATTCAAGAAAATTCGTCTGTGTAAGCTGATGATAGTCAAAAGTGAAAGTCATCTTTTTTTGACTTTTTCAGCTGACACCTATTTAGGTGTCCATGATACAACTGAACATTTTTGGTTTGTTTTTTTCTTGATGTTCTTTTTTTTTGGGAAAAAATAATGTGTTTTTGCAATTACAAAACAACGAAAACCACAACCAAGATGAAATTAATCTCACACCTTTATATTGGACGCAAGAGAAATTATTTTTCAAACAAAAAACATCCTCTGAAAAATATTCACTTCACATAATCATCTTCATTGGCCTCTTCAATATTTCCCCAAAAGGCATAATGTAAAGAAAGTTATTATTTTGTATTATCAACGCTAACAAAATAGCTCCAGTGAAAGAAAAAAAATTGTTGTACAAAACAAACTTCTTGACATACAGTCAGCTGACTGGATAAGAATAAAAAAGGACACATAGATACAATATTCATATTCCCGTCTCTATTTTCATTTCCTTGTTTGTGTCTCAACAAATTTGAAAGCATGTAAAACAACAACAACAATCAGGTTTAAACATGAACTAAATAGAGTGATGCCAAGAATCCAAAAAAAAATTTGATTTCAGAATGATCATCTTACACAGATGGAAAGTTGTTGACTATCACATTTGATAGTCAACTATCACCTTACACGATTCCACCCCTGATTTCGCTGAAAACTTCATCAGTTCTCAATCAAGCTGACCAAGTATCATACCGATATCATGAGTGGTTCCCGAGATAATCGAGCACAAAAAAATTGAAAGATCGTATGTATGTACTCACATACCGATGTTCGAAGGGTAGACACAGTACATTCAGGAGGACACAAGCGTCCACAGAAACCTCTGTCTATCAATTACTGCCCTCCACCTCCCCATGGTGAACATCGGTACCTTCAACCGAATATTGGGTTCCAAACCCAATGGGAAGTTGTTGGAAGCAGCAAAGAGAGAGAGGGGGAGGAGGTATGCGTTCACTAAGGCAAGCCTCCTTTTCAACAGGCGGCAGCGGAAGAACTCCCAAGATAGAATCAACGGTAGCGTCTATAGTTCCAGTCAGCATGAAATACTTAGTGAACCCCTTATAGGGCTTCTACGACATATTCACAGCCCAGGCCTATAAGGAGCGGTATCGCCGGCTCCCTGATTTTGGAGTTAAAATAAACACCTGTCCCTGCGTGCGTTGGGGTCACTGCCCGACTACATAAAGGATAGTTCCGAAATACGAGCAAGCCTCGGATACGGACGGAATTAATAATGCGAATTTCGGTTTTGCACTTGGAACGCTAGGTTCCTTAACAGACCACGTGCAGCCAAACAATCAGCGGAAGCCCTTGACTGCTATATTAAGCACATAAAACCGCAATCCAAGAAATGCGATAGGATGGGCCGGGCCGGGTTCAAGAAAAATGAACAACTGTGATAACTAGGTACTATAGCGTGGCGACTGCTAACGGCAACACAATCAGCGTCTATTTGAATGTAAATTTTTAGTTGAGACTCGACTCAGGAGGAAGGTCTTGAGTTTCAACTCAGTGAACGAGCGCATCACGACAATTCGCATCAAGGCTAAATTAGCCTTATCTACGCTCACATTCCCACTGAGAAAACGGACGAAGACGCTAAAGACAGGTTCTACGAGCTCCTCGACAAGACCTACGAGCAGCAATGTCCTAGCTTTGACGTTAAAATTGTCCTTGGAAATTTTAATGCTTAGTTGGGCAGATAAGAAATCTTTGGTGGAATAATCGGACGACATGGCCTACAACGATGTGGGGCGAGACATAATGGTAGCAAGTACGCGATTCCCACTTAGGCGGAAAAAACCTAATGAACACATTTGATGTCAAAAAAGGTTTAAGACAAGGCAATGCGCTATCATGCGATTTCTTCAACATCATTCTTGAAAAGATTGTGCAAAACTACAACGTCAACACCAGTGGCACCATCTTTCAAAAGACTGTTCAGTTACTAGGATACGCAGCCGACATTGAAATAATTGGAAGAACACAGCGTGATGTCAGTGAAACATTCGTGAGTCTTGAGACGGAGGTCAGGAAGATGGGTCTAGCGGTTAACGAAGGCAGGACCAAGTTAATGCTGTCAACAAGGAAGGACAACCAACATCGACTTCTTGGTGCAAACGTCAGCATAGACATATTTAAATTCGAGATAGTAAAGGACTTTGTCTACCTAGGATCTGCTTTAAACTCAGACAACAAAACCAGCGCTGAAATCAAACGAAGAATCAGTCTTGCCAATCGCTGCTTCTTTGGACTTAGAAGGCAATTGAGTAGTCAAGTCCTCTCCCGAGCAACTTAACTGACACTCTGCAAAACCCTCATCATCCCGGTTCTAATGTAGTGTAGAGACAAGGACCATGACAACAACGCTTTGGGCTGCTTCGAAAGAAAAATTCCTCGAGTGATTTTTTGTCGAGTCTGCATAAATGAAGAATGGCCACGAAGATTCAATCAAGAACTGTACGAGCTGTTCAGCGACACTGACCTAGCCAGAAAAGTTAAGGTCCAATGACTTATATGGTTGGGTCATGTAGAGTGGATGGAAAATAACGATCCGGCCCGTAGAGTAATGGAATCCAACCCGGAAGGACGTTTCAGAAGAGGAAGACCACAACTCAGGTGGAGCACACAGAAGGTAGATGACCTAAGCTGGCTGGAGAAGTTTGTTGGATGAGGCCCTGGTCCGACCTAAACTGCAGCGCCACTTACGTACGAACATACGTATATACATACACAGACATCACTATCGATCTCTGGTGACCTTGAAACATGGAGATATGTAAGAACTGCTGATTGCTACTGAAATAACTGTTATTTGGTCCAGATTGTACAACACATGCTACTAGCAAAGTGAAAAAAACATCATTGCTTTCGTTTATGAGATGATGGAATTCTAGAAAGTGTTAAAAAACAACAACAATTATTCTGGTTAACTCGTTTTTCATTTGCAGAACTACAGACAGTTTGCAATAACTTTGCGATGATGGATTCATTTTACTGTTGCTATTTAAAACATTCCAACTAATGGATATTCAGCACAAACATCGAACAGTTTACACCTTCTGTGAATTCCACAGTTTATTTTATAACTAGAACACTTAACTTTTATCTGTATTTTTAATGAAATTCCTCAACTTCAAAAATATTAACACAGACATTCTATTAATTTTTACTTTTTGCTCAATTGGTCTTATTAACAACAACAAAAAATTGTGAAAGATCTTAAGGTAGTAGAGTATTTGCTTTCGTTACTACAAAAAAAGTGAAACGATCATCGTACACAACATGTTAGACCTGGTTTATT
>CAKKXW010000005.1:23775797-23798870 GCA_920937365.1 Sphaerophoria rueppellii | reverse complement strand
GGATGATTTTCGAAAATTTCCTAACCTAGCACTACCATATGAAATTTTTTTCCCTAAATACTTTTTTGAAATAAATTTGATGCCAACATTTGTCGTAAGACGCCTTCTTGCCAGAAATGCCATTAACAATTTTGTCGCGCCTTTAGATAAGAAACAGTCGGCCCATGACTGCAATCACTAAATATAGCCTAAGTTATATTTAGTAAATAAATAAAAAATAAATAAAATCCGAAAATTCCAAATAAATTTTTGGATTTTTTTTCTTGTTTCACTACTTACCAGCGACAAAATCACGACAGTTATCTGCATACTTAGTTTTCGGCTTGGATGTCCAGTTAAGCTAATCTGGGGTGGTAGTAGGTGTGTTTTTTTGGCACAGCTATCCGCATCTGCAGTTGGAGCTTCCATCTATTACAAATACAACACGCAGTTGCGGATAAAACTTAAACTTAAATCTGACTGCGGATAAATTGAAATTTGTTCGAGTATCGATACTCGATCGGAGTAAAATTGAATTTCTTAGGTTGGTAACTCGGATAATCGGATAACTCAAAGAGTCTCTAAGGCTGTGTTCGCAGAGTGCAAAACATTTTAAGTGTGTTCTTTTATTAAAGTTTATTTCGAATTAAAATTGGAACGCACAAATCAAGGAACGAGTCACACATAGTTGCCTTATGGTGTTTAATATTTTTCTTCTGTAATGTCGTTTTCTATTTGCGAGATTTAAGGTATAAGTACAACGGTCACCTTTTGCAAAAAGTGCGAAATTTACAAAATTAAAGTTTTTGTTTCTTTATAGCGCCATTTGAATTTGAAACAAAAAAAAAACTACAAAAATTGTTTTTGACATAAAAAAAAGCTTTCTGCATCATTTCTTTTATTTTTGGGGTGGAAAAACTGAGTTTGAAAATTTTCAATTTCTGACATTTTGCAAAAAGTGCTCGTTGAAGACATACCTTTAGAGTCAAATTTGTGAAAAAGTGGAAAAATCTCAGATTTCATGATCTATTTGAGACTTGAGATTAAAAAAAAATGGATTCGAGATTCAAAAATCTGAATCTTGTTTTGTATCAAAATTCACACATACATACAAGCACACACACTTTCAAACACACTTATCTGTTTGACATTTGTTATGGTGTTATTTATTTGTTTATTGAACGACGATTGAAGAAATCTATACGAACATACCCCAACATGTCAAAAACTTATCCGGAAGTAAAACCAAAATAACAAATCAAACTTTGAACAAATGCAGATGGATGCACAAATGGAAAATAAGGAAAGAAGGTGAATGTTTCATTTTAAGCAATTTACTTTGGTTTATAAATTAATTATACCTACGTTAAAACAACTCAAAAATAATCTTGAATAAATTTCGGTTTTTGTTTGTTTTTTTTTATTATCCAGCAGCTAGAGAAGTCTACCAACTTAAAAATAAAATAAAACTGCTGCGGATGGGCAACTGCGGATATGTTTTTTTGGTAAATCGAATTTGGCTGCAGATAGCGATGCCAAAATACACGCCTAGTGCTTACTTTCGCATCAAGTTAGCACTACCAGGGGACATTTAAAAAAAAATTCCAAATAAATTTTTGGAATTTATTTTGTTTCACTACTTACCAGCGACAAAATCACGACAATTATCTGCATACTTAGTTTTCGGTTTGGATGTCCAGTTTAGCTAATCTGGGGTGGTAGTGCTAACTTTCGCATCAAGTTAGCACTACTAGGGGCTAACTTTTTAAAATAAGTACGCGACAAATTTTTTTGTTTCACGACAAATTTACGACAAATTCACGACAATTAATTGCATAATTACTTTTTGAAAATTCTAAAGTGGTAGTGCTAACTTGATGGGCATCAATTTGGCACTGGTTGTCCTGGTTTACGCCATCCATCCAGCACCAATTTGGTCTCCGGATTGTATCGAGCTTAAATGTTCTCATCATAATTGCTGCGCTGTAGGTAATATACAGCTTATGAGTATATCGTTTCTAGAATTAACCTTTTTCTAAACGGGGTCAACTATTCTCGAATGCGACTAAAAGTTCAGAGTGTTTTTGGCTAAGGAACCAAGTCTCGGGTCCTTAAGTGAATACTGTAAACGTAAGACTATCGTCATACACAGCAGAAGTTTCAAATCAATGGTAAGATGTTTGGATTTAAAGACCCTTAAAAGACTATTATGTTGGTTTCCTTAGTTTTTTGCAGCCCACGGAGACGTATTTCTTCTTCTGCTACTACTACTGGCAAGATAATTGAAGGATCGCATGATTGTCAGATTGTTCAGATTGAATCTGAAACATTCATTACAAATAATATATATCCCACTTAAACTGCGAGGATCGACGACAACCAGCAGCAGTGCACAAACAACCAAAACCAAGCAGACTGAATCTATTCTCACAACCAGCCAATAGCAAAATGCTGTGCCTATAGTGTCCGACCGACGCTTACTACGGCTTCAGTCGAATTCGGTTAAAAAAAAACAACATTCGGCCAAACCTTCTATATAGGCCGAAGCCGAAGAATTTGTTTCTTACTATCGAGCATCGTATTAGGCGCCAAAAAAAAATCAATTCTTGAATTTTTGTAATTGTTGGACACACAAGTTCGTGTTTATTACTGTATAGAAGGCGTGGAAAAAATTTCCATTTTTGAATTCTTAAAATTGCCTCACACTTCACACATTTTGTCACATCATTTGTACTTTTATTTTATTCGAAATGAGAAGTCTTCACTTTATTAAACCTTCGGCTTAGGCCGAAGGTTTTCTGTTAGCCTAACATTCGGCTTCGGCGGAAAATCGACTCTAATTGTCTATCAGTGAGATACAAAATGTATGGAATTATTTCGCTTGCCAACGTATAATTCACATTCATGTTTTGGTAAGAAATTGACTTTTATAGAGGTGAAATTTTAAGGCTAAAGGAGAGAGAACAACATCCCAGTGGCCAAGTACCAGAACCAGACTTGTTGTACAAGGGCAGTTTCTCTCATACATTTTACATTTTAAAAAGTGGCATCTGCTTGCTCAGATTGCAATAACCAATGGCGTCTATTAATTCAGATATAGCAGCCTCTGCTACCTCAGGGTGCACCTTATTGATAAGACCGTAGCTATAAGAAATTTTAATATATATTTGTTAATATTGAATGTTAAACTCTAAATAATAAATGTTGTAATAACTAAGCTAAAAAAGAAAAAAAACATAGAGTGACACGACAGCTCTTGAAGAGTCAAGGCCCAAGTGGCTTTATCTCATCAACAATTCCGATTCCGAACGGCAAAGTTGAGAAGCACTTTTAAATGACCGATTGATACTCTTGGAAGTTTTGTCAGTTCTTCGCAAAAGGCAGTGCCCGTGAAAGATGAAATAAAAACTATGGACACGAGTAGGACTCGAACCCACGACGACGTTCTGCTTAGCAGCCAGCTTAGCTACTTGGAATAAAATAAGAGAATTATATGAACTCACAAAAAACGAAGGTTTCGTTTGTTGTTGCTTCAGAGTAGTATTCATTGAGGATACTAATAGCGCTATTACAGCAAGGAGGCTATAAGTTATAAATAATTGTGTCTTATTCATCAAGTACTATTAGGTTCTTGGCTTTGCTAAATCGAAATACGAACGAAATTAATTTGAATTGGATAATTATGCCAACAACAAAGCCAGAAAGAAAAAACCCGATAGGTTTTGTTCTAAACTTAATAGAGGTCAGAACCACTATAAACTTTTGAGGGCGCTCGCAAATCAGCACTAATATATGTGGGTAAATAGGTATACGAAGCTATTAACCTAATAGTGTTCAATTAATAACACCCTTAATCAGAATCTGGAAGTCGGTGGGTTTTACCTGAGCCATTGATAAAAAAACAAAACACATCTTACAGTGTTACTGGTGCTTTCGTTTTGTAGAGCAGCCGTTTTGATTCGAGCAGATGCATTTTGACTTCTGTTGGCTATCCGCCCGCGGAATCCTTCAGGGATCACATTTGTTACGGCATGCGAACAATTCAATTCTAACAAAAAGTCGTTGAGACTCGAAGGATATCCCTCAGAGGCTTTGCAGAGTAGCGCAAACGACTTAATGAACCGGTGTAACCTTCACGGGGAGGGGAAGAAAAGAAGATTTAACAAAGCGTAGAGACTGAAAAAGAGGTAAGTCTTACCTGAAATACCTCGATTTCTCGAAGCATGTGACAATTGCTTACTCTCTCATTGGATCATGAACGTCCATCATAATATAACGAAAAACTTGAAGAGAGAAGCAGGAATCGTGGGGCTGTCAAAAGAAAGATGAACAGCCTCGGTAGATTAACTTCCTATCTTTAGCATAGGCCGACAACAGGATCGAACAAGACCCTTCGGTAACTAGCCAAATATTTTTTACCCTAAGACAGATGATATAAAACTGGCAAAAGAAAGTTGCAGACATTTGTTATATCCTAAGGACTTTCTGACCCAATCACTGAGGACCTGGGAAAGATTCCCGGAAGCATAATATTGTTAGTGGATTGGGGAAACACCACGAGAAGGTACCGACAGCTTTGGAGTCAAGGAATACAATGAAATGAAGGAGCTGAGCCGAAATATATATGGCACCATACAGTAAGTACATTGACTTACAGAGGTTTTATGTCCCGAATACACTAGATAGGTATGAAGACTTCGAAGTTTTACAATTGCTCTAAAGTATTCATCATACACAAGATGAACTTAAACCTATTAAACTGATATAAACCTATTACAAGTGAAATCGATAAGCTTGTTATTCAATTCCTAGCACGCTTTATATCCGGATAATGTTCGTTCAATATAAATCGAATTACGGAGAAATTTTAATGGAACGAACATAAAAGAATGAGTTCCTACATTAAATTACTTCGCGCTACTAAATTATTTATACCTAAATTGCATTTTATCCTTTCTAGCCGGCTGCAGTCATTCTCACTGGCTCCTAGAGTCTTCTCCCTGTTCTTCTTGTTTTTTATTATGGTTAAACTATAGTTATTGTTATTGTAATTATTTTGAGACTATGTAGTTTAAAGTAACCCACTATAATATTAATGAACCCATCGAACAATGTATCTATCATCTTTTTTTCTTCTACTTATAATCAAGGACAACAAGGGTTCGCAAAGAAGAGAAAAAGAAACGGTTATTTTAGAATGGATTTAGTCTTTTACGAAGGAGTTAAAACCTCCTTGGAACTTCTTCTATTGAAATATTTGCAATCACGAACATCATGGAATTTGAAATTACTTTTGTATTCTTCCTTTTAAAGGGCAAGGAACCCCAAGGACCGACAAGAAAAGAGAAGGATTTCGAGACGCAATGAACATTACTGATATTCTATATGGAAAGAATAAAAGAAATAGAAAGGGCTAAACATTTTCGTCCATAAATATGTAATATACAAATTGTTTTCATCGAACAGAACCCTGTCCTCTTTATCGCCCCCCACCGCCCCATCATTTAAAGAACAAAGGTTTGAATACTTAATAAGAAGAACTCTTATCCTTTGTAAGTTTCGAGTTTGACCTGGTTTGAGGAAGCTCTCAATATACTCATTGCAATGAAGAATGCTGTCGATCTTATATTCTTTCAGGTACCTTTCCAACGATGACGACAGACGGACTTACGTAGGAAGCAACTCATCCTTTACTGGATTACACTGGGTTCACTACGATATACACCAGGCTATTAATTTATTATTCCCTTTTGTTTAATTAACCTTTTCTCTAAGGATAATTGATAGATGGCACAGCAGCAGACCCAGACACTATCTATACTGCAAAAAAGGAAAACGAGGATAAGGTTTTGTAAACTTTAATGGCCTACCCTATCCAATCCATAGAGAAGTAGTTTCTGAATTTAGAGGATTTATTCGAGGAAAACTTTTGAGAGATATAAGACGCTGTAATAATTGAGGATCAAATTCAATTAGGTTAGGGGTATAGACTATACTTGTACCTACTAGAGAATAAGAACTTAAGTTTGCTATTTGAGTTAAGTCAGGGATTGACCTTTTGTACTTAGACAGTGAGAGAGAGAGAGAAAGAGAGTTTTGCCAACGGAAACTTTGAACCCAGTACCCTCTTTAAAATTGATTGTTATTGGGACGTCTAGTCCTTTGAACGTTGAAAAGTTTGAAGTTTTGAAAATCATGCCTCAATTAAGTTCTTCGGTTCAAAGTAACCGAAATATAGTCGAGGCAATGATTGAGTTTTGCCAAAGTGTTTTTTTGTTTTCCTTCTTTCAACAAAACTCAATCGAGTGTGAAACGATTGAGTTTTCAATTTTCTCCGACTATACAGATACTTACTAGCTTGAAAAACTCTCTAATGCAGATGTGCAGATAAGTTCCTTTTTTTGAAACATAATCTTGTGGTTTTTCCCTAACTCAATTTTCTATCTATGTTTACAAGAAGGAACATAAGCTTAATCGAAAGATGGACGCATATTGAACCAATCGGCAAGCCCTATGGGGACTATGGGGATAGGATGGCAAAGTAAACCACTATGTATCAAGATTTAATTTCGAACGCAGATGTTTTATAGCATTATATGTGTATCCCTTGGGAGCAGCGCCAGCGGCGAGAAAACACTATTGCCCACTGGCTGGATGGCTGATTCTACGAGAGCTTTGCTATATATAAGTAAATTGGTTGCACGAAGTAATATAGATTAATTTATGGGAAAAGTTTAGGGAGGAAAAAGCACGGAAAGTTAGTCTATTGGTACTTTTGATTGTGGTTAAACGATTTATTTTTATTGATATTATGGAAAGAGTGTGATTTTGATAGAGCAGATTAATCTTAATGAACTTAAGAAATACCATATGTGAATTGTGTTTCTTTGCTGCCATCAAGAATCAAATTCAATCAACCGCCATTCATCTGAATGGTCGTTTCTTATCTTGAAGGTTTATGGAATGAAGATTATTGAGAGCTCATTTTGCAACAGAAGCAGACTGTTCAAATTGATATAGCGACTTAGTGATGGTTGGAAATGATACCTTAGTCGATCGATCGATGGTAAGGAGACGTTTAATGACTTTTGGAGTCGTTGTAAAGAAGACAACTCGTTTGATGTAGAATGAGAGGGAAGGACATCGTCGCAGCAATTGTTTATTTTACCACAATATGCAATTCCATTGAAAAAATTAAACAACGTAATATGCAACATATTGTTCACCCAGTTATTGTCAAAAAATGCACATGGATTCGAATCACCTTTGACACAAGTCGGTCGAAATTGAATTTAAAAGATTCCTTCAAGTCTGCTTACCGCATGGTAACCGATTTATACCTGTTTAAGTGGATGGTTGGGTGTTGTAGGATCTGGGGCATATGCTCTATCGTTTCCTACACACCAAGTGCTTACTTTGCCTCCAAGTACTGGTTATAACACTAGATATAACTTGCGAAACTTGTAAGCGCGAGTGCAAAACGGAGAAACAGAACAGGTAGAAAGAGCCATCCAAAAGCTAAAAAATAACAAGTCCGCCGGGTCGGATGGCATACCTGTGGAACTCTTTAAATATGGAGGAGGTGTTTCGATAAACCGCATGCACCAGGTCATGACCAAAGTATGGAAGGAAGAATGCATGCCCACTGACTGGTCGAAAAACTCCATATGCCCCGTCCACAAAATAAGTCGATCTTATGACATACAAAAACTACCGCGGCATATCCCTGCTTAATGTTGCATACAAAATCCTATTCAACGTACTGTGTGAGCGTCTTAAACCGTTCTGCAACACAATAATCGGCACGTAGCAGTGTGGCTTTAGGCCAGGCAGTTACGATAGACCAAATATTCACACTGAGGCAGACCCTGGAAAAGACCAAAGAATTTCAAGTCAAAAGACCCACCATTTTTTCATCGATTTCAAAGCAGCTTATGATACCTAGCATCCACCACCAAGAGCTTACGATGGCGATGTCTGAATTCGGGATCCCGAACAAACTGATCAAGCTGTGCCGCATGACGTTAAACAATACACAGTGCAGTGTGCAATTGGGTAACAGCTCATCCGAGTTGTTCAAACATGCGCAGGGTTAAGACAAGGAGATGCGCTGTCATGTGATTTCTTCAACATAGTCCTGGAGCATGGAAAACACTATCTTCAACAAATCTACCCAGCTCCTAGGCTATGCGGACGACATTGACATCATCGATCGATCAAAGAGAGCTGTGCTTGAGGCCTTCACAGCGATTAAAAAACAGGCGAAACTCGTTGGTCTTGAAATGAATGAGGACATAACAAAGTATATGCTATCAACAAGCAAAGCAACATCTGTCCACCGCCTAGGACAAAACGTCACTGTTGGTAGCAGCAATTTCGAGGATTTTACCAGTCCTACTCTATGGCGCCGAGTGCTGGACCATAAGTAAAATATGGGAATTGATACTGAGCACTTTTAAAAGAAAAGTTCGGTCCCGTATGCGACGATGGCGAATGGAGAAGAAGGTTCAACCGAGAAGTATACGATCTGTACCAAGATGTGGATGTAGCCCAGAAGACCAAGTAAAGACGACTACATTGGCTCGGCCACATCGAGCGAATGGACGACAACGCTCCAGCCAAGAAAGTCTTCTCTTCCCAGCCCCCAGGTTCGAGACGACAAGGAAGACCGAACCTACGGTACAAGGATCAAGTGACTGCGGATGCCAGAGCGCTTGGTTTCGGCGACTGGAAAGTGCATGCAAGAGACCGATCACGATGGAAGGCTGCAATATCTCAGGCTGAGATACTTCATGGATTGTGAGCCGGATAAGCAAGTAAGTAAGTGCCTTGTCGGAAAAAGTAGTTGAGAAGCCAGTTTAAGGCGGTCGAAAAGCCGCAGTTAAAACTTTTCCGAGAAGGCCGTCGATAACGAGACGAACACGAAAAGAAATAGAACGCTAGTGAACGCGTTTCCAATTTTCCAATTTTTGGAATTTTTTTACATTCATTCGTCATTCATTCGCTACAGAGATGGCACGAAAGGAAATATCAAACTTAAATGGGTTTCCAATTATAAATGTTTTGCGATGTAAGAATTTGAAAAGTCAAAATATGAGGACGCTGAAATTATCAATTCGGAAATAAATTCACCAATTGGTCAGGTCAGAATGTCAATCATGATATAAGGTTTGTTGTCCATTTTTGTATACGACAACGCCGTTAGCAATAACAAGGTTGAAGAGCGATATCAATACGCTAACGTATCTTTTAATATGGCTGCAGTTGGTATGGTTATTAAAGACTTAAGGCTCACCATCACTTAACATATATGAAAAACTGATATAAAAGTGTGTACTGATGAAAAAGTGAACAATTTTTTATACTGCGAAGACACCGATGAAGGTGAACTAATAATTGATGTACCCGAATTTTTGGAAAAGAAAGCAGCTTTTTGTAACGATATTGGTGATGGGTCCAATAATTAGAACGGAAGAGGGGAAAAATGACAAACCACGATTTTATCTGCGGTTTACAAAAAAAATTGTTAGCAAACATTACATGCCTTTCATTATTGGAAAATATTTCCCACAATTTTTTGGATATGGTCGTATTCCCGCTACAAATGCTACAATCGAAGGCAGATTTAACCTTGTAAAAAATTTAGTTTTGCACAACAAGCCTTCGGGGAGTGGATTTATTCGTGGAAAAATTTAAAGTAACCTACGAGCTACGAGACCAAGGCTTCCTAGAAATATGTTTTGATTGACAAAAAGTCAAATGACCACACAACGTAAAATATTAACGGAAACGAACGAAATAAGTTGTGCAAGGCTTCAACTAATGAAAAAGTTCCTGGGTGATCATTTTGTGGAAGTTGCGAAATGTATGCAAACAAGGAAATACGCCCAGGATTCTCCGAAATCGAAAATTGCAAGGGCGAGTTCGACAAAGAAACGCAAATCAGCATATAAAAGAGCAGTGCAAGAAGCTTTGCAGTTGGCCAAACATAGTTCTATTACCATTTTAATAAATAGGAGCTGTTTACAGCTGGAATTTATAGAAATGGGAAGCACTACACTTTCTCTGAAGAGAACTTGCGCGTTCGACAGTATTTTTCAGATAATATTTGCAGGCGCAACTGATTGTAGCAGTGCTCGCGTCAATGATTGAATGGGACAAATCTTCTTCAGCCCTCGTTCTGTGGCGAGAGTCCTTAAAGATCTTAATATACATAAATCCGCTGGTCCGAATGGTATCCCAGCTATTATTCTGAAGAGGTGTTCTTCCACGCTGGCAAAACCCTTGCGTAAGCTTTTCCATCTATCCTATTCTTCTGGGCTCGCAGTTGGAAAACAGCATTTGTCCAATTATCGACCGATTGCACTTACGTCCCACAGGTCCACTATGGTGATTTGATGGCATATCTCATCGAACAGTGGAATAAATCTTTACATCGTTTTGGAGAAAGTAAGATTGTTGCACTCTCTTATCGAAAATGCGTGCACACCGTATAGATGAGTCCCTCCTTCGTTGGATTATGAACTTTCTTTCGAATCGTTCTATACAAGTTGTATTGGACGGGTTCAAGTCTGAAACCCACAAAATAAATGCTGGTGTGCCCCAAGGCTACGTTTCGTCTCCGACCCTTTTTCTCATTTTTATAAATGATCTCTTGCCTGCAACTTCTTATCCAATTAATTGTTTCGCTGACGATAGTATCCTAAGCTTTTCTTATTCGTTCCCAGACTCACATCCCTTTTCTTCAGATGTGGAACTGCAACGGCAAAATATGATAAGCTCATTAAACTCTGATTTGAATAGCATTGTACAATTGGGAATAAAAAAAAACCTTATAGAGTTTAATGCTTCGAAAACCTAATGCTGTCTTGTATCGTTAGAGCGAACATCTGGAGATTCTCGGTATGTGCATCACTGACCACCTTTTGGGAAATGAGCACAAATGCGATGTCGCCAAAAATGCCGCAAGATGTTTGGGTTTTCTTAAGAAGGTGAAAGAAATTCTTCTCCCCGTCTGATCTGGCTACCATTTATAAGACTTGTATCCGTCCAAAGCTTGAGTAAAACCCTCTTGGATGGTATTCAAAAGAGTCCTACGAATGGTCGGTGATAGAGGCATCAGTGCGTCATTCCATTCGTTGGATCACCGTCGTAACGTTTCATGTCTTTCTCTATTCTATAGTTACTTCTACGGCAAGTGCTCTAGAGAAATAACGTGTTGCAATCTTCCCCTCAAGCTATTCACTCGTAATACTCTCGCTTCTAGGAATGCCAATCAGTTCACCCTCGAGTCCAACTTCGGACGTACTCTCATGTATAGAGAATCGTTCTTAAGCCGTACTACGCGAATGTGGAATCTCTTCCACACTCTGTCTTTCCCAATCAAAACAAAAAAAAATTATAAAAATAATATACTTGAACCCTACTGACCGTAAGAGATAATTTTCTTACTTAAGTGTGAGGGCGATGATTTTAAGCAAATTTCAAAGATTGGCTACATTTTCGGAATAAAAAGTGCGACAAAATTATTAAAGCGCACACTTGTCTACGCCAAAATTACGACAGTTATCTGCATACTCAGTTTTGCTATAGGGGCTTTTGCTTTGCTTGTATGAGATGGTAAATGTATCACTAAGCAGATATAACAACAAAATTAAGAATAGTAGATGCAAGTTGGCTGGAGCCAAAAGAAACCAGGAACCAGGAAGCTGTCAGAAATACATAGAAAGCTTATCGAAGCTTATCGAAGAGGAATGTGTGTTTGACCTATATTTTGAATTGTTTGCCTCAGATTTCGAAATAATTTCAAGATAAGGAGATAATTATCATTTGCTTTTCATCAATTTGTTGAACACAAAAAAGATTCCGACTCAACCTTTCTTCTGAAATTGTATTCAATTTTTTTCTCGGAACCTAATCTTACTTATTCATTTTCATTTTCAACTCATCACATAGCAATGCCATTAGAAACACTGATAAGCAATAAATAAAACAACTGGGTCTAGGTTAAGATCTGGCACAATTAGGCTGGACACATCAGATAATTCAAATATCAATCAAACAAATCGAGTGTCCTTAATTCACATGACAAACGACCTCACATAACCACCAAAAGCCCTTCAAAATCTAGAACAATGTCATCTCATTTTTGTGATTTTCTCTCCCCATTTTCATTTCCATTCGTTTCTTCAATCGATTTTTGATTTTCGAATTCCATCGTCTCTCTTCCAACAATTTAATTGATAATTTGATTATAAATTTCCATGTTAATATAAAATAAAAAGCAATCTCCCAATTAAATTAACGTCGATTCGTGAAACTCTAATTAGTGTTCAACCTCTGGTTGAAGAGACCTTTTTTCGGTTATTTTCGTTGTTGTTGTTGTTGTTAAGTGTCAATAAAATAACCTCCGGTTGATTGCCGATGTATTAAGACTTTCGAGTTTCATGAGTCGTTCGTTAATTATCGACTTCGTTAAGGTAAATTGCTTCTATTGGGAGCCGCTAGTCTTATTTTCTTGGCTTTGCGTTGAATCCTTATTCGCCTTAATATCAATCATCCTTTTGCCATCGTCGGTGTTAGCCTGTGAAGACAACCACCAACACCCACACCCACTTCTACTTCCACTTATTACTGTTGCTGTTTGTTTTGCCATAAAGTTGTGCTTCTTCGTCTGCTAATGATGAATCTTGAAAAGTACCTTTATTATTTGGCTCTTGCTGTTTCTATTGCAATTTATTTTAATTTTATGAATTCATTTGAATTGATTTAATTTCGCACAAGTCCTTTGCCTTCTGAATACATTTACAGAACGAAACAACCCTTCGTGTCCGGCTATAACTTGAAATAGAGTCTTGTTTTCCAAATAAAATCAGCGATAAAGCTTAGCGAGTGCGATGTGCAATGAGTGTGAAGGAAGAAACGAACCGAACGTTCGTTGGTTGAGGTGGCCTGAACGCAGCCTGAACAGAAAGGACCTGCTCTCGTAATCTTGTTGATAATCATTCTTACTTTGCTTTTATTGGAAAACTTGAACTAATAGTGCTCAAAGACGCGCGGATTGCTGGCTATGAATAGCGAACTGAGAGCAGCCTAGCTTACGGTCTGTTGAAAAGGATGTCAATTAATCGAACGCAATTTACAGCAAAACGATATACTTGGAACGATTGTCGTCCTCATCGAAATCGACCGTTCATTGTTGTCGACATCCGCTTTTGCACAGGACACCATCTCTCACAATATGTATCTGGATCTGCCTCATTGCGTGATTCTTTTGTCTGTAGTAGTAGCAATGTCGTTTGATGGTGTTCAATTGAATATAATGACACTTGCTACACCGTTATACGGCTCGTTCATTCGAATATTGATTCTGATTTTATTGTCAAGTATGGTCAGGGAGACGAAAAGCCTTCGCTTTCTTCTTTGATTCTGTGCGTCGTCGAGCCCTCGACGCTGTTGTCGTCTTCGTCTGATTCTCATTTTGAAACTTTCAAAGGCGTCACGAATGGAATTTGCATCGTGATTGAAAATTGACTTTTATTTTTAATTTAATTTGTATATTTCGATTGTTTGTTTTTCTTTTTTTATTTGCCGGGAAACTCCGCTTGTTTCTCGTAATGAGAATGGCGAAGAAAGACCAGTAATGAAATTATGCAATCAATAATGAAAGGACATTTTTTTTGTTTGCCCGATGCTTCATTTAGTATTGTCTTTTGAATTTTTAATTGGTAAAATTTCCATTTTGTTCGAGTTGAAATTCCTTAAATGTATTGAATACTTTTGAATCATTAACTTAAAAAAAGATGAACGACCACCATTAAGACAAGACACTGACGGAGTACCTAAAAATTTGTCCTGTTTTTATTTTTAAGAGACACTTATGGGTCATAGTATAAAAGCAAATATTTAAGATGTTTTGGAATGCTTAATATTTTGTTTGTGGCTTTGCTGTTTGCTCCTTAAATTGTATTCAGAAATTGACTTTTCTGTCGCCTTCTTTTACTCTATCGTCTGAGCTATGGCCAACTAGTCTGGGAAACTACTTATAGTCTTTGAAATAGACAGCAAACATCAGATTTTCTCAGAGCTGCTAGGAAAACAACAGGCGCAGTTGGTCGAAAATGGTATGATAGCGATAGCAACAAATAAGCTCCCGATAGGGCAAGAATTTCCCCTATTACAATTTATACATATTCATCAACAATCGTCTCACGCTACTTAGCTGTCAAGCTTTTGAACCACTGGTGTGTTCGACCACCAATTCGACGAAGTGGAAATAACGGTATCTTAACTCAATTCGAATAAAGCCGCTGGAAAAGACGGCCTGGCCGCCGAACTGTAAAAAGGAGCTGGAGATGATTAGGTTAGGAAATGTTCCAATTATCTGCAAGATTTGGTCAAAGGAAAACATGCCCGATGGGAACATCAGCATCGTATAGCCAATCCTCAAGAAAGGCGATACCATGAACTGCATAAACATCACCTACAAGATCTTGTCTGCCGTGCTGTGTCAACGTTTGAAATCATTCGTTAACAGCCTGATAGGTCCTTATCGGTGCTTCTCCAGATCCGGAAAGTAGACCATCGAGCACCCGTTTACTGTGCAGCAGATCTGAGAAAAGATCAGGAACTTCAAATCGATTTGAAGGCCGCGTATGACAGCGTCTTTAGACAGGCCTACATAGATCAGTTTTGGTATCACAGAAAAAGCCGTCTGATTGTGTAAGATGACGGTCCAACTACGCCGACGACATTGACATAACTGGAGGAACTCAGCGTGATAAAATTGGAGTTTGTGAGTCTTGAAGCAGAGACGAAGGAGATGGGTTAACGAGGACCAAGGCAAAGCTGTCAACAAGAAAGGATACCAAACATCGCCGTCTTGGACCCAACATCAGTATAGGTAGATTTAAATTCTAGGTTTCTAAGGACTTTGTCTATCCCGGAACCGCTATAAGTTCAGACAACGATACCAGTGCTAAAATCAAAGGAAGAATCACACTTGTCAATCGCTGCTTCTTTGGACTTGGAAGACAATCGAGTGGTAAATGTCACTGTACAAAATCGTTATCATCCCGGTCGTCATTTTTGGTTCATAGACAATGTACTTGACAGCATCGGAATTAAACGCTTTGGGCTGCGTAAAAAAAAAATATTCTTCGAGTGATTGTTTGTCCCGTCTGCAAAAGTGGAGAATGGAGACAAAGATTCAATCAAGAACTGTGGTTGGGTCATTTCAGCGAATGGACCTCAACCAATTAACTAAGCGTACGAAACTGGAGCTAGCTAAGGACCGAGCCGGCTGGAAAAGCTTGTTGGATGAGGTTCTGGTCCGTTCTGGACTGTAGCGCACCTTAAGTAAGTCAGAGGCGTTCAACTACACGCCAATATAATTGACTTCATAGGACGAATGATGATGGTTTTCTGCTTTTTAAAGTAGCTTATTCTAGAACCGGAATAATGTTGTCAACAAGGGTTGTGTGGGGCATGGCGACGTCAAGGAAAAAAAGCAACATAGAGTCCGTAGCTTAGTGGTTAGGTGCGTTGGCTACTAAGCAGAACGTCGTGGGTTCGATCCCTACTCGTGCCCATAGTTTTTATTTCATCTTTCACGGGCACTGCCTCTTGCGAAGAACTGACAAAACTTCCAAGAGTATTCAATGTCATGAAAAAGTGCTTCTCAACTTTGCCATTTGGAATCGGCGTTAAATTGTAGGTCCCCTCAATTCTTCACACGCACCCAGAGAATTGTTGATGAGAGTAAGCCACTTAGGCCTTGGCTCTACAACAGATGTCACGCCACTCTAATTTTCTTTTTTTTTTAGACAACTTTAAATTTAAGGACGTATTCAACTGCTTTTTCGGATTGTTACAAAGAGTTACCGGCCGTTTCATGATTTGTCACGATATGATCAGTCTCCTCCCCGAAAAATGCAAAGTTGACTTTCGTTTTCTCTGGGTTCACAATCACTCCCGACAAAGTACGTTCGTACTAAGTACTAAAATAACCCAGTGGTGTTGTGAACTAGATCCTGAAGAACCCTCCGGAAGATTTGATGTTAATTCTTACAATGGTTTTTTTCGCCAGAAATGGATAACAGCCAAAGGAATGGCTATCCTGAAGAAAGCAGCGTGATGTCCAAATACCGGCAAGTATCTCTTCACCAAAAAGAATTTTCGTAGAAATCATCAAAAGACTCAAAAGGTTCTTCAACGATGGCAACATCATCTTCCACATGCAAAATGCATCCATACTACATCCCTTGCTGAAGTTCCATTCAACGTCACCTCTACTTTTGACAGCCACCGATCACCGTTGGTCTTTTGTATGCCGAGAAAGCATTGTATAGCGTTTGGATTGAGGTTCTCGCCCACAAGCTCCTCCGTCCAGTATATGACCCTCAACTTGCTATTAAAATGTTATTTTCGTTTATGGTGTTAAACTCAAACCTTTCCTCTAAAGTCAAGATTATTCACGTCCGACGTCACAGAAATCATCATTCTACTGTCCAGATATCCTTCTTCCATTAAAATAAAAACAAACCAATACCACACGCTTACGAAACCAAAACAACACATCAATTCTTAATTAAATTAATTTCCAATTAACTCTTTAATTACTTCTTTAGAAGCAATCGCTATTGATCTCCTTCCAAACTGCCTATACTTCTGGCAGAGAGTGCTAACCACAGACTCGCCTTTGAAGTGTCTCTAAGTAATTGTTTCTTTTTTTTTTATTCGCGTGTGTGTGTGTGTGATGATTTTGACTTTTAGCCCTGGATATAATACCCAAAATATTAAGCTGTGGTTCGTTAACTGGTTACCAATGGGTTTAATGTGAACATTTGAAATTTGATATTTTTTCAAAGTATCATATGAGAACTTTATGTGGTGGTTACGCGTCGATAAGAATATCCTTTTTCATAATAAGAACAATAAAGATATAAGGCCTCAGATAAGTGTTGCTATAAATAAATATTATATGATTTAAAAGGCAGGGTCAATTTATTTCTTCGGAAGGAATAATGAACAAGGAAGAAATTTAATTTCGCTTCGAGAAATAACTCAAAGAGTCCTGTGTAAGGCGCCTATAAGGCTATCCGCTATCATAACAGGCATCAAGTCAAAAAAAAAGGTCTACCTTGTTTGTTTCTCTTTTTTATAAAAATTAATGGGAGTAAAAACCGTAAAATCTCAACAAAAGACACTTTTTGGTTGTACCTAAGTAAGATAAAGAATCTCTCAAAATAAATTGTTTCAAAGAATATACGATTAGGTCACATGTGGATGTGTCAAACCAAGAACCATATAATGTGTACAAAGAAGACAAAAAGAAAGAAGAAGGAACTCACGTGTATCATTGTTTGCTTAGGTTAAACCTTAAAGTCGTAAATAGAAGTCAACTCACCTGAAAGAAAAAAGGAAAAATATAGATGTGTCATTAATAAAAAACGAAAACAAAATCACAAAATGAGGTTGAACAAAGTAGTTTTCTTGTGAATATTTGTCAACGAAAGCAAAAGGGGACTGATAAGAGTGTGAGAGATTTGCAAATAATAATGTAAATTTGTAGATGTATGCAAAAATAAGGTCATTTTCTCGGATTAGATTGGATACTATCAATATTTGTTATTTTGTAAGGTATTTGCAGAAGATTAGGGAACATTTGCAACTTTAAGTGGCATTTTTTCTTGGTTTAATAAATTATTCAATTTATACACTTTTGTGGTTGGTAGGAGTTCTTAGGAAAATAGGGATTTAGTTTGTTTTCTTGAAACATATGAGATAAGATTTGGATAGATTTGATTGTTTCAGGTAAGAGGGTTAAAAGATAAAGGGTTTTCCAATAAGAGGTGTTATTTTGATATTGAAAGAAAAATGGCATTTTTTGAGATAAGTGATCGGATGTTTATTTCATTATAACGAGGAAGGTATGCCGTTAATAATGGAACACAACATCAGCCAAATGGCCGCCACGACCACGCTTGCAGGACCATATCCTTTTCATGAAATTTTCCATAACCAAATCGCAAAGTGGCTGCCCTATTTCCTCGATAGTCTCACGAATTCCATCTTTGAGGTCTTGAACCGACGCTGGGCTGTTTGCGTAGACCTTATCTTTCACTTGGCCCCAAAAGAAGAAGTCGCAAGGTGTTAAATCACAAGATCTCGGTGGCCAATTGTGATCACCTCTTCGAGAGATAACACGTTCCGGAAAGTTTTCCCGTAAAAGATCGATGGTTTCATTGCTTGTGTATCACGTAGCGCCGTGTTGTTGAAAGTAAACGTTGTCCAGATCAATACCATCCAATTCCGGCCATAAAAAATCATTAATCATCTCTCGATAGCGCAATCCATTGACCGTAACTGTTGCTCCAGCCTCATTTTCGAAAAAGTTAGGTCCAATGACCCCGCCGGACCAAAAACCTCACCAAACAATAAGGCGCTGAGGATGGAGAGGCTTTTCAACAATAACTCTTGGGTATTCCGAGCCCTAAATGCAACAGTTTTGCTTGTTGACGTAGCCTCCGCGGTAGAAATGAGCCTCATCAGTCAAGATGATTTTTCGATGAAATTCCGGATCATTTTCATGCATTTCAAGGACCCTATCAGCATAGACACAACGTTGTTGATGATCAGCCGGCTTGAGTTCTTGTGTTTACTGAACTTTATAAGACCCAAGTCTTTATGCAAAATACGGTGTAATGACGTTTGTGGAATGCCTAATTCCTAAGAACGACGAGGAACGGACAAACCTGGGTTTTCTTCAACACTTTGGGCTACAACAGTAATATTCAATATATTCATATATGCAATATTCTCAGTTGTTCTTGAGCGACGTGCATGGGTTTTATTCATCACATCACTAACTTATCCCAACAGCTCGAATTTGTCCACCAATTTCTGTATTGCGGTCCGACAAGGTGCTTCACGACGACCCAAAAATGTTTCAGTTTTACGAACCGGCCCTGCCAAATTTTCACCATTTTTAGTGAATAGTGAATTTTAATAATTTCAATGCGTTGTTGAAGCGTGTATCGTTCCATTTTAATATAATACTAATGGCGTAGTTTCTACTTGTCAAATGTCAGCTTCAAAAGTGACAGCTACCTAAATAGCGAACTATTCGGAATAACACTTCTTATTGGAAAACCCTTTACTTAGAAGGGAGACTTCAATCGGCACGGTCTTTGACGTGTGTATTCTAGTTGTCGAAACCGGGCGCTTTAACACTTGGTCTTTGTAGTCTCCTTTATCGCCTTAAATCTTTGATCTGGGAGGCAAAGTTTTTGCTAGGTTGAAGCGTTTTCGTACATCCGTTCGATGTGACCCAGATAATGAAGACGTCTTACTTTTGCTTCCTGGACTTCACCTATACATTCTGGTATAGCTTGTATAGTTCGCGGTTGTAACTTCTTCTCCGTCCTAATGTAGAAATCACTTTGTTTGGGCAAACCAAAGAAGCAGTGATATTCGTCGGATTTTTACTGTTGTTTCGCTTTTGTTTCATCCAAGACAGGTGCAAACTTTCTTTTTTTTTAAAGCGCGATATTTCTGAAGAAGAACAACTATACATTTCAAGGTAGATAAGCACTATTTCGAAGTTGTGCGATTCTTCAATTATCTTGGTTAATACATCTTTTAAGGCTCTCTTAGCCTTACCAATACTCGCCTTTAGACCTGAGATAAGAGCCCCAATGAAGCTCTGAACTCTCAGCCAGATGTCAATGTCATCCGCATAGCCAAGGAACCAACAGTTGTTCAGTTTTAGATTTCTATTAAATTCTATTAAAGTCTTTTAAAATGTTTTTATATGCGTTCTCATAAGAGTCAGATACTTGCTTTCTGTCAAATAGGACATTGCTGATTAAATTGGTGATTCCACTATCTGGCGATCGTTTGGGTGCTGTGTGGATTCTTCGTCCAGGAACCCTAGAACCCCGAATTTCAAATAGACTAGACTATTTAGCGTTATTGGTAGGGTTAGCCACATGTTTTACAGAATGGGGATCGAGGTTACGCTCCAGCAATATCCGCACTGGAACTGATACATTAAAAACCGGCACTTGTACTTAAAATTACATTATGTACTTGCAATTGCTTAAAAGAACTGTATAAGTAGACGATTATAAGGTCAAAAGTAGCAAAATAAAACAGGCGTATGACCTTTTTTCATTACCAAACAGCGCACGGTGTACACTAGTGTCCGCAGCTTAGTGGTTAGGTGCGTTGGCTGCTAAGCAGAACATCGTGGGTTCGGGTCCTACTCGTGCCCATAGTTTTTATTTTATCTTTCACGGGCACTGCCTCTTGCGAAGAGTATCAATCTGTTATGAAAAAGTGCTTCTCAACTTTGCCGTTCGGAATCGGCGTTAAATTGTAGGTCCCCTCAATTTTTCACATGCACTCAGAGAATTGTTGATGAGAGTAAGCCACTTAGGCCTTAGCTCTTCAAGAGCTGTCACGCCTCTCTATTTTTAAACAGCGCACGGAAGTACAAGTAAGAGTTATGGAGCTGGTAATTGTGTTTGTACTTACTTACTTACTTAAGGCGGCGCTACAGTCCGATGTGGACTTGGGCCTCAACCAACAAACGTCTTCAGCTAGCTCGGTCCCTAGCTAGCTGTCTCCAGTTTCGCACGCCCCGTTGGTGGAGGTTATCTTCAACTTGTGCGTGCCACTTGAGCCTTGGTCTTCCTCTAATGCGTCGTCCCACTGGGGTGGATTCGAAGACTTTACGAGCCGGAGCGTTGGTGTCTATGCTCTCGACGTGACGAAGCCATTTAAGTCTTTGGACATTCACTCTTTTAGCTAGGTCAGTGTCGTACGTCCGTTTATTTCGGGATTTAATCTTCTCCTCCATTCACCGTTTATGCAGACAGGACTTTTCTCTCGAACCGGCCTAGGGTGCTCTCATCCGTTTTTGACAGTGTTCATGCTTTTGCACCATATAGCAGGACGGGGATGATGAGGTCCTTATAGAGCATAACTCTATTGTTGTTCGGGAGTGGGCTTTACTACTCATTTGCTTTCTTAGGCCGAAGAAACAGCGATTAGCAATAAGTTATTCTCCTTCTGATCTCTGCGCTGAAGCCAATGTCCGTGTTGATATGGCGGAGCCAAGGTATACAAAGTCCCTAACTACCTCGAAATTATATGCGTCTATCGTGACGTTTTGTCCAAGACGTTGGTGTTGGGTATCCCTTCTTGAGGACAACATATTCTTTGTTTTGCCCTCATTGGCCACTAAAGCAATTTTTTCATCAAATTGCGTTTTCTCAATGATATCAATGTCATCAGCGTACGCGAGTAGTTGCGCAGACTTCTGGAAGGTAGTGCCTCTGGTGTTGACGTGGGAGTTCTGCACTATTCTTTCCAATATGATGTTAAAGAAGTCACATGACTTGTGCATCACCTTGTCTAAAGCTTTTTTTGACATCGAAGGCGTCGTTGAGGTCGTTACCGACTTAAATGGAGCAGCGCGAGTTCTCTATTGTCAGCCTGTTCAGACGAATAAGTTTTTAAGGAATGCCAAATCTGTACATGGCTTTATACAGTTCTTCTCTATACATGCCGTCATATGCGGCCTTAAAATCGGTAAAAAGATGGTAGGTGTCGATTTGGAGTTCTTGAGTTTTTTTCAGGATCTGCCGTAAGCTGAATATTTGATAGATGTTAGAAGCGATGTTTAGGAGGCTGATGCCTCTATACAGCTGGTGCAGTTTAGAGGGTCTCTTTTCTTCAGGATCGGGCAAACAATGCTGATGTTCCATTCATCGGGCATGCTCTCTTCCGACCATATTCTTCAGATGAGTTGGTACATGCCCCTTACAAAGTCATCACCAGCTACTTTGAAGAGTTCGGCTTGCGTCGTCTTCATTGAATGGTTCATTCTACCTGACAGCGGAATTTGGTTCGTCATCGCCGGTCTACAGTTTGTAGAAGTTGTCCTTCCATATCCTCAGGATTGACTGTGACTCTACTACGATATTTCCCTGTTGGTTTTTACAGGCTTCAGTTCGTACTCGGTAACCATGAGTCATTCGTTTTGACATCGAGTCGATGTTGGTCCCATGGAAGCTTCGGACATCAATAATGCTAGAAGAGCGTCTTGCGTCGATCGCAATATGATCAATCTTGTAAACAGTTGATTGGTCTGTGGATATTGAGATGTGAGCATCCCGTACTTGCTACCTTGCTACTACTATGGTTCGCCCCGCAAAATCGTTAAGCCTGAATCCGTTATCGGAGGTTTTTTCGTGCAGGCTGTGTTTTCCGACTTGCCTTTAAAATTTCCTACGTCGAAGCTAGGGCATTGCTCGTAGATATGCCTTGTCGAGGAGCTCGTAGAACTAGTCTTTGAAGTTATCAGCTTTCTCTTCTGTTTCGGCGTCAGCGTATATTAGGCTTATGTTGCCGAATTAAGTCTTTATGCGGATTATCGTGGGGCGCTAGTTGACAGCTCTGAACTTTAGGACATGCCGTAGTAGATATCGCAGTTTTTCATCCTCCTTTTGCCCGGCCCATCCCATCGCAATTCCTGGATGGCGGTTTTATCCGCTTTATTACGGGCTAGGGCCTCCGCTAGTTGTTCCACAATCCACGTACAGATCCGAATCTCGTTGTCCTTATTTCGTTTGCAAGGTTCATCATCGCAACTAGTTTTTCTTCATGTGATTGTGAAGTCACTCCGAAGTACAACCCAAAACCTGGTGGGCTAGGTCCTTATTTAAACTCCAAGGGCAAAGAGCCGGATAAACCGCTCCTTATCGGCCTGAGCTTCAAATATGTCGAAATATATCTACATATTCAAATTTTGTTTGTATTTTTACTTGCGACATATAGAATATATGGCAAGTATTGAATTCGTAAAAAAAAAAATTTTGAGATGAGGATGAGATATGATATTACGATGATAGAGAAGTCGAAAAAAGTGGGTCCGACGATTCCGTCTGTCTGTCTGTCGGAAAGTTTACAGGCATCTACAGGCTTAACTACTGGTCCGACGGGAACCTCAAATTTATTCCTGGATCGGGTGGTCCAAAACCCAACATGAAGCCTCACTGAAGTGTTAGTGTACTTCTTTTTGATCAA
>CAKKXW010000005.1:23732857-23748033 GCA_920937365.1 Sphaerophoria rueppellii | reverse complement strand
ATTCCTCTAGCGACCTAGATTCGTACCTTGTCTTTCGATTGAGCCATTAACATTCAACTTTTATTAGCGGATGGCAGAGATTTTTACGGATTAGAAACTTGGTATTTTCCTTTTTTTTTATGTTTTCTAGAGCGATTTTCGGGGCAATCCGGTAACATTTTTAACGAAATATTCCTCTAGCGACCTAGATTCGTACCTTGTCTTTCTATTGAGCCATTGACATTCAACTTTTATCAGCGGATGGCAGAGATTTTGACGGATTAAAAACCTGTTATTTTCGTTTTTTTTTTTTTAAGTTTCAAACCGAGTTGGCAAACCGACTTGGCGAACCGATTTTTCAAACCGAGTTGGCAAACCGAGTTGCAAACCGAGTTGGCGAACCGAATTCTCAAACCGAGTTGGCAAACCGAGTTGAAAACCGAGATGCAAACCGAGTTAGCAAACCGAGTTGGCAAACCGAGTTGGCAAACCGAGTTGGCAAACCGAGTTGGATTCGTTCAACTCGAGTTGGGCAAACCGAGTTGCAACTCGGTTTGCAAAAAAACCAACTTGAGTTAACTCGGTTTACAAAATTTACGGTTCGGCACATCACTAATCATAATGCGATCGACGCAAGACACTCTTCGACTCGGACCACTATCTCGTTGTAGCCAAGAGAGTGCAGCGGATATCTCGACCAAAGCCAAAAATAGGAGGTGCTAGAAGAAAGTACGAGATCAGCTGTGGAGCTGAGGAGCAGAGGAGGAGAAAAGAAAACAAGCTTTTCAGAAAGAAAAAGAGAGCATGAAAAGCAATCGATCGAGGATGTTGAGAGACTAAAAACAGGAATGTGATTCGGTAGTTTTACCAAGAGATAAAACGAATGACTCATGGTTACCGAGAACGAACTGAAGCCTGTAAAAACGAAAAGGGAAATATCGTTGTAGAGCCACAGTCAATGTTGAGGATATGGAAGTATTACTTCTACAGACTGAACAACGGCGATGACGAATCAAATTCCGCTGTCAGGCAGAATGAACAATTCAATGAAGACGACGCAAGCCAAGATATCCGTCTACCCGATCTTGAAAAAGTGAAGATAGAAATATCTAAGTTTAAAAACAAGAAAGCCGCGGAAGCTGACGGCATCACTGCCGAACTCTTCAAATCCGCCGACGATTATTTGGTAAGGAGCAAAATATGTCCGGAAGAGAGCATGACCGATGAATGAAACCTCAGCATTGTTTGCCCGATCCTTAAGAAAGTAGACACTCTTAACTTCACCAATTACAGAGGCATCAGCCTCCTAAACATCGCCTATAAGAACTTTTCTGCGGTACGATGTGATATGTGAACGTCTGAAACCGTTTGTCCACCAACGATCAAATATTCACATTACGGCAGATCCCAGAAAAAACTCAAGAACTCCAAATCGACACCTACCGTCTATTCATCTATTTTAAGGCCGCGTATGGCAGCATCTATAGAGAAGAACTGTATAAAGCCATGTCCAGTTTTGGTATCCCTACAAAACTCATTTGTCTGAGCAGGATTACAATGGAGAACTCGCGCTGCTCCATTAAAGTCGGTAACGACCTCACCGACGCCTTCGATGTCAAAAAAGGCTTTAGACAAGGTGCACTGTCATGCGACTTCTTTAACATCATATTGGAACGAATAGTGCAGAATTCAAACGTCAACACTAGAGGCACTATCTTCCAGAAGTCTGTGCAACTACTCGCGTACGCTGATGACATTTATATCATTAGGACAACGCATCGTGATGTCAACAGTGATTTTGCGAGTAGAAAGAGCTTAAAAGAATGGATTTAGCGGTAGTAAGGGCAAAACCAAGTATATGCTGTCATCAAGAAAGGACACCCAACACCGACGTCTTGGACAAAACGTCACGATAGACTCATACAATTTCGAGGTAGTTATGGACTTGGCTCCGCTATTAACACGGACAATGACATCAGCGCCGAGATCAGAAAGAGAATAACTCTTGCTAATCGCTGTTTCTTCGGGCTAAGAAATCAATTGAGTAGTAAGGCCCTCTCCCGAACAACTAAGGTGAAGCTCTATAAGACCCACATCATCCCCGTCGTGCTATATGGTACAGAAGGACAAACCCTGTCAAAAACGCATGAGAGCACCCTAGGCCGGTTCGAGAGAAAAGTTCTACCGAAGATCTATGGTCCTGTCTGCATGGAGAGAAGATTTAACCACAAACTGTAAGGGCTGCGTTCATCGACAATGATCTGTGTTATCGAGTGAAGGTCCAAGGACTCAGATGGCTTGGTCACGAGGAGAGGATTGACACCAATACTCCGGCCCGTAAAGTCTTCGAATCAGTGTTGGAGAAATTGTTTAATTGCTTCCCCATAACCTCGTATAAACTCTGACTTTTACAAATGTATCCAAAAACTTTGTTTTGTGAACCTCTTTCTCTTGAAAACCTACCTACATTTTCAGCATAGCCTTTTACCTACGTGACTTCCCCCTTTCTTCATAGTTTACCCTGGAGCCCAACTTCGGACGTACTCTTAAGTATAGAGAATCAATCATTAGCCCAGTCATTTCAATGTTGATAAATTTAAAACCAATGTACACCGACATTTACTTTTAAACCCCTTCATCTTTTCTTAATGCGCGCACTGTGTCTCTGGCATAATAAGTGTCATTTTCCGGTGACGGAGGCTATACAAAGCCTAAAAATGGACCTGATTTATCGGTCGTGATTCATTTTAATATTCACCGACTGACTAGCTGACTTATACACGGGATACAAACAAACATATCTGAAACAAACATCCTCTGCCAGAAACTGGATTTTGGTCTTGACCTTTTCTTTTCCTTAATTTCAAGCTTTACAAAAAAAAAACCTTAATTTCTTAATTACAGCCATGAACGTAATGCAGCATGAAGGCAAGGCGCTCGTCGTTTCCACACCGAATCGTCGCCGCCGCCGGTCGTCGTCTTTGCTGAAACTTAACGACATCATTATTTATAATTGTGTAGTTTGTCATTGAGAAGAGACATGAACAATCAGAAAGACAAAAAAAAAAAAAACATAAGAAAAAACTTCCAACAATTAAGCCTTTTTTCAATTTGTTGTTGTCATCGAATAAGTCAACAGCGGCGCGGCGGCAACATGCAGCAGCCCTCTGGCCCAAATGTCACATTGAGCCATCAGACACCCTCAAATGGGTTTCTACTCTTCCAAATAGCAAACTCAGACAGGCGGCTTGCTAAAATCTTACACATGTTTAATTAATACCATCGGAAGACATAATGTCCCATAACAAGTATTAAATCCATGTGCTGCCGGCTGTCTGTCTATCTGTTTTTTTTTTTTTTTTTCAGGTGATTTGGAAATAAAAGAAAACACACCACACACACACAAATGTACAAAAATAAATCTCAAAAAGATAGACGCTCCAGGCGGAAAAATAACTAAGAAGCAAAAAAATTCAGACGTAACTTAAGACGTGTAGTTCTGGTTCGCGCTTAAGCTTAAGATAGAGCAATGCAGAGGAGATTAGGAGTTGCAACCTTTGGAAATGTATAGGAATTCTTGAGAAGTTGCGGATGACTTCAAGTTTTCAAGAATAAAAATATCTACGGTTTTTGTAGGGTCTGTCTGTGTAGTTTAATTTGTTTGTACTTGAAAAGAAGTTATACAGATGTGAAGGCGCTTAAAAGGTGAATTTCTTAAGATTTGTAGGTACTTGTATTTTTACACTATCTTCAACAAGTCCACCCTGCTCCTAGGCTATGCGGACGACAACATCATCGGTCGATCCAAGAGAGCTACGCTTGAGGCCTTCACAGAGATTAAAGTGAATGAGGACAAAACAAAGTATATGCTATCAACAAAAAAAGCAACATCTGTCCACCGCCTAGGACAAAACGTCACTGTTGGTAGCAGCAATTTCGAGGTAGTTAAGGAGTAGTGTCCGTAGCTTAGTGGTTAGGTGCGTTGGCTGCCGAGCAGAACGTCTTGGGTTCGACTCCTACTCGTGCCCATAGTTTTTATTTCATCTTTCACGGGCACTGCCTCTTGCGAAGAACTGACAAAACTTCCAAGAGTATCATCTATCATGAAAAAATGCTTCTCAACTTTGCCGTTCGGAGTCGGCGTTAAATTGTAGGTCCCCTCAATTCTTCACACGCACCAAGAGATTGTTGATGAAAGTAAGCCACTTAGGCCTCGGCTCTTCAAAAGCTGTCGCGCCACTCTATTTATTTTATTTATTTAAGGAGTTCACGGTTCACCTACCTTCGAACAAACATCAATCCCACAAACGACACCTTAGTGGCGATCAGAAGAAGAATTACCCTGGCGAACCGCTGCTGCTTCGGGTTGGCCAAACAACTGGGTTCAAAACTCCTCACTCGAAAGACAAAACTTTGATTTTACCAGTCTTACTCTTTGGCGCCGAGTTCTGCACGATTAATTAAAAAAGAGGAATTGATACTGGGCACTTTTGAAAGAAAAATTCTTCGACGGATTTTCGGTCCCTTATGCGACGATGGCGAATGGAGAAGAAGGTTCAACCGAAAACTGTACGAGCTGTACCAAGGTGTAGATGTAGTTCAGAAGGCCAAGAAAAGACGACTACATTGGCTGGGCCATATCGAGCGAATAGACGACAACCCTCCAGCCAAGAATGTCTTCTCATCCCAACCCCCAGGCTCGAGACGACAAGGAAGACCGAACCTACGACGGTACAAGGAACAAGTGACTGCGGATGCCAGAGCGCTAGGTTTTGGCGACTGAAGAGTGCATGCGAGGGACCGTTCACGATGAGATCCTTCATGGATTGTGAGCCGGAGTATTTTTACAAGAGAAGTAACAGGCTTGTAACGTATGCCATTTTACTCGTTAGTTTTAGAGAAAATTATTTTTGTTTGATTTTGTTGAAGCTGTTTTGAATTCGTAAAGAGCATAGCCATCTTTTGATCGAAACTGATAATTTATGTCTTGACAGATAGTCGACATATCAAACTGGGTCAGTTGAGCAGGTAATATTTCGTTTCAAGTGTCAACAAATCTCTATAAAGAAAAGGTCAACATTTCTTTTTATTTCCTTTTTCAATCAAAACTTTTGGCGAAATTCACATTTTTTTAAAACGAGGCGCATGTTTTAATGTTGGGTGCTGGATTAACATCAACAGACGGCATCAAAGTAGAGTTTCAAAGCAAAAAGTATGTGCTTCGTAAGCTTGCCGCTGCCGCCACCGCTGTTTGTGTAGAGTTGTCTCGCGGATTCAATAATAATGAGAAACTAGTTCCTCTATCCATACATTAATATAAATATCCATGTGTATACCTACTACACACGTTTGCTTGGCGCATTGCTTTGTGGTTCTCTTTTGGCTGAATGGTTAATCTGACTGTGCTTGTTCAGTGACGTTAAGAGTTTGTTCTTTGTCTTTGTTTTACTTTTTCTTGAAATAAGACAAAAGAATGTAGCTGAAGAATACAAAAAAAATAAACCCTTTTTCTTCGAGAGATGTTGTTTCCAACTTCGATTCCCTTTGTAGTTTTTTTTTTTTTTTTCTCTGATTTTTCTTTGTGTAATACCTGTCGATGTGAAGCACTCAGGTTCCATTCTCTTTTAAATGATGATGATAGAGGTCGGAATAGTATATTATGACGATGACGATGAGCCAAAGGGCCCGTTGTCCGTCGTTGGTCTTTCGTCGCTCGTCCACCGTTCATGGCCCATCGTCTCTATCTATATACAATCCACTCATCGTCTTCACGTTGGGAAATTAGAATTTCTTGATGATGACGACAACAACGACGAACGATGGAGCTCAACCAAATAAGAGTATCATCACATCATGGTAGCCATTTCGAATGTTTTTGTTCATGCTGTTTTGCTTCGTCTACATTGTTATTGCATAGTTTGCGATATATGTAGGTTTGTACGTTTGTTTGGTTCAGGTTCAGGCCAGCAAGCGCAAGCAGAGAACTAAAACTAATTACGTCAAAAACGAATTCAAAGCCAAAACGGGCAGAGAGAAGCCAGTTGAAAGCACGGTAGTTGAGTTTGAGGTTTCGAAACGAAAGCAAATACAGCCAGGAACCAACAAAGGTTGGCATTGCCATCTCCTTTTTAGATTCATTGGGTGATGCGATAGCAATGGCGATGACTCGATGAAAAGATAGATGGTTTGGGGCAAGGCAATGACCGTGAAACCCGCTAAATTTTCCCATACAAAAACAAAACATAAGCAGAGCAGAAGAGAAATGTTAAATGTACATAGGTAGGTATAATGTGTATATGTACTCGTGGTATAGGTAGGTGAAGCTGGTTCCATGCTTGGTTAGGTCTAATTATGTACTTAAAGCGGCCAGAAAATTAATAGTCATGATTTTTAGTAAGGAAGATCGAAATCGATCTGGTTTTTTTTTTTTTAAAGAATTCTTTGAAATTAAAAAGTTGTTCTTGATTAACTTTTAGAAGCAGCTTCAACAGAATCAGAACGAGTCAACCAAAAATCGTGGCAAAATCAGTAAATAAGAATCGATTTAGACGCATTGACGAAGTTTAAAATGTTAGTAGGTACCTGGAGTACTACAAAGTTGTTCCAAACCCCCAAAGAAATAATTGGCGAAAGGAAGACCTTTGACTAAAGTGCAGGGCAGTGATAGACAAATGGTGAAGTATCTCCGTTCGCCTCCTCGTCACCGCATCTTCTGCATAGATTATCTGAACTGTGTATCACCTTTTCATGAGGATATCCTAACAGATTATGTACGGTAATTATTCTCACAAGAGATCAGAGTGATCTTTTTTTAATTCTAACACTCTAACTATAGTGGCGCCACGTGCAGGTCCGACCAGGGACTCATCCAACAAGCGTCTACAGACAGCTCGATCCCTAACTAGCTGTCTCCAATTTCAGACGCCAAGTTGATTCAGGTCCTCTACCACCTGTGTGATCCATCTGAGTCGCGGTTTTTCTCTTCTACGACGCCCTTCCGTGTTGGATTCGAAGACTCTACGAGCCGGAGCATTGTTTTCCATTCGTTCTACATATCCCAACCATCTAAGTCGCTGAACAGCTCGTACAGTTGTTGATTGAATATTCGTCTCTATTCTCCATTTATGTAGATAGGACCAAAAATACCTCGAAGAATTTTTCTCTCAAAGCAGCCTAAAGTGTTTTCATCAGATGTTGTTATAGTCTATGTCTCTGCACCATACATTAGGACCGGGATGATAAGGGTTTGTTTTGTACAGTGACACTTTAGTTGCTCGATAAAGGACTTTAATGCTGAATAACCTATTCCAAAGAAGTAGCGATGAGAAGGAGTGATTTTTCGTTTGATTTCAACGCTGGATTGTTCACATAAGTCTTTAGACAAAGTCTCTCACCATCTCAAAGTTAGATCTGTCTATACTGGAGTTGGCTCCAAGACGTCGCGTCGGTGTTGGGTGTCCTCTCTTGTTGACAGCAATAACTTGGTCTTGCCTTCGTTAACCGCTAGACCCATCTTCCTGGCCTCCGTCTCAAGACTCAGAAACGGCCCACTGACATCACGCTGTGTCCTTCCAATGATATCAATGTCGTCTGCGTATCTGGCATATCCTTGTAGCTGGGGAAACTTTTGAAATATTGTGCCTCTGGTGTTGACGTTGGAGTTTTGCACAATCTTTTCATGAATGATGTTGAAGAAATAGCATGACAATGCATCGCCTTGTCTAAAACCTTTTTTGGCATCAAAAGCATCTGTAAGGTTTTTTCCGACCATGATGGAACAGCGTGAGTTTTCCATTGTCTTCTTCCATTGTCTTCTGACGGACGAGTTTCTCTGGGATGTCAAAACAAGACATTGTTCTAAATAGTTGGTCTCTTTAGACGCTGTCATAGGCGTAGTTGAATGAAATCGATGAAAAGGTGGTAGGTATGGATTTGAAGTTCTTGAGTCTTCTCCAAGATCTGCCGTAGAGTGAATACTTGATCGACGGGGACTTTCCGGGTCTGAAGAAACACTGATAAGGACCTATCAAGTTGTTGTTTGTTGACAAAAGGCTTCAAACGTTCACACAGCACAGCAGACAAGATCTTGTAGGCCATGTTAAGGAGACTTATACCTCTGTAGTTGGTGCAGTACAGGGGATCTCCTTTCTTGAGGTTCCATTCGTGGGCATGCTTTCCTCCGAACAAATCTTACAGATGAGCTGGTGCATACTCTTAACCAAATCATCTCTAGTTGCTTTGTACAGTTCGGCGGCTAGGCCGTCTACTCCATCGAATTTGTTCAACTTAAGTTTAGGTATTGCTTTCTTTACTTCGTCAATGTCAGATGAGTGGAATTGGTGGTCTGCTCCACCCAAATTGAATGGTTCTGTTTAACAAGCCTATATGCATCCGAAGAGAGAGACAGGTTGACATTGGTCTTAAGCTCAAGCAGAGAGAGAACCGAAACTAAAGGACGGGCTTCCATGATGAAAATGAATCAATGATGTCTGATTTTCTTGTATAGTGTCCTAGCTATGCGATCGCGAAACTTGTTTTCGAAGAAGGGCTGTAGTATGGCGAGAATCCAGAACTCATAATTGCGAGTGTCAGCATGACTCAGTGGCCAACTTATAGTGACGATTCACATCGCACCACTTGAACCTTTTCAAGTACATTGCCCAAGTAATGTGTGACACAATTGAGTTCGGATCTTCTTGCTATACTTGCACTTTCCATTAAATCGAATTTTGTATAAATAAGGTGAAATCATATTAAATAAATCAATGATCAATCAACTACAACAAGTCTGTGTTTTTATTCCGCCAAATATATTACAGGGCCTCCCATGGTCGACAGGTCGAAGCGGAGTAGGCTGTTACTACTAATTACCCCGCAACGAAGGAGTATTCCCACCAAGGCACTCGAATGAATTTCTTTTTTGGAATCAACGGTGGCGTGTTCAGCTTCAGTTAGATCGAACTACTTGGTGAACACCTTTACGGGCTACTTCGACTTATTTGAAGCCCAGGCCGTAAAAGGAGCGGTTTTTCCGGCTCTTGCACTTGGAGTCACATTAATTGCCTGGTACTCCAGGTTGGGGGTTGTATGTCGGGTTGACAACAGGCCTCGGAAACGGACGGATACACTGATGACGACTCAAGCACATGTTTAATGGACAACGAATTTCAGATATGCACGTGGCATGTTAGGTCCCTTAATAGACCGCGTGCTGCCGAACAGTTAGCGGAGACCCTCAACTGCTACAAAGCAGACATTACCGCTATCCAGGAAATGCGATGAGATGGACCGGGCAAAAGGAGGATGAGAAACTGAGACATTTACTGTGGTGATTGTTACCGAGAGCAACAACAGCGCCTCTTTGGATGCGAATTCGTCGTGGGATGCAAACTCAGGCAATAAGTCTTGAGCTTCAAATGTGTAAGCGAACGGATTACGACAATCCAAATCAAGGCTATATTCGGCAACATTATCCTAATATGCACGCATGCCCCCACAGAAGAGAAAAAGGACGATAACGAGCTTACGGAATCTTTCGACGTCAAAAAAGGATTCGGACAAGGCGATGCACTGCCATGCGATTTCTTTAACATCGTTCTTGAGAAGATAGTGCAGAACTCCAACGCACTATCTTCCAAAAATCTGTTCAACTTCTCGCGTATGCCGATGATATTGATATAATGGGAAGAACACAGCGTGATGTCAATGACACCTTTGTGAGAATTGAGCCAAAAGCGGCAAAAATTGGTTTAGCGCTAAATGAGATAAGAACGAAGTATATGCTGTCTTCGAGGAAGGACACCCAACACCGACGGCTCGGACAGAACGTCACAATAGACGCATACATACGAGGTAGTAGAGGAGTTTGTCTACCTATGCTCCGCTATAAACACGGGCATTACCACCATCGCCGTGATCAGACGAAGAATAACTCTTGCTAATCGCTGTTTCTTTGGGGTACATACATACTCATCTAAGCTAAGGACCGAGCTAGCTGGCGGAGACTGTTGATTGAGGCCTAAGTCCACAACGGACTATAGCGCCACCTTAAGTAAAGTAAGTAAGTCCAAGAGGTTTAAGTGTGTAACTGGAGCACAAGCCCATCTCATAGCTTGTACTCAAGCTTTGAACACATATGCCTATGTAAGTTTTACAAATTATAGCTAGATCAGAAGAGGAGAAATATTTCTTGCACCGTCTCAAGAAACCGAAATATCTTATGGCACTCAATGCTCAGTCATATGTTTCATCAAAATCTCGTGTTATAAAATTTTGCCCTCTTAATAAAAACCTAGCAATACTGTTTCGTCATGTTGCAGGTAAAACCAGACGCCCGCCCCAGTCATAGACAACGAAAAATTGCCACCACTTATTAATTTCATTGTAAGAAATAAAAAGAGTGTTTAAGGAAAACCTTTTATATTAACTGTTAATTCGAGAAAACACTTTTCACCTCCTGAGTCCTAAGGTCAGCGTAAGGGTATTAGGCTAGAGATAACACGCAACGAAACACTTTAATTCAAACAAAAAATATCAAATATCAAATGTGAAGAGGGACTGTCAATGTAAGTAGCTTTAGTTAAGCTTTTTTGCTGTTGTTGTTTTTTCACATAGGTTGGGTAGTAGGAAATACCGAGGAATTAGCCTCGTCATTTGATCCGGTTGTTATGGAAGCTTTAAGATTAATCAGTGTTGATATTTTTTTGCTTTGTGAGGAGAATATGAGGGTATCAGGAATACCAATTGTTTTGTTTTGTCTACTCATTTCGCAGTCATGGTTTTACATTCGATGCAAGAAAACCATTATTGTAAAATTCAAGGCGAAAACAAAACTAAAACAAAGACAGTCATTCTAATTTAAGTACATATCTACCTCAATAAAACTGTTATGTCATCATGGCAATGCACCAAATATTTCACCCTCATTCTGCAATCAAACATATTTAAGTATGTCAATGAGGATTGAAGAATTATTATCGATCTATATCTTATATTGTGAACACAGCTAAAAGCAACCTTTTTCTTTAACTGACAAACTCAATTGCTTTTTTTTCCATTCAATCCACAACTTATGCTCGAAATTGCATAATAAGACAATTTTGGCACATTGGTTTGTTAAAAGTACACACACATAATATGCATACATATATTGAGATTGAGACTGTGGGCTTTTGGCAAGTTGGTTTTAAATTCACACTAAGAACAGTTTAAGGAAATGTATAGGTTTAGACTGTTAGAGTAAGTAGCGTGAGAAATATTTAGAAAAGGTTCTTGTTAAAACAAGTAAAAATATGTTCCGTTGTGATATTTCACTGAGAATGAAAAACTACGATATCTAGATGTTAGTATGCACCAATAATTCCACTTAAAAGGTTGCAGGAAAGTATGTTTCTTGGTACCTCATCGTATCGTTATCGTTACTGAAGAAAGGAGATACATACTCTAATTGGCGATTTTGTTCTGACAATCCTGGGATTACGTTTCCGGTATGGAAGGACTGGACACTTTCATATCTGCAACCTTAACATTAACAGGTTTTTTTTTATTCCCTTATTATGCCGGAGACACAGTGAGTGCTTTTGGGAAGAACGGTAGGGTTGGAAGGGAGGTGTCGATGTACATTGGTCTTGAATTTTTGGACATTGTAATGATTGGGAAAGACAGTGGGGAATAGTGAAGAGTTCCACATTCGCGTAGTACGGCTAAAAAATGATTCTCTATACTTGAGGGTACGTCCAGGCTCAAGGGTAAACTGATGGGCATTCCTAGAAGAGCGAGTATTACGAGCGAATTGTTTGAGGAGAGAAATCCAACTGGCTATTTCCCTAGAGCACTTACCGCAAAAGTAACGATAGAACAGTGAGCGACATGATAGGTAACGACGGTGATCTACCGAAGGGAATGACACAGTGATGTCTCTATCATCGATAATTCTCAGGGCTCCTTTGTTAATACCATCCAAAAGTTTTAAGTATTTAGCTGGAGCACCAGCCCAAAGATGCAGTGTTCGTAGCTTAGTAGTTAGGTGCGTTGGCTGCTAAGCAGAACGTCGTGGGTTTGAGTCCTACTCGTGCCCATAGTTTTTATTTCATCGTTCATGGGTACTGCCTTTTGCGAAGAACTGATAAAACTTCCAAGAGTATCAATCTGTCATGAAGAAGTGCTTCTCAACTTTGCCGGCGTTAAATTGTAGGTCCCCTCAACAGCCCAAAGATGAGAGTTGCACTCAAGCTTTAGACGAATGTAGGTCTTATAGATAGCAGCCAGATCAGACGGGGAGAAGAATTTCATGAATCTTTCGGCATTTTTGGCGACATCGCATATGTGCTCATTCCACAAAAGTTGGTCAGTGATGCACATACCGAGAATCTTGAGATGTTCGGTTTCATTGATGCAAGTGCCAGTCATTGACAGTGGCGAAGGGGGTATATGCCCAGACTTTTTCAAATGCGTTTGAAATATCACATGCAACAATATTACTTTTTCCAAAACGATGTAAAAATATGTTCCGCTGTTGGGTCAGATTACGAGTGGACCTGCTGAGAAAGCCGTACTGCCGGTCATTAAGAAGTTTTCAGTTTTCAGTTTTCAGTTTTCTTGAGTTGTTAGTTTATCAGCGTTTCCATGTCCTTAAAAAGAAGGAACGTAAGTGCAATAGGACGATACTTTTAAGGGAGAAGAAGATTCGCTTTTTTTTTGGAATTGGCTGGACAAATGCTGTTTTGCAACTGCTCGGAACGAGCCCATGACAGCGTGGAAGTGGAAGAACACCTCTTCAGAATAAAAGCGGGGATACCATCCGGACCAGCGGATTTATGTATGTTGAGATCTTTTAAGACTCTCGCCACAGCTTGAGTGCGGAAGAAAATTTGTTCCATGGAATCATTGACGTGCTCAAGAACCGGAGGAGCCATGACACTCTCTGGCAGGGAAAAGTTGTAGGCAAACTGCCTAGCAAGAAAGTTCGCTTTCGCAAGAGAGCTAACAACTGAAGTATCATTGTCAATGAACGTAGGGAAGAAGAATTCTTCATATCTGTATAGTTACCATTTAAATGCTGCTGGAAGCCCTGAATACAATAACTTCATAAACAATTTTCTATGCCTCGCCGACAAGGTTACCTAGGTTCGGTAAGCCCCCGAAAAAGTTTCGCGCTAAATCCCGAGTAATAGAATGAAAAAAAACATGTAATACCAAACAAAAACTTACTCTTTAACCAAAGGTAAAAGCTTTTGCTCGCCCAAAAATTCTGCTCGAAATACTTAACCATGTGAATATTACACCAAATGAAATGCTTATAGAAATTGAAAAAAAGTGTACAAACTCATGTTTCAGAATAAAATATGCATGCGGGAAATTCATACACGTATATAAGCGACGAACGACCGGCATGTTACGGCACTTGAGAAAAATAAACAAAAATGATCTCAGGTAAAATATTGTGTCCATTTTGGAGTTACCTACCTGTAGTTTTGTTTTTTAATTTTTCTTATGTATTAGTTGACCATCAATGTTCTCCTTGTTTTGTCTCCTAATTCCGGGCAATTTGATATTTTGTGGTGTTTTGTTTTATTTAGTATTTTCGTTTATTTTAATTTTTATTATAGTATAAGTATTCCACATGCATCGAAAACCGTAGAGGGACCAATCACTGATAAGGTTCAAGGACAAGACGTAAGCAAACACGAATAAAAGGTAAACAAAAGCAAAATAAACTCAACGGCACAGGCGAAGATACTCAGGCATGCCAGGCCAGCAGCGAAGCGACAACGAGACAAAACAAACTTCACATAAAAAAAAAAAAAACAGAAACACAATCGATATGATTAAAAACACGTAATGCAGTGAAACTGGCGCCAACAATTTTTTAAATTGACTTATGGGCGATTTTATTGACCCGGTGCAAGATGCCGTCGCGATTACGATCGTAATACCGTTAGTAGTGCACTTGACCGCGCGAGTTCTTGAAAATTTTACGACAAAATGCAATTTATCCTGATTTAAGAAAACACTTCTTGATATTGCCAACAGAAAATAGCTCCAAGCAGTAAGATGACGTTTTGTTGTCTTTTTAATTTCTGCAAATTAATTTCGGAGGATATTGTTGTTTTTTGATTTTGCTTTCGGTTAAAATTTCGGAAATTCTTCGACTATTCAAAACTGACTTGACGAAGCGCTAAAACGTTATGTGAACTTGTCGCCTGTCATGGACAAGAAGTTGTGACATTAGACCAAGCCCGACAGAAAGTCTATTGAAAATGTGAGTAAATACGAAAGTGTGGATG
Organism: Sphaerophoria rueppellii; assembly: GCA_920937365.1. Taxonomy (NCBI): domain Eukaryota; kingdom Metazoa; phylum Arthropoda; class Insecta; order Diptera; family Syrphidae; genus Sphaerophoria; species Sphaerophoria rueppellii. Next base: position 23,733,769 of record CAKKXW010000005.1, on the reverse strand, counting down.
AGCAATAAGCAATTTTGAGGAGAATATGAATTTTCCTTGCTTCCGTTTTTCACTTGTATTTTTGTTATTGTTGTTTTCCACATACGCAAAATTTGCAGACGATCAAATTGAATTCGCAATCGCCAGAGATAGAGCAAGAAAAAAAACACTTGTTTTTCTTATTTTGTTAGTGTGCGTGAGAGGTCGTCTTCTCAGATACGGCGAATTTGGGTTGGGATTTGGAATCGAAAAAAAAATACGGGCGAAAAAAATATAAGACAAGAATTATGAAATGTCAGGTTGCAGAATTGAAAAATATTATTTCTTTCTTTGCTTTTAAATTATAGTTCTTCTTAACAACATTTAACACCAATTTATTAAACACACTGACGACAATTAACGATTATATTGGAACAGAGCGATATGGTTACAATACTTCACACGAATGAATAACAGTCACGCATGCAAATACCACAAGTCGACAACAGTGTGGGAATCTCTACCTCCTCTTTTTTGCACGATTTTACGGTTGGGTCAGATTACGGTTTATTTCTTGTCACAATTTAAAATAAACAAACTTTATTTTATTGATATTTATCTGTTTTGTTTTTTTTTTTTCTTTTCAAACCAGAATTTGTTGATAAAGAAAGAATAAAAATTAAATTGAGCGAATTTTCTATATTAAATGCCGTTAACGAACGACACCAACCGAACACGGCGACGTTTTCTGAACAACTGATTTTCATACAATTTCATTTGAAAAACAACACATTCAAATTTCAAAAGCAAAGTGTGAATGTGTTGAACTCGTTGAAATAGAATAAAATGAAAGGTGAAGCGTGAAGGTGAGCGAGTTGTGTTTGTGTCGTTGCGATTGTATGGATATGAAATATGAATACGGTATTTTGTTTATACTTGATTGTGTTGGTAAGT
>CAKKXW010000005.1:23393396-23721073 GCA_920937365.1 Sphaerophoria rueppellii | reverse complement strand
CATTTTTGCACTAAAATCTCCGAGTACGATTTAGACGTCGTATTCTGGAAAGGCTCCGTAGGCTCTAGCCTTGATTACGGCGGATTAAAGCCAGGCGATCACTAATTGCCTTGAAATTCATGACTTTCAATCTAAGCCGATTTTCCACTACGAATCCGCATCCAAATATGTGCATTCTTTGATGACAGCTGTATAAATGTCACATTTTTCCTTTTTGTTGTCCCTGATCCTATCCATCGTATTTCCTGGATCACAGTAATGTCTGCCTCATACATGACAGATTCAAATTTTTGAGTTGCACCTGGAGTGTTCTTACATTCCAGGTACAAACTCTCAATGCATAGACCGTTGTCGTTCCGGGTTTGGTTACCATAAGATAGGGGTCATTATCCGATGCTACTATCTGTCTCATAACTTTTGAGTTTTTTTACTGTGAAGGGATTGCTAGCCCCTCGCACTAACCTCCAAATTTGTTGGGCTGTTGGTTAAGTGCTTCTGTTTCTCCGTTTTGCACTCGCGCTTCACAAGTTATCTAGGATTACCAGACCGTTGGTTACCTCTTGGAGATAAAGTAAGCACTTGGTGTGTAGGAAAAGATTCAGCATACGCCCCCAGATCCTAGAACACCCAACCACCATCCATCGTTCTAAGTCGTTATACCTTCACTTTTTTGGCTCGATCGGTGTCGCAGACGAAACGGAAAACACCGCGTTTACGGACTAGGATGATGAGTGTCTTATAAAAGGATACTTCAGTTGCACAGAATCTTCTTAATCCAAAAATAAATATAGAAAAAAGTCTGATTCAGATGCACAGGTGTCGTAGCGTATGCATTGACGTTGATAAGTATAGCTTGTTTTTGATCTCATTTCGAGGCTTACAAACGCACCACTGACAATACGTTGAATGGTCGGACAAAAAATTGTGCCATTTTAATAGACGCTGCGCTGTTAAATTTCGTTTTTTAGTTATTATGTTAGCCGCAGATCAACCGTAGTGTTAACAATTTATTTATTGTGGAAATTAGATTGATGCCTTACAGTCTATTGAGTAACGGATTCTGACGTTCATAAAGTACGACAGACAAGGCTTACAAGATTAAGCTCTGTTTTAAGACAATTTACACCTTTATAGCTAGCGCAGATCAGAGTGCCTGTTTTTGGCTATCGGGGAAACGGGTCCTCCAAATCCTCCTTCACTTGCTTCGTCAAGATAAAGTATGCTTGATTAACTTAATGGATTGGCGCTACATACGAAGTGGAACTGGGTTTGTCATATGCTTATCATCGACCGTTATGATTATGACTTCTCAGGATCTGCTTTACAGTCCAATACTTTTGGTAGACTGATGGAACTGACAGTTACATACTCTGTAGGAAATTTATGGAATGGCAGAAAAGAAACTGGCAATTCCAAACATTCTCCAAGCTCTTCCGTGTGTTGTCCTCGATCCTGATAGTCGTTCTAGGAACATGTTGGCAAGATCCACAATGATATACACTAGGGTCTGTTAGTGGTTTATTAGCTTCTCATCATGTTAAATTAGGAACAAAAAACCAAAATTTCAAAAATGAATGTCCAATTTCCATTTAATTTGCCTCGAAAATTATGTTTGCCAACTGTCCCTAATGTTTCGCATAATTTTATATAACCTCAAGCCCACGTGATGCCATCCATATCCACTTGTTTGCATCAATATTATATCAAATATTCAAACACCAAATCTCCGTTGGCTTAGAAACGATGTCAATAAATAATATTTACATTTAGATTGCAATATTTCTAAATTACCATTATTCATCTGCATGTGAATGTCTCTACTACATCCTACGACCAAATCTAACTACAGTTTCCATCCAGCACTTCTAAGCCATTCATCTGTAAATATGATTTGATTTGATTGATAAACGAGGACCCATATATTACTTGGAAATATTTTCTCTTAAGAAGATTGACATAATAACCAAAACCAAATTTGAAAACTGTAACCCAAAAGAAAATTCCATACTTAACCCTAAAACCCCTAAACATACCTTTAGAATTAACATACAAATTTGCTCGTGCCCAAGCCCATGCCCGAACCCAACTCAGAGCATCAGGTACATATCAAAGCCCACACACAAGATGGTAACATTACCATTGCCATTCATATTCCATCAAATTCATTATCGGTAACATTTACGAAATCATATCTTGAAAATTGATGATGACGACGACGATGACTATGACGATGGCACCGATGAGGATGAATATTATGTAGGTATACGGTAAGTTAGGGACATAGTTCAAGTACTTGGTATTAGGGATGTTTAATTCAGAAAAGGAAGCAGCTTAAGTTTATGTGTGCCGTTTTTGGTGTTGCATGTGCGGTTGGTGGGTTTGTTTATACTCCGAACTGATTTCCATATGACTTATTTATAGTTGAATTGAATACACCAAGACGGGTGTGTATTCTGGAGTCCTTTCGGGAGTTGGAAATATCCCAGTTAAGCCTTAAGTTATGTATGTAAGTCGTTAATTACATTAGATTTGATTACATAGCTGCCTACACGACCCAGTTAACTGGCAGAATTATTTTTATGATTCTTTTATGACAGCTTAACTTGATTGCATACCTTAAGGCGGCGAAACGATGATAGCAAATGACACCCTACCCGATGTTTCAGGAAATATTACGGAAATATTAAGTCGTAGCGAAACTAATTTATAAAGAATCCAGATCATTTAACAGGATAAATATCATAGATTCATGTTCACAAATAAAACATGTACTTTGCCATTTTAATTGGCAACATCGTACGTTCTCATAAGTTTCTCTTTGATCAGACATTTTACTTGAACACGATGATTGGCATAAAATGGAAGTATCAACCATGGGTTGAGTCGAGTGAAAACTTTCGGGAAAATTTACGACAAAAAGTAGAGGAATGTAGACTATTACATGTGTATATTGTCCGTTCAAAAAAAAATTGTCAGTATGGGACTTGTGAGAGGTTTTTCTGTCTGACATTTTAATTTAAATGGAATAAATGATACGACTGTATGTATACCTACTGTATGAATTTACAAAAGGTCTGTAGCTTTAATTCTTTCTACTTTTTTTCTGAATTTACTGGGCATACCCTTTGATGAGGCTATTCCTCCATTGATAATATTTTCATTCTTAGAAGTTTAGCGGAGAGCTTTAGCTCGCAAAATAGAAAACTCTATGTATTTTTCGTCGACCTCAAGGCAGCATTCGACCCAATTAATCGGGGAGCCTTATTTTATAAGTTGTATGGCTTAGGAGTTTCACTCAAATTCGGTCGTGTGCTCGAAGAGTTGTACAAAGGAACTCAGTCGGCAGTGTGGAATGGTGCGGAACTTTCTGAATGGTTCGAAACTACCTCAGGAGTGAGGTATACATTGAACTTGTTTGCGCTTTTCATCAATCACCTTATTGATCACCTTCCTGGTGGTGTCGATTTGGCCCTATTATTTGCGGACGATATAGTTATGTTTGCTTATTCCCCAGAAACTCTGCAACAGATTATACCCCTACTGCAGTTTATGGAACTTAATTGTGAACACACAAAAGTCAAAAGTTCAGCTTTTATTTTCCTCTTAGTTGTGTGTAAAACATGGACTTTTTTTAAAATATTTTTATTCATTAGCAGATGGTAGTTTTAATTGCTATAGATATTGCTATTTTTTATTACTCAGATTTTCGGGAAACCAAAACGCTTGAAAAATACTGGTACTTGACATTATACTGAATTTACTAAAGTTGCGATAACTGAACGCCATCCAGTTCGGCACCCCAAGGCTTCCTAGTCTACGCCATCCTTCCAGCCCGAATTTGGTCGTCTTATGCAGCAGCAGGTTCGAAGTAATTTAAAATTTTTTGGATTTATGGAGTAGGTTCTGGTGGTTTTGAGCAGCCGCCCGCAGATTTCTTCTTCCATACTGTTATTTATTACTGCTACAACTGACCCAAGATAGATAATTGAAGGACCACACTACTTCGGATTCGTGCTCCTACACCTTGCCAAGGGTTTCTGCAGTCGAGGCCACCATGTATTTAGTTTTTCCCCTATTTATATGGAGCCCTAGGTTTTTTGCCGCCTGCTCATCTGGATAAGTATGGATTGTTTTTGTCGTCTGCGAATGCCAATAATTAAATAGACTTGGTGATGATGGTCCCTCTGATAGATGTCCCAGAATCACGGATGACATTCTCAAGTACCGGGTTGAGGTGGAGGCAAGTCCATCCTCTTGGCGGGTTGAAACGTTGGTCATGGTCAGCCTACTTAGCCATAATAAAATATATTTGGGATGTCAAATTCTCTCACGGCTTTGTATAGTTTTACTCTGGCTTTGCTGTCGTAGGCACTTAAAAGTCTTTAAACAGATTTTTTCCATCGCTGCCTTATGGTAAAAATTTGATCAATTGTTGATTTGCCTATTCTGAAATCACTGATTTATTCCGATAAGTAAAATGGTCCCATAATATTAAAAGGGTAACACTTCAGTTCCAAAGAACTAAAGCCTAAGTTCTTTGCACTCTCCAACAATTCTTTTTGGGCTTTTGAGTGTAAGAAGAGAATTCTGAACGTCTGAGTTGAGAAGGCACCTTTCCGAGACACGTGATACTCTTGAAAGCTTTTTCAGTACTTCCTGCTGATTTCAACTCCTAATCCAATAAATTGTTTCGCTGACAATAGTATCCCTAGTTTTTTATATTCATTTCAAGATCCATAATCCTCCTCTTCAGATGCGGATCTGCAAAAGCTCGTTTAACTCTCACTTAAACAGCACAATGAAAACCTAATGCTGTCTTCTATCGTTCAAGCGGGATATACCTCCCAACTGCCGCTTTCCATGATTGGCACTTGCACCGATGAATCTAAAAGATCACTGGTAACTGGTATCATTAGCCACCTTCTGTATAACGATCACATATGCGGTGGTGTCGCCAAACATGCCACAAGATGTCTAGGTTTTGAGACAATGCAATAAATTCTTTTCCCGTTCTGATCTAGCTCCACTCTCTACAAGACACAAGATATGTTTAAAGCTTCAATATCTTTTGTTATACAAAAACAAGCACTTATAATGAGTGACGAAAGAAACATCGTCGAATCATTTACGACCTTGGAACACGCATCGTCTCGTCGTCGTAACGTCTCTTTTCTATCGCTACTTTAACGTTCAGTATCCTTGTGAAATAGCCAGTTACATTTTTCCTCTTAAGTAATTCAACCTTAATACTGACGCTTCCAAGAATGCTCATCAGTTAAACATCGAACCCATCTTCAAACGTATTGTTAAGTAATGAGATTCGTTTAAAAGCCATACTACGCGTCGACTGACCACATTCTGTCTTTTCTTTTCATTGCAATTTTACAATTTTCAGGAATACAAAATCAATGTATACCGACAGTTCCCGCCCGCTAACACTGTGTCCTAGATCTCAGCGATGGTGACCACTGAGTGTCTAGTACCATAGCTGGAGATAGGGTGAAAACCTCTATAGAAGGCTTTGGCGCCAGCTAACGAGAGAAGGAGGAGAGAGTGTTTCCCACTGAGGCACTACTCCTGTTTCCAGGCGGCAGCAGAAGAATTCTCAGGATGGAATCAACGGTGGCGTCTACAGTTCCAGTGAGGTTGAACTACTCAGTGAACACCTTATACGGGCTACTTCGACATATATGGATCTCAGGCCGATAAGGAGTGGTGTATCCGACTCTTTGCCCTTGGAGTTAAAATAAGGACCTGGCCCTCCAGGGTGGGGGTCGTGCTTTAGGGTGACGTCCCAATCACATAAAGACAAGCTAGTTGCGAAGCAACAACAAGCCTCTGATACAGACGGATTTATTGATGACGAACCATGCAAACGTAATAAGAACAACGAGATTCGGATCTGTACGTAAAATGTTAGGTCCCATAAGTACGGCGACTGTTATAGAAAACAACAACAGCGTCTGTTTGGATGTGGCTTTGTCGTTGAAGGCAGCCTTAGGCAGCATGTCAACAAGCGCCTCACGGCAATCCGCATAAAATCTAAATTCGGTAACATAAGCCTATTATGCGCTCACGTCCCCACAGAAGAGAAAGATGACGACACCAAAGACAAGTTCTACGAGCTCCTCGGCAAGAAATACGAGCAATGCCCTATCTTCGACGTTAAAATCGTCTTAGGAAATTTTAGGAAGAGAGGACATCTTTGGTGGAACAGTCGGAAAAGACAGCCTGCACGAAAAAACCTCCTATAACAGATTCAGGCTTATCGACTACATAGTAGTAGCAAGTACGCGTTTCCCACATCTCAACATCCACAGGGGGAACTGGAGGTCTCCAGTCCAATGAACTGTCAACCAGATTGATCATATTGCGATCGACGCAAGTCACTCTTCATGCATTATTGATGTCGGAACCTTCCGAGGGGCCAACATCGACTCGGACCACTAGCTCGTTGTAGTTAACCTGGTGCAGCGGATATCTCGACCAAAGCCAAAAACAGGAAGTGCTACAAGAAAATATGACGTCTGTCGGCTACTATCGCAAGAGATCGCCAGATTCTTTTCCGACCGAGTGTCAAGTAACCTCGGGAGAAGTCCGCTACAGCCAGCATCGAGTATTGAGAACCAGTGGCAGAATTGCGAGAAACCCATTAGAGATGCTACTTCTGATGTGCTGGGCACGCGGCCACCACAATGAAACCCGTGGTTTGATGAAGAGCACCAGTGGCAACAGTGTTACACAATCACCAGAAAAGTCGGATTAGGTTTTCATAAGGTCAATACAACGTTCAGCTTAAAAAAGGGCATGCAAAGCAGCGGATGCTGCAAAGAAGGACCCAATTCGCTAACAAGTTCTTCGAGCATAAGAATCGTACACCAAAGAATAAAAAAGCTACCTGAGACTTGAGAACCCATAATGTAGCCTGTGGAAGATCAACAGAATACTCTAGTTGAATCAGAGTTATAGAACGGCGATAACGAACCAAATTCTGCTGCCTCTGATGTGCTGGGTTTCACGCGGCCACCAAAACGAAACCCTTGGTTTGAAGATGAATGCAGGCAGGTTCATGAAGCCAAGCAAGAAGCATATAAAGTAGTGCTGCACAGGAGGACGAGATCAGCTCGGGAGCTCTACGAGCAAAAGAGGAGAAAAGAACACAAGCTTTTCAGAAAGAAAAAGAGTGAGCATAAAAAGCGATCGATCGAGGATGTTGAGAGACTAACAAATAGGAATGAGGTTCGGAAGTTTTACCAAGAGTTAAAACGAATGACTCAAGGTTACCGAGCACGAACTGAGGCCTGTAAAGACCAACAAGAAAATATCGTAGTAGACTCACAGTCAATGCTGAGGATATGGGGGATAAGGAAGCCAGTGATGACTTGGTTAGGAGCATGCACCAACTCATCTGCAGAATATGGTCTGAAGAGAGCATGCCCGATGAATGGAACCTCAGCATTGTTTGCTCAATCCTGAACTGCATGAAGGGTGAATGGAGGAGAAGATTTAACGACGAAGTGTACGGGCTGTACAGCGAAGCTGACCTAGAGAAAGACGTGAAGAGGATGGATTCCAATACTACGGCCGGTTAAGTCTTCGAATCCACCCCAGAGGGAAGGTGTAGTAGGGGAAGACCAAGGCTACGGTGGCGCGCGCAAGTTGAAAACGACCTCAAGCAACTCGGCGTGTTGGCTGGAGAAGTTTGTTGGTTGAGGCCCAAGTCCACCCCGGATTGTAGCGCCACCTTAAGTAAGTAGTATAAGTAACCTATTGTTTTTTTTTGGTTCCATACTCAAACTCTCAATGTCTGGTTCTTAAAGTGTTCGGCATATAATATATAATTTGTGTTTTCCCATAAAATGCTTAAAGAAGTTCTTTGCCTTAAGTCAACGTTTTTAGAACCACATTACCGCTGTAATATATGAGCGTGCACATTCCATTATGTGCGACTTTTGAACAGAGCAATAGAAAACCCCAGTTAACCCAAATAGAATTTTTTTCCCTACGAAAAGGAGAAACGAAAAAAAAAAACAAAATGAATAAAAACTATCCTACTTAAAGATAATGCAACGTCGGATGAGAAACGAGAAGAAAAAGAGGAAAAAAGGAAGCAGAAGATTCTACTCAAAAACCAAACAACCGCCCAGCCATTCATTCACTAAATCAAACAGACAAATGAGATAGGTGCACAAAAGTGCACTTAAATGTCGCAAATTCTTTTGATATCCCGCTGCACTCTCTAATGGATTCTGAAACATTCCCTAGAATGCTTGGAATATATGCGCCCACTGAATTCTAACCCTATAGTCTACACACAAAACGTTCCTGACCGAACGAAGGCAGGCAGATATGGAATGAAGCTAGCTGAGTATTTGACGGAGCTATACATAGTGGGCGGTTGGTTTTGTTTTTTGTCAGTGTGTAGAACAATGGCTGGAACGTGCAGAAGAAATCTCTGATATTCGTTTCGCGCGAACGAGAGAAGAAAAAAAAGAAACTAAGAATTCTTCAACAACAACAGTCAGACATTCCATTCATGGCGATGGTGTTCCCAATTCTTTTCTGGCAACAACTGGCATCAGCACCAGAACCAGCATCAACATCAGCTCTCCTCTAAGATGACGAAGATAATGATGATGCTGATGATGCTGATTCCATAAATGCTATGCTGTTGCTTTTTCCTAATGATTGTTTTGTTGACGATATACCTAATGACATTCTTAGCTTATTTTGTTTTAGTCACTCTATTTATAAGCAAGCACACAATCTGCTGCTTATTGTTGGTCACATCTTCCGTGTTGTTTCGCCAGTGCAGAGGGACACTTAGAAATGTCGGACGATAAGATCTCCACCCGAATAGGAAGTTTTATGTTGGGTTTATCTCTTTCGGGATTGCGACAAAAAATTGTTTGGACAAAACAACCGTTGGAGAATGCTAGCGATAACGGTACGTGCTTGGTTTAGTTATCCGGTGGTCAGGATTTTGTATATTTGTCAAATGTCTTGTATAAATCCAGTAACATAAAATAAAAATGTAAAAAAATAGGAGAATCCACAATGCACATTACGAGCAATGTTTGGTAAACTACAAATGTTGTGGAATTAGTACATTAAGAATACCGCATTTTCGCTTGGTCTAAAGAATAATATTATAATATTACTTGTTTGGAGGAATAAACTTGCTTCAATCTCTAAGAACTGTACATCATTTAATAAACTCAGAACTTAAATATACTCTTACAATTATTTAAACACACAACAGCATGCCTTGACAAGTATGCTTGTACAAGCAAACTGTAACGTCTGTAGGGAAATTTAGGCTAGCATTTTATTTATACAAGGCGCTTGGCCGCTTGATGGTTGATTGATTTCGAATCCTGCAAGCTATACTTGCACAAGCAAAACGGAATTCTACGTCACCATGTCATCATTTCGAGCGATTTGAAGAAGAGCAATCGTAAATAACTGGAAGATTTTATTCGTGCCTACGAAAATCAGTTGTGTCTTTGGCGAATTAAATCTTCTGAATATCATAATAGGATGAAGAGGGATGCAGCGTACAAATCTTACTTGATTGATTGACAGCCAAGCCAATAAGGATAAATAAATAGAGTGGCGCGAATTGGATGTGATTCGTCCATATTGAATTTCTTCAATAAGTCTTTTATATATTATTGTTGCTTAATCATTATTTCCCCTCTGTTTTGTAGTATTTCGACTCCTAAACAGTAACGTGCCAATCTGAGATCATTGATCTCAACGGCAGCAGCAAGTCCTTTCCGGACTAGGTCCAACTTCTGCTTACTTTTTGAAGCGTATAATTTGTCAACGACATATATATGGCAACCACTGTAAAATCTTCTTTACTTGAACTATAGGTAGTAAAAACATGTGTCGTTCAGAGCTGGTTTCAAGCCAAAACTACGTAGTGTTTCATCAATCTTTTTATACCACTGACGTCCTGCTGACCATAAAGCGCCTTCCTCAATCGAAACACTTTGTTGCCTTTATTGAGGTCCTGGAGAATTTGTTTCGCTTTTCTCTTTACTTCATCCCCTTGGCCATTTTCGTCAATAATCAACTGCAGTGTCTGTTGGAAGTATTTGGGAGGTTCCATATAGATTTCTTCTTCCAGGTCCCCGTTTAGATATGCCAATACGACATCCATCTGGAAAACTTAGAGATTCTCACGAACAGCCAATGCCATAAGTTGTCTAATAGACTCAAGACGAGCTACGGGTGCAAATGTTTCTTCAAAGTCAATTCCATGACGCTGCGAAAAACCTCTGGCAACAACTCGAGCTTTTCGACGTTCTGCTTTGAATTTGTTTCTTAGAACAATTTTGCTGGTCACAACAGATCGATCTGATGGACGCTCGACAAGATCCCAGGTGTTTTTCGTTTCAGAATCTCATCTTTAATCACAGCCAACCAATTCATTTGCTTCATTTTCAGCCATCGCATCTTCAAAAAGTAGTTCACCGATATTTGCCATTTCTACACGTGCAGGTTCATCCCGCGAATCAAAAAAGACATCTTTATCTGTCTTTACTCTTTCTTTATCTTCCATTTTCTGCAATGTTCGTGCTAGTTCTGCTCTTCGTCGTTTCGTGCTCTAGATCTGGTTTGATATACTTTCTTCGGTTACTTGGAATCCTTGAGCGAATTTTGATCTTCTGTAGATTTTCCAGCCAATGTTCCAACTTCAAGCTCTAGATTTGTTTCCGCTTGCTGCACCGGTGCATGTACAGAAGATAATTCAGGTACGTTCTTAGACTTTTCATCCTCGATTACTATGTATTCGTCTCATGCTTTTTCGAAGATTTCATTTTGGCGTCCCTAGCTACGTCAACCTTTTGTATTTCAGGAATCCAAACTCGATAACCTTTGGATGCTTCCGAATATCCAATATTCCCTCACTTGAACGAGCCTCGAACTTTGATTTTCCAGGAAATTTGTCCAGCACAAATGCCTTTGCTCCAAAAACCTTAAGATGGCTCAGATTAGGAAGTTCTTTGTTCCAAAGTTCAAAAGGGGTATGACCATCTAAACTAACCGTCGGACATCTATTCGCAAATAATTTGACGTTGCGAGAGCTTCTGTCCAAAAATGGTTTCCTAGTCCTGAATGAATAAGTAGTATCTTGTCATTTCCACGAGTGTAAAATTTTAACGTTCAGCCACTCCATTTTTCTGTGGAGTATGGGGAACAGTAAGTCTTTACTTTCATTCCTTTAGCTTTCAAGTACTCATCAAATTTATTATTACGGAATTCTCGTCCATTATCCGACATCAAACATTTTATTTTATAACCTGTTTGTAGCTCCACGCGAGCTTTGTACTAAACTGAAAATTGTACGAGCATGCTGATATCGTGTGGAGGTGAAATGAAAAATTAAGCACGCTTGTACAAAAAGATTGTACATTCATGCTTATCAAGCATACTGTTGTGTCTGTAGTGAGCTTTAAGATTGTAAATTCATGCTTATCAAGCATGCTGTTATGTGCGTAGTGAGCTTTAATAAATAGGTAGACTGACACTGAAGAACGATGGTTAGAATAAATTTGACGTCAATCGAACTAATGACCTATCTATACCTAAGGAGTAAATACAGAACGGACCAGGGTATCTTCAGATAAGCGCCTGCAACCAGCTTTGCTGTGAAGCTGTCCCTAGTTTCCAGTAGCGCCTTCTAAGTACGCAAAACAGCATTCAGTTGATTCCAGCATTAGTGTCGTTGAATTTACAGCGGACCCTAAGAGGAAAATGTCCTTAACTTCCTCAAAGTATAAACTTTCTTGCTAAGCTTCTGTCTCAAGGCTCATAAATTCACCACTGACATCACGGTGCAGTCATCTGGGTATGACGTTTCAGTTTTGTCCAATATTTTCAAGAACGGTGTAGATTGAGTAGCATGACAGCACATCACCTCGTCGTCACCTTCGATTATAATGAAACAGCGTGAGTTGTCCTTCGTCAATACACGGAAGTGTTCAACCGAGATTTTTATCTAGGTATGATGGACTTTCGGATTTGAAGCCTTACTGATAAGGATCCATTAAGTAGATAGGTTAGGAACGGCTTTCAGCGTTCAATCAAAAGGAAAATAATTCTAATATTATATGAGTTTAATTACAAGAGCCCCGTGCACTTTCCCATTTTCAAAGCTATAACATTTTTTTTTAACTTATTTATTTTTATATTATGTCTTAAGATTTTATTTAACGCGTGACCAACCAAATTCAATGTTATTTTTGTTTTTTTTTTCTTTTCAGGTGAGTTCAGCTTGTGATAAATAAATAAAATAAAAGTTGGTAAGCAAATTAATGAAATGTACGCCACTGGGTCACACGAACTTGCTCCTGTAATCCAAAACTCAGTATATCTCAAAAACACATTTTATCTGACAAAAAATGATATACAATTTTTTAAGATATTGTTTTTTTTTTTTAATTCCTTGGAGCGTTTTTACTTGCGACATATAGAATATATGGCAAGTATTGAATTCGTAAAAAAAAAAAAATTTGAGATGACGATGAGATATGATATTACGATGATAGAGAAGTCGAAAAAAGTGGGTCCGGCGATTCCGTCTGTCTGTCTGTCGGAAAGTTTACAGGCATCTACAGGCTTAACTACAGGTCCGATTGACTTCAAATTTGAAAATTAGAGGTTTGAGCAAAAAGTCATATCCCAATTTTTTTTATTTTTGTTTTAAGATCAAAATTTAGGGTAGCCACCATATGATTTTTTTGGCTAAAAACCAAAACTTTTTTTTTCACAAAAACGGCCCGAACGATTTTTTTTTAAACTTCCTCGAGTTTAATTTTTTTAAACATTCATGTGTTTTATGTAAGAAAAAAATGTTGTATTGCTCCGAAACGGTACCTCCCATAGAACCGTTTTTTTGTTATTAGATTTTCTCGAAAACTGAAAGTCCGATCAGCGTAATTTTTTTTTTCAAAAGTACGTATATATTGTTCAAATACTATTTTGTTTTCAAAAAAATTTCAATATTTTTTAACTTTTTTTTCAAAATTCTGTATCTCAAAAACGGATTAATTTTAAAAATCCAAATTGGAGTATAATATGTATATTTACATAGTGTTAAAAACTACATACCCAAAATAAACATTTTTGAAAAATTTTATATATAAAAAAATAATTAAAAAAAAAACGGCTCCGACGATTTAAAAAAAAAAAATTCAATAAATCAAGAATAAGGTTTGAATTTGTTCGGCATTTAAATTTTTGGAATGAAATGTAGGTATATACGAGGTACATTTCCAAATTTTAATTTTTTTTAATAAATTCTACTTATTTATGTATATATATACTTATTTTTGTTTGAGTTAAGTGTAAGCTGTAAGTAAGAGTGTAATCAGAATTGCTTAAAGTATATCTCTTATTTTAACACTATCTTTTGCATTTAAGTAAAAAAAAAAATTTTTGCAATTTAAGTAATCATATAAATATTTAGTTTTAGCATGCAGGAGCAAGTTCGTACGACCCAGTCGTGCACATTTTTTTTTTTAATCTATTTGTTATATACAAAATTTTTCAAAAATCTCATAAAATTAATCTGGGAATGCAAGTATTAAATTTCAATTTCTAATTTTTTTAATTCAAACAATTTTTGAAATTGTTTTGAATATTTGGGCAATATTCATATCTACTCTTCAGAGAAAATCTTGTTACAAGAAAACGGTTCTAAGAGAAATACCGTGTTAGATCAATAGAAAGATAATTTATTTGTATTCGAAACACCAGTGTTCCAAAAAAAGAATTTACGAGGATGTTAAAAAATATCGTAGTTGTCATTTTTGAGAAAATTGAAACATAGTTTTTGTTCGAAAAATGTGTAAAGTAGCTATCCTAAAGTTTGATCTTAAAAATGAAATAAAAGAAACGACCCGCCTAAATTCGCTCAAACTACTTTATTTCAAATTTTAAGTGAATCGAACCAGTGCAGGTTAGCGCTGTATTTGCGTTTACAGACAGACAAAAAGATGATTGGTGACGAGACATCATTGATTAATTTACTTCTTTAGAACACCGTCCGTCGATACGTTTGGCGTCACTCTCGCTCTCATTTTTCTCGAAAAAGTGCCAATGGCGTATGGAACAAACCAATTTTTCGGGCGACGAGCTCTTGAAGAGCTAAAGCCTAAGTGGCTTATTCTCATCAACAATTCTCTAGGTGCGTGTGAAGAATTGAGGGGATCTACAATTTATCGCCGATTCCGAACGGCAAAGTTAAGAAGCACTTTTTCATGACAGGAAGTTTTGTCAGTTCTTCGCAAGAGGCAGTTCCCGTGAAAGATGAAATAAAAACTATGGACACGAGTAGGACTCGAACCCACAGGTTCTGCTTAGCAGCCAACGCACCTAAGCTACGGACACTACTTACTACGGTTAGTGTTCTAGTGAAATAGCCAGTTGCATTACCCCTCTTAAACAATTTAACTGTAGTACCTGCACTTCCAAGAATGGCCATCCATTTACGCTTGAGCCCAACTTCGGACGTACTCTCAAGTATAGAGAATCGATCCTTAGCCGTACTACGTGAATGTGGTACTCTCGTCCACAGTGTCTTTCCCTTGTAATGTTCAGGAGTTCAAGACCAACAGAAACTCCTCCTTTTCCAACCCTTTTCTTCCTACCCTAAGCACTCGCTGTGTCTCTGGCGTAATGTGGGTTTAAAAAAAAAAAACTCTGGACGGCTGTTTTTCTGCAACTCAACAAGATATTGTTATTGTGTAGTCTGATAAAGCATTTGACGGTGGAGTTCTACAGGTGTCCGTTTCGGGACCGCAACTTGTTTTGAACGTACACTTTAAATACAAATACCAAGAGTATTAATTGCTCAAAAGATGCGGACTTGGCTAATGATGCAAACAATAATATTCAATAGAATCAGTCGTTTGTTGAAATGTTTCCTTATTTGAAAAAAAAAGAAAAGGAGAAATGACAAATACAAAGACCTGGTTCCTCACTACATCAATAAGATCGAATTTCTCTGTAACACTTTTTACTAACGGAAAAGAAAACCACCTACCATTCATGACCTTTCAATTCCAAGTTAAAAGGTAAAAAAGTCAAACACCCACACACTATTCCAAACAATGTGCCATTAAGAGATTGTTAAAGGAAATCTCACAAATCACCTTGTTGAGCCAATCAAACCAAACCAAAAGTTCAGCGTTAATATCTGCACAGTTCATTTGTCATGACTATACTGCATAAGTATGTGAAGAAACTTTAGGTAACCAACTTTCGAGAAGGACAAACAAGCCTTCGAAATTCTAAATGTCAGATATAATCTTGAGTAATTCCTACAAAGCATCTCCGTTGCCATCAGTAAACAGTCATTACCGCAGTCACGACTAACCATAGACAGCAAACGACGATGGCGGCGGCGGTGTTGGCGACAATGCCACCATAGACGGAACCCCAGCTACAACGACCACGACGACGACGACGATGACTTGGTCGTCAGCGATGCGGTACTGTTGGCTCCTATTTCCCATAGAGACCCAGCCAACTATGGCCAGATCATTAGAATGGAAATTTATAAATGTCTTGGCGGACAAAGCCCACAAAAGTAAACACGAAATCCAAAGAAACCAATCCCCGACTTATTGTTACTCTTATAGCTGTGTACATCCTCAATAGCTGGAGCGCTCATTTATAAAAGTCGAGGTGAAGGTACTGTGGTATACCATCGTTGTTGTCGTCGTCGTCGTGTCGTCTTTTCCCTACCCTGCCTTTCACTTCAACAATAGCTTATCACGAGCTTGAAATTTAAACCCAAGAATTTGTACAATTGGGAACGCAATTGCGGACTTCATTTCATGCTCAAAGAAACGCGCCGCTTCGAATAAGTGTGCTGGGAATTTCTTTCAAAATTAGGAACCATTAAATTAATCCATAGTACTAACCCAGAATAGAAGCTGGAATAGAGCTGGAGCAACAAACGAAATAAACAAGCAACGGGAAAACATTTCGGAACCGATAAAAATACGGTCGAGTTGTTGTTTGATAAAAATAATAATAATTTGTCGTTCTTATTATTGGCTTCCTAGATTATTTGGAAAGTGGCGTTCTTGACTCCATCGACTTGGGAGTTGGAGTTGTAGTTGTTAAATAGTTGTGTTCAGCAGTGCTTGGCGTTTGATGCCATCATTGAAATTCGGTTAGAGTTTCAGGAAACTTGTTGGCTGAAGTTTAAATGATGTGAAAAGTTAATCGACGGTTAAACAATATAAACGTGTTTTCAACGCTGCTGCACCGTGCTGGTGTTTGTGGCTTGTTGTATAGTTAATGTTAAGTGTCGAAAAATACTGTTAATACTTTGTGTAGTGAGTGGAACAAATCAGATAGTAAATGTTGCAATTTAAGTTATAACTTGAAAGTTTAGTTATTGGAAATGAATTTTTGATTGGCTTCGTCTTAACTTGATGATAGTTTGAAACTGAAAACAGTATGTACGATTTTTCTAGATGTTGGGAATAAGCACTACATGTACCTAGGTTTAGATTGTTTAATATATTGCTTTGGAACATGAAATTTGTTGGCCTTTGAAGAGACGATTTGGTTTTTCGTATGGTTTTTGTTCTGAGAGGCGAAGATTTTCTTGACTAGAATCGAGTATCTCCTGGACCTACTAATCCGTTCGCTTGTGGGGTTTATATTTTATTCTAGGTTAATGAATTTCTTAACCAACGCAGGGATTTTTCATAGGTGATAGTTTGTTTGTTGAAAGCGCTCTGTTTTGTTCCGTTTCACCTCAAAACCAACAAGTTTCACCTTATTTTATTTTTGAAATCTACTAAGCTTTTGAAGAAAAAACTCCGATGAGCTATTTCCCAATTGCACATTGCACTGCCTCTTGTGTAACGTCATGCGGAATTCGACGGCCTTTTCCAGTTATTGTCATATGTTGTCATATGTAAATAATTAGTATACCGCCACACTAGAGCATTCCGATGATAATATTGGAAAAGGGTTTTAAATCATGAAGAACTCTTTGTAAGATTTTGTATGAGACATTAAGCAAGGATGCCCGGCACTCATAAATCTGCCATCTCAAACCTACTTGAGGATGATCAGGTGTATGCGTTTTGTTTTTTAAAACAACTCCTCAGTGCTTCAAGAGTGCTACAATTATGCAAAAGCTTACGAAATCGTTGATTCTAAGCTTGAGAGTGGCTACTTAAAACTTGTCCATAGCATTGGAACTGGGTCGTCTTGGCCTGATCTTTATTTTTTCTTTGTTTCTTTTCTAATGAGAAGCTGCTGGAAGTGATGTTTGAATGCATCACCTGTCACCTCTTGACTATAGCTTTCACGGATTGCTAAGACAACTGGTGCTGTATTGCTTTCTTTAGGCAACCTGTAGATTCTTCTCTAGCTACCAAAAAATACCCGAAACTCGAACTACCTGCTTGATATTTTATACCAAAGGCATTTTACCATTAGGCCATAAATGTAACGAACTACAGACACAAAACAGCAGTGGTGACTAAGGCCATCGGATGGGACAGTACAAGATATTAATACAACAGAGGGAAGCAGATAGACACATAGGACGAAGGAACATAACATAAACCTGCATGGCACAGAAGAGACATAGATTTTCATTGTTTCATATCATCGCACATGTGGCCTCAAATAACCCGGCGGTTTTTGTAGAAAAAGAAAGCTGCCGAAGCTGGGGCTTGAACCCGCAGCGTTGGGCATAGCAGTCAGCATTCATCCGAGCCATGGCCACCAGCACCATTTGGCCATTTTACTCCAACTTGACAGTGCACAGTGACAGATGCAGTATTTATTTGTGAAATTGCTTAGAATTTAATATTGAGTCTTTGCGTTTTACTTCTTTCAAGCTGTGAGAATAGACATTGTAGGGTACACCTAGTTTGACTTTATTGCCTACTCTTGTTACCCTTGCTATGTCCGGTCATGGTCTAATCATAAGTGGTGAGATTCCCTCAAGGCACCTAAGCTGACGCTTTCTGACGGAAACCTTACATACATATGCACACGGCCTAAGAAGTAATGTAGTCCGTGGGTTAGGCTCTTGTTTCTATAGGAAGCAGTCGCCATAAAAATTTTAAGCCCATATACTTTCTCCCTTTTCCAATTTGACATATTATTCAAACTTGTTTTTATAGAACTTCGTTACTTTATCTTTATTGTAATTTTTTGAAAAATTCGAACGATGGATCTGATATTGCGGAAAGGAAGAGCTTTTACCTTGTATATCTTCATCCTGGATGTGGGTCTAGAATGACAACTAAATTGTTTGAAAATTAAAGGGTTTCATTGAGCGTAGGGAGGAGAAAGCATATGTGACTGCAAACACGCACGGTTTTCAATTCCTGACATTTTTGAATGCGAGTTTCATGATTTAACTTTGTGCAGTGTGAAAAATACTCCTGACATGGATCACCAGATCATCAATGGCACACAACTGCTAGCTTAATCTATACTAATAGTGCTGACCCCCAAACCTCATCTCGTCACCCTTCAGATCAACTTCAGAATAATCATGTAACACAGATTTTGTCAAAATGGAATGTGATTTGAGTCCAATTGATAATTCTGATGATGATGACGACATGTTGTGGCGTATGATTAATTTATTTCTTTAAATATTGTTGCCAATTCTTTTTCACCGCCGAAACGAACACTCCCGACTTGAACTTAATACAGATAGTATTGGATGTTCGCATCCAATATTATCAATAATAATCGAACGCGAAAGAAAGGAATTAAATTACCGATTAATTAAAAAGACAAACGAAATGCACCAACCCGATGTGCAGCGAATTTGTAAATTGACAAGAGCAACAATATAAAGAAAATGACACTTGACGTCAGGTGTGTTCAGCGAAATGAGAATTTGCAACAGACAGCACGGCAAGTGCTGCCACACCGGTAGCTCAGGTTAAGGGGTGGGTTTAATTGATCGAAGGTAATTTTGACCAAAGGTGATCAAAATTAATTTGATATCAAGTGATATCGACGGGTTGATTAAATTTGAAGTACAGGAGCGTACTCAATTTTGCAAATGGGCGCCAGGAAACTTTTTTTTTTGGTAGTTTACCAAACCAAAGGTGAAAAAAATACCTGAAAAATCTTCAAAATAGTTAATAAAGAATAACGTACTTATAATTTTAATTGTTTTATTGAGACAGGAAAACCGTGGGAAACCTGGATTAAAAACCAGTATCTTTTCGGCACAAAGAACAAAGATTCTATAAGAGTACCAAAAGGGCACTCTTGAAGATTAATGGAATTATCAAAGACAACAGCAAGCAAACAATTTTTGTGTCGAAACACAAAGAAAAATCACCCAAGAAAATTCTTGAACAAATTGCCAAGTAAGGGTAAAACAAAATGGCCGTCAATCAGGCCAGTTAAAATTATGACAAAGAAGCAAAAAAGAAGTCAAATAAAATAACCAAACAAATATCAAAATACTTAGCTCTAAAATCCTCAGTAGACAATCGAAGTGGTTTCTCCACAAAAAGGCTCCACAAAAAAATATCGTATTTCCAAAAAAAAAATTAGAAAATTTCTCCAAAATTTCTCCAAATTTCTTCCAGAAAATGGCTGTTCGCAGTTCTCACGCTTTCGTGATTCTTCCAAAAGTGAAAGTTCAAGATGGCGAACTTGGTTCGTCCGGCTACTCGACCCGCAGGCCATCTCCTTCGGACCTTTTGCGTGGTGAACGTTCTGTCTCGGTCCTGCACTTGCCTCCGTCCATAAGACTGGGGTGTGCGACCGAGAAGCCATGAATCGTCCATCGCACGCGGTCAATATACATAGGTGATGCGATCACCCAGTAGCACAGTGAACGAGTTCAGCTCCCATCTATCACTTCCAGTCGAAGATTCGAACTTCGAAAAACCATTTGGAATTCCGTGTATTATAAGGACTCTCCATGGGTCCGTCTTCTAGTCTTAGCAATTTGAGGAGAAACCATTTCCTCCAACTGAGTTGCAAAATTGAAGCTAGTTTAAAGAAAGAGAAAATGGTGTGGTTAATCTTTTAATGTTTACGACGGTTTACGATGGGCACTCGGCCATACTAAATTTACGTTGGTGTGATTAAAATTCACACATTGTTGGGCATGGGTAATTTCTTCATGCCTTCTCCGATCATGTACATATATTGTCCTCTAAATGTGGACCGCCCGTCGCACAACTCGTTGGTGTGGGCGCCCTGCCGCACACTTCTCCTCATGGAACCTGTTGGGGTTACGTTCCTAAAATGCTAGAAGAGCAGGTCACTGGCTGATGGCCCAGGTTTCTACTGAACTCTTCAAGAATTTTAGGATCGCAAAGAAAATGGTTAGTAAAGGGAAGATGAAACTTGTTGTGGTAAATTTTACCGCAACAATTGCAATTTAAATAGTTCGCAGAAATTATTTATAGGATAAAACAACGTTTACCGGGTCAGCTAGTAGGATATAAATCTTCATCCTAGGGTAATCACCCTATTTGGCGTCAAAAAGCTAGAGCGTGTTGGTTGGGTAGAGACAAGAAAAAAATCGTATGGAGGGGGGTCCTTTTTTCCCGTTTAGCGGAAGTGTCTAAAAAAAAATGTGCACGACTGGGTCGTACGAACTTGCTCCTGTGTGCTAAAACTAAATATTTTTGATTACTTTTATGTTCCAAAAATTGCAAAAATTGCCCTGCAATTAATAAACTCTACAGTTCTTCTTTTAACCCTGACATTAAGAAAAAAGGTTTTCCCTACACGTTTTAAATCTTGCACCTTCACTTTTTGTGGAAAGTTAATTGCCATGCAGCATGCACCAGCATTCACTATAATTAGAATTTAATAAAAAATTAAAATTTGAAAATATAAATGCCAAACAAATTCAAACTTCATTCTTGATTTATTGATTTTTTTTTTTGAAAATCGTCGGAGTCGTTTTTTTTATATATAAAATTTTCCGAAAATGTCTTAAAATTAATTTGGGTATGCAATTTCCAAAACCATGTAAATATACATATTATACTTCAATGTGGATTTTTAAAATTGATAGGTTTTTGAGATACAGAATTTTGAAAAAAGAAAATTAAAAATATTTTTTAAGAATCCAATAAAAAATTTTAAATTTTTATGAATACAAAATATTATTTGAACAATATATACGTACTTAAAAAAAAAACTTACGCTGATCGAACTTTCATTTTTCGAGAATATCTAAAAACAAAAAACGGTTCTATGGCAGGTACCGTTTTGGAGCAATACAAATTTTTTTTTTACATACGAGGAAGTTTTAAAAAAATCGTAGGAGCCGTTTTGGAGAAAATTGAAAGTTTTCGTTTTTGGCCAAATAATCGTATGGTGGCTACCCTAAATTTTGATCTTAAAACAAAAATAAAAAAAACTGGGATACGAGTTTTTGCTCAAACCTCTTATCTTCAAATTTGAAGTCAATCGGATCAGTTAAGCCTGTAGATGCCTTTAAACTCCCAGACAGACAGACGGAATCACCGGACCCACTTTTTTCGACTTCTCTATCATCGTAATGTCATATCTCATCATCATCTCATTTTTTTTTTTTTACGAAATCAATACTTGCCATATATTCTATATGTCGCAAGTAAAAGGAGAAAACATTTTTTAAAATAACGGAAATACTTACAGAGTCTTGCTATAACGCCAAAAGTCAATTCTTTAATATTATGTGTAAATTAAGTTGTTCGAATGAACAGAAAAAAAAAATAAATAGAGTTGCGCGACAGCTCTTGAAGAGCCAAAGCCTAAGTGGCTGACTCTCATCAACAATTCTTTGGGTGCGTGTGAAGAATTGAGGGGACCTACAATTTAACGCCGATTCCGAACGGCAAAGTTGAGAAGCACTTTATCATGACAGATGATACTCTTGGAAGTTTTGTCAGTTCTTCTTTTCTATGGACATGTGTAGGGCTCGAACCCACGACGTGTTCGAATGAAAAGCTTTTGAATAATAAATGTACAAAGTTAAAGTTGAAAAAAAAAAACAACAAATGTTTCTCTCTTTAAAACAACTTTTTCCACTTAATTAAGTAGGTATTATTTTTTTCCTAACATTCGATTTCCTTAATTTTTTAAAAAGAAATGTTTAAAAAGAATTTTTTTTCTCACCAAATAAATGTGTTGTTGATTAAGAGTATGAACAAAATTATCCTATCACTTAATTTCAATTAAAATCTAAGGAGATAATACAATTTTAAAATAACTCCGCTTCAAAATTCCCACGCGTGCATTATATACAAGACAAGACGCTACGCTGCTGGCCAGTGGGCTAGGGCGGCGGGCAGACGAAATCGCTGGCAACATCTAGTTATACCTACACAAAGAATAAGCCATACAAAATGTGATATCCGCTTGCTAGCATTTATCTTGAAACTTGAAGAAAATTCGTCGGTTTGAAGTTTACCTTGAATCGATTCTGTTTAATTGAATAAAACCCTCCCCGTCTACAAAAGACAGTGTCATTTATTCAAATGTTTACCATAAAAAAAAATGGAGTCTCCATGTTCGACCTCATCGAAATTTGTTAATTAAGTTTTTGAAAGCTTCACATCATTTTCAATGATTGACACAAAAAACACTTTTTCTTTTTTCAAGTTCATTAAGAGTCATCTAACACTGCATCAAAATACTGTACTTTACTTTAATAAGATCTGATAAACGACCATCTAATCATTATTTCCGTCCAATCAGCACTTAAAGTTAATTAATTTTAAGGTCTTTTATTTTTATTTTTCTTTAATCTGGTCACGCAAATTAATGAATGGAAAAGTTAAAAATCAATTAAAAAGAATGTACCCAAAATCGCTTGGTATTATTTTTGTTTTCGCTCAGATCTGAGTTACCGATATTAGGGGTTGTAATTAAGTCAGTCAGCAAACTTCTTTTTTTTTTTCTTTTTTTTGTCTTGAAGAAGAATTAAGGTACTTGCTTCAACAGTCTTATTCAAAATTAAATGATAGGACTGAGTGTTTATTTCTCTTATTTTAAAATAATTTTGATATATTTTATCAAAACATTTTACTTACAAAACGATTTCATATTGAACTTGCATTTCAGTATTTTTTAACGAATACAACCTAAAAGACGTGTTGTGAAAAATCAGTGACATTATTATAGATCCACTTGAAAGGTAAACTCACGCAAGTCTGTTTAACTGATACAATTGCATGGTTGAGGGCCAAAGGAAAAGCTACCATTACGTACACACCATTAAATCTGCATCCGCCATTAGTTTAATAGCCCGTTTTAATGGCAATTCAAATTTGAAATCATCTCCGGGTTGTTTGCGTTGTTTTGACTTATTTACTGTCTAAACAGCTTGAAACGGATGTTTGCGTTTTAGTGTAGTTATAATCAATGTTGATTTCGTGTTGATTTCGTGTTGACTGTCGTATAAACTTTCATAAGGAAGAGATATTTCGTTAAGATATAAGAAGGTATTAAATTCCAAGTGTTTCTTGAAAACAATCATTGCTGCACAAAAAAAGTCTTAAGAAAATCTAATCGCAATAACGAGTCATGTCGTTTTTAGAAGTTGTGAAAATATTTGCTCCTTATCGTAAATCGTTTTCTAAAAAAAAGTTTGATCCCAAATCTTCGGGTGTTAATTTTTTTAATACCATTTTAACTGGCGGCCACATTGTCAGATGTCAAGTGATTTATTATTAGTTTGGTTAGGTTCATGTTGAAATTAACAAACTGAGGCCTGAACAACTCTTCCAAATTATTCAAATTTATCAACGATGGTGTGATTTCAACAAGACGGCGCAACATATCACACAGCTCTTGCTATAATTGATTTATTGAAGGAATCGGCCTCTGGGATCGTGCGATTTATCGCCATTTGACTATTTTCTGGGGTAATTTCTGAAGTCGCTAGTCCTTGATCGCTTGAAGCACAACATTCGCCGTTATTGCTGATATTATTATACGGCCAAAAATTATGAAATAAGTCCGAGAACATTCAATCTTCAGAGTAAATTACGTCCGTACCAACTGTAGCGGTACAGCAAATGTTCCGTGAATGTATATTATATTACTGTACCCAAATTGTTTAAAGCCTAGTTAACAGTTCTTTGTGATAAAAAAAAATAAGTGGTGAAACAAACATTTTTTTTCATGAAAAAATTTCTGAGAAATAAATTAGCTGTCACTGTGAAACATATGTCGAATATTTTAAACTAGCCGACCTTGCGAACTTCGTCTCGCCACCCCTCAGCACAACTTTAGAATAATTACAATTAATAAAGATATTGCTAAAATGCAATGTGATTTGCTTGAATCCAATTGAAATAGAGAACTTCATATATCTGAATTTAACCAAGATTTACAACTAACTTTCTACATTCATTATTTCAAAATTCGTTGAAAATTCCACAAATTTTCGTTCTTCCGGTGTGTTTTGACTACTTCACAAAAATCAAATTTCCCATTTTTTCTGACTTTCTCGTAAAACTTTCCCAAAATTTTGATTTTATTAAGGCTATACCTACAGCGGATTAAGAGTCGCTAAAGGATATACAAACATACCAATAATGCAACTAAAATTCTATGAAAAAACTTGATTTTAGAGCTTGAAGTTCTTCGTGCTCTCGCAGAGTTTTCCGAGCTCCCAATCCAAAATTATTAGTTTTTCCCTTTGAAAACCAATGAATTTTCCGTTTTTTTTTCATCAAGAACTTTCTATTTTCCATTTGAAAACTTCGAAATTTTCCAGTTTTTCAATTGAAAACCAATGCACCTACAATTACATGCAGTTTTCATTTGAAGATCAATGAGTTTTTCGAATTTTTCATCGAGAACTTTCTATTTTCCATTCGAAAACCCATTTTGAAATATTCCACTTTCCATTTGAAACCCAATGCACCTACAATTGCATGCAGTTTTCTCTTTGAAAACTAATGAGTTTTTCGTTCGAAAGCCCATTTTGAAATTTCCCAGTTTTCCACTTGAAAAACAAGCCTGTTTTGAAATTTTCCAGTTTTCCATTTGAAAACCAATCTTCAACTACATGCATTTTTCCTTAGAAAACCAATGCATTTTCCGAGTTCCGTTCGAAAACCCATTTTGACATTTTTTAGTTTTCCGTTTGAAATTTACCAGCTTTCCACTTGAAAACCAATGCATCCACAATTTCATACAATGTTCCGTTTGAAAACCAATGAGTTTTCCGAGTTTTTCTTCAAGAACTTTCTATTTTCCATTCAAAAACCCATTTTCAACCAAAAAATTCCAAGCAAAAGAAATCTAATTTCCGACCTTTGTTTGGTTTTTCCAGTTTTCCCACTCTTCCATGAGCTTTTTCAAATTTTTTTTTCACAGAAATCTTCACTGAATACAACAATATCAACCATGAAAATTTCACAAATATCTGTTGGGCCATTTCGGAGTCTATAAGAGACATACAAACAAACACACATCCATTTTTATATATATAGAACATTTTTTTTCTGCCAAAGCAATGAGATCCACATTGTTTACTGTGAAAAAAATTCGAGGTTAGTATAATTTTTTTTTCGATATTAGGATACAGCTCAGATCACAGTGGTGAAATGAAAAATATTTTTTTTTTCGGCAAAAATCTCTCCCATAAGAAATACCTGCATACATTTTTTTTTTAAGAACTTTATACTATAGGCTTTAAACAATAAATTAAAATTTTAAAAAATTGAGGTTATTTTATTAATACAAAAGCAATTGGAAATGTCAAACCGCAGTGGTGCCAAATAGCTGTTGTGTGCAGATTGTCACTTAAATCAGAAACGTCTTTAAGAATCCCGTTGTATTTTATCTATTTTTGATTCATTTGAAGAAAGTTTCTCTGATTATTAAATAATCCCGGGGACATATTACATATTTTTATTAATGAGAAATGTTAACCATATTAATAAACATGTTGTTGAATGTGAACATCTTAAATAAAAAATTAAAGCCCCTGAATTTCGAGTGCTCGATCGACTAGTATGTATAAACATACGCTTTGCGTTTGTATTTCGTAAATACTGACCCGTTTTCCAAATACTGAAATTTGAAAAAAGAAAACAGTTTTTCATACAAGAATTTGTTTGAAATTTTTCTGAGCATAGGATAAGATATTCCTGGGGCGAAATGTATGTACTCAACATCAGAATAAAAGTGCGATAGGCTGATAGGCGGGTAGCAGAACGGAATCGCCGCACCCACTTTTTTCGACCTTCTAACATCTTTATGTCATAAATCATAATACTTTATCACTTTTAACAATAAAAAAAAAATGAAAAAAGAAAAAAGAAACAAAAAATGTGCACGACTGGATCGCATGAACTTGTTCCTGTATTCCAAAACTTAAAACAAAAAACATGTAAAATAAACACATGTAATCAAAATTTATAAATACAAATTTTATTTGAAATATGTTACACATTTCATTTGCAAAATATTTATGTCATAAAATTTCTTAAGAAATTGTTGATTTAAATCTTTTTTTTTTAAATTCCTTGGAGCGTTTTTTTTTTATTTAATAATTTTTTATATAAAGAATTTTTAAAAAATGTCCTGGGTATGCAGTATTCAAAACTATGTTAGTACACTTCTTAATATTTATTATTTTTAATATTGATCCGTTGTTGAGATACAGAATTCTGAGAAATGTTTAAAAATATTTTCTAAAACTTCAAAAAAAATTGGAGATTTGTTTTGAAAACAAATATTATTTGGGCAACATATACATATGTATGTACATCGCGAAAAAAAGAATGCTGATCGGACGACTATTTTTCGAGAAAATTTTTAAACAAAAAAAAGGTTCTACGAGAGGTACTGTTTTGGAACAATACAAAAATATTTGTTTACGTAAAAAAAGTTACGAGAATGTTTTAAAAAAATCTCAGGAGCTGTTTTGAAAAATCTTGAAACTTTTGGTTTTCGGCCGAAAAAAATTCTATGGTGGCTACTCTAAATTTTAGTCTAAAAAAAGCGGCTCACCCAAATTCTCTCAAAACACTTATTTCCAAACTTGAATCAATTGAACCAGTGGTTAAGGCTGTAGGTTCTTTTTTTAATTGTTTATTAAATAACGATACACATTTTTCAGTCAAAAACCAAAAGTTTAAATTTTTTCAAAAACGGCTCTTACGATTTTTTTTTTGAAATTCTAATGTATTTTATTTAGCTAGCTCTGATTGAACCGATGTTAAACCTTCTTCCTCTTTCATTTCATAAAAAAATTAAGAAAATTGGTCAACCGGTATGGCCGGTTAGCGAACGAACACAAAAAAAAACTGTTCTTTTATATATGTGGCGGATGCTGGCAACACTTAAGAAATTCACCTTGTAAGATACCCAGTAAGCAACCGAGCACGCAACTTCAGTTAGTTCTCAGCAAACAAACTAATAACAGCAAATCTTCAAACAAAAATAAATTAATTAAAATAAATAAATTATTTCCTCTTCAAACATTTGTACTTCTTAATTTTTGGGCTTAATATTAAGGACCCCAAATATACATAGATGTTTATTTGTGAGTTAAGTTTTTTAATACAGGAGCAAGTTCGTACGACCCAGTCGTGCACGTCTGTTTTTTAAGAATACAATACTTGTCATATATTCCATTTATCGCAAGTCGTCTCCAGTTTTGCACTCCAAGTTGATTGAAGTCCTCTTCCACTTGAGTGCGCCACCTCGTCGTCGGTTGGGTGTCCTTCCTCGAAGGCAGCATATACCTCGTTTTTCCCTCATTTACCGCTAAACCCATTTTTGCCGCTTCTGTCTCCATTCTCACAAAGGCGCCATTGACATCACGCTGTGTTCTTCCCATTATATCAATATCATCGGCGTACGCGAGAAGTTGAACAGATTTTTGGAAGATAGTGCCTCTGGTGTTGACGGTGGAGTTCTGCACTATCTTCTCAAGAACGATGTTAAAGAAATCGCATGACAGTGCATCGCCTTGTCTGAATCCTTTTTTGACGTCGAAAGATTCCGTGAGCTCGTTGCCAACCTTGATGGAGCAGCGTGAGTTCTCCATCGTCATTTTGTACAAGCGAACGAGCTTGCCAGGGACGCCAAAACTAGACATAGCTTTATACAGTTCGTCTCTGTAGATGCTGTCATACGCGGCCTTAAAATCGATGAAAAGGTGGTGGGTATCATGCAGTTCATAGGTTTTTTCCAGGATCTGCCGCAACGTGAAAATTTGGTCGATGGTTGACTTTCCTGGCCTGAAGCCACATTGAAAGGACCAATCAGATTGTTGACGAAAGGCTTCAGACGTTCACATATTACGGCAGACAGGATCTTGTAGGCGATGTTTAGTAGACTTATTCCTCTCCTATCTAGATCGTCGCCTGCTGCTTTGAACAGCTCAGCAGCTAGTCCATCTGCTCCAGCGGCTTTGTTGGATTTCAGCCTGAATGGTTTCTTTCGGGTTCACGGAATTGTTGGCTATCATCGTGTCCGATGAAAGGCTCCTGTCTGACGGCGTTGTTTTGTTCGTCGTCGCCGTTATACTATGATGTTCCCTTGTCTATCTCTGCAGGCATCGGTTCTTGCTCGATGACCTTGAGCCAGCTGTTTAACCTTTCGATAAAACCTCCGAACTTCATTCCTGCTGTTGGCTCTCTCAACATCCTCGATCTGACGCTTCTCATGCTCTCTCTTTTTTCTCCTGAGAAGCCGGCGTTCCTCTCTCCTCTTTCGCTCGTAGAGCTCTTGTCCTTCTATGCAGCACCGCTTTGTATACCTCCTGCTTGGCTGCATGGGCCTGTCTGCATTCTTCGTCAAACCAGGGGTTTCGTTTTGGTGGATTTGAGAAACTCAGGACATTAGAGGCGGCATCTCTAACTGCTTTCTGGCAATGTTGGCACTGGTCTTCGATACTTGATGTTGGCGGCATAGGACTCCTTAAGAGGTTACTTGACACTCGATCAGAGAAGGATCTGGCGATCTCTTGCGATTGTAGCCGCCCGACGTCGAATTTTCTTGCAGCATTTCCTTGTTTTGGGATATTCGTAGCACTACCTTGGCTACGACGAGGTAGTGGTCCGAGTCGAAGTTAGCTCCTCGGAAAGTTCGAACATCTAAAATGCTAGACAAGTGCCTTCCGTCGATCGCAATGTGATCAATCTGGTTGACGGTGAATTGATCAGGAGATCTCCATATCTTTATGGATGTTGAGATGAGGGAACTAGGTGCTTACTAGCACAACATTTCGCCCCGCAGCAAAATCGATCAGCCTGAATCTGTTGTCGGAAGTGGTGTCGTGCAGGCTGTGCTTTCCGAATGTTCCACCAAAAATATCCTCTTTTCCCAGCTTTGCGTTAAAATCTCCGAGGACAATTTTAATGTCATAACTAGGACATTGCTCGTACGTTTTGTCAAGGAGCTCGTAGAATTCGTCTTTGGTGTCGTCCTTTTTCTCTTCTGTGGGGGCATGCGCACATATTAGGCTAATGTTGCCGCATTTAGCCTTGATTCGGATTGTCGTGATGCGTTCGCTCACGCATTTGAAGCTCAAGACTTTTTTCCTGAGTGCTTCCCACGACGAATCCGCATCCAAAGAGTCGCTGTTGTTGCTCTCGGTAACAATCACCATAGTAGATGTCGCAGTTTCTCATCCTCCTTTTGCCCCGTCCATCCCATCGCATTTTCTGGATAGCGGTAATATCTGCTTTGTAGCAGTTGAGGGTCTCCGCTAAGTGTTCGGCAGCACGCGGTCTATTAAGGAACCTAACATTCCACGTGCATATCCGAAATTCGTTGTCCTTTGTACATTTGCTTGGGTCGTCATCAGTGTATCCGTCCGTTTCCGAGGCCTGTTGTTGCTTCGCAACTAATTTATTTTCTACGTGGTCGGGAAGTCACCCCGACGTACAACCCCCAATCTGGAGTACCAGGCACTTGATGAGTCTCCAAGTGCAAGAGCCGGAAAAACCGCTCCTTTTACGGCCTGGGCTTCAAATAAGTCGAAGTAGCCCGTAAAGGTATTCACCAAGTAGTTCGGCCTAACTGGAACTGGAGATGCCACCGTTGATTCCAAAGAAGAAATTCATTCGCTGCCGTCCCTCGGTGGGAGTGCCTTGGTGGGAACACTCCTTCGTTGTGGGGTAATTAGTAGTAACAGTAAAAAAAAAAAAAAAATTGCTATCAATCCCAAATTTGAGACATTAAGTGTTTAAAATATTGCACCAACACCAAGTTTCAAAAACCTATATCGAATGAGCCCTTAAAATAGGAACGGATTGTATAGACTAAAAGACCAACGAACAGCATTACTTAAACTACATTTTTCATATTCTAAATAATCGAAATATTCTCTTCAATTGTTATCTCGATTTTTGTTTTTGTATAAATGCAATACATGCTCTTAAGGTAAACCTTTTAACTTTAACAAATAGCAAAAGAAAAATTACCTTCATCTGCTGTCGCGGTGTGTGGAAATAGTTTTTAATGTATTGAGTTTTTGTTTCAAAAAAGACTTCTTGATGATTAAAGTGGTACGCCTTAAGACAAAACTGAGTTATTGAAAAGGCAAGGTATAACCCATGACTCAGACAAACAACTTTCACGCTGAGCTGCGGTTGAAGGTCTGCATGCATACCAAAACACACGTTTCTCTAATGCTACGACCAAAGATGGTGTAAATTACTCGTCAAACAAGTCGTCTTCATCGTCGTCGTTGAACATTGTTGAAACAACATACCTTTGGAGAAATGTTCACCCAAATTCGCATTTTGACACCGCAAATCAATTTGAATTCAGAAATAATTTGACAGATCGAACCGCATCAAGGTGAAATGAAATATTAAATTATTTGTTTATTTTTAGTAATCTTTTTGACTTTATTTCTTCGCTTTCAACAAATTTTCAACATTTTTTTTCTTGTTTATATAAATTAACATTTAAATCTACAACCAGCTTTATTTTAGTCAAACAAAAACTCTTACACAATAACCCTAGGTCTTACAACATACAAATTTGAACTAACGAAAAACTTGAATGACATTAAAATCTTATCAATTCTTTGTAATATTCGAGAGATATGAAAGTGACTTCATGAGTTGATAGCTTTTTGCAACGGGTATATTCGAATCGTAAGTGCTGTTATTGCAATCGACATAAAACCACCAATTGCACTTCAGAATTGATTGATCGAATAGTGTACTTTCTGGACAGAGGAAGGATTTCATGACAATACCATCTTCTGTTATTGCACACACATGGAACACCATACAGCCAAGATCAATATTTGCATACAACCCGGGGAAGTACTTCTGTTCGGCACACGTGAAATCGTTGGCAGGAAGACTCACTTTCGACCGGAAGTTATCATCGAAATTCTTATCATAGCCGGAAGGATAATATTCCTTGGGAGCATTCATAACCAGAGTTGTGGTGCCTTTGTGTTTTCGAGGGCCAGTTAGATTCTTAGTGCCGGATTGTTGAATGTTTTTGTGTTGATGAGGTATCGGCTCAGATGCCGCAGCATCATCTAAATTGATCATAGTGATATTATTCAATCCATGATCCTTGTGGCTAAATGAGCTTGTCATGTCATGGTCCTGGAATGAATTGGTCGCATTGTCCTGGGCTTGATACATCTCCGATATCGCAAAAGTACTGGCAGTTGTTGATGGAGACATAATGACATCAGATCGTCGTATATTAGGACTTGATACTTTTGGCAATGGCCTAAAAGTAGGTACACCAAGTGGCAGGAACATAACTTCTGTCATCGATGACATATTTTTACTTGGTTGGTGATTGTTGTGAGTGTGACCACCGAAACTGCGAACATTATTCACATTGGTCTGACGCTTTGCTGGTATATCAATTTGCTGCGAGGCACTGCCAACCTTGTTGGAGAAGCCAGTTTTATAGTTCAAGGCACGTCTGCGATTGCCTTCTAGATTACCCAGAGACTCACCGAAACCGAGTTCGTCACCAAAACTGAAGCCCAATCCGAAGTGAGCTTTCAATCCACCCAAATTTCGAACACGAAACAGTCCAGATTTTTTGAAATTACAATTTAGGATAAAACCGAATTCGGACTCGAGCACGCATACTGCAATTATCACACTTATCACTTGACTTAGAATCAGTCCAAGAAAAACAGCTCGCATTGTTGTGAGTTGGTTTTTTTTTTTGTTAGTTTCGAATTGAAAAAAATACAGTTCAAGTTGTTGTATTGGCTTTTTCTTTGGAAATTAGATTTTCTTTTCACTCATAACTCAGGTTACAGTTCAGATATGTTTCTCGTTCGTTCTCGCTCTAATTGCATAACAAATACAATTTTCTTTGAAAATTTTCGTCAGAAAAACAAAATTATTTTAACCACAGAGATTGGCTTTAAACTAGGTGGTACACATCACACACGAAACAAACGTCTACTTCTGTTTCGCAAAAGCCCAACAACGTTCACCATTTGAGTTAAATCAAAAGAAAAAGAGAAACTTGAGATACAAATATTTGTTTCCCCCGCCACCGTTGCGTTGCATGACGCTCGCTCTCACAAACTTTCAATGAGTAATGCAGACTATAATGAAGACCTGAAGACAGAAACAACAAGGTATAGAGATTATTGAGGTTGTTCCACGTCCACTTATTCACATCTGTCTTCACAACTAATTAATCTACCTATTTCAAAATAAACTCTAAGTCTGGTCATTAAGTCAACAAATAAAAAATAGTAATAACGATCGCATAGTTTATGAAACCTTGATCTCTTGTATCTAAACGGGCATCTACATTTATGGTGTGAGAAATCGATAAACAAATGAAGTTGAAACTGTCGCTTTTATGTTGCTGTTGGTTGTTTTTGGTTTTTGTTGTTTTGGTGTAACCTCGATGAATTTGATTTGAGTGAAAACATTGGATCGTTGATGTGTTTCGTTTTAAAATCATTCCGCTGATTGTTTTGTAAGACGTTTTCTCCCGTGTCTACTTGATCATGGACAAGTTTCTGCATTTGTGTGTGTGTTAAATGAGTGCACATTTACAGTGCAGATCAACAGAGTGAGTACGTTTTATTTAATTTTTTATTCGATCTAGTTTTTTTTTTTCTGAAAATACATTATTATAACGATTATAACAATGAATTGGACTCATTCATGCAGGGCTTATAATTTCACATTTCAAGTTCAGAAGCATAAATGCTTGTTAAAAACATTTTTCTCATTTTTAATTGCGACATATAGAATATATGGCAAGTATTGAATTCGTAAAAAAAAAATTTGAGATGAGGATGAGATATGATATTACGATGATAGAGAAGTCAAAAAAAGTGGGTCCGGCGATTCCGTCTGTCTGTCTGTCGGAAAGTTTACAGGCATCTACAGGCTTAACTACTGGTCCGATTGACTTCAAATTTGAAAATTAGAGGTTTGAGCAAAAAGTCATATCCCAATTTTTTTTATTTTTGTTTTAAGATCAAAATTTAGGGTAGCCACCATACGATTTTTTTGGCCAAAAACCAAAACTTTTTTTTTCACAAAAACGGCCCGAACGATTTTTTTTAAACTTCCTCGAGTTTAATTTTTTTAAACATTCATGTGTTTTATTAAAAAAAAAATTTTGTATTGCTCCAAAACGGTACCTCCCATAGAACCGTTTTTTTGTTATTAGATTTTCTCGAAAACTGAAAGTCCGATCAGCGTAAGTTTTTTTTTCGAAAGTACGTATATATTGTTCAAATAATATTTTGTTTTCAAAAAAATTTCAAATTTTTTTTTTGGATTTTTAAAAAATATTTTTAACTTTTTTTTTCAAAATTCTGTATCTCAAAAACGGATCAATTTTAAAAATCCAAATTGGAGTATAATATGTATATTTACATGGTCTTGAAAACTGCATACCCAAATTAATTTTAAGATATTTTTGAAAAATTTTATATATAAAAAATTAATTTAAAAAAAAACGGCTCCGACGATTTTCAAAAAAAAAATTCAATAAATCAAGAATAAGGTTTGAATTTGTTCGGCATTTAAATTTTTGGAATGAAATGTATATACGAGGTACATTTCCAAATTTTAATTTTTTTTAATAAATTCTAATTATTTTTATATATATTATTTTTTTTTTAGTTAAGTGTAAGCTGTAAGTAAGAGTGTAATCAGAATTGCTTAAAGTATATCTCTTATTTTAACACTACCTTTTGCAATTTAAGTAATCATAAATATTTAGTTTTAGCATGCAGGAGCAAGTTCGTACGACCCAGTCGTGCACATTTTTTGTTTAGTTCTTACAATTTTACTAAATAACCATCCAACAAGCTTCCAAAGCCACTTCGGTCACGTATTTCACACAATATAGGATCCTATATCACCTTTGTAAAAAAAAATAAAAAGAATGACACGACTGCTCTTGAAAAGAACAACTTTGGAATAAATGAGAGTTTAGAAATCGGCCTGTAATTACAGATATTGTTTTTATCACCTTTTTTATATATGGGAGTTATAAATTCAATGAAGTGCTAAGACTGACCTACACTTTTTAAGAACTACGAGTGGTATCCCACCTGGTCCAACAGAATAGTCTTCTTTAAGGTGAGACATAAATTCTAAGATCTTATTATATTCTATTGTAATACTATTAAAAGACACTTGGGGCAGTTTTGCAGATAATGGAAATATGTTTCGTCCACAACGACAGGAGTATCAATGAAAGATTTACTAAAATTTCTTGCAAAACCGTCACAAATGTCAGAAGTAGTGGTCAAGTTTACAAGTGACAAACCCAAAAAGACTTGACGCCTACGAAAGTGTATTCATCCATATGAACGACCAGTTGATGAACGGGGATAGTGGCAATATACTTTCTCCGTTGTTTAATTTAATTTAATGTACCTCTTTATGTCTCTTTTGCACTCACATACATAATTTATGTACAATCATTGTCAAAGCTTTAACTCTTCATTACTTTTGTTTTTCTCTCTTTAATGACATTTATGTTTTAATGTTTTGTTTTGATCTTTGTTTTCTCTTTAAAACTTAAAGTGTATTGCTGATGATGAGTCGAATCAGACTCGAAATGCATTTAAATAAAAACTTAAAAATCTAAACATAGTTTTGTTTTTTGGTTTAAATTTGTTGTGATCTCTGCGGTCGTATTGTTTTAAATTCATTATAAAACGCGATCACAAGCTTAAAGTTCGTGCTTCTTTCCGAAATTTGTCTGGTTTTGAACCAAAAAATAGTCAATTTTAAGGAAGGTTTAAACTTAAAGTTTACGTTATTATGAATGGCTAACTATAATGAGCGGAAGCAAACGAAAGCTAGTGTCAGAAACCGAACGAAACGCTCCCTTCCGAACTGCCATGTGAACACTTTAACCATAATGAACGGATGTGTGTGGATACGGAAGTATCATTCAAAAACAAATTTATGTATTTGTTTTCCATAATTTTGTGAATTTCGGTTGCCATGCAACAAACAAGCAATTTCAAGAAATTAATTACCTGAAATCAACAACAAATTAAATTCCTCTTCAGAAAAATCAACAAAACTAGTCAGCTGTCAAATTTTCGTCCGTAAAAAGCGAAGAGGAGCGCAGTTTACGTCCGTAAGCAAAACTGAACGAAAAATTGACGAAACGGAGCAATCCGCTATTTGGGGCACAATATACGAATTCCTTGTATTCGCTCAGTTACGGACGGCTCCGACCGCTCTGTTCCGTTCAGTATA
Source organism: Sphaerophoria rueppellii (assembly GCA_920937365.1). Lineage (NCBI taxonomy): Eukaryota > Metazoa > Arthropoda > Insecta > Diptera > Syrphidae > Sphaerophoria > Sphaerophoria rueppellii. Next base: position 23,685,377 of record CAKKXW010000005.1, on the reverse strand, counting down.
GTTAGCCCTTAAGTGAAGTTGATGGGATAACTGTCACACTTTTTCTTTGAGTTAATAAATTTCCAAAAGTTCCTTGGGTCTGATTAAAGAAGCCCCCATCATTATAAAGTTCGAAAGAGAGTTTCTTAAACTCTTCAAACAAAGAGATATAAATGACTTGATTTTCCATCGTCATATGCTTAATGTATTTCTTCCAGGCCTTATTTCTTTTGTTGCGAAGATGTTAAAGGTCCTTAGTATACCAGGGATGGAAAGGGGTATTTGAGGGAATCGTCCTTTTAATTGGTACAGCTTCTTTTATGCAATTTTACAAAACTGAATAAAAACTCGAAATTGTTTCGTCAATATCGTTGGAGATCAACTTTGTTTCGAAGTTCTTCGAGGCAAGAGCATTCCTGTCCAATTGCTTTAGGTATTTGGCCCAAACATCTTACGCATTTAACCTTGACTCTTCTGGCATGATCGTTGTGCCGAACAGTTCAATTAAAGACCATCCGAATAATTTCCCTTTCGAAGCATCCTGAAAAGTTTTCATCCGCTTGTGTGAAAATTCGATAAACAAGTCAATTGCGTCATGAGTTCAAAGAAACAGAAGTGATTTTTCGTTCGATTTCAACACAGATAGAGTTTCCTAGCCTTTTTAACCAAATCCTGTATCACGTAACTTAAGGCTGTCTTTAGTGTCTTTATATCCATGACTTCGATGTTGTGTGTATGTACTTCCTTGTAGAATAAATAAGCCTTGTCTTCCCTTAAGCCCACCAACGAATTGCTATTGCTACTGTGTCGCAGTATAGGTAAGGTCTTCATTACCACGGAAACGACGTATAAATTTGTCTAGAATGTTAAAACTAAGCTTTGTCCTTAAGGAATATTTGGTTTCTTAAGATGCCATATTCGGCATTATAGTTCTTTAAGAAATCAAAGCTCCTCCCTTTAGAGTGAAAGCGTTTTGGGTTCGAAAATTCACTGTCTTAACTGCAACAAAGGGTCTTGTTGTAGGTACCTATAAGATGCAACCATATAAGATGCAACCAAGGGCATTCAAAATCTGCAGATCCGTCAAAAAGTTGTTTTCAGCGCCATCTGAGGCCTAATTCCGGCTGATATAATAAAGTAATAGCCTACTCCGCTTAAACCCCGGAAAAGAAAATAGGTCATCATAAATACCGCTAAGAAGATCCAATTCGTTATTCCAATATCAAATTAATTTTAAGTCCGGTCCTCTGCTCTAAAAGTGAGTCTACCGAACGTGCAGCTGTGGCTTCCAGTCCAGATTTTTCGCTTTCATCACTCGTTGCCATTTCTCCTTCTTTGCTCGTAAAGTTATAAGCAGCTGTATTACTTGCTTGAAGCATAGTTCTCTATGCCTCTGGTTAATCTGTGTGTGATTGCCGGCGTTCCTTGTCAAACCACGGGTTGTGGTTTGGTGGGCGGTTGAAACCCAGTCCTTCAAAAGCGGTATTTTGATAGTTACTTGTCGATGTTGCTATTGATTGCTTACACTTTGTGCTGGCTGTAGTGGACCTGTAGGGAATTGAGAATCCGCTTGAAAAGGGGCCGTGTGACATCAAATTTTCACGCATTCTCGCGTACTGAATTTGAACGGTCCTTTCACATTCATATTTTGGCTACAATGAGCCAGTGATCTTTCGTGATGTTTGAATATGCCATTTGCTAGAAAAGTCTACGTCTTGCAGTCACATTTACTCAATCTGTTTGGTGGCAATCAGGATGTAAACCTTATGGGAACGATTTCTTCCCATTATAATATGTCCCACGCAACGAAGTCGATCACCCTGACTTTGTTCCCCAAAGTTGTACCGTAAAGTGCAGTGCCTTACTTACCAAGCAGATCGGCTCAAAAGCTTAGGCTGTAGGTTTACTAACAGACAATTCTTGGCGGAATAAGACCCCCTTTGGAAAAATGGTATTAAAGTGTTATGTTCAAACATTTTCTTATTATTGTACACACATCAACATTGTATTATTTGCGCAAATGCTCCTTCCACTGTCCAACGTAAATCCTTTATAAACCACATACCTTTGTTTTTCAAAAACAACAAACAATATATTAAAGTATTAAGGTTGTTTCGGACATTTTAATAAACTCAAAATAACATCGAAAAAATGTCAATAAACATTACCACACAAACTCAACAAAACAAAACAGAAAAAGATAAATAAATCCTCCTTCGCTCATTCTATCGAACAAAACCTGCCAATAAATCGAAAAAAGAAGTCCCCAATATTCGAACAATAACGAGCGATGATAAAAAGCCGACAATAAAACTAAATCAGCTTTTGGTTGAACAAATAAAATGTACTTCCAGAGTTGAGTTTCTTCATGAAATGTATGTATACATGCCTTTTGAAAGCCAGTGGCAAAAACAACAGACAGCATTAAAAAGGAGTAAACTTCTCAAACTCTTGTCAGATACAAGTTTATGTTGAAAAAGGATTTATATACAATTTCAATGTCAGAAAACTTAGGAACCTTCGGGGTGCAAACAGGACTTTTTCATTTTATTCGTTTGGTTTATTTATTTTCTTGTGACATTTGAAAATGTGTCTAAGGGGGTCAATTTCTGTTGCTGTCATCGAAATTCATTGGCATCCAAAGGGGCTGTCCTCCACCCATCCCCATTGGCCTATTTAATATAAACGATACTTTTACACTCGGTTTCACTGTTTTAAATAAATTGTTTCATTGCCTTTGTCGATAAGACTGTAAGTAATAGTCTCTGGGACATTGGGGTGGTTTAAAGTTATTTTTCGACATCACTCGATAACGGAAGACGAAATAACATCGAACCACAAAATGAAAACTGTTCGTAAATATTGAAATAGTCTTAACTCCTCAGTTACGATAGTGAATTTGTATTCACAAAGAAAGATGTCAAACTTCAGTTTTTCCTCCTCCACTGTATATCTACAAAATAAACACTCATTTCACACAAAGAAACCTGTCATGATAAAGGAAATTAATTCTGGCCTACAAGTGCAATAAAACGAATTGATTGTTTATCAAGCCATCGAACATCTGGACACCGAACCACCAAACCAAGTGACCAATGCCACTGACGAACCTATTAGTACTGTTCGCCCCACAGACCATGCACAATTTAAAAAAAAATATTAAATCAATTAACACTTCGTAAAGTAGTTCAATTGTAAAATTACTGCAACTGCTACTGCAGTGAAAGCATTTCAACCCTCGACGACAAGCTACATACGACTATTATAAATGTGTGTGTGCTCACCAAAATGCGATATAAATTAAAATGAAATAATATAAATTAATTACGAAGCCGCATCTGTCATCTGTCAGTTGGTTTTAATTTATTTGTATATATTTTTTTCCAATTTTATTTGAATTTCATTTAAGTGTTTTAAGATTCAAAAAAATGTATTTATTTGAACTTGCAGATTTATTTATTTCCCGTTTACATTGTTTTTTTTTTTTTCGTTTTTTGTTATGAAAGAACGATTACCAAAATTGTTTAAAACCCACTTAAATACCTACAAGCAACGGTAGCTGTTTTCGATGGTATTTATAATTGCTTTCATTTGTTTCAATAATGAGTTTTATATAGATTTATGTTTGAACAGCTTGTATGAAGGATATTTCGGCAGGAGCATCAGCCGGTGCGTTACTGGTTGTCAAATGCAAATATTAATTGGACATATTGCTCGTGCAAAGACAAAATGTCTGTGATTTTATGGTAGTATGGAATACAAGTCAAGTCATTCGCTACGCTTGGTATTTTATGTTTCAGCCAAGTATCAAAAGTATCGCGCTCATAAAAAACTTTGAACTCGAGATTTTGATCGAATGTTTTGTTTTTTATTAACGCAATGATAGTCTTGTTAGTATTTTATTTTATTTTCAAGCTTTAAATACTTTGAATTTATATTTTTTTTTTTACATAAAATATGTTTAACCTAAAAGTAGGGCAAGGACATTGCTCCACGAAATTATGGCCCACTTCGGTCTAGGTCGGAGGAAAGCATGCCCGACGAATGGAACCTCAGCATTGTATGCCCGATCCTCAAGAAAGCAGATTCCCTGAACTGCACCATTTACAGAGGTACATATAAGTCTCCATCGCCTACAAGATCTTGTCTGTCGTACTGTGTGAACTTTTGAAGCCCGTTGTCAACAACCTGATAGGTCCTTCAGACCAGGAAAGTCCACCATCGATCAAATATTCACTCTACGGCAGATCTTGTAGAAGACCCAGGAACTTCAAATCGATACCTATCACCTTTTCATCGATTTCAAGGCCGCGTATGACAGCGTCTGTAGAGACCAACTGTATAAAGCAATGTCTAGTTTTGGCATCCCAAAAAAGCTCGTAGACAGATTTAACTTCGAGGTAGTAAAGGACTTCGTCTACCTAGGATCCACTATCAACTCAGACAACAACACCAGCGCTGAAATCAAACGAAGAATCACTCTTGCCAATCGCTGCTTCTTTGGACTTAGAAGGCAATTGAGTAGTAAAGTCCTCTCCCGAGCAACTAAAGTGACACTCTACAAAACCCTCATCGTTCCGGTCCTAATGTTTGGTGCAGAGACATGGACCATATGACAACATCCGATAAAAACACTTTGGGCTGCTTTGAGAGAAAATTCTTCGAGTGATTTTTGGTCCTGTCTGCATAAATGGAGAATGGAGACGAAGATTCAACCAAGAACTGTATGAGCTGTTCAGCGACACTGACCTAGCCAGAGAAATTATGGTCCAACGACTTAGATGGTTGAGATATGTAGAGCCAAGGGAAAACAATGCTCCGGCTCGTTGAGCCTTCGAACCCAACTCGGAAGGACGTCGCAGAAGAGAAAGACCGCGACTCAGGTGGAGAACACAGGTGGTAGAGGACCTGAACCAACTTGGCGTGCGAAACTGGAGACGTTTGTTTGTTGATGAATTGTTGGACTGTAGCGCCACCATAAGTAAGTAAGTAAGTAAGTCAAGGTGGGTAATAAATAGCAACCGATTTAAGACTCCCACTTTGTTCGGGCAGAATTGCGCAATTTTCTTTTGAAAATCGGGATATAAGTCAGCCTGCAAATTGGGCACAATAATTCGTTTTTATTTTCGATGGCTTCATCGTTGAGTTTGGCAAATCTTACTGCAGTGGTTACAGGGCTGATGCAATACAGATATTTGGTCAACGTAGCAAATTGGGCACGTCAAAGTTTCTCTTCTTCTGAGGATTGCAATCTTCTTTATCTTCACTTTAAATGAACAATCATTGAAGACCCATGCAACACCGAAGAAGATTTATTCAATCTTTTTCCGAATTTTTTTTTTTGCTGTCCAGTTTTTGTGTAATTTGATAAATTAATTCATCTCTTTTAGAAAGTTCAAACATTTGTGGAAGTCACTTAGGCCTTGGCTCTTTTAGAGCTTTTGCGCTTTGGATAACGTTAATTGATGAAAATAAAAGTTTAAAAACTGATAACGTTGTCAAAATATAGCTAGTTGTGATACTTAAAAAAGATATATTATCCGTTCTAGACTTTCAATTAGGAACTTTGAAGTTATCAAGTGTCGTTTATTGGGTTGCCAAATTATGATAGTCTTTTTTTTATTTTGTAAAAAGCACGCACTCAAGGGGCTTATGTTCCCTTTTTATGCCAAAGCACAGTGCGAGCGTTAGGGAAAGTGGGATAGACGGAGAGGGTTTAGGATGAGGTGTATGTCGGTTAACATTGGTCTTGAATTCTTGAACATCGCAATGACTGGGGAAGACAGAGTGTGGAAGAGAGTTTCACATTTGCGTAGTACGGCCAAAGAACGATTCTCTGAACATGACGGTACGTCCGAATTTTCGCTCAAAGGTGAACTGATGGGCATTCCTGGAGGGTATTACAGTTAAACATGTGTAGGGGAGGAATGCATCTGGCTATTTCTCTAGAGCAATACCGTTGAAGTAGCGATAAAAGAAAGTGAGGCATTAAACAATACGTCGATGTTCAAGTGACATACTGTATACTGTATACTGTCCAAAAGACTTAAGTACGTCACTGGAGCACCAGTCCCAACGTGGGAGTTGTACTCAAGCTGTGGACGTATGTATGTTTTAGATGGTAGCCAGATCAGAAGGGGAACAAAAATTCTTGCATCGTCTTAAAAAGATTAAATATCTTGCGGCATTTTTGGCGACATGGCATATGTGATCATTCCACAAGAGGTTGTCGGTGATGCAAATACCGAGAGTTTCGAAATAATCGGTTTCACTGATGCAAATGCCACTCATAGACAGTAGCAAAGGGGGTATATCTCGCTTTAACGATACAAGACAGCATTGAGTTTCGTAGCATTAAACTCTTCGCTGTTTTTTATTCCCCATTATACAATGCTGTTTAAGTCAGAGTGTAATGAGCTTATCATATTTAGTCGTAGGCAAAGCACCGATAGTCCAGGTAGCTCGTTGTGATTTTGTCTAAAAAAATTCTTAGGTAAAAGCAAACTTAGTTATATGTTTTTTTCCTGTTTTAAGGGAAAAAATTGGAACATTTATTCTAGAGCTGTAACGTGAAAAACTAACATCCATTCAGTTTTATTTCAAATTTGTTCATATAATTTTTTTTGTTTTTATTTCTTTGTTGATTTAAAAGTTTGGTCAAACACTATTTCTGCAAATTTTAACTCAGTTGAAAAATGTTATAACATGCAATCCGGACAGACGAACTCATAGCGAAACTGTAGCGGTTCTATTTTTCCATTTTGTCTACGACACCTTGAAAAAAGTCGGCCACAACATTTCTAAATGGACAACCCTAACTTAAATATACAAATATTGCACAAAGTGTTAAAATTTTTAAAACTGCCTACAAAGGTGTTGGTAGTCATAATGATCGTCATAATCTCATAATCGACCTAAGCAACTGTTGAGATAAAAAAAAAAAAAAATTGAAATAAGGTGACAGCGTTTTTAACGTGTTGTTAGACCTGTGCATGTGCAACGTCGTAATACACGTTCCGGCGAAAAAATGCTCCTGCAAGTTCAAGGGTTACTAATGGTTTGAACTGATCGATTTTCCAGCATTCGCAACATATAGGTAATCGAATTAAAATCTGTTTGTTTTGATCGGCAACGGAAGATAATGATTTGGACGAAATGTGGATCAAACAAGACCAGGTTATAAGCCACACAACACGACCAATTATGGCATTAACGTCAATTGGCCAACTAACCAATACGTTTGATTCCATTCCATAGAGCTACGCAAATTATACGCATTAAAAGCCATAACATTATTCAAGTTATGGACTATATACCGCCTGTAATTTAGGAAAAAGTAATTGAAAATAAACTTCGTTTGCTCTGTTTTTGAACCTGAAAAAATGTAACTATGTAAGTGGAAACTGCACTTATAACTTACGACTGACTAACAGCTCTGTGAGTTAAATTTGTTTACACACCATACATCTGTAAATAAATAGGTAACTGGATATGAGCGTTTTCAGTTCCTGTTTACAAATCAAAAGAGGGAAAGTCAATTAGGATCAAAATCTGCATAAAACACTCATGTTGCAAACATTATGACTGTGGGTAATGCGTAAATTTATATTGCGGTTTGATAGTTCAATTATCCCATTATTTTTGTGTTTAAATATGTATGCGGTTTGATGTTCGGTTTACAAATCAATAAAGTAATATTGATTTAAAATTAAATGAAAATACCCAAATTGGTTGACTGATTTTGTTGAACAAATAACTTTTACTACGTTAATGCGATAAATAGTGAAAATATTTGGTTTCACAACGTCAACAGTACAGTTGTCTATCAAAAAACTAAGGCCAACAACTGTCCAATGATTTCTCAAAGGAACTAAATAGATACTCATAAAAGCACAATCATTTGTCATCTTGATACAACGAAATCTACTTAATAGACCGATTATTTCCCAGAGGATATTATCTGAAACTTACTATTAATCAGAATCTGTTTTCTGCTTCTTGCTTATCGATCCGAAGCATAAATGTAAATAACCTAATTTCCCCTTGAATATTATTATCGCCATAAGTGTGTCAATCAATCACGACAGCTAAACTGAGACACATGCATGTTGGCACGGCTTATTTGGACATCGTGTGCCTGATATTCACTTCAATGCCAATGTCTATTGTATCTTATATAAAGTACTCTTAACAGACAATGTCCATCAAGACTTTGAGAAATATCCTTACCGACTTGTATTACATTTGGGATACTTTGCCCTGCTGCTGTCATATCAAAGAATCTGCACGAGCTTGAAAAGTAAGACCGCAATGTAGGTAGATAAGACTTCAATTAAATTTTAATTGACTTTTCGAAGCATGTTCCGTAGGTATCCTTTTTCACTGAAATTTAATTTTTGTTAATTGACTTCTCGATTCTACAGTTGTATATGCTTTATGTCGGTTTTGAATGACTGAAATGGAAACTTTCACGTTGCTTGTTCAATGAATTTTCCACAAAATCCAATATTTTTATATTTTCCAATTAAGTTCACAAGAAGCACAAATATAGGTTTGAATGTGTGTATCTAGCATATGTAGAAACAAACCGAATGAAAATCATTCATGCATCAAAGATACGCCATGAATAAAATTCACCTCCAGATTTCCGATTGCTAATGAACAAAGAATATTCTGCGAACAATTTCAGATTTATTATTATTTCTATGAACCTTTTTACTTATATGTCTCGCTGGAACCTTTGGACAGGAGTTTCGATGTCCATCCGATCGATGTGGTCGGGTCTCAGTGACATGGAATGCTGCTCATACTCATTCTTTTTGTCTTCCTTTGCATTCTTGAATATCGCTTCATTTTTTGAACTCAGCACACTCATATTGTTGTTGTTCGGGGATTGTTGGTAAAATATGATATGGTTTGTTTCATGGGGTAGTTTTTTTTATCAGTCAAACACGATCGATTTGGTTGATGGTTCCACGAAACATTGTGCTGCTTGCCAACTTATCGACCAAAGATGGTTCCCCTCTGCTCCGAATCTCCATCCACCAAATTTTTCGATGAAAACTTTTGAGAGAATTTAATTCAAAACTGTACATCCTTTCCGACAGGTCGCACAATGCATATCTCTCACCAGTTTTATAGAAAATTTAATTACTTTTGCTAGATCTTATGCCTGCTATCCAATCCACTAAACATCATCAGCACACCCTCTAGAAATTCAATGTGTTTAGAGCACCGAATCCATTGTTATTTTATATTGTGTTATCCTTATCGTCTCATTTGATATGAGAATGTGTAAGGAATACCTTTCACTGAGGCAATTAACTTTGCAATGCACTTTTGCAGATTGCACTCTCAACTTAAATAAAAAAAAGTGCCCAATCTGAGATAGTTTCAATTGAATAGTTCCTTTCCACCTCTTATTTTGTATTTGTTTAAGTAGGTTGTGTTGTGACCAATAGATAAAGATTTTCAAAAAAAGAAAAAAAACGATATTGTCACCGACACGCCATCATAGCCATCCAAATTCAACCTTCCCTTCTGCCGAATTTAAAGGAAAAATAAAACGAACAAAAAAGAAAGGTATTTCCTGAACTGTAAGGATTAGGCATTAGGATCAACTGGACAGCACGTTCCTTTGTTCGATTTGTGGTGGCAATCCACTCCTTTAGATATATCTCTCTAAAAAGATTCTTTCAGCTCGAAATGAAATTATTTATTTGTGGGCAAATGGAAACTTTTGGAAATGCCATTCTTTGTGCAGTGTTCTCAATTCTCACGAACTGAAAGGTAGATTCATTCATTTTATTCGAATAAAAGTTTGGCTTTGAAGCTGCAAAATAAATAGAAAAGTGTTAAATGATTCTCTATCATTTTCTTTACTTTTCTTGTTTGACTATGTTTATTGAGGCAAGTGGCTATAAAAAATTCTCATCCTAGAAAAGGTCGACAAGTCAGAAAAAAAAACAACATTGAAATGTTGAAAGTCTAATACGACTTTTAAATTTTTATCGAAGGCATCAACGAAATTGCAACCTTTCTCGGTCTTGTGGTGGGTTCAATCTCCATCGACAAGGGTTAGTAGCAAGGTACTCAACGAAGGATTACATTTTTTGCTTATTTTTGGTTTTTGGAAAGAAAAAAAAAGTTTGGATGAGATAGGATGATTTTAAAAAAGGTTGAGGGGTTATGCTGTAGAATATTGTCTGATGTTGTTTTATCTTGTACAGGTTTTTTTTCCAGTTCTAAGCAAATCGATGACTGGCATCATAAAATGAAGTATTTTTCCACTAAAATTATTTCGTTAAAACTAAAAAAATTGAAGCAGTTTAAAAGTTCCTTTTTCATAACCGAGTACATTGCTCTTTCTCAAGTACCCGAACCTCTTCCATTTGAGATGTGATTACGCTCAATCACTCTTGATAGCTACAATTGATAATAAGTGATATGAGGTTCTGTTGCAAGTTACCAGAGCGGCAATCATCTTGTCCTTCGAAATGCAAGTCCTGATTCAACAGCGGAAAACCACGCCCTTAAATGAAATTATTTTCTTTTTTTCTTTCTTTCCTTATATTCAACCGAAAACTTATCAGAATTCTGAATTTCAACATCTTACGTAGATTTTAAGCAAGTGGGCGGAAACCACGCCTCTTAATGAAAATAAAATTTTTCTCGTATTTGTTTTCTTAGGTTTATTCAACTCAAACCCTACCAAAATGAAAATCTTTCGAAATTTTGAAAAAGTGGGCGGATGCCACGCCCCTAAATAGAAATATTTTTCTTTTATATTTTTGCTTGCGACATGTAGAATATATGGCTAGTATTTTATTCGTAAAAAAAGATGGGATTTTGATCAAATGTGACATTACGATGATAGAGAAGTCGAAAAGCAATTCCGTCCGTGTATCTGTCTATAAACGCACCTACAGCCTTAACCACTCTTCCGATTGACTTCAAACTTGAAAATTAGAGGTTTGAGCGGATTACCGTGGGTGGTTTTTTGATTTTTTTTAAGATCAAAATTAAGGGTCGGTTATCATTAAAAGGTAGCGATCCCCATTCACAGTAACGTGCCGGTCTTGATCATCTTGATCTTGTGGCCCATAAACCACACCAAATCGTAATTTTTTCGGGATGCAATGATGACTCATGGAGTACGTGTGGATTGCTGCCTGACCAATACCGCATATTTTGTTCATTGACGAACCCATTCAGTCAGAAATGAGCCTCATCGCTGAATATGATTTTTCGATGAGAATCCGAATCATTTTCAAGTTGTTGCTTAGACCAATTCAAGAACATACGACGCTTCTGTTGGTCAAGCGACGTCAGTTCAAGCGTCAACTTAATCTCGTAAGGATGTAGGCCAAGATCTTTTCGCAAAATTAGCCACAACGACGTCACAGAGATGCCCAACGCTTGAGAACGACGTGTGGGAGACACATTTGGGCTTTCTGTAACTGAAGCCTCAGCGGCAGCAATATTCTCGACACTACGGCACGGGAACATTTTGTATTGTGCCTGTGGATTCAAAGTTTTCCACTAGACGCTCAATTGTTGACCTGCTAGCACGATTATGACAACCATAAATTGGACGTAGCGCTCTTAACGTTGAGGCTACTGACTTCGAATTTCGGTAGTAAATTTCAATAACTTCGACTGGTTGTTGGCTCGTATGTCATTCACCATGAAATGGCAAACCTTACTGAAGAGAAATGTCAAAAGAGCGGCAAGAAATATGACGTCGTTTGCTGTTTCTGTCGCTCTACTTTTGTAGCGTCTCTGTTGAAAAACCCTTTATAACCTTCATGTCGAATGCGAGTAAAATGTATTCCATATGTGCCGCAATGAAAAAATAAAACAACCATCTGTAATCATTACATAGAGCCCCAGTGACTGATAATAATCAGAATCATTACAATTTATCTCCTTTTTGCCTCGCTTAATGTAAATCATCGTCTTGTTTGTCATTAAAAAAAACATTCAATTCTGGCCATGTTTTTCTTCATTTTCTGCATACACAGTATTAGTTCTTCAATTCTTTGAATAAGCTACGAACTTACACATGTGTCCTTGCATCCAAGTCAAGTGATATTTCAATAGTTCACTCTCCTTTGTACCAGATCCCTTTTATTTTCCATCTGCTTTAAACCAAATACCGATTACATCGTTTTCAGCTTTAAGAATTCCAAACAACATTTATTTCTTCTCTAATCCGGCTGTCCCGTTCGAACAAATCTTACTCTCAACTGCATTGAACTTTTTTTGTGTCCACAACTTCATGCTATAATTTGTAACGGATCTGAATCCTTTATTCGCTTCTTCTTCTTTTCTACAATGCGTCCAATCCTTTTGCTGTGAACTTTAAGGATAAACATTAATCATCAGTAACTGCTCCATAGACTTCGACTTTCCAAAGTAACTTACTTATTTCGGCACTAACATTCGAACATTATTTCAAAATGCGCAAGGAAAATTGTCGAGAACACCCATCGTTGTCTCGATGTTGTATTGCTACATTGTAGAGAAGATCCAGACTCCCTATACATACTCTATTTTTGACTGAAGATTTAGGAGAAAACTAATAATGTTTCATTGTCCCCTACGGTGCGAAGTGAAAGCAGTTCTCTATCGAAGAAGAAAATCCCTGTTGGTTGAGTGGGCAAATACAACCCCCCAGAAAGTATAAACGAATAAAAAGGACACCCAATTGAAACTCAGAATGTCCCATAACTATGAAAAAAAAGAATTCAATAAAACCTCGAAACATCATCAAAACAGAAAACAAAATGAAATAGTCCTTGCTGTCCTTAATGTTTTCTATTCTTTGTAAATGCTGTTACTTCTGCAAATGAGTTTCTGATATAAAAAAAAAAAAAACAAAAACCAAAAACAAAAATACAAAAATATGATAGCAAAAAATCAAATAGCTAGACACTCGATTTTGTTGTCCTTAGTTTTTTGTTCTCAATATTTCAATACAGTCATTTCAGCAAATTAGTTTCTCTTGAATAAAAAAAAGAAAAAAACACAAAAATCTAATAACAACAAATTCAAATAGCTGCATACTCAATTTTTGTTTTATTGTCTTTTTTCTTACAGAGGGGCGCTGCCATCATCAAAGGATATTCAAATTGGATTTGAATGTTTCTTTTTCGTTTATCTACAAACAAATTTTATTACTTAGACAGCAGCCCGCATATCATTCTCAATCAACCTCCGCACTGCCATTTTTTTGGATTTATTTCACAGCGCATCAGTCAAAACTGTTAACACGTAAGTCTCCGATTGTGTTAGACCTTTTTTTATTTATTTATTTTTTTCTTTTTCCTGCTTAACCATTTTTTTCTTTATCCTATTTAAGTCCTTTGGAATGTTAGCACAAATTTAATATAACAAAATTTGTATAGGAGAACTGAAAAAGGGATCTTCTTCAAATTTCCACCCAATTTGATTGATTCTAAGATGCCTGCCTTCGAGTAGGTATACAAAAAGAGAAAAAAAAAGTAGGTTTTGTTCATTGTGGATTTTTGGCACGTACCTTCAATAGTATAGGTAGACACGAATAGATCATTGATTTTTCATAATCAGGTTGGTATCACACGGGTAACAAATTTCACAGCTAAGATCTGGGGAGAGTACACAAGAAATAGAAAATGCGTAAAACGATAGGTTGTTATTTGAATTTTTCATGAAATATAATCAGATTAGATGTTCTAAAATTAGAACATTCAAATGATTACTTTTTCATTTCTTTCGAAATCATTTCTTTATGGCATATACATGACCCGGTACGTTATCATACACGAAGAGCACTGTTTTCTTCGCCAAGAGTGGGTGAGTGATGAGGATCCCATCTTATGAATCGCAGAAACGCGGTGGTCATCACCCTTTCGGCCGATGGAACAGTCTTCGCCTCTTTTGGACCACTTCCGCCGGCTGAAGTCCATCACTGTTTCGACTATTCCTTGGGGTCTGGTGTGTACCAGTAGATTTTAGTTTCATCGAAATTGACGAAACGACACAAACACTCCTTCAGACTGCACTTAAACAGCGTCAAACACTGTTTTAAAGTGGTCTCAGTGTTGTGCTTGTTGTCCGGAGTGAGCGAACGCAGCATCTTGCTGACAACTTTCTCAACATTCCCAGCCCAAACAAAACCATCTTATTTCACTTCAAACTGGTCAACCTACCTCCGTGCATCAGAAAATGATGATATCTCAAAATCGATGAACAACATAATGTAGTGTTGCTCCATATGGCCATCGATACTCACTCCTCTTTCGACAACAGCCATACCATCTCTTAGATATTTACGTCACTTGAACATTGCCTCACCCTCTTTAACCGTTACTTCAATGATTTATGCTCTAGTGAAATAGCCAGTTGCATTCCTCCCCTTAAGTTATTCGACCGTAATACCCGCGCCTCAAGGAATGCCCATCAGTTCACCCTCGAGCCCAACTTTGGACGTATGGTCATGTTCATAGAATCGTTCTATAGTCGTACTACGCGAATGTGGAACTCCCTGCCACACTCTGTGGTCCCCAGTCACTATAATGTTCAGGATTTCAAGACCAATGTTAACCGACCTCTCATCCTAAAATAAAAGGGAACAAAAACTCCTTGATATTCTTTGGTAGGTGTGTCGAATAGATGGCGTATTAAATGTCAGAGGTTATCACCAATAATTAAGTGAGGTTCTTGAGTTAGTCCATTTCGGCTACTCATCTGTTGTTAAGGTCCACAAGTTGATGTCGGCTGTTTCAGTAATGATCAAAGTGATCATTGGTTGGTATGTACATGATCTTGTGTCCGTCGACATTAATCTTATGGTACGCTTTACCCTCAAATACCAATCCCAAGGCCAGTACGTTCGTCTTAACTAACGATCTTGGCATTCAAATATCTCATAGTATTACAAAATCGACGAGTAGTGTGATGTTTAAGGTATGGCAAATCTTCGATAAAAGACAAAATGAATATGTATCCTCTTTTAAAAAAAATTAAAAAAACAAAAAAAATAGAGTGGCGTGACAGCTCTTGAAGAGCCAAAGCCTAAGTGGCTTACTCTCATCAACAAGTCTCTAGGTGCGTGTGAAGAATTGAGGGGACCTACAATATAACGCCGATTCCGAACGGCAAATTTGAGAAGCACTTTATCATGGCAGATGATACTCTTGGAAGTTTTGTCATTTCTTCGCAAGAAGCAGTGCCCGTGAAAGATGAAAAAAAAAACTATGGGCACGAGGACTCGAACCCACGACGTTCTGCGTAGCAGCCAACGCACCTAACCACTAAGCTACCGACACTACTCCTTTTTTGAAATAAGTTCTCCAAATTGGACTTTTCCTTCAAGTTTCAGTACCTTTTTATTTTCTGAAGCACTTAACGGGTATTTCATTAGTAAAGAAGAACTCATCTTTATTTGATTTTTTTTTCGATCTCAACTATTAAGCTTCCTTAAGTCGCTGAGGTTTTCTATTAATCTGTTACTATGCAGAAGAATTAACGTAATCTTAACACCAATCTCTGCACTGGGTTGAACAGACGAAAAATGTCAATAAATGAACATTTGTTAAATGTTGGCTACTATCCTTATGTAAAAGAATCAAAAACCCGTCTACTCAAGTTCTGTGAAACATGTTGGATGGAACATTTGGCGTCTCTCGGTTTGTTCGACGAGTCACTGGTATATATCTGTTTGGCACTGGAAGAATTGAACGAGAAGAACACAAAATCTAATTTTCATTACCGGTAGATCACCACTTTATGTTAACCTAACCTAACCTAGGCCTGTAACGAACGTTACAATGTACTGCACAATTTTGTAACACCATTACGTATGATAATTATAATGAGTGGTCTGAGCTTAAGAGTTGCGCATCCCTCTATATTCCTGCTTCATTGCTTCTGAGTCCTTCCTTAGCTCGTTATAAAATGTTACCATAATTCAAAATTGAAAAAAAAAAGCTTTTTCAAACAAAAGTCAGTTCAGAAAATGGTTACTCTATTTGCCATCCGACAACACGGAACAAAATTATGTGACATTTATTTATAGATATCAAACTTTCAATGAATTCGTTGAATTTTTCTTCTCTTAAGCTGAGTGTACTTGAAAGTGATATATCACTTATATTTATTCGCACGTGTTCAAAGATTTCAAAAGCATGCAAAGATAAGAATACGGAAACAGATAAATGTGAATGTATAATCCTCTCATCTCAATACATCTACACCTTCTCTCCAATGGAAATTAAAATGAATGCATTAAATCCTCCAACTAAAAAGAATGAAATATTTTCCAGGCGAATCCATTTCATCGTTATTCGTTTTCCCCCTTTTTATTTAGCATTTTCTTAGTCCTTTTTCTTCTTATTTTTAACTCTCAATTCTATAGATCATCTCACGCTACTAGACTTTTGCTTCCTGAATTGTAAAGTGAACAGAGTCTAGTCAAAAACGTAGGTAGCTATATTACAACTCCTTACTTGGCAAAAGAAAGATAGCTTGAGTCTGAATGAGTCTGTATTTGATAGATTTCTTAAGAAATAAATTTTCATCTTTCAATAGATTCCGAATGAAAAGATAAAAGAAGATTTCAGCGTACACACGAACTACACATTATGCGGATATTTCTGGAAAGAATGGAAATAACGACGAGCCAGCCAACGACCCACTCTAACATTTTTTTTCATCCTTTCAAAGGATTCATCGTTTCTAACTTGAATTATACTCGCGTTTTTACTGCGATATTTTATTTGTGACTTCTTTATTTTTTTCAAAATAATTTCTGAGCTCCGCTTGCAATGCTGAGAGTAATGTAGGCCATTTTCATTTCTAAATTGGTTGCAATATTTTTTTTATTCCTTTTTCTGCATTTGAAATTCTTTGTCGTTAATATCCTTCCTACTTGCGATTTGCCATAGAATTGCGAAGAACATTGTTGATGAAAGGATGGAGGGAAAAGCCTCACTGCACAGGTGGAATTGCTATTGTCAATTGCAGGGTTCGTGTACTTAAGCAAGGCTATCCAATTAATTTGCATACTTGAGCTTGTGGAAAATGCTTAATTCAAGGAATTTATATTTTATCCAAAGAGGTAAGGGAATTTTTTCACATTTAAAAGCTGAGTATTGTGCCTAGTTGTTATATTTTTGCCATTGACAAAAAGCAACCGTGCTGATTTGCATTTTTGAAATGCCCTGGTTACTAAGAACAAGTCGCTGGTACTTCAACGTATGGTATGGTATGGATTGAAGTTGAACCCATGACGAGGTCTTGGTATTGATATTTTGTGTTTCTGCTCGCAAAATTATTCCTTCACCGAGCACTATTGTCGACACACTTTAAAACACCTAGCCCTTAAGTCGTTGGGCATTGACTCTTGTAACTGGATCACTGGCGACACTGTTAACGGGCGTTAAGAGGCTTAGAACTTTACAACATCGAATGAGTATGTTGTAAAGTTCTAAGCCTCTGTGATCACTGTAAATGACCTTATACTTGCTCCAGAGAGAGATGTATTACTCAAGTGTCTTCTAAGTAAACAAAAAAAAAAAAAAAAACAACACACAAAATCTTTAACTACCTCAAAGTGAAGCTGGCTTTGGGAACATTTTAAACAAGACTTCGATGATAGGTTTTCTTCTTGGGTATCTTGTGTTCGCCAACCGTCAAACCCATCTTCTTCGCTTCAATCTCAAAGATAACAAACGAACAAGATGTTGAAGAAATTGCAAGACATCAAATCGACATCAAAAGCATTAGTTTTGTAGGTGTTGATTTGAACTATCGGGTTTTTCCCAAGATCGATGATTTATTGTCGTATCTGCAGCCATTTTGATCAGGACTAAAGAGCCTTCAGTTTCATAAAGAAAATCTTCAAGCATTCATTCACATAGTACAGCAGATCAATATCTACTGTGGTTCTATTAAGATTGTCGCGGTTCCCAGTTCAGTGTCTAATACACAGGGTGAATTTTGTAACCATTTCGTAAAATTTTCAAATCTCATTCCATATGTGATATCCCTCCATCTCCTCATGATCAACTTCATTGTCTGTCTGTTCACCGAAATTTTTGCCTTCGTGTGCACCATAACCGTGATGTGGTCCGAGTCTCCTTTCACAAGTTCTTCCACTTTTACCGAGCCTGCTTTTAACTGCAAAAGACTTACCGGGCCGATTCCTCTTCACTTCACTCAGTGTTGCCGGACAAAAAAATTTGAAGGTAGTACTGATGCAAAAAAAAAAGTATTTTCGACTAAATAGTTTTTTTTTTTAAATTAGTGTTTTCGCACATATTGTGCGATGGCGGTGGCGCTGGCGGCTTCATGAACTTTGAATGTCGTCCTTTTTTCAGCATTTGATAACTCAACATTGTTGGCTCTTGCAGCAGGGTATTTAAGTGCTGAATATAAGGACTCCACATCATATTTATTTGTTTTTGAACCTCCAGCAATAACAGAAACATTTACATCTTTTTTGCCTTTAAGGCCGTGTGCGAATTCGATGAATTGTGGTTAAAAATGGATGAATTTTTAACCACTACTGTCATATTTTAACCTGCTCCGCAGCTAGTCTAATTTTTAACACATTTTATTCAATGCCAAGTGTCAAAATTTAACCAAACGTCAAGTTTTAACCACATTTTAACCCAATTCTCCCACGCCCTTAGCGTCAAAGGAATTTTTTTTCACTAAAAATCTACATAAATATATCAAATTAATGTACTTTGAATTAAGTAAACTAAAGATATTTTCACCATCAATTTAACAATACTTTTCATTTTATTGAAAAGTTACAAATTGCTGTGCTGGACTCTACGCGAAAAAAAACAACCACTAAACCACAATCTTCGAGTAACAATAGGTTTGTTCGATGAGCGCTCTGGATCGCTCTGTGGCGCCCTGATATCGCACTAAGGTGTTCGATGTCGGTCTTTTTTCGCCCCGGTGTGTTCCCAGCGTGTTCGATGTGTATTCAGTGCTCGCGCCGGGAGCGCTCTTAATCACCCCATGTTTTTTTTTCGGGGCAATAATTTTGGAGCTGTTCGAATCAGCTGTTGCTATACAACAAAGGGAAAAAAAACAGGGCACTACTAATGCGTTCGATGTGAAATCAAACCCATAGACATTTTTCAGTTTTTTGACAGCTCCGTTCAGGTTAATGACAAGCACTGGAGCACACCGGGGCTGGTTACATCGAACGAAGCTAATGAAATAAATAACGAACGGCGAACGGTGTTGGTGTGTGGTCTGTTTTTCACATACACAACGAAAAACAAAAGAAGGAAAACAATAATGAGGGAAATTCCCTTTTCAAAGACAGTTTTGAAGGCAAAAAAGCTGACAAATTTGCAATAAATTTTAAGTGAATTGAATTTATTCACGTTGACATTACACTTTTACTAGAAGTGGAAGATATTTTAGGACTTTTAAAAAATAGGAGTACAAATGTGAAAGGTACGGAGTGAAATTTAGGCTTTAATAGGAGTACGAAGTGAAGGAGTACGGAGTACGTAGTGCTGAAAGGAGTACAAGTACTCCGAAGGGAGTACTTTCGGCAACACTGACTTCACTTATACGATAAATAGAATCGAATCGCCCGGAATCGTCGATCCTACTCCGACTTACAACTCACCCTACGGTTTTTTATTCGAACACGGCTAAGAAATCTGCCTTATACAGCAGGGGCTTCGAAGTAATGGTAAGATGTATGTACTTTAAGAATCTTGAAAAACTAAAGTAACACATTGGATCTGAGCAGTGAGCAGTCGCTAGCGTATATCTCCTTCCATATTGTTATCTGCTGCTACTACTAACCCAAAGGATCCCATAACTTCGAACTGGTATTCATCTACCTTCAACATTTTCTCCTTCTGCCTACTTGAGCTTCTCAAACTCCCCCTTTTTCCTTCTGAGAAGTCGATGGTTATATCTCCTTCTCTGCAGCAACTTAGAGGTGCTTCCACCAATGGCTTTTTCCGTCAATTCCTTTATTTGGCTGGAGTTATAGGAGTCTGATGATCGGCTTGGCACCCGTGAAATAGCTATAACTCCAGCCAAACTGCAGTGTTAAATAACACAAAAACAAATTTCAACAAAAATGAACTGACTAATGTCAAAGACTTTCAATAATCTAACCCTCTGTGTGTACAACAAAACCGTTTTTTTTTTTTTTTTTTTTATAATGAGCACACACTCAAGGGGTTTTTATACCCTTTTTATGCCATAGACACAGTGAGTACTTAAGGAAAGAAGGAAGGGGCTAGAAAGGAGGTGCCGGTGTACATTGGTTTTAAATTCCTGAACATTGCAATGATCGGGAAAAACAGAGTGTGGAAGAGAGTTCCACATTCGCGTAGTACGGCTAAAGAACGATTCTCTATACTTGAGCGTACGACCGAAGTTGGGCTCGAGGGTAAACTGATGGGCATTCCTGGAAGCGCGGGTATTACGGTTGAATTGTTTAAGGGGTGGAATGCAACTGGCTATTTCTCTAGAGCACTTACCGTAGAAGTGACTTCCGAAAAGCTGATTTCTTGCAGCTTTCAAATAGCTTGCTAAATTCCGGTATCCAAGAATTACCGTCCAGCAAAGATATTGACGCAATTATTGCAAATTTCTATTCTTTGTTTATGAGTTGCATTGAAGAGGCAGTTCCTAAGAAGAAATCAACCCACTCTACACTTTCAGTCATCCTTGGTATACTAAAGAGCTAAAAACACTTCGTAATAAGAGAAACAAGGCCTGGAAAAAAATACCTCAAATCCATGACCTTAGAAAACCAAGTAGTTTATATTTCATTTTTTGAAGAATTTAAGAAACTGTCTTATGAACTTTATAGTGAGTATTTACTTACTGTAGGATGCTCTCTGACGTCTGACCCGAAAAGTTTTTGGAAATACATTAATTCGAAGAAGAAATGTGATATTTATCCAATGAAACTTTACTAGCAATAATGTTACCCTCAACTTAACTTCTGAAATTTGTGAAGCATTTGCAAATAATTTCAGCCAATCTTTTATCGATTCCCCCGCCGTTGTGGATAAAGATTTTTTTCAGTATTTACGTGGCTGTCCACAAGTATTGTTTAACAACATCTCAGTAGAGACTGATGACATTATAAACATTCTTTCTCTTCTGAAAGATGATTTTTCGAGTGGTCCAGATGGTATTCCACCTGTTGTTTTAAAAAAGTGTAAGTCTATCTTAGCATCTCCCCTCCGTTATATTTTTGAACTGTCTTTAAAATTAGGAAAATTTCCATCAATTTGGAAAAACGCTTACATTATACCAGTCTATAAGAAGGGAGATAAGGCCAACATCACCAATTATAGACCAATATCTAAGCTCTCCTGCATTCCTAAGGTATTTGAACAAGTTATTTGTGAAAGTTTGGCATTTCATTGCAGGAACATCATCTGTCACCAACAGCATGGTTTCATGCAGAAACGTTCTACTGTCACAAATCTTCTTGTTTTTATAAATCAATGTGTAAGCACTTTGGAATGTGGTCAGGAAATCGATTGCGTCTATACAGATTTTTCGAAAGCCTTCGACCAACTCTCTCACGCCATCATAAAATTCAAACTAAATGCATATGGCTTCCCCCCATTTTTCATCACTTGGATATCCTCTTATCTCGAGAATAGGTCTTACCAAGTAAAATTCAGGCATTCTATCTCTAAGTCATTTTTTGCTAATTCGGGAGTTCCTCAGGGTAGCCATCTAGGACCTCTACTTTTCAATTTAGCTATTAATGATGCCCCGTTATGTGTACGTAATAGCGAAATCCTCATCTTCGCAGATGATATGAAGATTTACAAAAATATCTGTTCTAGTAATGACCACATTCTTCTACAGGATGACATTAATTGTTTTGCATTGTGGTGTGAGAAAAATAGTTTAAACCTAAATCCAATAAAATGTCAAACAATGACCTTTTCAAGGAAGCGTGCACCGTCTTCATATGACTACGCTATCTCACAGCACATTCTAACCCGTGTAACTTCTGTTAGAGATCTTGGAGTTTTCTTTAACCCTAAATTAGATTTTTCTGTACACATTAACAACATCGTGAATAAAGCAAACTCAATGCTTGGATTTATAAAGCGTTGGTCAAAGGAGTTCCGCGATCCAAATATAACCCGCGCTTTATATTATTGCTATGTTCGTCCTCACTTAGAATACGCTTCCCAAGTTTGGTCACCTCATTACAATATTCATATTGAGAGGCTTGAATCTGTTCAACGAAATTTTACTCGTTTTGCCTTGAAAGGTATTCTATGGAGTGATCCTTTGAATGTCCCTTCTTATGAAAACCGTTTGCTAACTCTCCAAATGGAAACATTGTCAAGTAGACGAAATAACAATGACATGGTATTCTTCCATCAAGTTATTACTGGTGTAACAGATGCACCGGAATTACTTGGAGCTATATCTTTCAACCATCGGGGTGGCGGTTATAATTTTCGTAGGAAGCACTTGGTACATGAACCAAAACATCGTACCAACTATGGTTTCTATGAGCCCTTGACACGTATGAGTAGGCTTTCAAACTGCAACTCAGACTTATTTGATTTAAATATAAGTAAGAATAAATTAAAGTCTTTACTCAAGACCAGTGTTATACACTTTTAAATGTTTCTCTGTTTACTTAATGTTTGTAATTTTTAGTTATGTATTAATCTTGTTTTGTTAACTGTCTTGTTTTTGTTTCATCCATGTGAGTGTTTGTTATGTAATGTTTGCTTACTAACAACTAACACTGCACTAAGTGATGAGCCGGTGGTATAACATAGTCTACTATGTTGGCAAACCATTGGTCGTAAGACTGTGCTTGCTATAAGCTCTCTTCGACCAATTCTGATAGTGTAAAAAGTAACGATAAAACAGAGAGAGACACGAAACGTTACGGCCGTGGTCTAAAGTGGTGAATGCATCAGTGTTCAGTGATCGCTCTATCACCAATCATTCTTACAGCTCTTTTTTGAATTCCATCCAAGAGGCTTAAGTATGTAGCTGGAGCACCAGCCCAGAGATGTGAATTGTACTCAAGCTTTGACGGATATAGGTTTTATAGATAATAGCCAGATCAGACGGGGAGAAAA
Source organism: Sphaerophoria rueppellii (assembly GCA_920937365.1). Taxonomy (NCBI): domain Eukaryota; kingdom Metazoa; phylum Arthropoda; class Insecta; order Diptera; family Syrphidae; genus Sphaerophoria; species Sphaerophoria rueppellii. The sequence continues at coordinate 23,662,284 of CAKKXW010000005.1, read as the reverse complement.
ATTTCTTGCACCGTCTTAAGAAACCCAAACATCTTGCAGCATTTTTGGCGACATCGCGTATGTGCTCGGACCACAAGAGGTGGTCAGTGATGCACATACCGAGAATCTCGAGATGTTCGGTCTCATTGATGCAAGTGCCACTCATGGACAGTGGCAAGAGGGGTATATCTCGCTTCAACGATACCAGACAGCATTGAGTTTTCGAAGCATTAAACTCTACACGGTTCTTAATTCCCCATTGGACAATGCTGTTTAAGTCAGAGTTTAATGAGCTTATCATATTGTTTTCACACAAAGATAGGAAATTAGAAAAAATGAAAGCGGAATAAGATAGCATACTTTTAGGAGCTTGTAAAAATGCATGTCTATTCATTGCAAATTGATAAACAATAAAAAGTCTGCAATGGGAAACCAAAACATCAGTGGAGTTGTTAGCCCAGTGCGTAGTGCATTGGCTTCCCAACGCTAGGTTCAAATCCCAAATGTGAACTCAAAAAGTTTTTCGATTAAAATGAAAGAACAACTAGACAGCACCACTAATAAAGGAGTCTGATGATCGGCTTGGCACCCGTGAAATAGCTATAACTCCAGCCAAATAAAGGAATTGACGGAAAAAGCCATTGGTGGAAGCACCTCTAAGTTGCTATCGTTGTTCAAACACATAAATGGAATTGACGGACGCAGCCTAACTGCAGTGTTAAATAACACAAAAACAAATTACATAAAGTTTTTATTGCCTCTTGCGAAGAACTGACAATACTTCCAAGAGTATCAATCTGTCATTTAAAAAAAAAAATTATTATACTTATTATATAAATTATTTTCAACTGTGCCGTCGAAATTGTTGATGAGTGTAAGCACTAGGCTCTTCAGAGTGTCGTGCTACTGTAATTATAAGTCTAGCATCGCCACCAAATCTCTTGCCGATAAATTCTGTTCTTTGTTCTTTGTAGATACTTAAAAACCAATCAATCAAAATCGTCTTCTTTTCCAACATCTTTTTCGTTGAATTGCTATAATGTTTGCCATATCACAATTGATGTTATTTTTTGAAAAGTATTCAGCCCAATCTAGGTAACCGTCGGAGCGGAATTTTTTCCCATTTCCTCCGAATTTAGCTTTGAGGTAGTTCTCCGACAGGAAAAATGTCTCTGATTCCGATTATGTTATGATTCGTAACTTTAGCAGTGAACTTCTTACTAAAACTTTTCCCTTTGCTGAGATGTGAAGCTTATTCCTATGAAAAGAGTTTGTTTACTTGGTTAATGGTTCAGCAAATGGACCCAAACCCCATATCGAAAGATTATTAGGCACTAATTATAAAAGACCAGAACTAGACTATCAGAATTTCTTCTTCATCTGACATATCATCAACTCAATACAAAAACTTATTGACTAAAGAAATTGGACTATTTCGAAATTTTGATCGACTTTTCGAACTGAATGCTTATCCAATTGCTGCAAAGAATCACCGTTCACTTCCTCACATATACCTAAAGTTATCCTCTTTAGACTGAACATATTCTACCAATATACTCAAAAGTTTCATCATCGATGGACCTCATGGTGCTACCGTTTCGTATACTACGCAAAAACTAAACCTGCCAAAGAACTCGATTGCAGAATCATTGAATCGCTCGATTAAACCAACAAAGTTATAGTTGGGAAGATAAAGGACATGCACCAACACCATCGTCCGGTCCATTGGTCCATATTCTAGTGCGTCGTCGGTCATCCTTCTCGAAGAGTGAGATGCTATCGTTTGTTTTTTTGTTTTGTTTTTCATGATTTACATGTACCAACCGAGTGAATATTCAATCGTAGCAAAAATGGTTGCATAGCAAATGAAACACAGCAACCAAAGGACTCTTGTGTCCTTCCTTTCGGATTCAGAGATTTTGCCTCTTGTATTTAATACAAATTGCTTTGTGCCCTGGTGTGCTTGTACTGTGAGCATGAGCAACGAATTACAGGAGAGCAATGTTGGTAGGGTCGAATCGAAACAGAGAGCTATCAAATGAAGACCTGAATCTGACGAATTTATGTCTCCATCCTTGACACATGATTATACTGCCGTTTCACGGATAAGAGTCTTAACGCGTGGTTAGCTTAACTGAATGAAATGGTTGGATGTATGTATAGTCGCAGTTGTGTCGTTTTGGTTCTTATCGTTTTGTTGGGTCGCAACATTCTGGCACTTTGCCAAAATTTCCCATAAAGGACCAACCATGATGCGAAGAATTTACGGAATCCATCCATCAAGAACAGCCACGAACAGGGAGCTTAAAAATGATCAATTGAAGGGAACAACCGATGTCCATACCTTCAACTTTGCAAAAAAGAACGGTCGACTACATTGAATTGGTAGCTAAAATTGCTGATTTTGAACAAACGACAAGAACCTAAAGGTACTGTCAGATTTATTTATTTGTATGATGACGCTTTTGTCAAGTAAGCTTCTTCTATGCACTTAAATGCTTTGTGGTATGTTGAAGAAGGTGAACAGAATTGTCATGGTCGGGTATATTAAGGGCATGGAGCTGAAATTCTTTCCGCAGAACATACAAATTAACCTCAACGGAAGGATTTGCCTGCAGGAACGAGATTAAACTGCAAAAAGGTCCCTTAACACAAACCATCCCTATGGTGGCTTCCGTAAAGAGGTTGAAACGTTGGATGGCAGCATCGCGTGACCTGTGATTTGTGTATGGGGTTCCGCCTACACCATATAACCACTTGGCCACTTTATAGAACAGTCAAGTACTCTTGAAAGGTAAAGGGAAGTTCTTGTCGACGACATCGTTGTCGTCGTCTGTCAAGCCTTAGGGCTAGACAATGCTTCAATTACTATATAGGGGTACTTGTTTGTGTTTAAGGAGTCATAGGAAAATAGAGAGACCGAGTTAAACGCATAGGGCAACGTATAAGACGTTGAGAAATTAAAATGCGGCACTTGTGCTCCTTGACACACAACAGCAAATACACAATACAAACACGCACTCAAATAATATTCTACCGTTGTTGTTGGTCGTCGTTATGGTCGGGGTGTGGCAATGCAAAGGATGCGAATTCGTTCTCGAATGGATATGGATATGAATATACGGGACGCATTGTCACGTTGTCGTGCCGGTTCGCGTATTGTTCTCACTCTGTCTGTATGAAATTGTGGGAACCTTTTAATTACAAACGTCACCGACAGATGATTTAGTGCAATTTCAAAAGCACACAGTGGAGCGAGCGGCTATAGGATATGACGACAGCAGTAAGTGGATACGATGGGATTAGATGCCAAGAAATATTTTATTTGCAAAGCACACTTTTAAGGGCGCAAACGGAATTGTTATTTGGGCTGAGAAATGGCAGTGGGGCTGTGAGTGGATTTTGTGACGACAGAATATTTAAAATGGCTATTAATCTAATTTGAAAGAATTGACCCCATGTGTTGGGATGAGTTGTGTGCGAACGTGTGAAGTGTTTTAGGGTGATGTGTGAAGCTTTATGCTGAGGGTCCTTGTTGTGTCTGGAAAAGCTCTCTTGACTTGAAATGGCTTGACTGATGAAAGAATAAATTGGGAGAGGCGTTTTCTTAATTGCATTTTACTTTTTGAATAACTCTGATGTAGGTATGCTTGAAATTAGATCTCATTGTGTTTTTTCGTTTGTTCTAAAAATTGTTGTGTAATTGCAGTTATTTGTGCGAGCAGTTCTTGTAATTGCTTCCATAAATACTCAGGAAACGTATGTGTCAGAGATCGTTGTTCTTCATCGAAGTTGAGCTTAAGGCTTTATTTAACCGTCTCCAAATCCATGAAGGATCTCAGCCTGTGACACGCTAGCCTTCCATCGGGTATGATCCCTCGCATGCACTATCCAGTCACCAAAACCAAGCACTCTGGCATCCGCAGTCACTTGGTCCTTGTACCGTAGGTTCGGTCTTCCTTGATGCTCGAACCTGGGGGCTGCGATGAGAAGACTTTCTTGGCTGTAGCGTTTTCGTCCATTCGCTCGATGTGGCCGAGCCAATATAGTCGTCTTTTCTTGGCTTTCTGAACTACATCCACATCTTGGTACAGCTCATACAGTTCTCGGTTGAACTTTTTTCTCCATTCGCCAGCGTCGCATACGGAACCGAACATCCGTCGAAGAATTTTTCTTTCGAAAGTGCCCAGTATCAATTCCCCTTTTTTACTTATCGTCCAACACTCGGTGCCGCCGTAGAGCAGGACTGGTAAAATCAGAGTTTTGTATAGCAGATACTTTGTCTTTGGAGTGAGGAGTTTTGAACCCAGTCGTTTGGCCAACCCGAAGCAGCAGCGGTTTGCTAGGGTAATTCTTCGTCGGATCTCCACTAAGATGTCATTTGTGGGATTGATGTTTGTTCAAAGTTAGGGGAACTCCATAACTATCTTGAAATTACTGCAACTAACGGTCCTAGGCAGTAGACAGATGTCCTTTTGTTTGTCGATAGCATGTACGTTGTTTTGTCCTCATTAACTTCATGACCATAACGAGCTTCGTCTGTTCTTCAATCGCTGTGAAGGCCTCAAGCACAGCTCTCTTGGATCGACGGATGATGGCTATGTGTCGTCCGTTGAAGATAGTGTTTTCCGTGGTCACACCTGCCTTGCGCACTATCTGCTCCAGGACTATCACATGACAGCGCATCTCCTTGTCTTAACCCTGCGCATGTTTGAAACAACTCGGATTAGCTGTTGCTCATTTGCACATTGCACTGCGTATCGTTTAGCGTCATGCGGCACAGCTGATCAGTTTGTTCGGGATCCTGAATTCAGACACCGCCATCATAAGCTCTTGGCGGTGGATGCTATCATAAGCAGCTTTGAAATCGATGAAAAGCTGGTGGGTTTCAACTTGAAATTCGTTGGTCTTTTCCAAAATTTGCCTCAGCGTTGTTCTGCATAGCCTAAAGCCAAACTGGTACGTGCCGGTTATTGTGTTGCAGAACGGCTTAAGATGCTCACACAGTACGTTCCATAGAAGGGATATGCTTTGGTAGTTTTTGCATGACATAGGATAACCATTTTGTAGATGGGGCATATTGAGCTTATCGACCAATCAGTGGGCATGCATTTTTCCTCCCACACTTTGTTGATGACCTGGTGTATGCGGTTCATCAAAACACCTGCTCCGTATTAAAAGACTTCCGCAGATATGCCATCCGACCTGGCGGCCTTGTTATTTTTTAGCTTTTAGATGGGTCTTTCTACCGCTTATGTGCTGGGGGCTGGGACTGGTCTTGCTTCTCTTTCGTCATTGGCTTGCTCGACATTATGCGCATTCAGCAGCTGTTGGAAGTGCTCCTTGAAAACATCTACAATTCCCTGTGCTTCGGTGACTAGGTTTCCTTCACTGTTTCGAAGAGCCTGTGTCCCGGTTCTGAAACCAGAAGCAGATTGCTTCGAACTTTTAAAGAAACTGTGGGTGTTGTTCTTGGCCCGAGACTCTTCTAGATCTTTGAGCTGAGAAACTGCGGATGCTCTTTTCATCCTTCGCAGGGTCATTTTCTCATTTCTCTTTTTTGTTTGATACTCTTTCCTTGCTGCTCTTTTTTTCCGTTGCAGCATCTCTTTGCAATAACGCGCAATCATAATCATACCACGGGTTCTTTTTCGAGAGTGGCTGGTAACTTATGGTGGTCTCGACTACATTCTTAAGTATTTCGAGATAAAGTATTGACATATCTGTGGTATTTCGGTGGATGGCGGAGAGTCGTTGACTCAGGTCTCAGGTGGTCTAAACTTAGCCACTAAAGTGTTCAGAGTTTACATTTGCTCCTCGGAAAGTGCGCATGTTTGAGATGTTGGATGCGAAGAATTGTTTTTATTTTTTTTCAAAAGTAAGTTGCCAGGTTCACAACATCTTCAATTCTCCAGCACTTTAAAAGGCTGTTTTCATTAGTATTCAATGAAAGCAAATTGAGATAAATTCCTTAATAGCTCTAAACTCTTGCTTTAAAGCACTTGCTGTAGTGGGTCCAGAATTTCATGCGGTTAAAAAAAGATTTTTAAAATTCAAGTTCTTGCAAAACCAGAACTTAAGAAAATCTCTGCAAAAAGGTTAACACACTTTCCGTGATTCCGGAGCACACGTCTGCGTTACGATGCACTCGCTTCGAGTTTGCTTTGATAACAGTTCTCCCTCCATCACATCATCATCCCTTCGCTTTATTCCACCATCTACTTCGATTCCTCCTCCAAAACAAATGAATTTTGTGTGTCCTTTTTTTTTTAAACAGCTGAGCTGTCAAACAAAGCACAAGTTCAGCATGTTTAAACTAGAGCTTCCGTTTGGAGTCACGTTAAAACGTGAGGTCGAAACTTCATTATGATAGCAAGCATTGGCTGAGCTCGTAAAAGTCAGGCGAAGCTGAAGCCAAAGCGTGTTTGTGTTTTAACCTTAAAAGTCACATTTTTTAGGATGCATTTACTTCTTTTCTCTTTCTTCCTTTGTTCTCCTTATTTGACTATCACTAACTGGTTTCTTTATAGAAAACCCAACTTATTTAAAATTCGACCTTACCAGTGACCATTGACTTTGGGATTGTGTAAATTAGAAAAAAATAATAATCGTGACTGAAAACTTATTTTCATTGAAAAAGATGTTTTCAAACTATTTTTTGCTTACTCCTTTCAAATTTATACTTCTTTTGAATTGTTGGAAGAATCCGTTTAAACTTTTTTTCTACAACCCTACAAGTTCCATTCGTTATTTCGAATCTGCTTCTTTTTTTATGGTTCTGTTGCTCATTTCCTGCAAGTTTTTTATTTCAAAAAAAGCTAAACTTGCATCATATTTTTTTCGGCTTCTATAAAATTTGATTAAAAAACGAAAAAAACAACCACAGCGATGTTAGAGATTCTTCTTACAAATCAACCAGCTACGAGTCTTCAAACTTGTCGGGCATTTTAGATTTTTGTTCTGGCAATGAGGCATTCCCGGAAGTTAAATTGCACTAAAAGAACTTAAAATACCACAGAAACGAAGAAAATTCAAAATATTTTTGGTTATTTTGCTCATTTCCGTAGGAATTATAAACAGCGTTCCTTTTCAGAATAAATATAAAAAAGGAAATCCAACGAGACACACTTTCAAACTTTGAAGCATTGTATTTTTTATTTCGTGTGTGCGGTTTTGTTCTCATGTGTGATGTGTCTTGTATGCGCGCCAAAGAATTCAGAAATGCATAGCCCAGTCCACACAGCAGCTGAGAAATTCTCGGCTCTTTTGGAATGCATGCAAAGGCACACGTGGTTTGTTGTAAAAGGATTTTTGCTTTCGGCCTGTTTAAGCAGCCACACAGACTCTGCAGATTTTCTCTTTTTTTGAATTCCTTATATATGCTCCCCCTGGTGACGATGACGTGTAAACAAAATAAAGAAACAAACAAAACAGTCTGTGGTGCAAATGAGCGTGGGTAATTTTTCATCGACCTTAATTTGCTTATAAACACGAAGGCGCTTAAATCCACACACAATTTAAACACACAGAGAAAACAACAACAACCCAGCAAATTCAAATGAAAAAGTTTCCATTAGCGATTGAGATACACGCAGAACAAATATAAAATTCCACATATACAAAAATAAAGAAGTAAACAGGAACGTACTTAAGCAATAAAAAAACCGTACGGAAGTCATGGAAGCAGAAGGAAAAACATCAACGAACGGGTTGATGGCAACAATGTTATTAAGGCCGAAAGCACCATTAAGGTGCTTTCACAGGCCATTACGAGGGAAAAAAACAATTACAGCGTGAAGCAGTTATTATTTTTACATCGTATAATTGTTATTGCAAGTGAAAAATCCTTTTGTCGTAGCGAAACGAATCGAAACGATACGATGGCGATGTGTTGTACGACTTTGTGGTGTTGGTGAAAATGAAAACGTCAAGTGAAAAGGTGTTGTGTCTCCTCGTATGCCTGGTATTCGGGACGAGACGAAAAAGAGATGGAATGGAACAGGACAATGGCGTTGACTATGGTTGGTTGTTGGCGTGTTATTTCCCACACAATCCGCATGAGAGATCCATTTAGTTATCCTGGAAGAAGTAACAATAACATTGAGTCTAACAAATGAATTGTTTATAAGCGAGCTTTGTCGTGTGGAGTGGCTTCATTGCATTTTCACCAAAGCCAAGCCTTTTCAATGGTTTGCTTCGTTCAGTCATTGTATAGTTGGTTCCGCATCTTGATGGTTCTGCTTTTCACTACAACTACTATCACTGCAAGGCACAAAACAATACAAGGAAATTCGTTCGGTTTGGTAGAGATTTATAAATCAGAAATAGAAAAAGGGCTGCCATCTCTGTTTTCGTAGCGTCAAAATCATATCGAAAATATTTCAATGGATTCTCATGGGTGTGTTAAAGAGAAAAGAACTAAGTATTGATAACAAAAAGCATTATGAACACGAAAATTAAATAAAAGCGAATGATGTGAACAGTAACGAGGTTCGAAAGTTTTACAAAGAGGTAAAACAAACCTCCAGGGCTTATACACCCCGAACCGAAGCCTGTAGCGACCATTATGGGATAATCGTAGTGGAACCACAGTCAGTGCTGAGGATATTAAAAGACCACTTTTACAAGCTGTATAATGGTGATGACGAGCAAAATTCCGCCAGCCTTACAGGACCATTCAATTTGAGTGAAACAGGCCAACAATTCCACCCACCCGACATGGGCGAAGTGAAGATAGTGATATCTAAACTTAAGTCGAACAAAGTCACTGGAACAGACGGGTTAGCCGCTAAACTGCTTAAAGCTGCTGGAGATGATTTCGTTACGAGTATGCACCAGCTCATCTGCAAAATTTGGTCGGAGAAAAGCATGGAACCTCAGCATCGTATGCCCGATCTTCATGAAACGAGATCCTCTGAACTGCACCAACTACAGAGGTATAAGTCTCCTTAACATCGCCTACAAGATCTTGTCTGTCGTGCTGTGTGAACGTTTGAAGCATTTCGTCAAAAACTTGATAGGTCCTAATCAGTGTGGCTTCAGACCTGGAAAGTCCACCATCGGTCAAATATTCACCCAACGGCAGATCTTGGAGAAGACCCGGGAACTTCGAATCGATACCTACCACCTTTTCATCGATTTAAAGGCCGCATATGACAGCGTCTATAGAGGCCGATTATAAAGAGCAATGTCTAGTTTTTGCATCCCAGAAAAACTAGTGCCCCTGTGTAAGATGACAATGGAAAATTCAAACTGTTCCATCATGGTCGGAAAAAACCTAACGGACGCGTTTGATGTCAAAAAAGGTTAACGACAAGCAAAACTCCAACGTCAACACCAGAGGCACAATATTTCAAAAGTCCATCCAGCTACTAGGATACGCAGACGACACTGACATAATTGGAAGAACACAGTGTGATGTCAGTGGAGCGTTCGTGAGTCTTGAGACGGAAGCCAGGAAGATGGGTCAACAAGAAAGGACTACCAACATCGACGTCTTGGAGCAAACGTCAACATAAACAGATTTATTGTCGAGGTAGTTAAGTCTACCTAAAGTAGTAAAGTAATCTCCCGAGCAACTAAGGTATCACTCTTCAAAACCCTCATCATCCCGGTCCATGGTGCAGAGACATGGACCATGACAACATCCGATAAAAACGCTTTGGGCTGCTTCGAAAAAAAGTTCTTGGAGTGATTTTTGGTCCTGTCTGCATAAATGGAGAATGGAAGCGAAGATCCAATCAAGAACTGTACGAGCTCTTCAGTTACACTGACCTAGCCAGAAAAGTTAAGGTCCAACGACTCAGATGGATGGAGCGTAGTGTCTTCGAATCCAACCCGGAAAGACGTCGCAGAAGAGGAAGAAAAATTATTCCAAAATATTAAGTTTTTTAATCATGTCTTAAAAATCATAAAATGCAAATCTTGATTTTGAATAGCCTTCTCACTAACAAAGCCCAGTCCAGTGAACAAAAATGTCAGACGACTCGAAATAATGAGAATCAAAGAGAACGAAGTAAATTCTTCGTTCAATTTTTTCTAACTAATCGTTTTCTTTTGTATTAATAAGAGAGTCAGTAATTCAACATGTCGTATCAACTCGAAGATGTTTACTTAGAAGTTTTTCTACAAGGGTTGTCATATTCTTTTTTCTCTGTTCAAAATAGATAGAAAAATACTTCTGAATGCACAGTTTACGGTCTTTAATTCCTCAAAACTTGGCTCTGCCTCGTCTCGTTGGATACGGACTGAACAAGTAAAATGCTGTACCTATTCAGCGCAGCTGACAGAGTTTTTTTTTCGGAAGAACTTATCTTTAACTATTTCAAACATAGTTTATACTTTCAATGCACTCAAAAATTTCTTCACTTCATAATTTTATATGCACTCAAAGTTTTTTAACAAGACACAATGCAACGTAAGTCTTCCGAAATTCAATTTCTTTCTCCAACAAACATCTTCATCATCGTCATCAACTTTGTCTTCATCATCAAAAAAAGTCTAAACGGCCATGAAAACGAAAAATGAAAAAAATAAGTCGAAAATAAAGAGCACAACCTCTTGACCGGATATTGACACCATTTTTCTCTTCTCTGTGTATAGTTTGTAGGTACATTGTACAAGCACAGCACATTTAGAATGTATGATTCATTCAAGCATTTCACAAAGAATATTCATTCTCCTAACTGTCAGTGCACTCGTGGATGTAATATCTCGCAAAAGCCTTCTCCCATGGCACTTTTCATCTGCTTGTTGAGAAGCAGAGATACACCATCAGCCAAATAATATCCTTTTGCCATTATTTTCATGCGGGTGCAAGTGCAAGTGGGCGCACGCTTGCACAGAAAGTGGGGAGATAAGTCTACCCACATTTAACTATCATCTGTACCTATACGTGTGAATGTACCTAGAAAAGGTTGAATCTTAAAGAGCACATTCTATTGCTGGTAATTGGATGAGCCAACTCATTTCCACAGTTTTGACTTGAGTTCTTTTGGCGGAAAAGGAAAAAAGAAGAATCACAAATACAGAAATCACAACAGAGAGATAGCAAAGGCAAATAAAAAAAAAAAAAATGGAAGGGGAAAGATGTAATATAACAACAGAAAAAAGGACGGTTTGAAAGATGTTCTCTAATGACATGAGTTCCTTTTCGTTCTTTGAAGTCAATGTTGAGAACACACTTTATTCTTTGCTTCATGAATATATGTGTGTGTGTGTGAGTATGTGTGGGTTGCACTAAGCAAAGAATTATTTTTTTCGCCATGAGGACAAGTGCCGCGTGTCGTCGACATGATAGCGGAATCAGATTTTGACTGCGAGTTCAAAGTGAATTTGCTTGTTCTGATTTTAAACTTATGTTGGTACATTAACAAGACCTTAAACAAACCAAAACCAAAAAATGGTATATCAGCCCATTTTGCTTGTTACTTTCGCTTGAATCTCTGGTAATGGATGTCTTATAGACTTTTAAGAGCCTGAGAAATATTATTGGAATGAATTTTTAATTACATATTATAATTTTGTGGATAATTTAATGGCACGTATGTTTAAATACGACCATGGACCATTCTATCATTCCATTTTTCCATTTTTTATTACTTTTCCAATAATTCTGGCCGCATGGCGTTAATGGCTTCCAATACTTCAAGACTTGCTGGTTTGTCACCAATGCCTCAACATATGCGATTAATAAGTAATCGAGAAGTTTTAAATCGCACGAACGAGAGTTGATAGAACCACACAATTTATGAGCATTAAGCAGTCACCAAATTACTCAAGTTGCGCTGCCTTGTTGTAACCAGACGTTATCGTTTTAACGTAACGGAGGCTCTTTTGATTTCAGTGTTTGGGCGCTATAAGGCAAAAATATATTCAGTTTCACATTAAGCTTTCCAGCAGAAGGTTGTGTATGTTTGAAAACGGACTTTCCATAAAATGTTGAAGCATTTAAATTCTTTTTAAGAAATAATGTTCTTAAATTTCTAGCACTGTTTATTGAGGACAAAATTAGTCTAAAAATCGGAGTCGTGTTATCGGAAAGAGACGGCAAAGTGATAAGAATAATTAAAAACAAATGGTACATGAAGTAGATAGAGCTGCGCGACAGCTCTATGGCCTCGGCCACGCAGTAAGCGGCTGAGCGGCTAAGCGGCTGAGCGGCTGGCGGCTGAACGGCAGCTCTAAGCGGCGTATGGCCAGACACTGAGCGGCTGCTTTTGAGCGATTAGTAGTTAAAATGCTTTTGTCAAGAACATTTCGCCGTATTTTACCGTCGGAAAATCGTTTGTATGTGTACAAATTACTTAAACGTATACAAAGAGGAAGACGAATTGGTGTTCATCCGATCAACAAATTAAGATCGAAGTTTGGAGAATTATTTAATCATTTATTTTTGAATCTACCTAAATTTCAAGATAGATTTTGGCAATATCTACGTATGTCTATCGAATCTTTTGATTTGCTGCTTGAAAAAGCGCGTCCTTTGGCCATATTTACTTCTTGCCGCTCAGAACAATTAAAACATGTTTGGTTGCTGAGCGGCGCCGCTTAGCCGCTCAGAATTTTGTTTCGCCGCTCGCTCATTACGTGGCCGCTTCTATGTGATTTCATATGTTTTATATTTTTTTGCGCTCAGCCGCTTGCGTGGCCGGGGCCTAAAAGAGCCTAAGCCTAAGTGGCTTAGTCTCATCAACAATTCTCTGGGTGCGTGTGAAAAATTGAGGGGACCTACAATTTAACGCCGACCCAAGTAACAATTTATTTTGTATAAGGTCCGATTCCTGAACATTCAGAAGCAATAGCTTCTATAGTGTTTGTTAACCGATGTATCAGCCTAAATTTGTGTGTCCACCTTAAGTGAGCACTAACCTGAACGCCAATTGTCAAATTGTATAAATATGTTTTTCTCTTTCTTTCCTGTCTATCTTTTTCCTTCATTACATGAGTTAATAAAAAAGTTTTTTGTAAGTTTCCAATTCAACGAACACGAGCACGCGTTTTTATTTTTACTTTCGGAAAACCTTTATAAAATATTTTTTCAGCCTGGAAATACGATTAGAAATCAAATACTCGAAGTTCCACAAACGAGAACATACAAACAGTGTTATTTTAAGACTTATTTAAGGGGGGGTTTCCCATGTAAAAATAGGTTGGACTTTTGCGCGAAACTGTGTAGCGTTCGTAATTTTACGAATATTTTAATAAAACAAACGGTTTTCGATTGATATTTTAAAGGGCCAAATGCTTTTGTAGTTAAAAAAAATAAATAAAATTTCGATGTAGCTCAAAACCGACAAGCAAACGGAAAAACTATAAAATTTTGCAAGACGCTTACGCTAACTAATGGGAAACGCGCTAAATATTATATTTTTATTTATTTTTTATTTTTTTTATAATGACAATATATCCAGTCACTTAACGTCGATCTTTTTTTTTCGATTATCATTATAATATTTCCCAAACAAAATTCCAAAAACAGTGAAAAATACAGCAGATTATGTAAAAAGTATGAATGCATTTATTAGCATAACTTCTAAAATATAAAAGCCAGTGAAGTCAAATTAACTTTTTTCAAAGCTTTAAATATGTGTTTTCAATGAAGCAATTTTTTTTTTTTTGTATTTTCGTCGAATTTTTTTGTTGACACAAACATAAAAAAATACCTATTTTTTGCCTAACATTTTGCGCGTTTGTCCGGGAAATTGATTAATATATTTTCGAATTTTTTGAAATATTTTTTTAATGAAAGTTTAATACATGTTTCAGTTAACGTCGTTGTTTTTTTTATCATTTTTCACCTGTAACATATTAAAAAACAAACTTCAAAATTTCAATATTTGAAAGGTCATTGTAAGTGAAATATGGGCAGTAAAACTAGCAAATATTTTTTTATTTTTTTCTGTTATTTTTTTTATTCAATTCAAAAAACAAAATAATTTGTTTGCTAATGGTCTTTTGCGTTTTTTGCGTTTTTTGTCAATAAAGCAAAGAAGCTGGTTTCAAGGGAATACCACTAGGTGGTGCTGTAATTTGTTTTGCTTTGTTTTCCCTTTCTTACAAAAGATGTTTTTTTTTTCATGTGTATTCAGGTATATACAGTTTTTTTGGGATCCGCTGTTGAAGGATAGGTGTACGCAAAAGGCATCATGCGCTGTCGGTTTTGTTTTTGTTTGTTTTTTTTTTCTTTGATAGATAATGTGAGAGATGAGAAAAAAGATCTCTTTTTATTTTCGGTGGGTGCACATGGCATATAGAAGAAGGGTTAGAGATAGAGATAGCGGATAAAAAGGATGCGGTTAGTAAATCCGCAATCATTTACACCGGTTTCAATTTTTGTTTAGTTGTTGGAAATAACAAAATAAGAAAATGAATGAGAGTGGGAAAGCGAATATCGCACATGCACGATAATTTCCTACCATATCTTTTTGTTTTGGTGGCTGCGACTTGCGATTTTTAGAATGAATATGACAAGTACAAGACTATTTATAGTCTTTCTAATTTGTTTTGTTTTACATAATATGTAGCTCGTTTCATTGTGACATGCTGTATGCAAAGGGGAAAAATATATAACTCTTTCATTTTTTGGGGCAATATGAGATGCTGTATCCTTATTTCAATTTGAAATTTTTTTTAACAGCGTTGTTTGCTAATACGTGGGTGGGAAAAGAATCAATTTCTCCTTAGGTCAATCATACACCAACAGGTGTGCATTGGTAGCTGTACAGTTTAATTCGAAGAGAGCTTTTTTTCTAAGTTTTCAAAGACCAGCAATCACAACGTGAGCACACCAAGCAAACAACTTTTAGTTCGAACGGAAACCAAAAAACGCAATGACCTAAGAAAAAGAAAACTGTTTCGTGCTAATCATGAATCTGCTCCAAGGAAAAGAAAACGATTAGCTCCTGCTGACAAATATTATGGCAATATTGATGACTCTCCAGAAACGTGTGATTTGCATCCTGAAGAGGTTGAAAAAAAAAAAAAAAAAACAGAAATCGAAGGGCGCTGGAAACTTAAATAAAACTTAAATTCTAGGCTGGAAATCGAAATAAATACAAGAGATCAAGCAAACTGCTCAAGATGGCTTGAAATCAGAAAGTCAATGGTAACAGCGTCAAACTTCGGGAAAATTTGTAAAGTTAGAAGCGTTGCAAAAAAATGCATTTTACTGGCGCAACACCAGATGGTATGGTTGGAAACACCAGCTTATGTGCAGTGATGAGTCAGTCATCTGCAAAAAGCCTGATAATAGACGAAGCTGTGAGGCTGTAAAAAAGATCCTACCTACAAAAAGAAGAGGATACGTGGAGACTAAAGAAAACTCACGACTACTATTATCAAATTCAGAGACAACATTACTGGCCAACAAACTTGTTTCTTTGACGTATTAACTTCCTGACTTCTATGGCTCAAAATTGATAGAGATGACGAATTTTGGCAAACAAAAATACGGAAGAAAATACTTTCATATTACAAAAGTCATCTCCTCTTAGAGCTGTGTGACCCCAAGATTCCAAGAAACATGCACGTGTGGGATATATAAGAAGAAGAATATTACGCCGATTCCGAACGGCAAAGTTGAGAAGAACTTTTTCATGACAGATTGATACTCTTGGAAGTTTTGTCAGTTCATTGCAAGTGAAAGTGGCTGTGAAAGATGAAATAAAAACAAGGATACGAGTAGGACTCAAACCCATGACATTCTGCTTAGCAGCCAACGCACCGAACCACTTAGTCACGGAAAATATAATAAGATATGTACCTATTATATTTATATTACTACACCAAAAAGTTTAATATTCATTATTTTTATATAATTTTTATAGGTGATTACTTGATTAGTTAACATCCAGAATATCGAATCAGTAAGAAACAAATCTGTTACCACCGAAAGATGTTGCGAAGTCAAAGCTGATGCTAAGGGCCCTGAGCTTGTTTTCGTTCCTGTTGATCATTTTGGCGAAGTTGATGCTGATGCTCTCGTTGATATATTGGATGCTGATGAAAAAATTGCTGTTGTTTCCGATTATGGTACGAACCATTGATGACGTGATGCTTGTGAGGGATTTTTTTGCTTTTCGAACATTTTCATAGAACAAACTAAGGTTTCTAGAGCTTTAATAATTTCAGTAAAGTTTGACATTATATTGACTTTTGCTCATATTTATCCTTTAATTATTGTATATATTATTTTATATAAAAAATAGTCAGTCATTATTAGTAATTTTAAGTCATAAACTGTTAACTTTAAATTGCTTGTAGATTTAAATAAATAAATAGATTGTTAGCTACTTGTTACAGTTCTAATGTATTCTATACTTTGTTTAAATAATTTTGTAAAACCTATAGATTCTTTTTTTTTCGTTGCTAATGAATGATTAGAAAATTATTATTCAGAAATATATTTTCAAATTGAAAATACGAACCTTTCTGCTGTTTTAATAATAAACATTGGTACAAGATAAATATATAAATAATGTAAGAAAAAACATTTTCAAAAAGTTTCATGATTTAAGAATTTGTCCAAAATAGATCAAACATTTTGTGTAGGTAGGTAGGTACCTAATTCTAAATAAATTGGAGAACTCAATTTATTTTCTTACATCGTTTTGTTGCGTAAGGTCAAAAATTTCAATAATAGGTTGATGACTATTTTGAACACCGTTCATATTTCTAAAAGATAAAAGGTACCTGCCTGTTACAAACGCAATCATCACCCAATAATAGAACTTCCATTTCATAAAAAAATACATAGTTATCCTGGCTCTCCAAAAATTATTTATTCACACGGAAACAAATAAATGATCTTCTCATAAGGTTTCATCTTTTTTATATTTCTTCAACTGGATACACACAAAAAGAAATAAAAACCTAACCGTTCATCACCTCGCGTCTCTGCCGCCACCGTCCCGATGTCGCGTGGTACAACAACAATATCTATGATGTATCCCTTTCCTTGTACCTCCTTACATGTACTTTTTCAGTTTATATTCCTATCCCAAAGAAAAAAAGAAGAAATAATGTGCACATATTCTTTTCTTCACTTATTGCATGTAGGTATGTTTATGAATTTGCTCCATTTCTACCTAGGCTTCGCCTGCGTATTTTGCCTTTTTTTTTCTCCTTCATGTGCGTGATCGAGATGGTGGTTCTTTGGTTCTTGCAAATTTTCGTCTGAGATGAGAAGAAGGAATCGGTGAAGTGTAGAGCTCACTAACACATTCAAATTCATTTACATGAAATTTGAGTTCGCTGTTCTGGTACACCTACCCTTAAGGATGATTGTTTTTATTTTGCTTGAATAAGACCTTTTGTAATTTACTTATAACAGTCTGCAATTCGATAACACAGATAAGGCCTCCTTGTGCAAATTATAACAAACTGCTTGCGCAAGATTGATTTACCGAAATCCCATAAGGCCTTTTCGTGAAAGCGCATTTAAAATAGCTAGTATAAGGCCTTATTTTTGTTTACTTACAACAGTCTGCAATTTGATAGCACAGATAAGGCCTCCTTGTGCAAATTATATAGTTATAGCTCTCTTAAGAAGGTTGACACTTTAAGGAATGTAGGACTAACCCCAGTTCAAAACCCATGTTTTTTGTGTCTTCTTTTTTTATTGAATGGAAAAACTATTATTCCATCGTTATTTGAATACAAATAATGGTGTATCGTTTTTACCTGAGCTTGAGAATTTATTTTCTGAAGGTTTTCTTAGTAAGCTCTTACAGTAAAAAGATAGATTCCCTTAAATCCAAAACTTTTTTCCTACGTTGTTCAAAGATCTTATTCTTATGCGTATACCACACATATTTTAATTCAGTTTTAATGCTTCCAACTTAACCAACTTAACGAAAAACTTTGTTCATCATCAATCTGAACATAATTAAACAATTTTATTCATTAATGTGTCATAATTGTTTCATAACTCTTAAAGTTTGACATGAAACAACTAGTTTTAAATGTGCTATCCCTTACGTACAAGTTACTTTAGCACAATGGATGAATGGTCGACTGACACGCTGAGGGTCCCAAGTTCAAATCCGGTAGGAAGTCTGTAATGTTTCCTTCATATATTCTGTATAATCGAGATACGCTCAACATCTTACAATTTTCAGGAAGCAGAAAAACAAAATAGTCGGATACATAAAAATAGGAAAAAAACAAAAACAAATTCATAAATTTAATTTTTCCTTGTTTCTTCGAATAACTTCCGTAAGACTTTACAATAACCTTTTGAGAAAACATATGAGAAACTATTGCTTGTTTAAATAAATTGATGTAAGACCTTATTTATATACCCTTTGAGAAGCTATTGCTTCTTTAAATTAATTGTTATAAGACCTTGTAGAGATTTCATCCGAGAAGCTATTACTTCCTTAAATAAATTGATATAAGGCCTTGTCATAATTGATTTAAGGAAACAATGGCTTGCATAACTTGCGCCAAACGTATTTGTGTAAAGTTTTATACAAGCCGTATACAAATCAAGAAATAGCTTCGCTTAAGCCTTATACAAGTTAAATTGTTACTTGGGGATTCCGAACGGCAAAGTTGAGAATCACTTTTTCATGACAGATTGATACTCTTGGAAGTTTTGTCAGTTCTTCGCAAGAGGTACATTAAGTATGAATGATTATTTGTAAGCAAAGTTTTAGATCAAGCGGGATACTATATTCGGAGACAAATGATGCAATGCTGTTAAAGCTAAATCTAAAGACATGAAAATTCAAATCACAGATTCTTAATTCAGAAAAAGCTTTAAACAAACAGATTTATTTATAAATCAAATATACATAGACTTATTATAGGCGTGTCTTTTCTACTACTCATTTTATCAACTCACTTTAAAAATAGAAAAAACTGTTACACTCTTTTATACACATTTTAAAATATTTTATTTAAAATGTCATTGAAGAAATCAAATTTGATAATATTTCCTCAAACACGGCAAATAAATGGATAACGAAACAAAAAACGTAAGAAATCTGAAGATAAGTTTTTGAAAATATCAATTTTGCTATCGGCATAGATACGTTCGCAAGAAGTTAAGAAGAAGAAGGTTAAGTTCAAATGACTCTGCCCTTGATTTGCAAGATGGTCACTCAAAAGTGGAAAACTTCATTGAAACCATAGATGCATACAGTGAAGAAGATTTCAAGTCACATCTGCGGCTGAACCGCTTGACTGTAAAGCAAATAACAAGTACATTACTTCCTCAAGAATTGCTGTACCTACTATTTTTAATATTCCCAGTCGGAATTCATCTCAAATCCATCAAATTCGTTTATGCTGTAAAACCTAAAATTGGCGCAAAACAGAGGTACTAATCTATGTATGGTACATAAGCAACACTATCACTTTTAGGCAATTGGGGAATCTATTCGGTGTATCAAAATCTTCAGCCTGGGGTCGAGTAAGGAGCTGGCTTGTTTCCAAAGCAGATGTGTATATAAAATGGCCACAAGGAGAACGTATCTCTGGAAACTGCCGTCTGCTCGAAGCAAAAAAGAAACTACGAGGTGTAATCGGTGCCATTGATTGCACGCGTATTACGATTGCTGCGCCAAAATTAAACAAAGAGTGCTATTACAATCGAAAGCAAAACTTTACCATTGTTTTGCAAGGGATCGTCGATGGTGAAAAAAAATTCATTGACAATTATGTTTTCGAGCCAGGATCCTTAAACGATAGTCGTGTTTTGCGAGGATCGGCTTTGTAGAGCTCACTCCAACTTTGCGCAATTGTTTCCCAACAATACATTTCTGTTGGGTGATTCAGCCTACCCTGCTTCAAATTGGATAGTTCCACCTTACAAGGACTATGGCCAATTTACGGATCAACATCTAGCATTTAACTACATCCTGCATTCAGCTACAAAAATGATAGTTGAAAATGCATTCTGCTTGTAAAAAGGATGATTTAGACGCCTAAACAAGTTTACTGAGCAACGCAGTCTTGAATCGGTAAAGAAACTTACTGCGAGTGCTTGCATTTTGCATAATATCTGCATTACAAACATTGACGAGTTTATTCCCAACGATCAAGAAACTTCTTATTTACCCATGAACCATGAAAAACCTGGAAGCAATTCAAATATCCGAGAAATTTTGTTCCAATACCTATTCCAAAAAAATATAATTTGAAAAAGGCCTATATATGTACATTGTGCATGTGCATGTTAAAAATAATAAAAAAACAGTTACTTATTTATTCAAACTTTGTTTTATTAATTCAATTTTTCTATCCCTGTATTCACAGTTTTGCTTCCATCTTTCCGAAACAACTTGCAGATCCCGTTCTCTTTTATCTAACCGCTTTCAAATAAAATTAAAACCTGAACTAAGAACTGAGCATGTATTATAAAATACAAATAAGTTACTAAAAATGTCTTACCTCAAATAATCCTTGAGCACCAGCGTTGCTCTCGCTATGGATTGGCTTATCCCCCAAAATTTCATCCATTTCTTCCATAAATCGTGGAGGACAAGAGGATGCGCCCGTTCTTCCTGCGTTGTCCTTTGCAGCCTTGTAGGACCTCAGCAGCGTTGTCATTTTCATTAGCGAGCCAACTTTGCTGCGGCCCTACACATGCATATATTTCAATGTTTTTTTTCCATCTTGAGCGTTGTCACAATAGATTTCTTTAGTCTCTCTCTTTGATCTGATTTTCGAGTTTTTATTCAAATATAATTCACAACTACAGATATTTATTTTGTTTGTATTCAAATATCTACCAAATGTAGTAGACCATCAGCGTTTTGGTTCTTTTTTTGACAGAGATGTAACATAACTATATGCTATGTTGAAAAAAATATTTATAATAGGAATTTGTTCAACGTAACAAACGTAGGATTGTTTTAATACAATCGGAACAAGGTTGTCCAGTCAGCTGAGAGCGGAAGGCACGCTAGCGAAAGCCAATCAAAGTAACTCGTCGGAAGGGTTTGATCTTGAAAACACCACTGTCCCTTCCAACCGATTTCAGTTTTCTCTAAAAACCGATGTTCTTTGATCAGTTTGGTGTGTTGCACAAAATCTTTTGTACACAGATAATGGATGTTTCAATTTTGTCAAATTCGTTAGGTTAGAAGGGTTAGGTCGAAAAAAGAAGTTTGACTGCCATGTCGTTGAGGCATTGGTCAGCTGGAACGTCACGAAAATAGATCAATTTATCGATAGCGCATTATCGATAGAAACTGATCGAAAATGGCAGCGTTCAAATTGAAATCATGAGGCATAACATTTATAAACTCTTTTACAAAAAGAGTTTAATCAGATAAATAAAAAACAATTCAAATGAAGGGGCTGAGGTTTGTCTCAGTACAAAAAATAATTACGTATACGTCATAGTGACCAGATTCAAATATAATTATTATTCCTGAAAAGTTGTTGCCAATTAGTGATATCTCGTCAATGCAGGAACACGTAAAGGAAGACAATTTTTTAGAGACTCATTCACGATGAACATTTTTCATGTGTCTTCCCAGTCTGAAAGACAGCCGCACGTCACTGTTCAATTCAAATATGAGTTCCTACCGATGATGCCGTCACCGTGTTAACTGTTGACAGTACCGAAATGATTTTAATGGATGTGTGAAGATTTGTTAATGCCGTAAGTATAGTTGTTACTTTATATTCAGCAATTTTACTTTTTGACGAAGTCATTTAAATCTCTATAAACCAGCGATTTAAGTCATTCGATGTTTGCCCTATTGTCTAGATCGGTGCCGTTATACAACTTCCTTAAACGTCAAACTTCATGCCTCTGCTCTGCACCAAATATAACTGACACACTAGCTTATCGAGCGAGGAGTTAAGTGTGTCGAAAGCTGTCTTGCTCTCATCTAATCTGCCACTGACATTAGGTTGTGATCCAACATGTCAAAATTGGCAACGTTTGAAATATTGAGTTTTTTGAATGATATTTATTGGCATCGAAAGAATCAGTAAGGTTTTATGTTTTTCGAACCTTTTCGAAACTATTATTTTGTTTAACAGCCTCCAAGTACACATATGTAGGTGAAAAACTCCTTAACTACTTGAATTTTGGAACTATGTATACACATTATCGCGAGTGGACTCGATCTGAAGAATTAATCCTAGGTCTGTTGCAAAAAAAAATGCCATAGAGACACATCCCCAAACGGGTTTTCGTTTTAGTAAGTAAAAACTTTGCCACGCTTGGGCTCTCTTAGTTGCACGGGAAGGACAATAATCTATTAGCTTTTTTTCGACTCTTAACAAAACTTTAAGGTAGAAGTTTTAATAGATAATTTTAATCCCGAAAATCCTTTTAGAAACTTATTTCATTTCCCATTTGTTTTTTGTGTTTTTTTTTATTGTCTTTCAATGTTTCAATTTATATCCATTTAAATTCAAAGCCCGTAATCCTGTAGCCGTTTGAAAATATTCACTTGTCTTTCGCAAAATAGAAGGCAATTTAATTCCCGTTTCCCTATTGCGGAAAGTTTTGACCAAATTTATTCCACAAATATGATTTTTTAAACGCATTTTCAAAACGTACGAATATTAAACAAAGCTCAAACGAGGCACACTTAATTGTTTGAAAATTCCTTCCGCTATATTGTCGGTTGTTGGTTAGTCAATAACAGCTGCTGCTCGCTGCTACTGCCACTAGTCAAGGTTTTGTTATAAACCACACAACAGGATACAGATTTGTATGGTTTTGACCAAAAAATTGATACTGTTTTATATCCCATATATCTAGCTTACCCTCGCTCTCCTGCTCTCTTACGTTTGTCCCTGTAATTATTTTATTTTCAGGATAAATACCTTCAACTGGAATCCTTTTGCACTAGCAGGAGAGAGTAACAAATAAATAAAATACAACGAGTACTATTTGTGCGATGCCAATAAGTAGTGGCGCACAACACTGAGTACCAGTGGTTAAAATTCAGTGAACCTCGTTGATTTACACTCTGACTGTGACAGTGTACGTACCAAAAGTATTATTCAGACGAGCACGGAAACCATTAGGTTGGTCTTTGTTGTGAAGTTTAAGTGAGTGTGAGCTGTGAGTGTTCGTACGTTTGCATTGGCTTAAATTACCTTTTGTGGTACTACTGGTATACTGGTTACATATTTATAACTCTTCTATCTCTTGACCACAGCTTTATAGGACACACATACAAGGAGACACATTTAAAACCTATAGGCTGCCACACTTAAAGGGGTGGATTATTGACTCTCAAAAAATGTATATATTCGTTCATACATTTATCTCGGGTTTATGTTAAGCTGAACAATTTCAAGTCCAGTCCGCACTATTAAGCTTCGCAATGCTGTAACGCTCCATTGCGTGTGAACTTTATGCAATATTCATTATGAAGATAGGTGGAGAAATCATGGATAACTGAAGCTTTTTACCAAAATGAAAAGTTATTGAATCGAGTACATTTGGGTGTGGTGTTGCGAAGGCGGTCGGCAGTGCGGTCGGTCAGATCAATGAAAAAGCTGTTAGCCTGTTATGGTGCAGTTGCAAATTCGACAGCCTTCATGGTTCAATGGACTACTTTGTGTCACGATTCACTGCCAATATAAATTCACTTTGATGGCATTTTATCGTAGGGTGACCATTTTTTGGGAGCCACAGTACTGTGTATTGAGCTGAGATTTAAGAGACATGGGAAATGTGTTACCAAGTACTTGATTCAATGGTCACTTATATTCCTCAACGAGCCAATTCTGACACCACTTAAAATATGCGCTTGACTTGGTTAACCATGGTCAACGCTTTTCATTTTCATTCAAACTTAAAATGCTTCAACACAGATTTCAAAAGATAAACATGTCAATTGATATGATGGTAAGATAACAATATCATAGGAAGTTTCGTATATCATTTTAATTTTGACATACATAAGTATTTATACAAATACATACTCGGTTTTTATAACAAATCGTGAATGGTCACCCTTCACGCGTTCGTGATGTTCCATTACATAAACCGTTTACAAATTGGGAAAAATTAATAAAATTGTCCTTTACTGTCGCTTTTAGACATTTTACAGTTTTCTTTAATCAAATTCACCCTTTTACAAACCAAATTCATCTAGTATTAGCAAGCGAATTATTTGAAGAGCTACAGAGACAAAATTTAAGCCATGTGTGCTAGTATTCAGAAAACAACTCATCCGCTTCATTTTTACCACCGCTTTTTTTCGAAAATTAAACTTCATGCAAAAAACTTATTAACCGATCCAATAACTAACCGAAGTTTGGTTGAGATAGTAGACACTTCTGAGGAGACGGTAACTTCCGAAAATTGTCACAATTATTACATGAATATGTATGAAGAGTTACCCATTGCAACTACAGGAGAAGATGTAACAGAATATTTTTGAATACAAATGAATGCAATAAAATTTATGTTTTTATCTCACATAAAAACGATCATTTGTGATTTTGAATTGAATTTGCAATTTGATTTGCAAAAGGATGAATTTGATTTGTAAAATGGTGAATTTGAAGTAAAAAAAAACTATTATTATTAACATTAACATGTTATTTATGGATCGTATAAAATGTGACGAAAAAGCTAAGGCTAGTTTGGGCTGAGATTAGAAAATATCACATTCAAGGGGATCTATACCTCCGCTCCATCTCGACTGATTTCAATTCAACTTCCTAAACATTTGACTCGACTTTGATTTTTTTTTTTAAATAACGGTAACGCCTATTAGTTGAAAAGTAAAAAACTAATTAAAGAATTTTACATATCACCACTTCAAAGGTCTTTCGTGCCGAATTAACAAATATGCATTGTTGCTAAGTTTAAACTCATGTAGCGCTGTTGTAAAGCGCAAACATTCTGGTCTTTTCTGGTCTTTTAAACGACGGGCAGTTAAGACCTAACCGACATCCACGTCAGGCCACTTACTTACTTACTTAACGGGCTCCCAATCCATGCTCTCAGAATGCTATCGGGAAAGATCCCTCGCATGTACTCTTCAGTCGCCAAAACCAAACGCTGTGACATCTGCATTCACGTGTGCCTTGTATCGTTGGTTCGGTCCTCCTTGAAGCCCCCAAACTTGGGGGCTGCGATGAGAAGGCTCTCTTTGATGGAGCGCTGTCGTCCATCCGCTCGATGTGGCCGAGTCAATGCAGTCGTCTCTTCTTGGCATTCTGGACTACATCCACATCTTGGTACAGCTCGACTAGGTCGCGGTTGAATCTTGCTCTCCATTCGCCATCGTCGCATACGGGACCGAAAATCTGTCGAAGAATTTTTCTTTCGAATGTGCACACTATTATTACTTATCGTCCAACACTCGGTGCCCTAGAGTTAGACTTTTTTCTTTCGAATGAAGTGTTTTGAACCGAGTAGTGTTGCCGAAGTAGCAAGGATTCGGTAGGGCAATTCTTCGTAGAATTGCCACTAAGGTGTCGTTTTCGTGATTGGTATTTGTTCCGAGTTAGGTGAACTCCTGAACTACTTCGAAATTGCAGCTACCAACAACGACGTTTTGTCGTAGGCGGTTAACAGATGTTGTTTTGTTTGAAAAATTACCTACAAAGATCCACCCCTGGAAGTAAACAAGTACACAAAGAAAAACAACAACCGAAAAACACCGAACATAACAATAACAAACAACACGAAAATACCGAATACGAATACAAAAATAAGAAGCGACAGCCGACAACACTTGATAATGACTTTTGTGTGGTATGATTCACTTGCAACATCAACAGAAAAATCGACAAGAGGAAGTGTTGTCGTTTGAGAAGTTTGCTCTATCCAATATCTTTTTATAATTTTCACGGGAAGGCACTATTTTTTATATTTTGCCTTGAGAATATATTTCTTCAAAATATATTCTCAACCGACCGGGGCTGCTCTCCGATCCGATATGTTGCCGACCGATTGTTCTATGTATTTTCCCTTCTGGAAAATATACAAACACGAGTAATTGTTGCTCGACCGTTTATTTCACAACCTTTCTTGTGAACAGAAGTCTGATTTTAATTAGAGTCAGTTTATTCTTTGATCCACACCCTCTGTGTATCAAAGACAGGGCAAAAGCCAACGTTTATTCAGAGGAGTTTGCTGCTCGCTGACAGGAGTTTCGACTCGACCGTAAATTTTGTGTATTCTTCTCCTCTGGAAATACTCGAACAGGTGCAAGAGCTCAACTGTTTATTTCACAGCCTTTGTTATGAACAGGAGTCTGAATTTGACTAGATTCGGTTTACTCTTTAACACCCTCTGTACGTATCAAAGACAGGGCAAAGGTCACCGTTTATTCAGTGGCAACACGAGGAGCCTCGACAATCCAGATATCGAGCCTAGAGGCGGGGAGTAGCTTGACGTCGCTGCAGTATTATAAGTATTATAAGCTAATTTTTATAAAATATACACTGAACCAAAAAGGTACGTAAATACAAACAAAAAGTTTATTGAGACAATTACTTTAGTGATGGAATTTGTCCAATAAACAGGTTTATTGTGACAATGAATAGCCGTTTATATTTTTTTAATTTCTGCAGAAACCATGGTTGAAAACATTGCTAACCGTAAATGATTTTCGTTAATAACCACAATAAACACAGTTAATTGATTTTAATAAATGTATTTATTAATATAAACAACCGTTTGTTATTTTCGTTTATTACAGTAATTAATCTTTTTATAGGCCCAATAAACAGAATTAATTGATTTTAATAAATTTGTTTATTAATTTAAGCAACAGTTAATTATCTTCGTTTATTATAGTAATTAATCCGTTTATAGCCCCAATAAACAGAATTTACTGATTTTAATAAATGCGTTCATAAATAAAAACAACAGATTATTATTTTCGTTAATTATATTAATAAACCAGTTTATTGCCTTAGTGAACAGAGTTGTTTGACTTAAATAAACCCGTTCATTAATATGAACAATTTTTTTTACTAAACCTGTTTATAATATTAATAAATGAGGTTATAACCACAATAAACACTATTTATTTATTTTTTTTAAATAAATTAGTGTTCTGCGTTTATTAAACACATTTATTATAATAACAAACAGTATTATCAAAATATGTATACCCTTTTTAGCAGGATAAACGGTTTGCAGTCTTGCTTTTTCTTCTTATTGTCATCAGCGTATTTAAGGGAAAGATTGATGGCATGTCTTCAGGAGTCCAAGATCAGCATTAGATTGACCTTAAACGTAGAAAACAAAACATTGATATTAATATTGTTAAAAAAATTGTTTCAACTTCTAGTTACAAACCTGTTAAAAGCGCAAATGACTCATTTCATTGTGGAACCCACTATCGAATCGATTCTTTGAAAGCACGGATGGTCTGGTCATGGCAACGAAAGGAAAAAATAATATGTATTTAATTTGAAGTTGCTCATTTTCATTTAAAAAAAACTTACCGTTTTTTTAAAATTAATATTAGAATTATTTTTGACTTCTGCCATTGATGGCTTTTTTTCACAAACTGGTATCTACTGATTTCTTACTCGTTGCTCGTTGTAGTCGGCGTCACCTAATTTGTTCGTTAAGTTCGGCAAAAAACTTTCACTACTGCTAAACTCAGATTACACTGCCAAATTTTAAGCTAAAAATTTGATAATTAATAAATGGTTTGTTGAATTTAATAAACAAGATGTTTATGGATATAAACAGGTTTATAAATGCAATTAAGATTTTTCTTAAACACGTCATTTATTAGACGCTTCGTTTAATTTGTTAACAACCGCTAGGAGGGTTAATAGACTGTTTATTGCCATAAAAAATGCATTATTGTGGCAAAAACTGGGTTTGTTAAAATAAATAAAAATGTCATTTATTTCTCTTGTAATAGGAATATTGCCGACTAATTTTACTTGTTCCCTCGCACAAAAGAAAAAAATTAGGAGAACATTTACATTGAACAAATAATTTTTCACATCAGTAGGGTGAAACCTACAAATAGAAGACGATTATACTTCAACGGAAATGAACCTGGTCAAGAACATTTAAGATTTGTTTGGAATGATTTTCAAGACATTTGTTTTGGCTTATCTTATTTTTAACAACATCGTCTCAAAATAACTAAATGCACAATACAAATACTTGTAGATTTTGACCAGATTTTCGGGAGTTTCTCTACACTTTGTTTTATGCGTTCAAATAACACAGTATGAATCTCAAAAATACTCTTAAAGATTAGGTATTCTTGCTTCTACGGAGTGACGGATTTAAACTTTTTTAAAGTTTAGGCTCATCAATTTATGACGCTCTTACCTCTTAAATCGAAAACTCATAGTTTATTACAAACGTATATTTAAAGTGATTATAAATATTCTTTTGTGACTTGTGACTTAGAAAGTTTTGTTTTCAATATTTTCACTGGGACGTATAATTGCTTGTTATTTTTCAGAAATGGAGGAATATACTATTAATTTTATTAAAATTTCTTAATAAAAAACAGGAATTTTTCAAGAAGTGTTTTTAGAAGTGAATAAAAAGTGATAACGTGGAAGTATACAAAAAATATTGAATTTCTAAATATAGGTAGTTGGACTATCGAATATATGGAAGTAATTAAAATACTGAAATAGTGTTTACTTCTCACAAACATGTTAGAAAATAAAACCATTTTCAAATTTCCAAGTTTTTATAGAACTTTCTACACACTTATTTGAGGCACTCAGTGCCAAAACGGCCTAACCCTCATTTTCAAAAAAACCAAACTGACTATGCAGATCGAACCACAATCTTTTGAAATTTATGTTAAACAAATTTTGTTACCGAAATTATCGATGGTGATCATCGCGTTTATAACTTCCGATTCGATGATCCAAGTTATGATAAATATTTTGCAAATGGTCTGAGTAAGGGTATGAAAGTATGAAATTTCAGAAAGTACTCTTAAAATAATATAAATAACACCTTCAATTCAAAAAAATCTGGCATGTCCAAAATGCAGGAAATACATTTAAATATTTGTACTGCGCAAGGATTTTTAGAAACGAGTGTGAATTCTGCTTTCAATAAGCTAACAAAACAACTAATCCAAATCTTCGTTAAATTTTAACAAATGTTTTATTGTTTTTGATAAAATGTTTATTATATTGTAATATTGGGATATTCAAAACATAACCAACTACAAAAAGCATGCTGGTTACACTCAGCTTATACTACTTTTGTTTACTTATTATTTTGTATTTTGTAAAGCCCAAAAGATGCAAATGATCGAAGAAAGACAAATACTCACTAAAGCCGTGTTTTTCTTTAGTATTTGAATTTCTTAATTGCAAGGAGAAAACTCTTTTGTTATTAAATAAAGATGTAAAAAAAAGTGGTCGTGTTAAATTATTATGATTCTTTATGAGATAATATCCATACTTAATTCATATTCAGAGAAGTTATGTTCACTAGTGCAGCACAATTTTCGTTAAACCATTAAAAGCTGTTACCTACCTATGCAGAATTGAAAAATTATAAAAGACATCTTTAGATAAACTATGATCCTTGTTCTTAAAAACAAGTTATAACTAAAACAAGAACTCATCAGTGAACAGCATGCAATATAGCTCATACAATTTCATACAAAGCGCGGCCTTACCTTTATTATTTTGTTACTTTTAAATATTCAAAGATACAATTTTTGTCTTGGTCCGTATCCTGCATAAAGTTTTTGTTATATAATATGAAGGTTGGGATATAATGCTTTTAAATTCCTTCTTATAAATTGTGTTCATTAACACAATAAATGCTTTATTATTTTTAATTACTAACGTTTATTGTTTCAGAGAATAAAGTTATTAAAAATGATCAACTACTTGTAAATTTTATATTTGGTTGTAGTATTGGATGACGGTTGGGATAAAATCTTTTAGAAACTATCTTTAAAAATCTTGTTTATTATCGCAATAAACGATTAATTATTTTTAATAACTGAAATATTTGCGGCAATTAATAAAGTTACTTATTTTAAAAAACGGTGATTAAGGGCTTTATTTTTCATTTAATAAACGGTCATTAATAGTATTAACAAACGATTATCAAACGCTGAAATTTTTTTTAACAAACCGTTTATTGTGACAAGAAAAACTTTATTGTGACAATAAATAACAAGTCAATAAACACCGTTTCTTATATTAATGACCGTTTATTTTTTCAGTGTACTTGATCTAAAAATCTGTTATTAAATAAATAGCTGTTAAACGAATAGTGAAGGTTGGCTGTGTTATTTGGTTAAATAATTAACTCGACGTTAGGTGCCTAGTCGAAGACACCCTGGACAGATTGAGCATACCTCAACCTTAGAAAACAATCAACACAAGTTCACGAGCCCACGAGCTTCGCCTGTTCTTCAATCACTGTGTTGGCCTCAAGCACAGCTCTCTTGGATCGACCGATGATGTCTATGTTGTCCGTATAGTCCAAGTTTTGTTGAAGATAGTGTTTTCCGGGCTCACATCTGCCTTGAGCACTACCTGCTCCATGTTAAAAAATCGCATGACAGCGCATATTCTTGTCTAAACCCTGCTCATGTTTGAAATAACTCGAATGAGCTGTTATCTATTTTTACACTGCACTGCTTATTGTTTAGCGTTATGCGGCACAGCTGGATTAGTTTGTTCGGGATCCCGAATTCAGACATCGCCATAATAAGCTCTTGGCAGTGTTTGGGCCAATACAAATTTAATAACTGCGATGATTAGAATGTTGACACAGATGATGATGAGATGCAAACAGGTATTACGAGGTTCTTGAGAAGATTAAGAAGTAATGCCTTAGATGACATTAAAGATGTTCTAGAAAACAAGGACACGGCAATGTGCTCGAAGAAATAATTTTGTAGCTAGAACTGCGATTCCCATATCTTCATTATTCAGTAGCACATTTAAATCTCCTGAATAATCAACAACCAACTAGATTTACCACATTCCGATCACTTCCTTTTCCAGTTCAACGCTTGCAAAGGCC
The DNA here is from genome assembly GCA_920937365.1 of Sphaerophoria rueppellii. Classification (NCBI taxonomy): domain Eukaryota; kingdom Metazoa; phylum Arthropoda; class Insecta; order Diptera; family Syrphidae; genus Sphaerophoria; species Sphaerophoria rueppellii. The sequence goes on along the minus strand of CAKKXW010000005.1, from coordinate 23,631,365 downwards.
AGGAGAAAATTTGACGCCAGACGGCTTATATCGTAAAAGCCATTCAAGCATCTAGCCTCTTAAATATCTCCTCACAGCAGTAAAAATCCCAAGCAGTCATGAAATTCATTTCCGTTTTACTTTTTAAAACCCAATGAATGGATCCTCAGCAGAGTATGCTTGGTCTTAATGTAGACTCTGAACAGAATGATGTCATGAATCACCCAAACATCCAAATATTTCTTCGGTAGGTTTTGTAATCGACATCTACATACCTCCTGTTTATTGATTTTAAGACCGCGTGTGACAGCATCTATAGAGTCCTATATGTAATTTGGGCATCCAAAAGCTATTCGTCGGTTTCTGTTAGCTGAGAAACTGGATGGCAGCTAACAATTGGTCTATGAGAAGAACTTGCTGCAGAAGGCTCAAACAAGATCCTGGTTGTGACTCAGATGAAGGCAGAAACTTCATCGGACAGGCTGATGATGATAACGATGATGATATGTAGTGTCCGTGGCTTAGTGGTTACTGATAAGGTGCGAAGAACTGATAAAACTTTCAAGAGTATCAAGCGGAAAACACAAAGCTGCTTTTCTGTTAGCGCTGACTCCGTTGCGCTTCAATACTTTGGATTGTACTTTGACTGATATCTGTCATTTTACAAAATTTATTTTATTTTCTTCAAATATTTTTTCTCAAAATATTATTTATTTTTGTTTTTTGAAAACAAAACCGACAGCGGAAGCAAAAAAGAAGTAAAATTGAAATAAAATTCTCATACATACAAACAAGAAAACGTGTCGGTGAGCAAATACATATCAAAAAGTAGAAAACATTTCTACTTTTGCTACAGCTTTTGCTACGTTACGTTTATGCTACGGGGTTCTCAGAGTATGTCAAATTAAAGGTCGAGCAACAAAGCTGCTTTGTGATAAGTTGTTAGCAATTCCTATGCACAGCAAAGCAGCTTTGTGTTTTCCGCTTCAATCTGTCATGAAAAAGTGCTTCTCAACTTTGCCGTTCGAAATCGGCGTTAAATTGTAGATCCCCTCAATTCTTCACACGCACCTAGAAAATTGTTGATGAGAGTAGGCCATTTAGGCCTTGGCTCTTCAAGAGCTGTCGCGCCACTCTATTTTTTTATGTTATTTGACATTGGAAAACTAATACGCTGATCTATATAGGTCGGAAAATACTCTCATTATCCTGATCGTGGCGCACAAGCATTGTAGACACAGTATGTGTAAAGCGTTAACGTTCATTGACTTACTGGTTGTATCATGACAGCAAGGCTACCAGAAAATCTCGGACCCGTTATACCTTATAATCATTGCAGTTAACTGAGATATGTTTCTATATAAGGACCAGTTTCTTTGTTAAGGTTATAAAGTCAGTCATTGTGGGCGACATTTGGCATTAGTATTCTCCCACATTTGTTTGCATAGTCAAAGATGAAGATAGATATTCCGCTTACACAACATCTTCTGAATCTAAAGCAATTAGAATCACCATTGGAAACAATTTTCAGCTGTCGTTTCGGTCATTAATATTGATGGACTTGTTTTACCCTGCAGGATGATATTATTTATCATAAACAACAGTCATGCTTATCAAAATGGCTGCCAATGGCATGATGAATAATGACAGAGATATTATATCCCATCATCCCCCGCACAACACAACCGTCCATTCACCACATAATAATCATTGCCATCGAACAAGCAACAAGAACCATTACTTACGCCATCCATTGCCCATAGGATATAAGCAGATTAGGAGGAGCTGTCCAATTTATTGTGCTTAAGAGATTAATACTAATGTACTTCGCGCCAATGGCTTCTACTTGAACTTGAATGCTGTTCGCACCTAAAAACATACTTTCACAAATAACAAGAATGAAACTTTGTTTACATCCTTGTTGGTGTGCCTGTGTGCTCTTGGCAAACAATCATCAATTATGTCATTCATGAGACTTTTGATGGACGCGCACAGGATCAAACACAAATAAAAAAAAGTTCGACTTTGCCCGGATAACTTGTGTGACGGCTATAGGCACTTTTAGATATAAGTAATTTCTAAGCTCATAAAAACAAACAAAAAAATTAAATATAGAACACGATTTTTTTCCGTTACTTTGCATTCAGAACTGAGAAAAAAAAATCACCAAAGCCAGCTTCCTTCCTCACTTCAATCAAATAGAACAAAAAAGGACATTCTTCTATGCTTAAAAAAAGTTGTTTTGTGCCATTTTCTGGCTTTTGGATTGAGCTTCTTTGTGTGCTTGGTTGTGTTTTTTTTTTTAATACTTTCGCATTTCTTTCGTTGTGCATGGAACAGGAAATGTGTATTTTTCTGCGAATTAATCGGACTGGGTATTTCTAATGCATGGTTTCCGTTAGGGTATTATAGAGAAGAGGAAGTTTTATTCAACATTGAACAAAAGTTCGCAAAGTGTATAAACTAGAGTGAGGTAAAGTTTGACTATTATTCTTTTACTACTGCACGTTGCGCTAGCTGGCCCGATTAAATGTTATGTTTCAACTTGAAAATTTAGGGAAACAGCAAAAAGTCTGTTTTGTGTTTTTTTTTTTTTTGTTAACAGAAAAAAAAGTAAAAACTGTTAATGTTTTCGCGCTTTTAGGAGAAGTTTGGAAAAACAAATTGGCAACGAAAGACCATGAAGCGGGAAGATCGTTGGATTTTTTTTAAGTTAACTCAACTTTAGAAATTTCTATGAAGATACTCGGTTTACAGAGCTGTTTTTGATGGAAAGGTATACGACCGACTATGAATTAAATTTGAACTAAACTCGGTGCACTCGAATAAAAAGTAAATTTCACTTTAAATTGAGTATTGTTCACGTTGAGGATATAGGTTACTGTCCTTGTCCTGGGGCATTCGGATTCAAATAAAATTAAATGACAGGGTAAGCCGAATTTTGAAAAAAAAATATTAAACAAAAAACTGTCTCCAGTTTTACACTTCAAGTTGATTGAGGTCCTCTTCCACTTCAGTGCGCCACCTGAGTCGCGGTCTTCCTCTCCTTTTACGTCCCTCGGGAATAGTGTCGAAGGCTTTCGGGGCAGGAGCATTGGTGCCCATCCGCTCTAAATGACCGAGCCATCTGAGTCTCTGCACCTTGACCCTTCTGGCCAGATCCATGTCGTTGTACAACCCGTTAGGTTCGCTGTTGTATCTTCTTCGTCATTCCCCATCAATGGACACGGGGCAAAATATGATCCGAAGAACTTTCCTCTTGAAACAGCCTGAGGCACATTCATCCGATTTTGTCAAGGTCCATGCTTCTGCACCGTACAGCAGAACTGGGATGATGAGGGTGTTGTACAGTTTTACCTTAGTTGCTAATCGATGAAAAGGTGGTGGGTATCGATTTGAAGTTTATAGGTTTTTTCCAGGATTTGTCAAAATGTGAAAATTTGGTCGATGTTTGACTTTCCTGGTCTGAAGCCACATTGATAAGGACCAATCAGATTGTTGACGAAAGGCTTCAGACGTTCATATATTACGGCAGAGAGGATCTGGTAGGCGATGTTAAGTAGGCTGATTCCTCTGAAGTTGGCGCAGTTTAGAGATCTCCCTTTTTCAAGATCGGGCAAAAAATGCTAAGGTTCCATTCAGCGGGCATGCATTCTTCCGACCGTATCTTGCAGATGATTTGGTGAATGTTCCTGTCTAGATCGTCGCCTGCTCCTTAAAACATCTCGGCAATTAGACCATCTGCTCTAGCGGCTTTGTTGGATTTCAGCCGTGATATTGCCGTTTTCACTTCTTCTAGGTCGGGTTCACGGAATTGTTGGCTATCATCGTTTCCGATAGAAGGCGCCTGCCTGACAGCGGAATTTTGTTCGTCTTCGCCGTTATACAGTCTATAGAAGTGGTCCTTTTATCTCTGCAGGTATCGGTTCTTGCTCGATTACCTTGAGACAGCTGTTTAACCTTCCGGTAGAATCTACGAACTTCATTCCTGCTGTTGGCTCACTCAACATCCTCGATTTGGCGCTTCTGATTCTCCCTCTTTTTTTCTCCTGAGAAGTCCGTGTTGCTCTCTCCTCTTTTGCTCGTAGAGCCAACGAGCCACTCCTGTCCTTCTATGCAGATCCACTTTGTATGCCTCCTGCTTAGCTAAATGGGCCTGCCTGCATTCTTCGTCAAAACAGGAGTTTCGTTTTGCTGGCTGTGTGAAACCTAGCACATTATGGGCGGCATCTCTAACTGTTTTCTGGCAATGTTGCCACTGGTCTTCGAAACTCGATGTTGGCGGCATATGACTTCTTAAAAGGTCACATGACAATCGATAAGAGAAGGATCTGACGATCTCTTGTGATTATAGCCGTCTGACGTCGAGTTTTCTTGCAGCATTTCATTGTTTTGGCCGTTGTCGGGATATTCGTAGTACTACCTTTGCTACGGCGAGGTAGTGGTCCGAGTCGATGTTAGCTCCTCGGAAAGTTCGAACACATAGAATTGTGGACAAGTGCGTTCCGTCGATCGCAATGTGATGAATTTGGTTGCCGGTTAATTGATCAGGAGATCTCCATGTTCCTTAATGGATGTTGAGATATGGCAAGCAGGTGCACATTTCATGCGCAGCAAAATCGATTGGCCTGAATCTTTTGTCGGAAATGGTATCTTGCAGGCTGTGCTTTCCAACTGTTCAACCAAAGATGTCCTCTTTTCTCAGCCTTGCGTTAAAATCACCGAGGACAGTTTAAATGTCATAGCAAGGACACTGCTCACATATTTTGTCGAAGAGCTCGTAGAACTTGTCTTTGGTGTCGTCTTTTTTCTCTTCATGCTCGGATATTAGGCAAATGTTGACGTAGTCAGGAACTCACCTTGACGTACAACCCCCAACCTGGAGTACCAGGCACTTAATGTGACTCCAAGTGCAAGAGCCGGAAAAACCGCTCCTTTTACGGCCTGGGCTTCAAATAAGTCGAAGTAGCTCATAAAGGTGTTCACCAAGAAGTTCGGCCTAACTGGAACTGAAGACGCCACCGTTATTCCAAAAAAAGACATTCATTGGTTGCCGTCGTTGGGAGGGCCTAGGTGGGAACACTCCTTTGATGTGGGTAACAGCCTACTCCGTTTCAACCTGTCGACCATGGGAGGCCCTTCTGCTAAAATTAGTTTCGCGATCGCATATCTTCTAGCTTCATTGTAGTAGCCGTAACCGTAAGCCGCTCCGTCACGTCAAGGCTTACCCCATGAAGTGATATATATAAATCTTCTTAAATTGCTTAAATTTTGTTGAAGTCTATAAAACATTATGACAATTTATACACCAGTTATTTTGTCAACATGCAAGAAATCATATTTTGTCTGGTGAACTTCGTGGCGTAACTCAGAACGCGTGGATTCGAATCTTGCTCGTGCCCATAATGTTTTTATTTCATCTTTCACGGATAATACCTCTTGCGAAAAACTGCAACACTTCCAATTTGATATGAAAAAAAGTGCTTCTCAACCTTGCCGTTTGGATTTAGCTTATATTGAAGATCCTCTCAATTCTTCAACCGCACTCAGACAATTGTTGATGAGTGTAAGCCACTTAGGCCCTGGCTTTCCTAGAGCTATCGCGTTATTCTATTTTTATAGGTAAGCTAGTTGACCCGGCAGACTTCGTACTGCCTCAAATAATAGACCTAGACTTTTGTACCACGCTACCCAAGCACTACCAGCTACCCCATTATCCCACTACCCACAACCCCCTACCCCGCTACTTTTTATTCGCTACCCAGCTATCCGCGATTTCTACACGCTACCCCATTACCCACTATCCCGTTACCCGCTACACCGATACCACTCTACCCGCTACACACAGCCCGCTACCTGGCCATATCTAATGAACAGCTTCGTCGATTTTGTAAAAAAAATACTTAAAACCCATCTACCCGAACATTCCCTTAAAATTTGGTACATTTGATAAAATAACAATAGAATCAAGGGAAAACAAAGTGCGGGAGAAGGGTAGGGTCTTAGAAGAGGTGTCGGTAAACACTTGGCTTGAATTCCGAACATTTCTATGACCTCAAGACAGAGGCCTGTAAATAGTTCCACATTCATGTTGTACGACTAAGAAACGAATATTTGTTGGTCTCAAAAAGTGAGTGGTCTACGCCAATTCATCACTCTCTCTTTGTAGAGCTTGTGGTCGCATTAACCTCAACAGTTATCGGCAAAGAAATTGGACTTGGTGAAAACATGTGTTTGTCAATTTTAGCCATTTGAAGCCGAATATTTTGGCTTGGCATCTTCTTTTGTAGGCCTGATCTTAAAAAACTTCAATTGTACTTTGGATATGTAAATAACAACCAATTTTCAATTTACATGTTCCAATAGTAAAAGTGAGGTTTAGTTAAGCCATGGTCCCGTACATGTCATATCTAAGTAGGAGTTGACAGGTTGGTTCTAAGAAAAACAGACGCATAAATTACAATTGTATGTCCTCCGTGTTAATCAGTTTAAATATCCATAAGTGTTTGCAAGTTTAAATTCTGTGTAAGTTCAACAACTAATAGGATTTAAAAAGTTTTTAAACATGTAATTTCAAACTTTCTTCACTTCGTTGTTATTCTGTTAAACAATTTTTTCTTTTCTAGATGCCATAAAAAAAGGAAAATAAAAATTCTTCCAACAGGAAAAAAACTTTGCCGTCACTATATTTTTCCGCTCACTAAATTTTAATGCCAATCCACCTCTGGTCAGTGTTTACTTATCTACCCACAACAATCACTCGCGATTTTTCTACATCGCTTCGTCTTCAGTCGTTCGCCATCAAGCAGCAAAAGTATATCCCCTAATTTCCACCATTAGGCATTCCAGAATATTAATAAGGAAGTGGATTGTAAGCATACACAAGTTTCTCTCGCAATGTAAAGGAATTCAAATTTGCCATTTTTCCGACGGTCCTATTTTGTTTTGTCGGGGTTGATTTGATGGGACCACAACAGCAAGCAAAATATATAGAGGGTCCTTGTAATTGAGATGTTAACGTTAAACATTAAATGCAAAATAGTACCCAAGGATGAATTTTTGTGTTGGTTTTGTGAGCTAGGTACTACCAACGACGCTTCCAAGAAGGTACTAATGAGATTTTTGTATGGCTTGTTTTTCACTTTTACAAATCACTTTCTTGGGGAATCTTTTAATAAACTTAACACAGCCGAGGGGGGAAATTTGTTGGATGTTGTACGGAGAAGTTATTTATTAAATATAAATCTCTGGAGGTAATCAAAGAATTGTAATGGAACTTGAAACATGATGAACTCAATACTTGTTGGCCGTGTTGTTTTCCATTTGAAATAATTGTATGCTTTATCACAATATTAAATAAGACTGAAAAAGAAAGAATATGTATTGTAAGGTTAGATCTTTCTCCCAAAAAGATATACCCTACGATACGTTTGAATCGGACGCCAACTAACTGGCAAATGTTTCAAAAAAAAAAAAAAATCAATGAAATCTTTATTTGAACCGACTTACTTAGTTAAAGTGGCACTATAGTCCGTTGTGTACCTGGGCCCTAATCAACAGTCGCTGCCAGCCAGCTCGGTCCCTAGCTAGCTGTCTCCAGTTTTGCACTCCAAGTTGACTGAGGTCCTCTTCCACTTGAGTGCGCCACCTGATTCGCGGTCTTCCTCTTCTGCGACGTCCTTCCGGGTTGGATTCGAAGACATTATATTCCATTCGTTCAACATGACCCAAGTCGTGGGACCTCAACTTTTCTTGCTAGGTCAATGGCGTTGTAGAACCCGTAGAGTTCGCTGTTATATCTTCTTCGCCATTCCCCTTCAATGCACACGGGGCTAAAGATGACCCGAAGAACTTTCCTCTCGAAACAGACTAACGCACTTTCATCCGATTTTTTCAAGGTCCATTCTTCTTCACCATACAGCAGGACTGGGATGATGAGCGTGTTGTACAATTTTACCTTAGTTGCTCGAGAGAGGGCTTTTCCACTCAATTGCTTTCTTAGCCCAAAGAAACAGCGATTAGCAAGAGTTATTCTTCGTCTGATCTCGGCGCTGGTGTTATTGCCCGTGTTTATAGCGGAGCCTAGGTAGACAAACTCCTCTACTACCTCGAAGTTGTATGCGTCTATTGTGACGTTCTGTCCGAGCCGTCGGTGTTGGGTGTCCTTCCTCGAAGACAGCATATACTTCGTTTTTCCTCATTTACCGCTAAACTCATTTTTGCCGCTTCTGTCTCAATTCTCACAAAAGGCGCCATTGATTCTTCCCATTATATCAATATCATCGGCTTACGCGAGAAGTTGAACAGATTTTTTGAAAATAGTGCCTCTGGTGTGGACGGTTCAGCACTATCTTCTCAAGAACGATGTGAAAGAAATCGCACGACAGTGCGTCGCCTTGTCTGAACTTATTTTTTGACGTCGAAAGATTCCGTTAGCTCGATGCCAACCTTGATGGAGCAGTGTGAGTGCTCCATCGTCATTTAGCGCAAGCGAACAAGCTGGCAGGGATGCCAAAACTAGACATAGCTTTCTACAGTTTGTCTCTGTAGATGCTGTAATTCGCGGCCTTAAAATTGATGAAAAGGTGGTGGCTGGTAGGTATCGATTTGGAGTTCATAGATCATTTCCAGGATCTGCCGCAACGTGAAAATTTGGTCGATGTTTGACTTTCCTGGCCTGAAGCCACATTGATAAGGACCAATCAGATTGTTGACGAAAGGCTTCAGACGTTCACATATTACGGCAGAGAGGATCTTGTAGGCGATGTTAAGTAGACTTATTCCTCTGTAGTTGGCGCAGTTTAGAGGATCTCCCTTTTTCAAGAACCGATAGAACGATCGATATAATTTAATGTTTGAAGATTTTTTCATGCAAATGTTGGCTGCGTCTGTGCCTCAAATGGTCCAACCGCTTAATCCAATTTCGGCATACTCCTTTTAATATTTCGGTCGGTATCTCACAAATAAATGCTTCAAGAGCTCATTTACCAGAAATTGATACACCAAGCTGAAAATGTTTGACAGTGGCACAAAACATGAAACGTACGTGAGCTGTCAAAACCAGTATTGCCAAAGTCAAAAGAACAAAAATAAAAGCACTTCTTGGAATTTTTCTTTCCGAAGCATCGTAAAGTACCAGTAGGTGCAGCGAGGTGTTAATAACTTTTTCTCTACTTTATTCAATATTTTTTAATACAATATTTAAACTTAAAGTTTCAAAACTTTATCCTCTTATCATCACAGAGCTTTGACTATCTCGGATAAAGCCCTTATTAAAAATTCTTTCAAAACTTTTTTAACTACAAATATTGAAATTAAATCATCTTGCTTCAAATTCGTCTCAATTCCTTTGATAGAGTGGCCATTTATCCTTCAGCCATCCAGAAAATATTTTAAGAAAAAAAAAATACATTACGAAATACAAACTCAAAACATATCTCGTTTAAACATGCAAAACTATATTTATCCCATTTCATATAGAAGTGCAATCAGACACAAAACTTCATTTCTATCTTATACACTTCTTCTTTCCTTTGCTATTCCGATATTGCTTCCGGGTAGTTTTATAACTTTCTATTGGCAAAGAATTCTTTCCGAAATTTGCATATAGGAACAATTATACAAATATAAACTTATGTATCTACCATTTGGCAGAGGATACAAAACTTCGTCTTCGTTAAGAACATCACGCACAGAGACACTTTTTTCCCTTACATTTTTCTTCCTTAAAACTAACTTTTTCGCATTTCGCATTCGGCATCGCAAAAGTTTCCGATGTTCGCATCTTTGTGCGAAACGACATCGTCAGCAACTTTATATATTGTGTGGTGCATCACGTCTTCGTCGATCCTTGCGTGTTGTGCCATTCATTCCTTGTCCAAAATTAAAAGTCCCAAACTAAAAAGTACAACACCATGCAAAAGCATGGACTCTTCTGATTGCTTCCAACCCCCTTGGTATAGTAATATTTCATAACTCGAACAAATGCGAAAGTAAATTTAGCTTGTTTTCCTGTCAGCTATGTATAACAATTGACTGTTCTTCTCGCAGTTATTAAATAGCATTCCAGTTGCTCAAATTAACAACGAAAGTTAGACAAAGTGAGGGGGGCTTCAAAGAGGATCTAAAACACGAAATCCACCCGCAAGCACAACCATTTTGGTCGAGCAGTAAGTTGCCAGCGAATGCGAGTGCAACTATCCAGATTCAGACCCCCACATGGAAGCCTTAATACTCTCGTGCTAGAAAATGTGCACAAGATAATGTTAACTGACCTACATATCCTTCGATGAAGATGAGAACCTCAAACCCAGATACATATGTGTCTTATGTCTCAATTCAAATGTGTCTAGCTCAACACGATTTTCATAAGTCCATATATCATGGTTCTTCCTTTCGATAGTGTGGCGTCGGCTGTAGCAGCAGCACTCTATGCGTTTTATCTTGTCAGTGCATCATGCGAATGCACATTCTCATTCAGAACCAAGGAAGCCAACAACCAACAACACTTGATGTGGGTGGCTCTAAACAAATCGTAAGATACTTTTTTGTTTAAAATCCGAACAGGTCTGAGGGGTAAGGGCTAGAGTATAAAATTTATAGGGTTTCGAATTCTAAGATTTTCTTAATTATCGTGTAGATATGAATAAGAAGACTTGTATGGAAGTATGACTTTAGAAAATCTAATACATATTTACTGGGAGGTCTTGGTGGTTGTTTTTTTGTGATGAGAAACCACAAAACCAAAGAAAACATGAAACTAAGTTCGGAATAATTGATTTTTCATGCATGTGCTTAGACAGTTGCGGGAGCAAGAAGGAAATGACATGTGTTTCAATTTAAACAGACATGTCTTCATAACTTGAATTTATATCAAGTTCTCAGTTTGTTTCAAAGTTTTTATCTCGAAATTTTTTGACTCAGATAAAAGGATTTATACTGTTATAAATACGTATGACAAGGAATACATTTTAAAGCTTTTTTGTGTTTGATTCGATCCGGCTGGTTGGCTGGAAACGTTCATTGTATGAAACCCTGGTTCATCCCGAATCGTAGATCTAGATTAAATTGAAAGAAAGCATTCGAAGATCGTTCGAAAAGATTTTGACCATATGCTGGTGTGCCTCAGGGCTCCGTTTTGACTCCGATCCTCTTTCTCATTTTTATTAATGATCTCCTTTTGAACTTCTTAAATAATCAATTGTTTCGCTGACGATAGCACCCTTAGCTTTTCTTATTCGTTTCCAGACTCACATCCCTCCTCTTCGGATGTGCAACTGCAACGGCAAAATATGGTAAGGTCAATAATACAAAATCGCGTAGAGTTTAATGCTTCGAAAACTCAATGCTGTCTTCTATCGTTAAAGCGAGACATACATCCCCTGCCACTGTCCATGAGTGGCACTTGCATCAATTAGACTGAACATCTAGAGATTCTCGGTATGTGCATCACTGACCACCTCTTGTGGAACGAGCGAATGCCGCAAGATGCTTAGGTTTCTTAAGGCGATGCTAGAATTTTTTCTCCCCGTCTTATCTATAAGACTTATATCCGTCCAAAGCTTGAGTACAATTCTAATCTCCGGGCTGATGCTCCAGCTACATAGTTAAGCCTCTTGGACGGTATACAAAAAAGAGCGTTTCGTGTCTCTCTCTGTTCTATCGCTTCTTTTACGGTAAGTGCTCTAGTGAAATATAGCCAGTTGCATTCCTCCCCTTAAACAATTCGTCCGTAATACTCGCGCTTCTAAGAATGCCCATCAGTTTACCCTCGAGTCCAACTTCGGACGTACTTTCAAGTATAGAGGAATCATTCCTTAGCCGAACTACACGAATGTGGAACTTCCTTCCACGCTTTGTCTTTCTAAATCATTGCAATGTTCAGGAATTTAAGACCAGTGTACCCCGGCACCTTTTTTCTAACACCTTTCCTACTTCCTTAAGCATTCGATCTGTCTCTGGCATAAAAAGGGTATTAAAAGCCCCTTGAGTGTGTGCTTAGTATAAAAAAAAAAAATCATTAGAGTGGTTTTTCAGTAAACATTTTTTCGTTCCAAACATTTTTTTAGAATTAGATTAGTTTTGGCATCAAAAAATTCATTTAACTCTGAATATTTACCCTATTTCTCCATATTCTTTTTGACTAGCGATACATATCACATATCCCTACGCATAATAGTCAAGCGGCGTAAAATCGCACGATCTTGGAAACCAATTCAAATTGACTCTTAAGTTCTGGCCATCATCGGAAATACGGACCAATGATGCCCCCACCTACAACAGCCTATGTTAGATGTTGCAATATTTGTAACAAATTTTAAAAACCTTAATCCAGAACCACAACAACTTTTCCTCCATCTGATTGAAACAATCTGATATTGCAATACTCAGGCCAGCCCATGCTGTTAACATTTCACAACCATCTATTCTGTCCATAACAATTTTGTCTTAATTCTACATCCTTACACGCTTCAAAAAGCAGAAATGAACTCTTCTTAAGGTTAATTACAAAATAATTCGCTTCTCTGCAGCCACTTTATCATACTCAACCCCGCAATTTATAAGATCTTTTGTTGCTGTGGTAGCCCTCAACAAGTGTGAAAGCCAAAGAGGTTCTTTTTTATACACCAAATTAAATATAAAAAAATTACTCTTTTCTTAGAAGGCAAGGAGCAGCGCTTAGCCTTTCACATTATATAGGTACATCGTACATGTATAATGTTGAAAGAAAGCTCAGGGCTTAAAGCAATATCCTTTTCTCTCGCTGTCCGACCTGATTTAAATTGATTGCATTTTAATTGAACCCATTCAACCCACTTTTGCACTCTATTCAAAAGTTTATCACAAAAAAAAAACATGCAGAAAAAATGCGCCATGTTGTAAAGAAATGAAAATAAAAAAAAACCTACCTACTCTGGAAAGATTCGTATAATCGAGTTATCCTTACGAGAATATAAATTGAATTTCAACAGAATTTTTTTTTCTCATTTAATCATAATTTATCCCTCGTTTTCATTTTATTTTCTCTCTTCTCCAGATTCGCACTCGCACATTCATATTGATGAGCAAATCCATCATAAGAAGCATAGAACCAGCACTCAGGACATCATTGAAAATCCTAGGCAGCTCACATCGTCATCGTAGATAGAAAACCGATTCTATTAAGTAGTATTTTTTACAAAAAATAAAATAAAATAAATAAAAGCAACGGAAGGAAGGCATTTAAGGGGTATTAAACATTAAATCCAAATAAAATGAAGAACGACGTTGTACGATGGACTTCAACGTCACCGTCGTCGTCATCGCCATCATCCGCACCACACAACTCAGCAAATGTGACTGTGATCGATACCACAACAGTGACGGGGACAAACACCGCACCATCCAATTCTGGCAGCTCAAAACTAGTTAAGCATCACAAAAATCCTCGCCAAAAGATATCATCATCTACGTTGTCCTATTATCCTTTATCAACCGTTATGACTAGCACTTGTCCCTCTTCCAGCTTAAACATATTAAACAGCAAAACAAATAGAAAAATCGTAACCAATTGTGATACTACGCAACTAGCTGTATTTAAATCATCAAGTAATAAAAACGTGTGGCGGCAACCCGGACACATAGGGGCATCATCGTCATCATTATCATCAATATCAACATCATCGACGATATTTCGAAAGCCTCGAGCATTTTTCGTAGATAAACGGACTGATTTCACAAAATTCTTAGTTTTATGTCTGCAAATAAGTGTTGTGTTGTGTTTGTGTAGTTCGAATGTTGGCGTTGTCGCCGATAATAGTGAATTAGAGGAAAACCCATCGACGCCAGGTGGACATTTTACGCGTACGTGGGCTGTTCATGTGCCCGATGGAGAGAAGGATGGACTAGCCGACCGAGTGGCCAGGGATCATGGTTTCATCAATTTAGGAAAGGTAAGTTTTGTTCCTGTCAAATTCTTTCTTTAAAGCTTTAGGTTCTTTAATAGATTTTTCCTCTTTTACGATTTCGTATTCTTCCAATCATATTGAACGAACATTTCTAAGAAAACAGTTTACGGCTATCGTTTGTACAAAAGCAATTATTACAAAGGAACGATTTCGTAATTCCAAAAATGTTCATTGACTCTTAACAGCAGTATCAGGTTTCGCTTTTGTTTTTCATAGAGAAAAAAGAAATTCCTTTGAAAGAGTCCAGTAAAGCACCTGTAAAACAATTTAAGAATGAGTGAGTGAGAGTGAGTGAGGGGAAAAATCATTGAATTAAGTAATGATTAAAAAATCGTTTCTATTGATTCATCGAAAGACACGGGCTTCGAGTATTTATATCTACTCCTTGAATTTATTTCTCGAAGAAGACTTTCCGAACCACAAGTTCTGATCCTTGATTTGACTTTTCTGACTGTATAAACCTTTTATAGTGGCTTTTTTGCGAGTTTCTTTTAGCAAAACTGGTTTCACAACCCACGCATGTTTCTTCTTTTGTGAAATTTTATTCGTCCCTCTGAGTACGACCTGCGGAAAATACCGCAGCTGTATCGGCCGTATATAATCGATTTGGCTTCGTTTGCAGCAATTGGACCTCTGTTACGTACTAGAGTACGTCGAAAATTTTTCGGAAGAATTTAGGTCATAAGCCTTTCAAAATACATGCAGCTGGTTCAAGAATTGAAGCCGAGAGATCTAGCACAACGACAAACTTTGGGTGAATTGGGTCTTGAAAAGTTAGCCAAAAATTCACTTTTTATCAAAAAATACCAGTTAAAAACTATCTTCTTCACTTTCGACTGCAGGTCCACAAACGCCGCTTTCTGACATCATCTTTCTTACATCACATTGTATCAGTGTCCTCGATATATCCTAGCAGTTGATTCTACCTTTTTTCTCAAAAATAATGCTCAACATTTTTTTGGTAACGAAAGCATCTGAGAGGTTTGTTTCTTCCATCGTCATCTACTACGAATGAACGAGTTGTACTATGATAGCCTTGAAATCGATGAATAGTTTGTCCCAAGTGAATACCAGACCTCTCACACTCTTAAAACTATTTAGTTTCAGTTTTTCGCACATTATGGTAGGCAAGGCCTTGAAAATGAGTTTTGGGATCCTTTTTGACAATGATAGCAAAGCTTGTTGTAACCGTGGCGTAATAGTTATGTGTATTGTCCAATAACATTGAAGGCGAGGGTTGGAATTCTTCTCGTGCCTTAAACGTGATACTGACGCTTGAGAAGAACTGACAAAGTTTCCAAGAGTTTAATTTTCAAGAAATTAAACATTGATTCTTACTATTAACAATGTTGAAAGTGATATCCAATGAAATCGATCAGCTTGAACCCGATCACGGAGGTAGTGTCCTGCACTTCCTATTTGCGTTGATATCCAGGTCGAATCTCGGGGTGGTTGGGAGTATGTGTACTCTTGTTTAATATATTCTATCCATCAGCAAATTCAGATATACTTGTTTCCTTAACTGGCTTCCAATCCATGAAGGATCTCAGACTGAGACACTGCGCCCTTCCATCGGGTACGGTCCCTCCCATGCACTCTCCAAAACCAAGCGCTCTGGCATCCGCAGTCACTTGGTCCTTGTACCGTAGGTTCGGTCTTACTTGTCATTTCTAACCGGGGGCTCCTCGAAATTGCTGCTACCAACAATGACGTTTTGCCCTAGGCGGTGGACGGATGTTGTTTTGTTTGTTGATAGCATGTACTTTATTCTGTCCTAATTCACTTTAAGACCAAAGAGTTTCGCTTGTTCTTCAATCGCTGTGAAGGCCTCAAGCACAGCTCTCTTGGATCGACCGATGATGTCTATGTCGTCCGCATAGCCTAGGAGCTGAGTGGATTTGTTGAAGATAGTATTTTCCGTGCTCACACCTGCCTTGCGCACTATCTGCTCCTCTGTGTGAAGGACTGTGTTGAAGGAATCACATCACAGTTCATAATATATAAACTGTTATAATTTTCTTTTTTCTTTTTGTTTCTGTCAACAATTTTATAGCCTTGGAAATTACTTTCAACATAAACATTCTTTGACCATTTTATTACTCTCAATGTAGCCTGTAGTGGGTATCGGATCCTGTGTAGCGGGTTACGAGATAGCGGGTGTAGGGTAGAAATCGGGGATAGCTGGGTAGCGGGTAAAGGGTAATCGGATAATAGGTCAGCGGGTAGTGGGATACAAAACTCTAGATCTTTCATTTGAGGCAGTACGAAGTTTATCGGGTCAGCTAGTCCCTCTATAAATATAAAAACGGATGCGTGTATGTTTGTTTGTTTGTATGTTTTTTAGGGACTCCCAAATGGCCCAACAGATATGTGTGAAATTTACATGGTTAATACTGTTGCATTTCGTGATGGTTCCTGTGAAAAAAAAAGGAAAAACCTCATGGAAGAGTCGGCAAACTGGAAAAATCAAACAAGGGATTGTTTTTGGATTTATTTGTTTCAAAATGGGTTTTCGAATGTAAAATAGAAAGTTCTTGATGAAAAACTCGAAAAACTCATTGGTGTTCAATTGCATGGAATTAGGTGCATCAATTGCATGGAATTAGGTGCATGGTCTTCTCAAATGGAAAACCGGAAAATTTGTGGTGGGGAACTCGGAGAATTCTAGGAAAACTCGAATAATTTCAAGACTAAAATAAAACTTTTGCATAGAATTTAAAGTGCATTTGTTCTAGAATTGGTTTTATAAAAGGAAAAATAAAAAACTTCTTGGTGGAAAACTTGGAAAATTTAGGAAAAGAGCAGTTTGTAAGACCGGTAAAGTTAGAGTCTTTGGCTGCCCAGTGCATTTTTATAAAATTTTGTGAGTAGGCATAGCTTAGTCGAAAATAAGTTTTTGGGGCAATCTTACGGAATCTGAATGGAATTCTGGGTACGATTGTTCAGAAATTACTTTCCGAACGAAATCGATTTTTGTGAAATAGTCAGATACCTACGTAGTTTTCTATTTCAATTGAATTCAAGCAAATCACATTGCATTTTAACAATATCTCTGTTAATTATAATTATTCTGGAGTTGCTCTGTAGAGCGAGACGAGGTTCGCAAGGTCGGCTATAGTTATTAATAGAAGTACCTATACGTTATTGTTTTTTTTCTCTTTCATTGAAAATAGTTCGTTTAAAGAGGCTTTTTTTATAGATTATTTAATTTATTTTTAAAAACAATGCAAACTCTAAGAGGAATTTGGAGAATCTAAAAAGTAAATTTCTATAAGTGCATCCATCTCAACTCATCTCAAACCAACCATTTACAATCACGTTGACGTAATTTGTTTATGAAAGAAGCTCAAATACGTCGCACGAATAAACCAGAAACCTATCTACTGAGGTTTCTGCCGTTTTTGCTATCATTAAATTAAAAAAAGCCCTTGGAATTGTTCAAGCAAACTGTTTATTTCCTTCTCTTGTTTTGAAAAAAAAAAAAAAAATATTTTTTTAATTATTTTATTTACTCGTTACGGTCATAAAGACGAGGAAGCTACAGAATTCCTCTTTTTTCCCTCTATTTACCATTTCATAGAAAGCAAATGAAAACCATTGACATTAACCGGAAAGAGAAAACTAAATAAAAATTGAAGAAAAAATGCATCCTTTTGAAAGAGGATACCCTCATTTTCCTATTTGAAAAAGAAAAAAACTAGAGAAACTTTAGCATTTAGCAAATATAGATGCACTTTAATTAGGCTGTGTTCTGTTTTCTTTTCATTTTTTGAAGTTCACTGAGCTATATCGTGTGTCTACTTTTTTGTTTGTTTGTTTTTATTAAATGAGTGTCTATTTGGTGTAAAAAAAAGTTACGGGTTATTGAACGGGAAAAAACTGACAATATCTACTTCAGTTAACATTTTAATGACATTCTATAGCTACTGGATGAATACACAAAAAGGAAATGTTGATGAGCAAATTTACCGCTGCAAAAAGTCTGTCGATTTATTTGTTAAATTTTTAATTAACTAAGTCTTCTCATCTGTATACTCTCAAAAAGCTTGCTTTTATTTAGGCTAGAATTTTGCCTTAGGATTATTAATTGAAATTTGATATCCCAATTCGAAATTTCCCTTACACACGTTTGCCCGCCTGAGGGAAAGAAAAAAAACCTTTCCTTAATAAATATTGATAAAAAGGTAATGCCTTTCGGACTGCTTTGATAAAATACAAGTTTCCTTATCCCAACAATTTGTCATCATTTGAAAACGCAAACTCCAGCGGGTTGGGATCAAATCACCTCAGGACAGCCGGAATACCATTTATCATTCCCCAAAAACGAACAGAGCAACAATATTTCCTTCTGGTCTACGGCTAAGTTTTTTCCAATACACTTTCATTTTTATCCAATCAAACTCATAAAAAATATAAATGTAGATGGTAAAAAAAGAACAGCAGTAATAAAACTTCCTTGTCTAAATGTGGTTTACACTCCTTAAGAGTGTCTTGTGGGTCTGCTTCAAAACTATCGTACAGTCAACTGAATTTACAACCGAAAAACCTAACACAACTTTCATGGTAACATGTCACTATCAAAGTCTTGATCATCATCATCATCATCATCATCATCGTCGTGAGTAACCTCAAAGAATCATAAAAAAATTCACATCATCGTGATCCTATCCTCTACTATCGTATCGTCGTCGTCATCATTGCTATATCCTTGCACTCTCATCTGAAAACTTTTATCTCTTCGGATACATATAGGTATCTTATGTTGTTAAAAAGTAAGAAATGAAGGCGGAAAGCTTCCTTCCCAAAAACAATTTAGCATCCACAAACTTAGTCTAACAAGATATGGTAAAATGTGACCACCCAGCTATAGCAGTCACAATAGTTCTTTGCGTTGTCTGATGTCGAAGTAGGTAGATATATTTTTGGTTCCGACACCTTTAACATTTCTTTCTGGATTGAGTCTCTCAGGATTTTGTATATCCTTTGGATCCAGATGCTTATCCATATCCATACCACTCGATTCTATCCATAGTTTTTGTTTTTTTTTTTTTTATTATTTTGGGAAGTTGTATGTAGTTCATTACGGATTGTGTTGTCTTCGTTTTGTGTTTTTTTTTTTTCTTTTAAAGAGAAAGACGCAATTCTCTTGTTGATTGGTGGAACATTCTTTTGTGAGTGGACCATTATGAACTTTGAATGATTGCTAAGGAGCTATCCATCATAGGGTTGTGCTTTTGAAATTTAAAATAAAATTGCTTATTGAAATAGATTTTGGGTTTTAAGCAATTGCATATGCAGGAACCACACATAACAAACTCTCAAAACTTATATAAAACGACTAGGATCTGAATAGTTTCACCGAATGTCATAAAATTCTGTTGAACGTGGTATCAAAAATATATTAAGACAAACTTAAATCTCCCGTTCAAATTTGTCGTTAATTAATTTTTGTTTAGATCATCAACAAGTTAAGAGAGGCTCGACCTAGGCTCGAAAATTGGTCCGGCAGACACTGAATTTTAAGAAAAAAGATTAATTACCTTTTTCTGAAATATAGCATAAATATGATTATGCACAGTTTTATAAAAAAAAAACTAGCAGTTGCCCGCGACTTCGTCTGCCTCTACCCCATCCACCGGCCAGAGGTGCGTCTTCGACTTGTGCATCATGCCTATATCTATACTAATCTGCAGGTGGCCATGGTTCAGAGGATAGGGTAGTTGATTGCTAAGCCAAACGCTGCGGGTTCAAGCCCCAGCTTCGGCAGTAAGCATTCTTTTTCTACAAAAATCGCCAGCTTATCTGAGGCCACCTGTGCGATAATATGAGACAATATAAATCTCTGTCTCCTCCTCTGAGCCACGTAGGTTTCTGTTATGTGTTCTTTCCTTCTATGTATCTATCTGTCTCTCTCTGTTGTATTAATGTCTTGTTCTGTCTCAGCCGATGGCCTCAGTCGCCAGTGCTGTATGTGTCTGTAGTTCGTTGCATTTATGTGCGAAGTACTGTGATGTCAATAGTCTATACTAATCTATAAAGCTGAAGAGTTTATTCGTTTGAACGCGGTAATCTCTTGAACTACTGATTCGAATGGTATAATTCTTCTGTGTTGTATAGTCCATTAATCCAGCAAGGCTATAGGCTACTTAACATTAAGCTGTGACCAATAGGAGCGAAGAATCAGTGGAAAATGTGGACAAAATGACAAAAAATATCCATTTTTGAAGGCTACTGTTGTTTGCTTGAACGTGCTGATCTCAGGAACTACTAAATCAAATCGAACAATTCTTTTTGTGTTGAATAGTTCATCTATTAAAAAGGACTTAGGCTATATAACAATAGGAATCAGTGGAAATTAAAAAAAAAAACGGCAACAAACTATTCATTTTTCTGAATGTTTTAACGCGCTTATCCTAGCAACTGCTAAATAAAATTAAACAATTCTTTTTGTATTGAATAGTCCATTAATCGAGGAAGCTTTTAAGTTATACAACGTTATGCTAAAGTTACGAATAATAAGAGCAAACCATCAGTGAAAAGTGTAGCTAAAACGGGGAAAATTATACATTATATGAAGGCTTCGTAGTGTCCGTAGCTAAGTGGTTAGGTGCGTTGACTGCTAAGCAGAACGTCGTGGGTTCGAATCCTACTCGGGCCCAAAGTTTTTATTTCATCTTTCACGGACACTGCCTCTTGCGAAGAACTGACAAAACTTCCAAGAGTATCATCTGTCATGAAAAAAGTGCTTCTCAACTTTGCCGTTCGGAATCGGCGTTAAATTGTAGGTCCCCTCAATTCTTCACACGCACCTAGAGAATTGTTGATGAGAGTAAGCCACTTAGGCCTTGGCTCTTCAAGAGCTGTCGCGCCACTCTATTTTTATTTTATATGAAGGCTTCGAGTTAAAAAATATTTCGATTTAGAGAGAGTCCACTTTTTTAAAATATCTTCTCAACAAAATGCCCATGCGGGCATGATGCACAAGTCGAAGACGCACCTCTGGCCGGTGGATGAGGTAGAGGTGGATGAAGTCGCGGGCACTGCGAAAAAAATACGGACAAACTTCGGAGTTCGAATCGAAAGCTAATTTCCCCATTTATAGTTTCATGTTTCTAGGGAGAAGATTCCACAAGCGAATAGCGTTAATAATTTTTGGTTCATTCAAGCATGATGTTTGGGAAAAACTTCAGATTGATATTGACATGGACATTTTCACAGTACTTCGCACATGAATGTAACGAATAAAAAAAAAAAAATGTAACACATACCAGCACTTACGACTGAAGCAAACATTTGGATCGCACATCCCGAAATCTGAGTTGGTATTTCATTAATGTATAGAGAGAAGAGAAGGGGCCCCAAAGTAGAACCCTAGGGAACTCCTCTGATTGTGGGAAGGAATGACGACACAGTCTGAAATTTATCTTGAAGATATGTTTTCATTAACTTAACCGCCAATGGAGACAAACCAAAGTAACTAGAAAGTTTCCGGCATATTACATAATAATGGTCCATCTTAAAGGCTTTTGAAGAGTCTAGTAATACTAGAAAAGATACAAGGTTATCATCTAATGCCAATCCAACTACATTGACTATAGCTGTAGTATACAACTGAATTGAAATTGAAAGTCACAATAAATGATAGTGTTGAATATATGGGTCAAGTAGGTGAAGATGTATGGCAAAATTACTTACTTACTAAAGGTGGCGCTACAGACCGTTGTGGACTTAGGCCACAATCAACAGTCTCCGCCAGCCAGCTCGGTGCCTAGCTAGCTGTCTACAGTTTTGCACTCCAAGTTAATTGAGGTCTCTGCCACTTGTGTTCGCCACCTGAGTCGCGGTCTTCATCTCCTTCTACGTCCCTCGGGAATAGTGTGGAGGGCTTATCGGGCCGGAGCATTGGTGTCTTTCCGCTCTAAATGACCGACCCATCTGAATCCTTGGACCTTCTTGCTAAGTCCATGTCGTTGTAAAACCGATAAAGTTCGCTGTTGTATTTTCTTCGCCACTCCCATCAATGCACACGGGGCCAAAGACGACCAGAAGAACTTTCCTCTCGAAACAGCCTAAGGCACATTCATCCGATATTGTCAAGGTCCATGCTTCTGCACCATTCAGCAGGACTGGGATGATTAGGATGCTGTACAATTTTATTTTAAACAAACAGCGATTAGCAAGAGTTATTCTTCGTCTGATCTCGGAGCTGGTGTTATTGCCCGTGTTAATAGCGGAGTCTAGGTAGACAAACTCCTCTGCTACCTCGAAGTTGTTTTTAAACCCATTTTGTCGCTTCTGTCTCAATTCTCACAAAGGCGCCATGTTCTTCCCAATACATCAATATCATCGGCGTACGCGAGAAGTTGAACAGATTTTTGGAACATAATGCCTCTCAATGTCTTCTCAAGAACGATTTGAAAAAAAAATCACACGGGAGTGCATTGTGTTATCTGAATCCTTTTTTGACATTGAAAGATTCCGTAAGCTCGTTGCCAACCTTGATGGAGCAGCGTGAGTTCTCCATAGTCATTTTGCACAAGCAAACGAGCTTGACAGGGATGCCAAAACTAGACAGCTTTATACAGTTCGTGTCTGTAACTGCTGTCATACGCGGCCTTAAAATCGGTGAAAAGGTGGTGGGTATCGATTTGGAGTTCGTAATATTTGGTCGATGGTTGACCATATCAGATTGTTGACGAAAGGCTTCAGACGTATACATACATATGTTAATATAGATATAGTGGCAGAGAGGATCTTTTAGGCGATGTTAAGAAGGCTGATTCCTCTGTAGTTGGCACAGTTAAGAGGATCTCCCTTTTTCAGGGGTAAGCCTTGGCTTGGCGGAGCAGCTACGGTGACTACTACTATGAAGCTAAGAGCTATGCGATCGCGAAACTTGTTTTCCCAGAAGGGTCTCCCATGGTCGACAGGTCGATGCAGAGTAGGCTGTTACTATTAATTACCTCACAACGAAGGAGTGTTCCCGCAGAGGGACTGCAGCGAATGAATATTTTTTTATTTCGGATCAACGGTGGCGTCTTCAGTGCTAAGTGTAAGGCCGAACTACTTGGTGAACACTTTTACGGTCTTCTTCGCCTTATTTGAAGCCTAGGCCGTAAAGATGGCCGTTTTTTGGCTCTTGCGCTTGGAGTCACATCAAGTGCCTGGTATCCAGAGCCCTATTGCACCAGTTTACAAATTACAACCACAAATTTGTAGTTGTAATTCACAATCACAAATTTTGTATTTGAATTTGCTTTGCACCAAACTACAAATAAGTGGGATTACATATTTGTGATGAGAGTTACAAACTGTAAAAAAAATTACAATTTACCGTTGCACCATTTATGTTTAAAACTTGTAAGTTACAAATTTAAATTACAATTTTTTTTAACACTGCTGCGTAAACAACTAAAGGAGAAAGACCAAATAATAAACAAATGAAGGAATATTCGTTAATTTTGAAATTTCTTTCACATGAAAATTTAAATTCGTCGAGAATGAGCAACCAAAACCAAAAATAATGATTTTTGAGGTTAAATACGTGCGAAGTTTTTCTTCGTTGGGAGTGTTTATTGTGTGGAACGCGAATAGAGTTTGGCTGTTAAGCACTATTCTGATTTCAGATACGTTTGAAGACGTATTTCACAAATTCTCAACAAAACGATAGATGTTTAGTTTATGTTTGATTAATGATGCATAAATTAACTTCTTAATCTCAAATGTTAATGTATTTGAGAAAACAAATTTATTTTAGTTGATACGAACTGCCAAACTCTATTCGAGTTCCACATCATCCACACTCCCAACAAACAAAAGGTTCGCGCGAGTTATGGAGCTAAGCGAGGACCTCGTCAAACCAAAAGATAACGATGACACCGCAGAGCTCCAATTCACCAAAACCAGCCGGTTCTGAATTTTGCACTTCATGGGAACGGAAATTGCATGAATCGAATTACATTCAATTTCCATTCCCACGAAATTTGCTGATTGTTTATAAAGATAATATTAATTGTTTGACCACCAAGGTACACAGTTTGTTTTATTTCGGGGATCGAAGACTTTTCGTCACTCGCACGTATAACCTCAAAAATAATTTTTCCTTGTGTTTTGGTTGGTCATTCGCGACGAATTAAAAATTCTCATATGAAAGAAATGTCAAAATCGACAAATTTTCGTTCATTCGTTTCTCGTACTTCGTGCTCATGTGAAGTATCAACTAGAATATTTTCGAGACGAACATTTTTTTTCTCAAATGTTTGCATCAGAATAATCAATCAGATAAAAACTATATTTCCGTGGTTTTGTTGTGAATTTGTGAGGAAATATGGCTTGAAACTATCTTAAATTACTTTTATTTCTTTCATCCGTCATTCGTCGGTCGTTCTCATGTGAATAGTCCTTAACGTAACAGAATATGATAATAAAATAATTTTCAAAACTATAATTTTAACGCAATTGATATTTGCATTACTTACAACGAACTCCGCTTCAGAATAGCTGGCACACAATTTAATGTTAACCACAAATTTGTAGACAAGATTACACACGGTCTTTCGCCTGTAGAATTTTTTCACAAACTGAAATAAATTTGTGATCCTCACTCATATTGTGCAACGGAAACTTACAATAAAGTAGCTTTTTCACAATTTTTTTGATTGTGATTTACAACTACAAACTTTTTGTCGTGCAACGGAAAATCAATTTTTTCAACAATTTTGTAATTTGTGAATCACAACTACAATTTTGTAGCCTACAGAATTTGACAAAACACAAAACTTGATTTTTTTACATATTTGTGGTAAAAACGTTTGTAATTTACAAATTTGTAAGGTGGTGCAATAGGCCACAGGTTGGTGGTTGTACGTCGTGGTAACTTCCCGACTACGTAGAAAAACATTTAGTTGCGAAGTAACAACAAGCCTCGGAAACGGACGGATACACTGATCAGTTATCATTTAGTGCAAGTAAAATGTTAAAAAAATGTTTGCTTATTTTGCGTTTTCGTTAAAACTTTATTAGTAAAAACAAACATTCAATCACTTCAATTCTCCAAAGCCTAAAGTTCTACAGTGTTTGAATGGTTTTAGTATTGACAAAATGGGCTGTGCGGCTTGGAACGCCATTCAAAAAGTTGCAAAATCCATGTTTCCAATTTTAATAAAAAAATCTGTCGCTCTGAGGATGACACAGCACTCACTTCAATATTGTTGTCACTGTATGTAAGCTATGATAATTGTTTTTCTGTCAAATTTTTGAGTGCGGAATGTCGAAACAACATATCATTAAAACAAGTGCATTTTCCATTATGTCACCATCCGATGTTGGCAAAGTGAAAATAGCTTTATCAAATAATTTAAAATAGTCTGCAATGCGCACATCTTAAGCTTAAGATAAATGAAACCTAATGCTTACGTTACCCTCAAAAAGAAGAGTGGAGTTAACTATTTCAGTAGTAGAATCTTTAATGAGAGGTATCAGTCCTGAGATTAGTAATTAACACTATTGAAAGATGAACCGCAAAAGCAATATGGCTTATATAAGAGTCCAGGCCCCTCACCAATTCAACGTATTATAAAACAAAGCACCTTCAAGTGGATGGCAATTCTTAGTTAACAAATTGAAAACAAAGCACAGGATACGATCTTTAAATTATTATATTTATTAAGTATCCTTGACTCAGTTTACAAATAGGAAGGACGTGCAGTGCAGAACTAAATACATCCTCGAGAGTTAACTTTTCGTGATGAAGGAATAATTTCAAACTCTTAAAACTAATCCAAAATAAATTATGGTTTTTGCTAAACCATTTCTAATTGAATTCCGTACTTTCTTCTGTACTCCATTTGAGTATAGTTTTGAACGTGTTATGAGATTTCTACCGTTTACAGGTCGACGTCAGACGATTACAAAATCTTCTTTGCTTGAATAGTAAAGTGCAGGTAATGGCGTAGCGAACAGCGACGTACGACCGACGTGTTGTGGCATTCTGGATAATCTGTTTTTCGTTCCAGGATTAGAGTTAGATCACTTTAAACGAAAACATATTTCTGAAATCCAATTATGAGAAAAAGGAGTCAGTCTGTGACATGTTTCTACTCGTTTGTCGAATTTTAACAAAATTTTAGTGAATACGAAAGAATGAATATATTTTGTCGTCGTCAGCGGCTTCTCTTCTTGAATCGCTCTGTCGGTCGGTAATGCAGAACATGTTTTTTTTCTGTGTTTAATTGGAATTTGAGCACCTTGAGCAAACCTCATTACGTGAATAATTTTATAGTGAGCTACGAGTAGTTCTTGTTGTTTTTCCCTCATTTCGCATTGGCATCATATCAACTTCACCGTTGCCGTATAGTCATCGTGTCGTCGTCGTCGACGTCCTTTATTTCTTGTCAATACGCAAGAGTTAGCTTTGACTGTGAACTATTTGAGAACAACTTTCTGCAGCCAATGAAATATGATCCTTACCCTCTGGTTCCCGGTGACTGTTTGTTTAAAATAAAAGTATGCCATCAAGCGCACCTAGCGTTTAATTAAAATGCACATCGCGTTGCTTTGGCAGTGGCACGTGTACTTACCGGCAATTACCTGCCGCTTCTTGGGAAAGAGGAGCTAAAAAATAAAAAATCCAAAGCAAGCAACTTCTCTTTGCAATTAGCCCATATTGAAAATGTATTTGAAATTTAATTTAATTAAAGGTGGTAAAAAAATGCCGATTGTAGAACTGTTTGGTTCTCGGATCCTTATATTAAAGAAAAAATCAATTCCACTGTTGGTCAAAAAGAGGCTGAGAAAAGAAAAATTGAACGGCTAGGTGAGTGATATTTCACAAAGAGTTGACATGTACACAGCGTAAAAAGCACATTTGTTATCACCAGAGAACTTGCTTGACGG
Organism: Sphaerophoria rueppellii; assembly: GCA_920937365.1. Classification (NCBI taxonomy): domain Eukaryota; kingdom Metazoa; phylum Arthropoda; class Insecta; order Diptera; family Syrphidae; genus Sphaerophoria; species Sphaerophoria rueppellii. The sequence continues at coordinate 23,604,546 of CAKKXW010000005.1, read as the reverse complement.
CTATCATGTAAATGAAATCTAGGTTCTCAGATCGTCCTCATCCACATATTTGGTTTTGGCTTTTTTTGGGCAGTTTTTTTTTATTATAATTTTTGTATGGTGCGGCATTAAGAAATACATTCAATCTTTAACTTTCAACTTCCTACCACTTACCCCTACTTTTTAAGAGCCACTTCTTAATGATCGCAGTAGTGATAGTGACATTGAAGCTTATGATTGTGAAAGGTAGGTTAAATAATTAAAGATATATAAACATAAGCAAACAATGCCATGTTATTGCGGGGTAGAGGTCGGTATTGCAAGTGGGGTAGTGGGGTAGTGGGATAGCGGTAAGCGGGTAACGGTAAGCGGGATGACGGGTTGTGGGTAATGGTTAGAGGGAAGCGGGGTCACGGTGTCGGTATCGGTTACTGGGATAGCGCAAAGCTGATCGGGCTTTTATTTTTCGAGAAGATCTTATAACAAAAAAACACGTTTTATGGGAGGTACCGTTTTGGTGCAGTATAAAAACATTTTTTTTTTAACATAAGATTGATGAATAAAAAAAAATCGTGGTGAGTTTACAGACAGACAGACATATGGACGGAATCGCCGGACCAACTTTTTTCGACTTCTCTATCATCGTAATCTATTTGGATGTAGATTTGTAGTTGGGACTCGACTCAGGAGGAAGGTCTTGAGTTTCAATTCAGTGAATGAGTGCATCACGACAATCCGCATCAAGGCTTAATTCAGCAACCTCAGCTTCATCTGCGCTCACGCCCCACACTGGGGAAATTAGTATGGGAGTGCGGAAAAAATTCTATAAAAAATGAACCACTTGATGGATTTGGATGAAATTTTCAGGAATGCTAACTTGGCATGTAAGAAATCAAAATAATAAATTACCGCCCACTGCCACGCCCCTTATTATTTAAAAAAAAATATTTTTTTTCTCAGAATTATAAAAAAATTAAATAAATTCCATAAAAAATTTAAAAAATGCTGTAATATATTACTATAATATAATATTAGCCATCGCAAATACAGATTATAAAATGAAACACAAGAAAGTGTAGTGGATAAATCCAAAAAAAAAAACACTTTTATTGCATTTTATTGAAATTTTAATCTTATAGAAGAGCCACAACTTCTTCACTTTACTGATCATACTTTTTCATGGTTTAAGAAGGGTAGTGGTTTGAGATTTAGGGGTCAGACGTCACCATCAATCGGTTCATAACATCCTGATTTGTTGCTATGCGGCTACATTTCCGAGAATGTGTAAGTCGGTATTTTTTATAGTCCTTATTCCGACATTCTTGAGCCTCTTCAGACAATGTTCCAACAGGAAAAATACATTTTTCCACTATTTCTTTTCCATGTATCAGAATTTTGTGAAGAGTGGCTGGCATATTGTACCAATGGTACAGCTCGACATACTTTTTGGCGGTATCCATACAAAAATACCCGAATTTGTCTGGGTACCTGGTTCCTACTTTTTTTAAGATCTACAGAACAGTATCATGAAGATGTTACAAGTTCCATAAAATGTTTAAAAAAAAGTATTTTGCACTCACCTTTTCTTAAATTGAGAATAAGAACGTTTGTACTTTTGGTCCGCAACACATTCAATTTGGATATCATTTACTTGATGATTTAAATCTTCCAAGAAATTTTATTTCATCTGTGTCACATTCTATTAGCTTACTGCTTAAATCTTTGTATGAAAATGAAATCGTAAAACTTTCCACTATGTATGAATAATTATTTTTAATCAAGAAAATCTTAAAAATCACTTTTCCACAAATTATTGACTTCAAAAGATTTCAATAAATGTGTATGCAAAAGATAAACGGACCATATTTTCTTTGAGCCAAGGTCAAATTATTATGAGTAAATTTTTGTGGTAGATTTGAAAAAAATGAAACATTACATTCAACAATTTTTTGTTTGGCAAATCTACTCTCTTTTACTTATTTTGTATTATATTCAAGTGCATTAGCATAGATAAGAGAGCTTTTCGTCGATTTTAAGAAAAAAATGCGATTGTTAGCCAAAGATGTACCATAGCTCTTAAACGATAAGTTTTAAGAAAAAAATGTCCTTACAAATTATATAGGAAATTAAATTTTCTACAACTTTGTCGAAAGTGATTTTTCTCTATCGTCAAAATTGAGCCAGCTATGAGCAGCTTCTTAAATTCATTAAAAACAAAATGGCGGTTCATCCGGTCAAATTTTTAGTTAATTTTTTTTAAATATTGCTTGACTATTGATGTACTTCCATATTTTCGTCAAAAATGAAAAAAAAATAATTTACTAAAATAGATTTTGTAACGCAAACAAAACTTTTTTTTTGAAATTATAACCATTTTTATAGTTTATTTGTAACTAATTGCAGTTTTCCATCTGCAATAAAATACAGAGTGGCACCTGGTGGCACCTAAATTTGGTACCTATCGAAAGATAAACTTGAAAGGATTAAGATGACACTAGTCTCTGACTGTAGGCAAATGTAGCTAAAATTGTATGTCCAAAAATATAAAAAAAAAATACAAATTTTTTAGTGCTTTCTTAAAATAATCATAAAATGAAAACCAAATTTGAAAAATCATTTTTTTCTTCGGTTTAATATTGAGACAATAAAGTTCGTTAAGAAAAAAATAAAGAAAAATATTGGGGCGAAACCAAAAAATAAAAACAAAAACTTTCGCCTTAGTGCTTTTTTACCATACAATCAATACCACTAACAAGTTATGTCTTTAAAAGGCTATAAAAACGAAACCAATGGTCCGATTTCAATAATGCAGATTTTATTCTGGAATCAGAAAATATTATCACAAATTTTGTTTTCAAAATTTTATGTTTAAGACTTTTTTCCGCAAAATCCCCAGTGTGCGCCCCCTCTCTGGTATAACGACACCAGAGACAAGTTCGACAAGACCTATGATTTAATGCTAAGCTGGGTAGAGAAGAAATCTTTGGTGGTATAATCGGACTACATAGCCTACACGACACCACCTCCGATAACGGATTTAGGCTAATCGACTTCGCTGCGGGGCGAGACGTAATGGTAGCAAGTACATGGTACATGGAAATCTTCTGATCAACCGTCAATCAGATTGATCATATTGCGATCGACGCACGACACTTCTCTGTCATCCAAGATGTGCAGAAGGCCAACAATTCCACCCACCCGACATTGACGAAGTGAAGATAGCGATATCTAAACTTAAGTCGAACAAAGCCGCTGGAGTAGACAGGCTAGCCGCCAAACTGAGATGATTTCGTTAGGAGCATGCACCAGCTCATCTGCAAAATTTGATCGGAGGAAAGCATGCCCGACGAAAGGAACCTCAGCATCGCATGCCCGATCCTCAAGAAAAGAGATCCCCTGAACTGCACCAACTACAGAGGTATAAGTCTCCTTAACATCTGTGTGATTGTATGAAGCCCTTCATGAACAACCTGATAGGTCCTTATCAGTGTGGCTTCAGACCCACAATTCACCATCGATCAAATATTCACCCTATGGCAGATCTTGGAGAAGACCCAGGAGCTTCAAATCGATACCTACCACCTTTTCATCGATTTCAAGGCCGCGTATGACAGCGTCTTTATATAGAGAGTCTCTATTAGAGACCTATTATATAGAGCAATGTCTAGTTTTGGCATCCCAAAAAAACTTGTCCGTCTGTGTAAGATGAAAATGGAAAACTCACGCTGTTTCATCATGGACGGAAAAAAACCTAACGGATGATTTTGATGTAACAAAGAAGGTTTTAGACTAGGCGATGCGTTATGATGCGATTTCTTCAACATCATTCTTGAAATGATTGTGCACTACTCCAACGTCAACACCAGAGACACAATCTTTCAAAAGTCCGTCCAGCTACTAGGATACGCAGACGACACTGACATAATTGGAAGAACGTCTAGCGGTTAACGAGGGTTAGACCAAGTTAATGCTGTCAACAAAAAAAGACAACCAACATCGACGTCTTTGAGCAAACGTCGACATGGACAGATTTAACTTCGAGGTAGTGAAGGACTTTGTCTACCTGAGATCCGCTATCAACTCAGACAACAACACCAGCGTTAAAATCAAACGAAGAATCACACTTGCCAATCGCTGCTTCTTTGGACTTAGAAGGCAATTGAGTAGTAAAGTCCTCTCCCGCGCAACTAAAGTGACACTCTACAAAACTCTCATCATTTCTGATTTGTAGTCCTGTCTGCATAAATGGATAAATGGAGAATGGTGACGAAGATTCAACCAAGAACTGTACGAGCATCAGAGCGAAACTGACATAGCCAGAGTTGTTGAGGTCTGCATATCCAGATTAATTTTAAGACATTTAAAAAAAAATGTGTATATAAAAAAATAATTTAAAAAAACCGTTCCAAAGATTTTTTCATCAAAATTGAAAAAGCAGCAGTTTTTTTTTTTTAATTTCATGGCATTCATTTTTTAAAATGTGTTTTTGACGTTTATATTTCAATGTACATTTTTATATATGAATTTTTAATAACATGTTTTTATTTTTTAAATATTTTTTGTCAGTTCAGTTTTGGAATACACTAGCAAGTTCGTACGACCCAGTCGGGCACATTTTGCTTTTTACGAGTACACAAGTAACAAGGAGTTGTAGGCTCAAATCCAACCCGTGAGCTGCGGTGCTTATTTTTTAACCTGTCACTACTGATAGAAATGTAGACCCCCTCAATTCATCACGAACACTTAATGTGCTAGAATCTTAGCATTCTATAACAACTAAATAACTGCTGGATGAAAGACTTCTCACAGGTTGATTTTTCGAGAAATTTGGCTGTTTTGAATTCATCTTAACGGATTTTCTTCTAAATATTTTTTAAATAACCAGATTGTATTCCTTCCGGCATATGGACAACATTTTATGTTTCCAAATCTGCATCCCAAACTTTCAACAGCAATAAAATATTTCTCAAAACTTTTGAAAAACAACATATCTTCAGGCCATTTGATGAAAACATCACTCTTAATTTTTATCTCTCAACACAATTTGTGGGCCTTGTTTTTGTGAGCACAACAATTTACAGCATTCGTTCAAAATAAAATAAAAAAGGTTCAAATTATCTTTAGATCCTGCAAAAAAGAATGGCAAACTTTTCTTTAAGTATTTCCTACCATCGCTATTTTATCACCAGACTTTGAAATTCTTTCTTAAAGTTTGTATGTTATCATTTAGAAACCACAAGGCAAAGACTTCAACAGTCAACACTGGAAAGCAGTTAAAAAATACACACACACCAAACTTTTAGGGTTTTTTTTATGCTGATTTATCTGGTAAACATACGAAAAATTACATACACAAATATGATGGTGTTATGCACATAAAAACTTAGTTGCTTAAAATGCGGCTGTTTGTTTTAACTTCTTATTAATTATAGATTTTCTACAGTGAAAAACAAGCACTGTCTTATTCTGTGTAAAAGAGGTTGAACGCTTCCATCCGGGGGGTTTTAAAAAAACATATTCTCCAACAACTGAGCAACAACAAAATCTCTTGCCGCGTATAAAGTTGTTAAAAGTGTCAGGATGTAGAGTATTTGACAGCGCTACTCCACAAGCAAGCCACCCTTGAAACCTAGACGAAACTGGTGTGTGAAATAAGCCCTTGAGAGCCTAGAAAGACAACAGCACAGAGTTAATTAAACAAATAAGACAGTCATTAAAATAATTTTCGAAATTTCCAAAGACACCGAGTCGCACTGAATTGTTTCAACGCATCTAGTAAATCCTTCCAAAAAAAGGAGAATAAATGAGAGAGAAAAGAGCGGTTAATTAATTGGCATTAAACGTTTCGCAAAATAAATAAGTCCTGAACAGCTTCATTTCTTCGCATTTTATTTTGTTTTCCTTTTTTTAATGTTTAAGGAAAATGGAAAATGGTGGAATGATAGAAAGAGAAGGCCGACCGACATCTTGAAATTGTTGTTTCATCTCAGACACTCAACAGAGGATTCTAATTAAAGAAGCTACCTCCTCGGCCACTCTCTCCACAACCAAAAAAAAAAGTGGCGTTAATCCAATTTTCCAACGAACTCTCATCAACATCAACTATCTTTTCCCAAAACACCCTTAAAAACTCTTCAATAAAGGTACGTAAGCTTTATTTATAAAAGCTAGCCTTGTCAGCAATGTTTAAGCATGCTCGGGTGTAATAAGATTAACGAGGTGGTGAGGTAAATCTCTTTTTTTTTCACATTTTGCGGAAACAAAAAATAATAAATAAATTAGAGTGCGCGAAATTTAAATTTTTTAATCACTTCGGGGGTTGCTGAATAATTTCTGTTCCGCAAACAATTTTTTTTTTTATTAAATTTACCACGACAGAGTATTGCCGCAACTACCATTGCGGCCGCCTCCGTATTTTTTTTATATATATATTTAAAAAAAAGGACTAAGGTACACGTAATAACGTGTCTAATATTAAAAGTTAGGAATACGGGGCTTTATTATAATGCCTGTTCGGTTAGCTTATTTGGCAGTAAATTGCTTTTTGTGTAGCTTGTTTTTTATAATACCTATCCTTTATGACGGGCCATTAGAGTAAATGGCAAAAGTGACCTTATGTTAATAAAAAAGGATTTCTCAGAATTATCAAACTTAATTAATGTACATTTTTTTTTAATTTTATGGAGAGTTAAAAAACAATGTCAGTTTGACTTAGGGTTATTTAGAATTTAAGCACCATGAAAGTAAATTAAAAGTCTCATTTATGTATATTTAGAACAAGCAGTTTTAAATATTAAAAGTAATTTTATTTAAATGTGCGTTGCATGAACTTTTTAAGCGTTCAATGGTTCAGTTCAATGGTTTTAACGGGTTATGTGTTTTGCGGTTTCAAAAGTAAAACAAATATAAAATATTTTTTTTCATGATATTTCATTTTTCTTATAAAGTTTGAACGTTGGCATTATGTCAAACACTTCATCATTTAAATGACCACTTTTTGACACTTTTTGGCGGTATCTCAGCCATAACTTGATGAATGTTGGTTTTTAAGTGCTCAAGAGTTATAGGTTTATCGCCATAAACTAACAACTAACACTGCACTTAGTGATGAGCCGTAGCACAGTGGCGGAAAATGCCAAAAACGTGGCCAAAATTATTTTTTGCGTTTAAAATGTTATAACTGCTTTTATTTATGAAATAAAAGTTAATAGAATGCGAAAAAAGATTTTTGGTTGCATATTTGGGTTTTTTAATGAATTAAAAAAAAAAGAAAAAAATAAAAAAATTGTATAAAAAAAAATTGTATAAAAAAATAAAAAGAAAATGATTAAAAAAATTTTAAGCAAAATGGCTGTATGTAATTACGAAAAATTTGATAACAAATAACAAAGAATAAATAATTTATGAATTAACAAAATTTATTCCAATTAAATCATACTAAGATATCTATAAGTTTTTACAAAACATCTTCGGATTCTGAGTCTTCGATTTCTGGTTCCTGTAAAAATTTGCAAAACTTCAGGAGTTTACGCTGTTTAGATTTTTCGGAAATTTTTTTCTTAGATCACTAATATATGGGTCCGAAGAAACCAAGAGGTTGTGAAAGACACCTTCCATATTTTTCTGCCTCGAAAATTTTCTAGAAAAACTTTCTCGAAAACGCTTAATATCTTTGTTTCGTGCTTCCTCCCCAAGCTGTCCTATAGGAAAAATCGCTTCCGAAACAATTTCTGGACCGTGAATTAGGATCTTGAGTACTATACAGTACAGTAGTTTTTATATGCTTTTTAAAATTGTTCGGCACTTGTTGGTGTTGAAAAGACTATATCTTTAGTGACACTCGACTTGTTGTCGAAGTTGCATTTGTGCCGCATAGCTTAATTCTGCCGACCCAAAATCAGAACGTAAACCTTCCGTTGTGCGTCTTTTTCACTAAGGTCAGAAAAGTTAATTTGCGGACGTCCGACTACTCCATAAGACTTGCATGGTAATTGAATTTCTGTTGGCAAACCATTGGTCGAAGACTGTGCGTAAGCGTCGAAGATCTTCTTTCGCGGAAATTCCTCTCACTTCCGTACCAACCCATAAAACAGACCCCAATCTCATGATTAATAAAGAACCAAATGCACACTGTGAAATTTCAAATGAACAAATATATAATGAACTTGTTGAACTAAAGAAAATAAATCAAAACTTTATGGCTTTACTAAGCAGTCTCCAATCTGAAAATAGTGATCTAAAGTTACAATTAAATGAACTTAGAAGCAAAGTCAATGTGTTAGAACAATCCAACCTCTCCAACACAATAGAATTATTCAATGTTCCAAATATTGATAACAAAAGTGCCTCTCAACTTGCATTACAAGTCGTGCGAGAAGGTGTCGGCGTACAAATTGAAGAGAGTGACATTGATTATTGCTATGCGAAAAAAATAAAAAAGAGCAACGGAGTTTCTGTCAACTCAAAAGCGTCATCAACGTCTAATATATTAGTTGTCAAACTGACCCGTCGCGATACCAAACAGGTTATTATGAAAATGAAACAAAAAAGGAGAGCAGCTTTAACAACAAAAATATTTGGCGATGAGTATGATGGAACTAATATCTACATAAACAATAGCATGACATCTTATACACGTGAACTGTTCAATGCAGCGAAGAAGGTGAAGGTGACAAAAAAATATAAGTTTTTATGGATGAGAGACAATATAATTTTTTTGCGCAAAAGTGAAGGTGACAGGGTTGCCAGAGTGAATTGCTCTGATGACTTAATTAATTTATAACTAATTTTTTTTTTTTAAATGAGTACAAAATTATCAATTAATGCAAAAAATTATAATGTAAGCAGTATTGTAAACTTATCACCTTCAATAATTCATCAAAATATTCGCAGTATGAGGAAAAATTTTGATTCTTTTTTATCACATTACGAAGCCTTAAATTTTGTAGCGGACTTTATCTTTTTAACAGAGATTTGGTTGTACGACCTTGAACTTTCAGATTATAACATTCCTGGATATGAATTATATGGAAATTGTAATAACTCTTATAGTGCAGGTGGTGTTGCAGTATTTGTAAAAGAATGTCATCAATGTGAAGTTTTTTGTTTTAATCTGAGCAGTGCCGATGTAATAAAAATAGAATGTTTGTTTAACAATGATAAGTTTACTTTCATATGCGTGTACCGTTTACATGAAACAGGCTCGGGAATATTTTTGGATCAGATTGGTGATCTTTTGAATAGTATCAAAACAAATAATTTGATTGTCTTAGGAGATATAAACATTGATATTCTCAAAAATAATACAGATTCGGACAATTACCTATTGCTAATGTCTTCGTTTGGGTTAAAATCAATTGTCAATGAACCAACACGATTAAAACCGAATTGGGCTGATAATTTTGTAAGTGAGGTCCTAGATTACAAGATCACAGATCATTGTCTGTTAAGCTTGCATATGAAGCATTTAATTCAAGAAAATGTAGAAAGACGCATTCCAATTCCACCAAAACAGAAAATTCATTATCCAACCCTCATAGAAAAGTTAAAGTACGAATTCTGGGAAAAAGTGTATAGTGAAACTGATCCTTCAAATGCATATGACATTTTTATAAACTATTTAACAAAACATATTTCTGAATCATCATCACCTTGTTCTTCCAAGATGAAATTGAAACGCATCAGGCCTTGGATGAACGATAATCTGATTGTTTTAATAAAAAAGAAAAATGCAATCTGGAAAAAGTGCAAACGTCATCCCAGTAATAACCGTCTAAAAAAATACTATGGAAAGCTCAGTGAAAGAGTTAAAAACCAAGTAGAATGTAGCAAAGATAGTTTTTATTCTAACAAACTTGAAAGTTGTAGAGGCAATATAAAAGAAGAGTGGAAAATTGTAGATTCTATTCTGGGTAAGAAAACAGGCATAGATTCCATACAAAAAATTGAAGTTGACAATACAATTATTTGTAATGCAATGGACATTGCAGGTAACTTCAACAATTACTTTGTTTCTATAGCCTCAAACTTGAAACCGTGTCCTATTCAAAATAGTTGTCACTGCAATCATTATTCTGACTTGAAGGAAGACCAGTTTCAAAGTAATAGTTTCGTCTTTGCTCCATTCACAACTCTTGAAATTTACAAAAAAATTATGGCTCTAGATAATAAATCCTCAAGTACTTCAGATGGTATAACAAACTGTCTTCTCAAGCAAATTTCTTTTTATGTTGTTGATGTTCTATGTTATTTATTTAATAAAAGTTTGAGTACTGGCATTTTTCCGTCCTCATTAAAAAAAGCGGAAGTTATTCCATTATTTAAAAAAGGTAATCGCAGTATCATGACCAACTATAGGCCAATTTCGTTATTGCCAACGTTTTCAAAGCTCTTAGAAAAACTTGTGAAGGATAGAATGTTGTCTTTCCTAAATAAAAACGAGTTTTTTAGCAATGATCAATTTGGTTTTCGCGAAGGCAAATGCACTGAGAATGCTATATTAAAAGTCTGTAGTGAAGTAAGTGAAGGTTTTAACAGCAAGAAGTGTGTTTTAGCATTGTTCATTGACATGACTAAAGCATTTGACATGGTCAATCATCGACTACTATTGGACAAACTGTATAAAGCTGGTTTTAGAGGCAAAATGTATGACTGGTTTACTTCATATTTAATGGGTAGATACCAAAGAGTTAAAATTAATGGAGTATATAGCGACTCGTTGGAGATAGTTACAGGTGTACCTCAGGGTTCTGTTTTGGGCCCGGTCTTATTCTTGGTATATGCGAACTCTATCTTTAAACAATCATTTAAAAGCAATATAACTGCGTTCGCTGATGATATGGCTTTGGTATATGCAAGTAATTGTTTATTGGAATCGATGTCCCAGTTACAACACGATCTTTATATTTTAAGACAATGGTTTGCTAGACATGAGCTCATAATGAGTGAAAAAACTAAAATTATGTCATTCAATCTTAAACTTACACCAACTATTGTTGGTTGCAACGTTATGTTTCACTCCGCAACATGTAACAAAATTAGTCTTAGTACTCATTCCTGTGGTAGACCCAACTTTTTTCAAGATATTGAATGTTCCAACGGTTGTTTTAATATTGATTTTGTTCAAACTTATAAATATTTAGGAGTATTGATTGATCAAAACTTAAATTGGAAATCTCATACATCAGATCTTAAAAAATATATGTTGTCCTTGACACGTAAAATGTTTTTATTAAAACGTACATGCTCAAAAAACCTTTTAACAACGATATACTTCGGTTTAGTTCATTCAGTATGGTATAACAAGTTGGGGTAGTGCTTACCAAAACACACTTAACCCAATTATTTCAGCACAGAAGCATATTGTCCGAATCATATGTAAGAAAACAAGACTAACTAGCAGTTGGCCTTTATTTCAAGAACGTTCTATTTTGCCGTTAAAACACTTATACATTTTTAAAGTTCTCAAAGTTTTTTTCATGAGAAGCGGATACAGTCAAATATTAAGAAATTCAAATACATATGGTCTAAGGGTTAACTCTCAAATTTTGATGAGCGTCCCAGCTTCTAACAAAACCCAATTTTCAAACTTTTTTACTGCATCAGCACCTAAACTTTTTAATCAATTACCATATGATATAAGAAGACAGAATTCTCTTCATGTATTTTTAAAAATGATTAAGAAATGGCTTTTTGAATTGAATAGTTCCATGGTCAAAAATCTCTTTTCAATATTAGTTTGAAAAATCAGCTACTTTTGTTTATATAACTTTCTGCTTTTAAATTTCATTTTTCCTCTCTTTTCTTTGTTTCTAAGCTATTGATTGTTTCCTTATTATCATTTTCTACTTCTTTTTTTTTTTAACTTTTACAATGTTATGTAAGTTACATTTGTACCCCAACTACTAACTTCATGTATGTGTTAAATATATTAAATATGGTTCATTCATCACTAGTTTTCTATAAAATTACAGAATGTTCCTATTATTCGATCATTTCTATTATTAATATATATATATACTTAAGTAACATATGAAATTGTACATAGAATATGCATTGAATAAAAATTGGAAAAAAAAAAATAACTCTTCGACCAATTCTGATAATGTAAAAAAAAAAAATATTCTTTCGCGTAGCCCCACAAGAAATGTCTCTTGCAATAAAGCCATATTCGTTCGAGTTATGTGCCATGTGGCACCGTTTTGTAGAAACCACATTTTCTCCAAGTCATAATTGACGGTGACAGTCGTTCCATAGTCGTTTTCAAAGAAATAAGGTCCAATCACACCTCCGGACCAAGGAGCGCATCACACAGTGATTTTTTGTGGACAGGCCTTCAATCAATTGAGGATTCTCAGAACCCCAAATACTACAATTTTGTTTATTAACATACCCACCTGGAGACGTTTGTTGGATGAGGCCCTGGCCCGATCTGGACTGTAGCGCAACCATAGGTAAGTAAGCATTTGGCCCCATTCTGATGTGATTCAATCCACACGCTAACAGCGAATAAAATTAAGAAAGTACGATTTATTTTCCTGTCGCCGCACAAGACCATTGTCGGTTTTCATTTAAACTTTTAACCCATACTAGAACAGATTCCTTAATAACCAACAACTGCCTTCTTACCATTGATGCAAAAGAAATAAGTTTACAGAACAATCAAAATAACTGCGCAGAAATAATTGAAGTTTTCAATTTAAAAGTTTTCATCGTCATACCAGAGCTCAACGGAAACTATTTTAATTTAATATGAAAATACAAATATTGTTAAATATAAGAAATTAAAATACCGTAAATGAGAAAGATAAAATGAATTCCATAAATTGTCGTCTTACCCTATGTAATCAAATCAATTTGGAAGCCTTATATCAATGTGGCTTTGGCCATCTAATAGATTCCTATTTTCCGCTTTTGATTGATGAGTTTAGACCATCAGCTACACAAAACCAACGGTGAAGACAATTTTTGAAATATTTTACTAAATAGCAAAGTTAAAGGTATTTAAAATGCTTGGGGCCTACTCGTCAAGTTTTTTGAATGAACAATTGCATTTTTTTCTAGTTCAGTTATTTCAAAAATTGTTTCTTTGAAAAAACTCCACTTTTTCCCATCAACAAAAAACTTTCACACAAATTTTCCAATACCATCAACTGATGGCAAACCAAACAGAACACACAAAATAGTAAAGAAACAAATTCATTATCTATTCTATGAAAACTCCTAAAGTCCAACATCACACAGAGATAATAACAACATGCGTCAGGCGTTATGAATATGAATACAAAAACATTTTCTGATTATAATTCAGTGTTACTTCCTTTTGCCTGTTCATCTCTGTCGGATCATCACTTTTCTATACAAAACCAAAAACCTGTATATTAAATGAATGAACAACACCTCACTTGACCAAAAGAAAATCTCCGTAACCTAACAAAGCCTGCAGGTCTGGACTCTTCAATTAAAATTGAGTCCAATGCCTGGTGCTGGAAGAGGCTTTATTGAGATCGTTAACGTAAGGTAATGATGCTGTTGACATTTTTGAAATTTTGACCAAAAAATAAAGGACATGAATTGTGAACTTTCCAAACACACGTTCAGCTAGTTCCTAAAATTTCCTACTGTGCTCTTATCCATTTACATTTTGGATTCCAAGGGCTTATAGGTCGTACATCTGATGGTACAACAACCACCTCAGCACCGCCATTCTCTATCATCATCATCGTCATCAGGAGTCAAAACTTTGTTGTTTACAATTTGAGTATGCCAAGAGACGTTACGTGACCAGAGTTTGGTACCATTTTGCATGTCAATTGCTGAAGAGGAGCATGTTGGTGTTAAAGTTGCTTGCACTTGTAGTTGTCCTATTAGTCCATCAGCCAACAAAGTCCTGACTTCCTTGTTATTTTTTTTTCTCTTTTCATCTCATCTTCGACACCCTAATAGAAGTTTTCGTATTTATGGATCGAATGTGTTATGTGTTCTTTTATGTCAATTGAACATTAGTATGCGTTGCTTGTCATCATTCAGGTTCTGAAGTTGGACTAACAAAACACCTGAGCACTATTGATTTTTTTTTTCGGTTTCACTTTATGCCTTCAAGGCATCAATGCTACCTCCCCACCTCGTTGTTATCTCTCTCTGTAGAGAACAAATAAAGGAATTATTAAGGATGTATTTTCGAGTAAAAAGTTAAGACTTGTAAAATTACAGCAAATTTGTTTTCTTCACATTCAATCAATTTGGAATTATGAGTTTTCTTTGAATAAATATATTTTGTTTTGCTTGGAACTTTGCAACTTCGTATTTGGTATTAATTTTAAGGTCATCTGAACAATTTTATTTGTAGCGTCGGTTTAAGTAGTAAGGGTGGTGTTTTGGTCTTACTTACTTACTTAAGGTGGCGCTACAGTCCGTTGTGGACTTGGGCCTCAATCAACAGTCTCCGCAAACAGCTCGGTCCCTAGCTAGCTGTCTCCAGTTTTGCACTCCAAGTTGATTGAGGTCCTCTTCCACTTGAGTGCGCCACCTGAGTAGCGGTCTTCCTCTCCTCCTACGTCCCTCGGGAATAGTGTCGAAGGCTTTCCGGGACGGAGCATTGGTGTCCATCCGCTCTAATTGACCGAGTCATCTGAGTCTCTGGACCTTGACACTTTACTGGCTAGGTCCATGTCGTTGTACAACCCGTAAAGTTCGCCGTTATATCTTCTTCGCTATTTCCCTTCAATGCACACGGGGCCAAAGAACTTTCCTCTCGAAACAGCCTAAGGCACTTTCATCCGATTTTGTCAAGGTCCATGCTTCTGCACCATACAGCAGGACTGGGATGATAAGGGTGTTGTACAATTTTACCTTAATTGCTCGAGAGAGGGCTTTTCCATTCAATTTCTTTCTTAGCCCAAAGAAACAGCAGCAGGAGTTATTCTTCGTCTGATCTCGGGGCGCGCTGGTGTTATTGCCCGTGTTTATAGCGGAGCCTAGTTAGACGAACTCTTTTACTACCTTGAAGTTGTATGCGTCTATTGTGACGTTCTGTCCGAGCCGTCGGTATTGGGTGTCCTTCCTCGAAGGCAGCATATATCTCGTTTTTCCCTCATTTACCGCTAGACCCATTTTTGCCGCTTCTTTCTCAATTCTCACAAAGGCGCCATTGACATCACGCTGTGTTCTTCCCATTATATCAATAACATCGGCGTACGCGAGAAGTTGAACAGATTTTTGGAAGATAGTGCCTCTGGTGTTGACGTTGGAGTTCTGCACTATCTTCTCAAGAACGATGTTAAAGAAATCGATTGATGAGTTTTCACCATCCGCTACACAAAAACCAATGGTGAAGACAATTTTTGAAATATTTTACTAAATAGCAAAGTTAAAGTTATTTAAAATGCTTGGGGTCCTACTTGTCAAGTTTTTTGAATGAACGATTGCATTTTTTTCTAGTTCAGTTATTTCAAAAATTGTTTCTTTGAAAAAACTCCACTTTTTCCCATTAACAAAAACTTTCACACAAATTTTCCAATACCATCAACTGATGGCAAACCAAACAGAACACACAAAATAGTAAAGAAACAAATTTCATTATCTATTCAAGAAAAACTCCTAAAGTCCAACATGACACAGAGATAATAACAACATGCGTCAGGCGTTATGAATATGAATACAAAAACATTTTCTGATTATAATTCAGTGTTACTTCCTTTTGCCTGTTCATCTCCTGTCGGATCATCACTTTTCTATACAAAACCAAAGCCTGTATATTAAATGAATGAACAACACCTCACTTGACCAAAAGAAAATCTCCGTAACCTAACAAAGACTCTAGGTCTGGACTCTTCAATTAAAATTGAGTCCAATGCCTGGTGATGGAAGAAGCTTTATTGAGATCGTTAACGTAAGGTAATGATGCTGTTGACATTTTTGAAATTTTGACCAAAAAATAAAGGACATGAATTGTAAACTTTCCAAACACACGTTCAGCTAGTTCCTAAAATTTCCTACTGTGCTCTTATCCATTTACATTTTGGATTCCAAGGGCTTATAGGTCGTACATCTGATGGTACAACACCACCTCAGCACCGCCATTCTCTATCATCATCATCGTCATCAGAGTCAAAACTTTGTTGTTTACAATTTGAGTATGCCAAGAGACGTTTACGTGACCAGAGTTTGGTACCATTTTGCATGTCAATTGCTGAAGAGGAGCATGTTGGTGTTAAAGTTGCTTGCACTTGTAGTTGTCCTATTAGTCATCAGCCAACAAAGTCCTGACATCCTTGTTATTTTTTTTTCTCTTTTCATCTCATCTTCGACACCCTAATAGAAGTTTTCGTATTTATGGATTGAATGTGTTATGTGTTCTTTTATGTCAATTGAACATTAGTATGCGTTGCTTGTCATCATTCAGGTTCTGGAGTTGGACTAACAAAACACCTGAGCATTATTGATTTTTTTTTTCGGTTTCACTTTATGCCTTCAAGGCATCAATGCTACCTCCCCACCTCGTTGTTATCTCTCTCTGTAGAGAACAAATAAAGGAATTATTAAGGATGTATTTACGAGTAAAAAGTTAAGACTTGTAAAATTACAGCAAATTTGTTTTCTTCACATTCAATCAATTTGGAATTATGAGTTTTCTTTGAATAAATATTTTGTTTTGCTTGGAACTTTGCAACTAAATCTAGGCCATAGAACTTCGTATTTGGTATTAATTTAAAGGTCATCTGAACAATTTTATTTGTAGCGTCGGTTTAAGTAGTAAGGGTGGTGTTTTGGTCTTACTTACTTACTTAAGGTGGCGCTACAGTCCGTTGTGGACTTGGTCTCAATCAAAGCCAAACAGCTCGGTCCCTAGCTAGCTGTCTCCAGTTTTGCACTCCAAGTTGATTAAGGTCCTCTTCCACTGGAGTGCGCCACCTGAGTCGCGGTCTTCCTCTCCTCCCATGTCCCTTGGGAATAGTGTGGAAGGCTTTCCGGGCCGGAGCATTGGTGTCCATCCGCTATAAATAACCGAGCCATCTGACCCTTCTGGCTAGGTCCATGTCGTTGTACAACCCGTAAAGCCCGCTGTTATTATCTTCTTCGCCATTTTCCTTCAATGCACACGGGGCCAAAGATGACCCGAAGAACTTTCCTTTCGAAACAGCCTAAGGCACTTTCATCCGATGCTTCTGCACCATACAGCAGGACTGGGATGATAAGGGTGTTGTTTAAAAAAGGCTCATTAGGCAATCGTTTTTCAAAAAGCGATGTGTGCTCGTAAACGCGAAAAATTTGATTGTATAAGACTTTTTATGAGAGCTAAAAGCGAAAAAATAGCTTCCTCAAGTTTCCTGAGGAACACAAATTATAAATGCCATCCATTCATTCGATCCAAACAGGACTCGCTTAGCAGTACTTCTTTAAAAGAACGTTATTTGTTTTTAAACGAGAAGAAATTTTTTTCACATTAGACTTCTTTATGCAAGTACTTACTTACTTAAGGTGGCACTACAGTCCGTTGTGGACTTGGGCCTCAATCAACAGTCTCCGCTAGCCAGCTCGGTCCCTAGCTAGCTGTCTCCAGTTTTGCACTCCAAGTTGATTGAGGTCCTCTTCCACTTGAGTGCGCCACCTGAGTCGCGGTCTTCCTCTCCTCCTACGTCGTTCTGGAATAGTGTCGAAGGCTTTCCGGGCCGGAGCATTGGTGTCCATCCGCTCTAAATGATCGACCATGTCGTTGTAAAACCCGTATAGTTTGCTGTTATATGTTCTTCGCCATTCCCTATCAATGCACACGGGGCCAACGAAGACCCGAAGAACTTTCCTCTCGAAACAGCCTAAGGCACTTTCATCCGATTTTGTCAAAGTCCATGCTTCTGCACCATACAGCAGGACTGGCATGATGAGTGTGTTGTACAGTTTTACCTTAGTTGCTCGAGAGAGGGCTTTTCCACTCAATTTCTTTCTTAGCCCAAAAAAACAGCGATTAGCAAGAGTTATTCTTTTTTTTTTTTTTTTTTTTTTTTTACACTATCAG
This sequence comes from Sphaerophoria rueppellii, assembly GCA_920937365.1. Lineage (NCBI taxonomy): Eukaryota > Metazoa > Arthropoda > Insecta > Diptera > Syrphidae > Sphaerophoria > Sphaerophoria rueppellii. The sequence goes on along the minus strand of CAKKXW010000005.1, from coordinate 23,586,554 downwards.
ATAAAGTCGAAGAGAGCTTAAAGCAAGCAACATCTAACGACCATTAGTCTTTAACCCAGAAAACTGTGTTAACAGACCGGCTCATCACTTAGTGCAGTGTTAGTTGTTAGTAGGCAATCTAAAACAAACGAACACTTACACAAGAAATGACAAAATTATACAAATACAAACAAATAAAAAACAGTACATGATTAGACAACAATTAAAACAATTAAGAGCGTGCTACACTGGTTTCAAGCATAGTCTTCAAATTATCTTATTAATATGAAAGTCAATAAGATCCGTAATTATAATTCAAAAGCCTACTCATCCTTGTCAAGGGCTCATATATGGCTCATATATAATATAGCACTAAGAAGGTCTGGTGCATCTGTGACGCCTGTTACGAGTTGATGAAGGAAAACTAAATCATGTTAGTCCTTCTTTGAGACAACGTTTGCATTCGAAGAAGTGATAATCGATCCTTATAAGAATTAATATTTTGAGGATCATGCCATTGAATACCTTTTATTGCGAAACGAGTAAAATTACGTTGCACCGATTCTAACCTGTCAATATGAACGTCATAATAAGGACTCCAAATCTGTGAAGCATATTCCAGATGCGGACGAACAAGGCAATTATAAAGAGAAAGGGTGACGTTAGAATCAAGAAATTCTTTTGACCAACTGTTAAGCGTATAGAATTAGCTTTATTAACAATGTTGTTAATGTGCTCTGTAAAATCAAGATTCGGTGTAAAAAGAACCCTAGGTCCCATACTTTAAAACACGAGAAAGAATCTGCTGAGATATATAATACTCATGAGTCAAAGATGCTCGTTTTTTTGAGAATGTCATTGTCTGGCATTTTGACGGGTTTAGATTTAAACTGTTCTTATTACACCATACAGAAAACCTATTTATATCATTTTGCAGAAGAATGCGATCATCGCTTAGATGTAATTTTCTTAAAGATCTTCATGTCATCTGCAAAAATAAGAATTACACTGTCACGAACACATAACGGTGCATCATTTATTGATAAGATGAAGAGAAGAGGTCCTAAATTACTACCTGTGGAACACCAGATTTAGCAGTAAAAGTCTTCGAAAACATGTCTCTGAATTTAACTTGATAAGTTCTATCCTCAAGGTAAGAAGAAATCCATGAAACCAGCCCAGGGGGAAAGCCTAATAACTGTAGTTTCAACTTGATAACTGAGTGAGATAGTTGATCAAAAGCTTTTGAAAATCAGTGGTATACAAAATCAGTTTCCAATCCATGTTCTAAACTGTTCAGACAATTATGCGCAAAGGCAAGAAGGTTTGTGACAGTTGATCTCCTTTGCATAAAGCCATGTTGCTCAGTGCATATGATGTTATATATCATCGGCGTACGCGAGAAGTTGAACAGATTTTTGGAAGATAGTGCCTCTGGTGTTGACGGTGGAGTTCTGCACTATCTTCTCAAGAACGATGTTAAAGAAATCGCACGACAGTGCATCGCCTTGTCTGAATCTATTTGTTGACGTCGAAAGATTCCGTAAGCTCGTTGCCAATCTTGATGGAGCAGCGTGAGTTCTCCATCGTCATTTTGCACAAGCGAACGAGCTTGGCACGGATGCCAAAACTAGACATAGCTTTATACAGTTCGTCTCTGTAGATGCTGTCCTTAAAATCGAGGAAAAGGTGGTGGGTATCGATTTGGAGTTCATAGGTATTTTCCAGGATCTGCCGCAAAGTGAAAATTTGGTCGATGGTTGACTTTCCTGGCCTGAAGCCAGGGTAAACCGCTCCTCATCGGCCTGAGCTCCAAATATGTTGAAGTAGCCCGTAGAAGGTGTTCACTGAGTAGTTCAACCTAACTGGAACTGTATAGACGCCACCGTTGACTACATCCTGGGAACACTCTCCCCGCCTTCTCTCATTAACTGTCGCCAATGCCTTCCATAGAGGTTTTCACCCTATCTCGAAGGTACTAGACACCCAGTGGTCACCATGGTAATTTCTGAATTCTGCAAACAAACAAAAATTCAACATAGCTTTGAAGCTTTGAGTCTTTGACCACTTTAATACAAAAATAATATTCAGTTTTCGGTTTGCATTTGTTTTTTACTTTTATTTGACAATTGCATTCCTGACAATAGGAGTTATGGAGAAAACATTCTTCACAAATGTGATATCGGCAAAAGTAAGAGAATCTGTGGCAAATCTGTTAAATAACGGGAAAATTGTACACTCAACCCTTATTATAACAGTACAAATTTCTTAAGACGGGTACAACGTCCCGCGGCCGGTCGGCTAGTTAATTATAGAGTTTGAACAAGCTTAAATTGATGAAGAACGACAATACACGTGTAGAATCATATTTAATATCTGTCAATCAAACCGTTGTCGGTTTTAAGATGGATTCATTTTTCTATAACGAATAGTTGAGAATTGCGAAATTCATTTATCAATCTAAGAAAAAGTTGTACCAAGTACTAAGATCATTATCATTAATCATCGACAGCGTTTGTTTGCTTACAAAATCTACCACTTCGTTCTCTTCAGGGCTATGACAAAATAAAACCATTCATATTTCAAGTAACCTTCGACTATCGTGGTCATTAATTAAGCAAATTGAAAATTGTTCCCACCCTCAAAATAATTGTTTTGTTTACCAACCGCTGCGCTGGGAACAAGTCTCATAACTATCAATTTCAACCACAAAGCCTACGTTATGCGCGTTTAAATGCTTATTCGCAGCGGGTGTTAAAAATGTAAGCTTCAACGTTAACTATGCTGGAAAACTTGAAAATCTCACTTTAATCCCAACTAATTGCTATTTGAATAAAGTTTTACAGGGTGATTAAGACAATCACAAGACTTCAATTTCATAAAACAATTTAGTCAAAAAAATGCAAAGAGGCTAAGATTGAGAATCATTTCGGAGATTTCTTATTTTCTAAATCACCCTGTCAAACTTTTACCGAAGAGAAAATACCTTTCTATTTTCATTTTCAGATTATCTAGGGATTATTGATTGTTCCTTAAAGGCAGACTCATAACAAAGTGACTCTTAACTTCTGGATTTCATTTGTACCTCTCTGCCGACGACGACCACCAACAAATGTTCTTCTGTCGGGCATCTATCTGACCCATGATGGTGCGCTTCTTCATCATGCGTCCGTCCTACCATCGTCTTGTCATGTTTTTTTGTGAGTTGGCTCGTTAAATCCTACAAATGTTTTGTTTCCAGCTTATCCCAAAAATGTTTTCATTAATTAATCAACTCCACTTTCGTTCTCATTCATCTATTAAAATGTATAAATGAAAAACAACCCTAAAATATGCCATCGGGTAATAGACCTTTCTATGATGGACTAAGTTTTATTTCGAAAATATTTGGTTTTGGTCATGAAAAAAGGATATCCTGGGAACGAGAAAGAGAGAAACTAACTTAAGCAAATGGTCGGAAGTTTGATATTTATTCTTGTTTTTGAACAGGCAAAATAATGCCTCATTAAAGGTTGTTGTGGACCCTTAAAGGACCCAAAGTCAGTAGATTGTAATCGTAGCTCTTTTCAGTAGGCTTAATTTATACTTATTTTACCAAGTTGTACCTTACTATTTGGAAAATAAAATCGTAACCCTTGAACTTTTTCATTTTTAAACATTAAATTTGTAGAAGGTCCCATGTTAAGTGCCTGTAGCATGTTTCAAATTTATAAATAAAAAAACATAATCATAAACATACTTAGCTAATCTTAATTATGGTTTTTAAAAATTAAAAGTTTGCTGGCTTGGTTTTTTGAACGGAAAGTATTTTTTTTTTTGTATAAAAAACGTCTGTTTAGTTAGCCATTGTAATTAAAGTGCAGTTGCCTTGGTGTAAAAACATGGTAGAGTGGAATGTGAAGGTTATAGGTAGTTTTCGAATTGTGTTTGAATATCATTTGTTAAACATTGAACTTTTTAAAATTATTAAACAAAAGAACTGGGCGCAGGGGTGACGCCTCTTCTATGGACATTTCCATACCTGCAACCTTAACAGATATGAAATTCCAGACCTCAGAATATGAACACGAAAAAAAACTCAACTACCTCTCCCCAAAGCTGTGAAAACCACTAACCCGCAGCGAGGCCAAGCTCCATTTGTGCAGTTTACAATACGAGAAAGCCAGCTGCGACAGCAGTGGCGTAGATAGGGGGGGGGGTCAGGGGGATATATCCCCCCCCATTGAGATCCATAATTGTTCAACATAACCAGTTCCAAACGAGTTAAGGAAACGCACTCTGTCATTAGTATCTACTCACAGAATTCCTAGAGATATTGTCAAATGTATATTCCATACCTACATTCTATGGAGAAACAGCAAAATTTCTCTTTTTATATCGATTTTTAAAAAGCTTTTATTTTGAGTCTCTCACCAATTGATAACATGTAAACGTGCAAGAAAAGGAGCTTCCACCCAGCTTTCCATTACAAAAAAATTAAAATTATTAAGATTTCTTCGCATCGTGTGACACATTGTTAAGTTGGTATAAGAAACCGCCGCAAACATGCACACAAACAAATGTTCCCACAACTGCGGTGTAGTTCACCAGAATCTTAACTGTAGCGATAACTCACACTCATTCATTATTGTGTATCATGTATTAGCTGACCCTGTAGACTTCGCATTTCAATTTGTCCATTTTTCCAATTTTTGTTTATTTACTTTTTCCTGCTTACCAGATCCCCATCACAAATTTTCCAGTTTCCCTTTGAAAACCAGTGAATTTTCCGAGTTCCTTTCTAAAACCCATTTTTAAATTTTCCAGTTTTCCATTTGAAAACCAATGCATCCACAAATGCAATTTTCAATTGGAAAAGCAATGAGTTTTCCGAGTTTTACATCAAGAACTTTCTATTTTTCCATTCGAAAACCCATTTTGAACCAAAATATTCCAAGCAAAAAACAAACTAATTTCCGACCTTTGTTTGGTTTTTCCAGTTTTCCCACTCTCCCATGAGGTTTTTCCAATTTTTTTTTTTTCACAGAAATCATCACTTTCACCAATATCTGTTGGGCCATTTCGGAGTATATAAGAGACATACAAATAAACACACATCCATTTTGATATATACAGGGTGTCCCAAAATTCAACGACAAGCCGGATCCAGGGTTGCCCTATTCATGACTGCATGGAAAAAAATATAAAAAAACAATCGCCATTTTGTTTCAAATTACAACAAAAAATGTAAATTCTCCAAAAAAAAATAATCTCTCTTGACATTTTTTACTACTGTGACCACAATTTTTCATAAATTTTTGATTTTATATTTTCATAAGAATCCTAAGACGTATAGCATCCTTTCCCAATATCTAAAAGTTCCATAATTTCATCGGTTTTTCCACGACAATGAATCAAAAAAGTTGTTTTCCATACAATTTTAAGTTTTTTTAAGTGCAGTTCACTTTCAGTCATCGTGGTTATAAAAAACATGTATGGACACTACCATGGCATCTTTTTTAAAAAATTGGCTCAGCTTATCAAGATTCTAGAACGATATAACACTTTGGCCAAACTTGCCAGAAAATAAAAATAATGCATACTTTTTCTTAACAACAATCGATTTTCAAAAAAAAATTATTCAGAGAGATCACTTAACTTTATAGAAAAAAATAGGTTTTCTGATGCGCTTTCTTCAAAACTTAGTACGCTCCGTTTCCATTGTTTTTTTTATTCCATAAATTTGTTAATTTCAAGTGTGTTTTTGAATTTGTGCACTAATTTTTGGAAATTCCTTGAACTTTCATCATTTTTACCATGCAATTGCCGTTTGCCCCTTTAGAAAAAACATGCACATAGTGTAGGGAGAATGCAATGGAATGGAACCCTGATTACCGGGCTTTTATAAATGTGCATCAAGCGATTTCGGAAGTGCGTTTGCCCTTAGAAAGAACTGCTCCAAGGCCAAGTGCAGATGGTATTGAAGAAGTAATCACAGAAGTTGAAAACGATTCAACAACATCGTATATTGATGCAGTTCGAACATTTACTGTTAAGAAAATAAATAAAATATGTTTGTACTTCTAAATGGCGTTTATGATGCATTCTTTCTTATTTAAAATGTTTGGTTTTTAATTGTATGAACATTTTGACGATTTAAAATAAACAAACAAAAAATATTTTGTCCGAAATAAATCGTGCTTCATTCTGAAGTTATGAGAAGTGATTTATCTGAATAAAATCTGAAAATCAGTTGTTGCTATGAAAAAGTATGCGCATTATTTTTATTTTCTGGCAAGTTTGGCCAAAGTGTTATATCATTCTAGAATCTTGATAAGCTGAGCCAATTTTTTAAAAAAGATGCCATGGTAGTGTCCATACATTTTTTTATAACCATGATGACTGAAAGTGGACTGCACTTTTTCGTCTTAGGATTCTGACGAAAATATAAAATATATGTTAAGAGAGATTATTTTTTTGGGGAATTTATATTTTTTGTTATAATTTGAAACAAAATGGCGTTTGATTTTTTTTTTATATTTTTTTCCATGGAGTCATGAATAGGGCAACCCTTTGGGACACCTTGTACAGAGATTATTATCTTATGAATTCAATGAAGTTTGTTATTTGTGTTTTTTTTTTTGAGTTATTAAAACTTCAAAAAATGAACGAACTAGATATATCCCCCCCATAGCGAAAAGCTATCTACGCCACTGTGCGACAGTCTAAATATCTTCTTCCGATCACTATGCTTCTTCGGTTGTGACGTAGACTCTAATGCAGATGTGATTACTGGTATGATTTTTTGGGAATGAAAGCTCTTATTCCGAATAGGGTTAAAAGTATCATACCCAAAGAAAAATCGTTGTTTGATTCTAACATTCAGATAAAAGAGGTAAGTTTCCGTTGAACAATTCTTCTTCTTCTTCAGTCTTTACGCTCGTTGAAAATGATACTCCAGTTGCTAGCTGTCTTACGAAAGCTAACTTTCGCTTCCAGTTCTAACTCAGCTACCGAGATTGTCATGACCCCACCAATTCTTGAGCGTGTCAATGATTCCAAGGGACAAATCTTCTATCACATTCGTGCTGGAAGCATGAATTGATTAACGTCAGCACCTAGCAATTAAGCCTTATCTGACGTGTGACCACTCACACAGGTGTCGTTTATAAGTGTTGACATTCACCCTGATGATCCACCAGCTACAAAAGCACACCTCAACTTTCAAAAGAAAGAAGCGGGTACCCTGCAACCGGATTCACACCAGTACCAATTGAATTAGTGCCAGCCCTTATTCATCTTGGTTTGATTCTAGACTACTATTCAGGCAAAACACGGAACTGCACTCAACCCTCGTTTACCGAAAGAAGAGCCGTTGTCCGGTCACGGAAACTGCACTCAACCTTCAGTCACCGAAAGAAGAGCCGTAACCGCGATTTGCGAACAGCAGCTGAGGCCAAACTCAGACAACCACAACCCCCGCGAAGGTCCATCCCACTAGTGAGTCGGCAAGTCCTCACTACCCGCGGTACCCAATTGCCCCTGGGTGAGGGGTTGGTGTCACATTTTGGTTCTGTATAACCATTCGTTATACAGACATTGTTTCATTTTTGTGATCTTTTGAGTTTTGCAGCTTTTATCAACTGGCAGATGAGGGACACCGCTCACCCTCTGTCAAGTATATCCACTTTGATTGAAGGGATGAACCAGCCAATCAAGAGATATACCCAACAGGGCGTCTAATTTCATTAACGTCTATCCACATTCGGTATTCGTTGATCGTATTTCCTCATTTAATATATCCTTAGATATATTATCTGTTAAGGATCGCATCAATCTTCATTATACGTCCTGTTTCAATCCGTCAATTCCATTAGACTAAAGCTGCCTACGTCCGCAGGTTCATGCCAATAAATTGACAAGAACCTCTCAGAGGCACCACTTGAAGGTGTAGGTCAGCACGTTCACTTACTGGGGAATATGTACTCGGAAACATGTTTCCTTTCTAAATTTCCAGGTCCATGATTTTACCTCCACATTCGTGCTGGAGTAAGATTCCTTAAAAAAAAATCTCAACATTCCTAAATCCGCTGGTTTGGGTTGTCACCCCGCTATTATTCTGAAGAGATATTCCACGCTGCCCAAACCCTTGCGTTAATTTTTAAATCTATCCTATTCTTCTGGGCTCGTTCTGAGTAGTTGGAAAACAGCATTTGTCAAGCTATTTCAGTTTACACATCTCTTCTTTCTTAGGTCATAGAAATGCGGTTAAACTATCAGCTTGAAAAAAAGTCCGAAAGTATAGCTTTAAGTTTATAACCGGCTATCGCAGCAACACGTCCACTGGTCTCCTTAAATCGTTTTGGAGAAAGTAGAGTTGTTGTTCTTGATATTTCAAAATCATTTGGTAAAGTCTAGCATCTTGCTCTTCTATAGAAAATGCGTGCGTTTGGTATCGACTACTCCTTCTTCGTTTGATGAGAAACTTCCTTTCGATCCTTTCAATACAAGTTTTATTGGGTTCAAGTCTGAAAATCAGAATATAAATACTGGCGTGCCCCAGGGCTCCGCTTTGTCACCCTCCATATTTTTATAATTGAGTAACACTTGCTTCCATGAAAGTGAAGATCTCGAGATTATCGCTACGTGCATCACAATGAGAGCGGCATATACCTTCTTAATATCGCCTAAAAAAGAGCAATGTCTAGATTTGCCAAACAAAGTAACCCTAGAGGTAAAGTGACTATCTAACACCTTAAGCTAACACTTCTATTTTTTGGTCATAATTATTAAAAAAAAAAAAAAAAAAATTTAGGCTTAAAACGAAACTCTCCATCGTAAATTCAAAAAGCAACCACTGCTGTATTTCTAAGATTTAAAGATTTAAACAATCCTCATAAAGTAAACCAGAGAACCTTCAAGGCATACTTCGGTCTCGTTTTACTATTTGTGTTGTGGTTGCAGCCAGCCCACCTTATTTCTTTGGTTTTAATCATGCATTTCCCCAGATAGACCATCGTCATACAAAAAAATATAGAACAGAAATATATTCAGTGTGCCAAATAAATGGAATCAATAGGGCCGGTCGTGTCCTACATAGGGACTTATAGTTGTTTCGTTCTTGTTTTGTTCTATCCCATTGATAAGTATTGTCTTTTTTGTGTGCTGTGTTCTGCGCCCATCCTCGTTGCCTCAACAAAAGCAATCAAGTGGTGCAGAAAATTCAAAGATTCAAGGTAAGTGATTCTTATTCGGTTTTTTTTCCGTATTTTACTTTCAGTTCCATCCCACTGAACAGAATTTATTCGCCCAGGAAATTCAACCGTGCTTTATTTCATCTGGAATGGTTTTTCCTATCTGTACTTACCTAGCGTATCCTCAATTTTCATTTTTAAATAATTTTGATTTCATTCCAATCTTCTACTTTTCGTTCATTCCAATTTCGAACTTTTTTTTCTCTTCTGCACTCTCACCCTTTATGTTGCTCCGACGAATTGAGAGAACCACCCAATATTTTTAAATTTTTTACCTCACAGATGGAATACTCGAGATAGCAAAGTTGAGTTTGGGTAAGGATTTGAGTAATGTGGTGCAGATATAGCCGACGATTTTCAGTTATAGTTGGCAGCGACCTCTTAAATTTGGCATCAAAAATTAAAATGACAATGGCGAAAAAGATGCTTGCTTCAAAAGCTATCTACCTTTTGTCCGCTTGTCTACATATAGAAATTTGAAAGCAGTGGTTTTTAATTCTTTCTTTTAAAAATGAAAATCCCAATTTTTCTATTCGATTGTCAGTAATTTAAAATGTTTAACTAACCGAAATGGTTTTTCCAATGACAGAAATTCTTAGGGCTAGTGACTCGTTTACAAAACGCAAACTAGCACCGCAAACTTCAAAAAGGAACCAAAATATAGAAAAGTGTTTTTAAGGACTTCCTTAAGGATGCGTATTATTGAATTGGTAGCATCAGAGCTCTTGTTATAGTAAAAAAGAGTTTGCATAGGACTTTTTTATGCAAGTTACCAAAATTTTCCTTTACGTCTTTAAAATTATTTTAAAAAAGGCTCATTAGGCAATCGTTTTTCAAAAAGCGATGTGTGCTCGTAAACGCGAAAAATTTGATTGTATAAGACTTTTTATGAGAGCTAAAAGCGAAAAAATAGCTTCCTCAAGTTTCCTGAGGAACACAAATTATAAATGCCATCCATTCATTCGATCCAAACAGGACTCGCTTAGCAATACTTCTTTAAAAGAACGATATTTGTTTTTAAACTTACTTAAGGTGGCACTACAGTCCGTTGTGAACTTGGGCCTCAATCAACAGTCTCCGCTAGCCAGCTCGGTCCCTAGCTAGCTGTCTCCAGTTTTGCACTCCAAGTTGATTGAGGTCCTCTTCCACTTGAGTGTGCCACCTGAATCGCGGTCTTCCTCTCCTCCTACGTCCCTCTGGAATAGTGTCAAATTCCTCCCGGACCGGAGCATTGGTGTACATCCGCTCTAAATGATCGACCCATCTGAGTCTCTGTACCTTTACCCTTCTGACTAGGTCCATGTCATTGTAAAACCCGTAAAGTTAGTTGTTATATCTTCTTCGCCATTCCCTATCAATGCACACGGGGCCAAAGAAGACCCGAAGAACTTTCCTCTCGAAACAGCCTAAGGCACTTTCATCCCATTTTGTCAAAGGAAGAAGGCACCATACAGCAGGACTGGGGTGATGAGGGTGTTGCACAATTTTACCATAGTTGCTCGAGAGAGACTTTTCCACTCAATTGCTTTCTTAGCCCAAAGAAACAGCGATAAGCAAGAGTTATTCTTCGTCTGATCTTGGGGCGCGCTGGTGTTATTGTCCGTATTTATAGCGGAACCTTGGTAGAAAAACTGCTCTACTACCTCGAAGTGCGTCTATTGTGATGTTCTTTCTGAGCCGTTGGTATTGGTCGTCCTTCCTCGAAGACAGCATATACTTCGTTTTTCCCTCATTTACCGCTAAACCTATTTTTGCCGCTTCTGTCTCAATTCTCACAAGGCGCCATTGACATCACGCTGTGTTCTTCCCATTATATCAATATCATCGGCGTACGCGAGAAGTTGAACAGATTTTTGGAAGATAGTGCCTCTGGTGTTGACGGTGGAGTTCTGCACTATCTTCTCAAGAACGATGTTAAAGAAATCGCACGACAGTGCATCGCCTTGTCTGAATCCTTTTTTGACGTCGAAAGATTCCGTAAGCTCGTTGCCAACCTTGATGGAGCAGCGTGAGTTCTCCATCGTCATTTTGCACAAGCGAACGAGCTTGGCAGGATGCCAAAACTAGACATAGCTTTTTACAGTTCGTCTCTGTAGATGCTGTCATACGCGGCCTTAAAATCGATGAAAAGATGGTGGGTATCGATTTGGAGTTCATAGGTCTTTATTTGGTCGATGGTTGACTTTCCTGGCCTGAAGCCACATTGATAAGGACCAATCAGATTGTTGACGAAAGGCTTCAGACGTTCACATATTACGGCAGAGAGGATTTAGTAGACTGATTCCTCTGTAGTTGGCGCAGTTTAGAGGATCTCCCTTTTTCAGGATCGGACAAACAATGCTGAGGTTCCATTCATCGGGCATGCATTCCTCTGACCATATCTTACAGATCGTCGCCTGCTGTTTTGAACAGCTCGGCAGCTAGACCATCTGCTCAAGCGGCTTTGTTGGATTTCAGCCGTGATATTGCCGTTTTCACTTCTTCTAGGTCGGGTTCACGGAATTGTTGACTATCATCGTGTCCGATGAAAGGCTCCTGTCTGACGGCGTTGTTTTGTCTTTTGTCGCCGCTAAACAGTCTACAGAAGTGGTCTTTTGAAATCCCCAACATTGACTTTATGCAATTTTAAAGTTTAAAAATTTAGATAAAAACTGTTTTTAAAAAAATCTAATCTATTAGGCAATGTTTGTTTAAAGATCTATATTTGCTTGTCAACGCGACAAAATGACTAACATAAGACTTCTTTATGTGAGTGAAAAGCGAGATAATAGGTTCAAAAAATTTCCTTGTCTCATTGAGAAAAGCTTGTTCAAATAACTATATTTGTTCATAAAAAAAGTTTGTATAAGACTTCTTTAAGCAAATCAAATCAGAATAAAAAGCTTCCACAAGTTTCGTTCCACAAGTTTAAAAAAAATCATCCATAAAGATTAAATCGATCAAAACATGATTCATTGCATTGCATTCCTTGTTCAAAGAAGTAAACACAAAATACTTTGTATTAGGCTTCTTTATGGAAGTTGTTTTGAACCATTCTGTATTCTATAGTCATGTTATTGGGATAGAACCATGCTGCAAGACTGCAAACAAACATTGTCTATAACGACTTCAACTGAGGCTCATATAAGAACTTGAGGCTCATATAAGAAAACTATTGCTTGCATTTTTATGGAAAGACACAAATCCACTCTTATAGCCGTTGGTCCCGCTAGCTGCCGCCATAGGCTGCTATATCTGGTTTATAGCACATTAGGGATTCAGCTTTTCATCGATTCATAAAACATGTTTAGGGACATTGCTTGCTGGTCAGAAGTTCTCTGTCCGTACATCGTTTGCGTGGGTCATCATCAGTAAATACGTCCAAATCCGGAGCTTGTTGGTGTCTTTAGCAATTTGTTTATATGACTCTTGCATGATCTTTACCCTAGAAAGCCATACATTGTCGTACACTTAATTATTCGCTAGGTTATGAAGGTTTTTAATGACACAGTTTGATTTTTTCCAACAAAACGATGTATTTGTTTCGGTGTAGCCTTATTATTTTTTTTCTTTGCTCCAAATTCAATTGAAATTGACTGTAGGTACAAAGAAAACGATTTAACTGCAAAATTGCTGTTGCTCTATTCATTTTATCTGAAATTGACATGTAAATAAATTGACCTGAATCAGTAACACTTAACATTTTAATTAAATTGTCCTTTTTTTGTTTGAATGAAAAGTTTGAAAAGAACAAAAAAACAAATGGAATATGCACTTTTTGTATTTCAATGGATTTCGAGTTAAAACTAAAAAACAAACTGATCCACTAGCGAAAGTTTTATCAGCTCAAACTCGCGACCCAGTTGTGTCTTTTTTTTTTTCTTCGTCCTCGTTAGTCCTTGATAATGATGATGATGATGATGGAAAAGTTTATTCAGGTATATTAAATTCTGTTTCGGTTCCTTTTTGAAAAGCCTTATCTTTATGTTTATTTTTTTTTTCTTCATATTTTTCCTTTCTTTGTGAATGGTTGACCTTTCTGCTTGTGACATATTCACTGGAGTTAAAATCAGGTCCTTTGTAATTTAAAAAGATAGCACAAAAGCAAAATGCAAAAAGGAAAACCACCTTGTCCTATTAGTGCAGAGATATATTTTTATAGGACAAGAAGGATCGCTCTCACGTCCGAAAAAAAAAAAAAAAAAAAAAAAAAAACAAACAAACAAAAAAACCCTCTTAATGCTGGTTGTATAAAAGAATGCATATGGTTGGTACCATACGAGTATGTGGCTGTGAAAAAATCCATTAATGACGTTCATGTTGTATTCAATATTTAACCTCACGAATGTAATAAACAAAGCAGATGCCTCAGTTTGCAATGTTAATATAGCTTGGCTATACAGGTACATATTGATACTTAACTTTGTGTTTGTGTATTTCTCTTTAAATGCGAAGTCAAGTGTTGTACGGTTTTATGTGAAATTACGACCTTCACCTTATTTTGTTTTCCTTTGCTTGGGTTCTATTTTATGAATGACATAAACCATCAGCATGTCAAGGCACCTAAGGCGTTTTTTTGTGTGTGATTGGGTTTTATTTTGGAGTCTCGTTCCATGGCTGTGCTGCTGCTGAAAGAGGAGATTTACTTTGAATGAATTGCCCCCTGTTACAGAAGTTACTGCGTCCGGCACGCAAAGTGGTGCAAAGGTTAACCAGAATGAATGTGTTTTTTTTTGCTTATTTTTAAAAAGATTTAATGTGTGGTTCTAGTTGGTGTTTGGTGTAGTTTGGATGCGATTATCTCAGAGGCGACCTTATTTTGGGTTTCAAAAAATATTTGGTCACTTTGTTTTGGTTTTATTTTTGTTTTGAATTTGCTTTTGATCAGCCAACTACAGTGCAAAGTACAAAGTAATTTGTTTTCTTTTTACTTCTTTTACTTTTTTAGGCGCAAGCTTTTCTTGGGTGGATCTTTATCGGCTTTTCGCGCAAGATCCAGCCACCGAGCCAATGCGCTATGACCACATCCTGATGCAGCTCCAAAGTTCTGCTATAAAGTTAAGTTCCCTTTTGGCCTCCCTGGAAGATGTAACTGTTGGGGCTGTTATTACTTTAGGAAGTTTAAGGATTCGAAGAAATCTTTTCTTGTATTATTATCATCGTCGGCCTGGCATTAATCTGCGTAACGACCTTGATTCGATACGGACCGTCTTCAAAAAATTCTCCATCTATCCTCATCGTTGGCCGACGCACTCCATCCAGTTTTGCTCGGACGCCCTGGTTCTAGTACGAATTTGGTCTGATGCACTATCTCATACCATGAATTGTACAGCGAATGACTTTCCGAGCTGGTTCCCCTCCGCTGGTAGGAGATATGTGTTCAGCCCTGCGAAGTCTACCAAATTTAATTTTTGTCATCATGTCTGAGTAGATGTGGTATACCTACACAGCTTACAATTAATTCGTTTTGGGAGTCTTTCTTCCCCATGAGTGGCCCAACTAGTCCACGTACATCTTTTCCCTCGAACGTGGCAAAGTGTCCAGAGTGCCTTTGGCTAGCACCGCCTCTCGAATCAGTAAACGAGTACTGGCAAGACTCTCTAGACCCATTTCCGGTCTTAGAGTAAAAACCGATAACTTGACATCTTTAAGAGAATGCAAATAATCTTTTTTGATACTGTTGGATGTACGTCTGTTGGGGAGTTTCTAGCTTAGAGCTTGAAAATGCCTTCGGTACAAAAGAACATGATATATTTAACTGATATTCTGTAGTGTTGCCTTTAATGTACCTTAAAACGTATAGTATTAGTTTATTACGTCCCATGTGCAAACTCTCAAGTCATAGTTCGACGTGGCTTAGGAGCATGCCACTTACCCTTATTGATGTGTAGGGAGCGATTCAGCTTTTGCTCCTGGATCCTACACACTACCACAAAATTGTCATAATGGCTGTCTCTTTCGTTCTCTTCTTAAAGTTCGCCAATTCCATTTTCTTCTCAGAAATTGTTAAAGCCACAAACATCTTATTATTTAACAAGTCCGTCAAGGTTGGCGAGTTTAAATGAAACCTTAAATAAAAACATCAAACAAAAACTAAGAATCCTTATTTGTCTGGAAATTGTTCACAAGGAGAACAAAAACTTTTTGTTCCTTTTTCTTAAAGTCAAAATCTTTGAATCTCTTCGCAACAACTGCAAAGTATTTAAATAAACAGCTCAAAAACCAAACCTATTCCTCTTGATTGTGAAGCATCTTCCTGTCTACCTTGCCCCTAACCATCAAATATTTTCAATAAAAAACATTCGTTTCAGCCACAAAACACTCTTTTTCGTCCTTTTTTCCAGTGATGCTTTTATCATTTAATTCTGATTAAGGAAAAGTACCAAATGTAACACATAAAAAAAAAACCACCATGAACACGAATGCGAGAAGGGAACATCTGCTTTTCAGAGGCAACTTTATACTATTCTGCTATCTTAAAGAAGACGGTAAAGAACACCCACACATCACTGATCGCTTTCCTTCTTATTCTGCTTCGTTTCGAGGCAACATACGCGAATTTTGTAAAAGTTCTTTTTTGGGAAATTTATATTTCTTGTGGCGTTTTCGAAGAACTCCTGTCATGTCGTTTTTCTTTTCATTTAGGATGAAAAAAGGTGGCGATACATTTCTTTTTTTTATCTGTGAGCTACAGTATTTCTTTTGACTCAATGAAAAAACATCAAATATATTAACGAAGTTTTAGCAATTTCACATAAATTATGGTTTCTTCACTTTCATACCAGAAGGACTGTTTCTTTTTTGATTTTCTTTGGCTTTTTTTGTTGCTCGTTTTCCTTTTTTTTTGTACCTTTGTAAGATATTATCTTGTGCTCGCATTAAAAATCATTTGTTAGAAGTTAGAAGAGCAATTTGAGGTGAGGTTTATTTTTGGATTATATCAATACGGCGAGGTATAGTCATTTTTATTCTGAAGACAAATCCAATATAGTACGTGAATACGCTTGCGTAGAGAAAGTCACTGAATGAACTTGTCATGTTCTTATTGAAACGATGCGATGAAGAACTTGTTGATTGTTGTCATAAAAAAACAGCCTATGGCAAGGCGTAGTATAATGAACGACGACGAGTGAAGCATCAGACATCGTTAAATTGGTGAGGGATTTATTTGAAATTTATAGCATTGAGTTCAGCTCGTTAACGATCAGTATTGTTGATGATATTGTTTACAAACAATGTGAATATAAAAGTGTCATTAACACGAATTTGTCGCTACATAGACTGACACGAAAAAAAAATAGTTTGTGTGGAATTTGATGGCAGCGATGACAATAAATTTCCTGTTTGTTTTATGCTTGGAACATTAATTTATAGGTGTAGAAGTCAAAAGATATAACAAGGATAATAAATATGTGCCCATTTCCGATTCTGTAATAATACAGCTCGTAAGGCTTCATAAACCAGTGAGAAAGTTACTTCTTCCTCCGGCTGATTATATTTTGTTTTCATCATTCTTAGTCTTAGGGCGCAGTTAGCGCTACCAATGAAATAAATCCGGAAAAATTTGTGAATGGATGATTACGAGAGCAAATTATGTACCAATCACCCTATGACTTTGAGAATTTTCGTTTATTTAATTCTAAGCCCACCCTAATGCATGCCCACTGACTGGTCTATAAGCACCATATGCTCCAACTAACAAAAAAAAAGCGATCATATGTCATGCAAAAACTACCGAGGCATATCCCTGCTAATTGTTGCATACAAAATCCTATCCAACGTACTGTGTGAGCGCCTTAAACCGTTCTGTAACACAATAATCAGCAAGTACCAGTGTGGCTTTTGGGCAGGCAGAATAACGATAGACCAAATATTCACACTGACGCAAATCCTGGAAAAGAACAACGAATTTAAATTCGAAACCCACCATCTTTTCATCGACCTAAAAACTGTTAATGATAGCATCCATCGCCAAGGCGTTATGATAATCGGGATACCGAGTAAACTGTTCCAGCTGTGCTGCATGACACTAAACAATACGCAGTGCAGTGTGCAAATGGGCAATAGCTCATCCGAGTTGTTTCAAACATGCGCAGGGTTTAGACAAGGAGATGCGCTGTCATGTGACTTCTTCAACATAGTCCTGGAGCAGATAATGCGCAAGGTAGGTGTGAGCACGGAAAACACTATCTTCAACAAATCCACCCAGCTCCTAGGCTATGCGGACGACACACACATCATCGGTCGCTCCCAAAAATAAAGTACATGCTATCAACAAACAAAAGAAAATCTGTCCACCGCCAAAACGACACTGTAGGACAAAACGTCACTGTTGGTAGCAGCAATTTCGGGGTAGTTAAGGAGTTCACCTACCTTGGAACAAACATCAATCCCACAAACGACACGTTAGTGGAGATCCGAAGAAGAATTACCCTAGCGAACCGCTGCTGCTTCGGCTTGGCAAAACAACTGGGTTCAAAACTCCTCACTCCAAAGACAAAGTGTCTGCTATACAAAACTTTGATTTTACCAGTCCTACTCTACGGCGCGCGGACGCCGAGTGCTGGACGTATAATTAAAAAATGTGCACGACTGGGTCGTACGAACTTGCTCCTGCATTCTAAAACTAAATATTTATGATTTTTTAAATTGCAAAAGGTAGTGTTAAAATAAGAGATATATTTTAAGCAATTCTGATTACACTCTTACTTACAGCTTACACTTAACTCAAAAAAAAAAACAAAATATATATAAAAATAATTAGAATTTATTAAAAAAATTAAAATTTGGAAATGTACCTCGTATATACATTTCATTTCAAAAATTTAAATGCCAAACAAATTCAAACCTTATTCTTGATTTACTGAATTTTTTTTTTGAAAATGTCGGAGCCTTTTTTTTATATTAATTTTTTATATATACAATTTTTCAAAAATATCTTAAAATTAATTTGGTATAGCAGTTTTAAAGACCATGTAAATATACATATTAAACTGCAATTTGGATTTTTAAAATTGATCCGTTTTTGAGATACAGAATTTTGAAAAAAAAAGTTAAAAATATTTTTTAAAAATCCAAAAAAAAATTTGAAATTTTTTTGAAAACAAAATATTATTTGAACAATATATACGTACTTTCGAAAAAAAACTTACGCTGATCGGACTTTCAGTTTTCGAGAAAATCTAATAACAAAAAAACGGTTCTATGGGAGGTACCGTTTTGGAGCAATACAAAAATTTTTTTTTACATAAAACACATGAATGTTTAAAAAAATTAAACTCGAGGAAGTTTAAAAAAAATCGTTCGGGCCGTTTTTGTGAAAAAAAAAGTTTTGGTTTTTGGCCAAAAAAAATCGTATGGTGGCTACCCTAAATTTTGATCTTAAAACAAAAATAAAAAAATTGGGATATGACTTTTTGCTCAAACCTCTAATTTTCAAATTTGAAGTCAATCGGACCAGTAGTTAAGCCTGTAGATGCCTGTAAACTTTCCGACAGACAGACAGACGGAATCGCCGGACCCACTTTTTTCGACTTCTCTATCATCGTAATGTCATATCTCATCCTCATCTCAAATTTTTTTTTTTACGAATTCAATACTTGCCATATATTCTATATGTCGCAAGTAAAAAGGGGAATTGATACTAAGGACTTTTGAAAGAAAAAGTCGTCGACAGATTTTCGGTCCCGTATGCAACGATGGCGAATAGAGAACAAGGTTCAACCGCGAACTGTACGAGCTGTATTAGGATTTGAATGATGTCCAGAAAGCCAAAAAAAGACGACTACAATGGCTCGGCCACATCAAGCGAGTGGACGACAACGCTCCAGTCAAGAAAATCTTCTCTTGGAAGCCCACAGGTTCGAGACGACTGCTAGTCAAACGGCTTAAGCGGCGTTAAATCGCCTGATCCTGAAGGCCAATCCACAGGTCCGCATCATAAAGCTCTGTGGTTACCAAACGAGTCCTTCAATAAATCAACTATGCTACGAGCTACATGACATCTTGCGCCGTCTTGTTCAAACGTTCTGGCCTACATCGTGGTTTTCAAAATAAATCTGTTCGGAAGCGTAGTTTAGGCGCCAGTGTACTTATGTTGAAATGTCAAACCAAACTTAAAATTAATCACTTGACAGCTGGCAAAATGGCGGCCAGTTAAAAAAGTGTTGTCAGCTTAAAGCTTAAACCTAAATAAAAACACCCTTTAATAATACTGTTGGCCAAAGCTGGTTCTAAGTTGAGCTAATTAAGAAGGAGCTTAGCTTCATTAAAGCACAAACACAAATTGGATTAGACTGCCTAAAACTGTGTTCTCTCAAAACCCTGTTCTCTTGAAATAGAATAGAAGTCACATGAACTAAAATAACACTCATAAAATGTAAACGCTTTCTTCTTCTCCTTTTTTCAAATTCAAGCCTCAGCCTTAGCCTCTTTTGTGTCGTTTTTGTTATTTTTATATGCATGAGAGCTGCTAAACATCTATTTAAATTCCGACATTTTGATGAATAAAATGAAAGTCAAGCAGTCCCACCAGAGTAGCTAATGTTTATTTCATTAATATGACATAAGCGGCTCTAACATAGTTAGGAAATATCAAACTACCAGGATGTCAGTAAAACCACGACAATGTCAACGAGGAAGACAAACATCGACGTAAAATTTCGCCTTCGACGACAACATAAACGAAAAGTGAACAACACAGGAAGCAAGAAACATTGACATGAATTTAATTTACCCAAAGTACACAAACTTGAACTTTAGCTCATATTATGTTAGAAAAGTGCGCAGACTAAACTGGTGTTTCTATATCTCAAAATATTTTGTTCCCCCAAGCGGTACATACAGTGAAACATATATACGGAATTACGGAAGTGACGTGATGGCTTAGGCGGAAAGAACGTACAGTGACATTTTGGGTGCCGAAGAAAATTCAGTTACTCAGTCGTTTTGTCCTGTTTTTTTGCTCGTTGAAGGAAATTAAACAAAAAGCCATTTGTTATGCAATCAAGTTAAAGCGTCTATACAATTAACTAGCGGGATAGGCAAGAAATCTCAACGCCACTGCTGCTCAGCTTTAGTGCCACCGCCACCGCACCAACATTGCAACATCAAGGACGAGACGAGTACTACACCAACGAGTACATAGTAGGACTATGAAGAAGAATAATATGCACAAGGGAAATTTAGCTGTCAGCAGCAAGCATTCAATTTTATCACATACAAGGAAGTGTATGAACGTGCTTAAATGATTTATTGTGCCATGCGAGTATAAGAGAGAAAGTAACCATATTGAGGAGTTCTTTGTGCGGACCCTTCAGGTAAATGATCAAGGTGGAATACACACATCTCAATAGTCAAGTATTAGTATGTTAGTAGAAAGCGAAAGCAATGGGCATATAAATTGTTTGCAATTGCTTCGAAGGATACAAATGGGGTTCCTTATGTGGGAGTATTTTATTGGAAATTGCTTTCACATATGTAGGTGTATGTCTATTTGTCTCAATGCGCATATTTTTCAAGTCAGCAATTTTTTTAAGGATATTTTTTGATTTGGGAGGAGTTTGAGTAATTACACATACTTTTTAAGAGTTGTTTTTGATTTGTGCTTGATACTTTATTTTCTTAGGATTCAGGCGGTTCAAGGATTTTGGGAGCATTAAAAAATGTCTAACAATAAACAAGAAGTTTCTTTGAAATATTCTTATCCCATATTTAAAGAAGAAGTAAGTTACAGATTTTGAAGACGATCATAAAAATGCACACGACTGGCGTACGAACTTGTAAAAACATGTAGGTAATTAAATTAGAGTTCATAAAAAAATTAAAACTGGAATTTCTACCTCAAAAACACATTTTATCTGAAAAAATTGATGCTATAACATTTCTTAAGAAATTGTTGATTTTTCGGTTTAAAAAAAATTCTTGCAGCGTTCTTTTTCTTTAAATTTATTTTGTATATATAAAATTTCTAAAAATGTCCTCAAATTGATATATAGTATTCAAGAAATGTAAATATACGTCTTAATTTTGAATTTCAATTTTTAATATTGATCCGTTTTCGAGATATTTTATTTTGAAAAAAATAAATTTAAAAATTTGTTTTTGTGTTATTTCACACTGCAGTTAGGATGCGTCCGTCAATTCCATTTATGTATTTGAATAACGATAACAACTTAGAGGTGCTTCCACCAATACCTTTTTCCGTCAATTCTTTTGTTTGGCTGGAGTTGTAGCTATTTCACGAGTGCCAAGCCGATCATCAGACTCCATTATTAGACCTCTTCTCCCCACCCTTCAGAACCACTCTAAAATAATTATAATTAACACAGATATTGTTAAAATGCAATGTGATTTGCTTGAATCCAATTGAAATAGAGAACTACATATCTGAATTTTTCCAAGCTTTATTACTAACTTTCTACCTTCATTTAAACAAGCCAGGAAGGCCTGCAATGCCCATATTTGTCGGACGAAATTTTTACATGACCAAAGATTAATCCAAAAATAATGCAATGTCCCAAAGGCAGTAAGAATTTTTGGTCATTTGTAAAAAATATGGAGAATTCTTCTTCTTCTTCCGTCCCAACGCCAGTTGACGATGACACTCCAGTTGTTAGCTCTCTCGCAAAAGCTTACCTTTCTGCTATGCAGTTCGCCGCCAAGTCTTCGCTGTCAGAGAGTGTCATGACGGCGCATGTTCTTCAGCGTGTCATTGATTCCATGGGACAAACCTTCTTCCGCATTCTTGCTGTGGCGAGAGTCCTAAAGGATCTCAACATACATAAATCCGCTGGTCCAGATGGTATCTCCGCTATTATTCTGAAGAGGTGTTCTTCATCGCTGGCAAAACCCTTGCGTTGGCTTTTACATCCATCCTGTTCTTCTGGTCTTGTTCCGAGCAGTTGGAAAACAGCATTTGTCCAGCCAATCCCAAAAAAGGTGAATCTTCTTCTCCCTCCAATTATCGACCAATTGCACTTACGTCCCTTCCTTCTAAGGTCATGGAAACGCTGATAAACTATCAGCTCAAGAAATATCTCGAAGATCGAAAGCTTCTTAGTAACCGGCAGTACGGCTTTCGCAACAAAAGGTCCACTGGTGATCTGATGGCTTATCTCACCAAACAGTGGAACAAATCGTTACATCGTTTTGGATTGTTGCACTTGATATTTCAAAGGCGTTTGATAAAGTCTGGCATCTTGCTCTTTTATGGAAAATGCGTGCCTTCAGTATCGATGAATCCCTTCTTCGTTAGATTAGAAACTTTCTTTCGAACCGTTCAATACAAACTGTATTGGACGGCGTTCAGTCTGAAACCCACAATATAAATGCTGGTGTCCCCCAGAACTCCGTTTTGTCTCCGACCCTCTTTCTCATTTTCATTCATAATCTCTTGTCTGTAACTTCTTATCCAATCAATTGTTTCGCTGACGATAGTACACTTAACTTCTCATATTCATTTCCAGATTCACATCCCTCCTCTTTGAATGTGGAACGTGTAGAGTTTAATGCTTCGAAAACTCAATGCTGTTTTATATCGTAGAAGCGAGGGGGGTATCCCCTTGCCGCTGTCCATGACTGGCACTTGCATCAATGAGACCAAACATCTTGAGATTGTCGGTATGTGCATCACTGACCACCTCTTGTAGACCGAGCACATACGTGATGTTGCCAAAAATGCCGCAAGATGTTTGAATTTCTTAAGACGGTGCAAGAAATTTGTCTCCCCGTCTAATCTGGCTATTATCTATAAGACTTATATCCGCCCAAAGCTTGAGTACAATTCCCATCATTGGGCTGGTGCTCCAGTAACTTAGCTTAAGCCTCTTAGATGGAATTCAAGACCAATGTACACCGAAACCTCCTTTCTAACCCCTTTCTTACTTTCTTAAGTACTCACTGTGTCTCTGGCTTAAAAAAGGTATACAAAATCCCTTGAGTAAGTGCAAATTATAAAGAAAAAAACGTTCATTAAAGCATGCAGTAAAATATAAATTTCGTTGAAAAATTCAACAAATTCTCGTTCTTCGGGTGTGTTTTGACTTTTCCACAAAAATCAGAATTCCATACAGCTTTCGATTGTCCCCCTTATTTGCTGACTTTCTCGTTAGATTGTCCCAAAAATTTGTTTTTACTAAGGCTATATCTACAGTGAACATTTTTAAAAATGCATTGAAAATTGAGCGGATTAAGACTCCCTTCCGGACATACAAACAAACCAATGCACCATGCAAAAACTTGATTTTGTCTTGAAGTTCTTCGTGCTCTCGCAGAGTCATACGAGTTCCTAATCGAAAGTGTTCCATTCTTCCATGTGAAAATCAGTGCACCTACAGTTTCATGCAATTTTCCCTTTGAAAATCAATGAAGTTTCCGAATTTTTCATCAAGAAATCCAGGTTTCCATTTTAACACTAGTGTACCTACATGGAATTTTCCCTTTGAAAACCAATGAGTTTTCCGAGTTTTTCATCAAGAACTTTCTATTTTTTCCATTCGAAAACCCTTTTGCTTTATGTAGAGAAATTATCTAGTGGAAATTATTAAACCCGTGTCCTCATATTTTCTTGTGAAATCTTCGAAGAACCTAGAAAAATGACTACATGGTTCACTGTGACGTATACTTATTATTTTATAAGTGGAAATTGATATTTCATGTTTTTTCCCCTAGTCCAATGAATAGGGCCACGCCAATTCACGATTGGTAAAATCAAATCAATTTCAAGAAATGGGTATCTAAAACCTACCAAACACATCGGCTATGAGCAAACATTATGCCTTCCGTTTTGTTTTCTTTTTTTCCAATCTGAAAATATTAAAGAAAGGTAGGCACTCCAGAAACGTCAATTCTATGTCTTGTTTAAGAGTGAATTTTCTTGTTCGTCTTTCCGCCACAACATTGTCCTCAAAATTCTGTCAACAGATGGCTGCGATGTTGGCGGATTAAAAATACAACAAAGTAAACGATTTCTTTCTTTAAGAGAGAACAAATATACTGCCACACCGGATTAACCCAACTTAAATCAACATTTTCAACTCAATATTCTCAACTTCATTCAATTTATCGATTTTTGTTCAACCGATTTGCCTACAGTTCTTCAAACCAGTTCTTCAGAGTTCCTCTAAAACAAACTCATGTAGCCTCGGTTTAATAGATTCAATGACAATGACGAAGGCAAGGCGAATGTTACCTATATGGTAAGGATTATAAATCAATCCTAGCATCCATTTCGATGAATGATAATCATTATGCAGCCTTGAACAAACTTATCTTCAATAAAAGTACTCTAAATGTGTTGAACAACTGCTTCCAACCGCTAGTTAGAGATTTTCTCAACTAGTCTGAAAGACACCTGAAACCTGGATCGATATGAAAACAATAGAACACCTCAAAAAGGGTTGAACAAACGTAACAAACTTTCAAATTCTTTGTTTCGTTGTTAAACTTGATGATAAATTATTTATTTTGATCCCAAAACAACATTTGTTCGAATTCAGCACCGGAAATATTTATTTTACAGCTAATACCCTTTCGTTGTTTACCCTGGCTAATCCACAAACAAAGCAATTACGCTGGCGTTGTGATTTCGCTCCAAAAATAGATATACCTTCGTTCTACCCTAAATCCCAAAAGAATTTCATACCTTTGCTCTCTCATCCTTATCAAATAATAATTTAAACGAAAAAAAAAACACCTACCGTTATATAAATTGCTAATTAGACCCAACTAACACTAAATAATTGCCACACCAACCGTATAATCTCCAGACAACTAATCTCTCGCCAAACAATACAAAATACCGCAACACCGTAAGTCCTTAATCCCTTAATGATATATTGTTGCCGTGAAACAAGTAGTTTCCAAGTATAAGATGTAGGTGTTTGAAACATGTGCAAAGTGAAATCCTACGTGTGAATTATCCGTAAAGTGTATCCGCAAAATGAGGTTTCATATCAATACATGTATGAGTAGAGAGCCAGGGTCCTTAAAAAACCCTTGAGCCCCAAACGCCACTGGCTTTGAAAATGGTTCAAACCCCTTCTCCTCAACCTCAACGATCTCGAAAAGTTTTGTATTACACACAAAAAAAATGGCGGTAAAAAAGGACTTTCAAAGTTGTATAAAAAAGAAAATTAAATCCTTTTAACAAGTTGAAATTTCAGAAAAGTTGCAAAGGAGCAAACAAAACCCCATTTTCAATGATATCGGGCTGCATAGAGGTAAGCGTCCGTCGGCGGTGTCGCTCGTCGTCGGTCGTGCGTAGTCTTCTGAAAAAGTGAAAATTCTAAAATGTAGGATAAGAGTAGCGGAAAAATCGTCTTCAGCCAAACAAGACTCAATACAAGTTTTCATTACCAAGAAAATCTTTTAATTGCCCTCATCTCTTGAAAAAACAATAGAAAAGAAGCGGTGCGAATAGAACAGAGAAAGTTAAACGTTTTTAACTTTGCTCGAAGGAGTGAAACGTAACTACTTTAAAAAATAGGTATACGTTTACTCTTTAGATGCAAATTTAGGTTGAGGGTGCCGATTGCATTCTTCCATGCTTGGAATTTGGAATATACAAGCGAGGACGAGGTGGGAAGCAGTGGAGAGTGTCTCGTACGGTTTTCAGGACAAGGAGAAGTGTTGCACTCTGGACTTTTTTTTGTTTTTTCTTTGTATTTTAATTTTTCACTTGGGGTTGGAAATTCCTTTATGTTGAATTATTAAGTGTTTCAACGCTCTTGACATTTTGAGAGTCATGGACGAAGTTGTGTTTGTATTTTTGTTGTTTATCCTTGGGCTTTAAATTGTGCTAGAAATTCATAACTCTGGATTTTTGTTTGCAGATTGTATACAGCACCTGTGTGGAGGATATTTAATACTCAAAGCAAACAGTGGACTGTGGTTTACCTTTTGCTTTTTTTCGGTTTTGTTTTTCTGAGACCCTTGAGGTTGGTTGACTTTTCGAGTCATTAACTTCTTTAAATTTAGTTATACTGGTTTGTGATGGAGTTTATGGGATTGCTTGGTCTTGATTCTAATTTTTCAACTATTTCACCTAAGGACACTTTTAACGTTGTGAAAAATTAACAATATTAAGCTACAAAATTTAATAATAGTTTTATGTTAATTGTAATTTTTTAACAATCATATTTTTATTTCTTTCTTTCAGGTGAGTTAAAATCATCTTGTTTTCTCTTGGTGGTCCACAAAGTGAGTAAACAAATATAACCACCATCCCCTTTTTACTTGCGACATATCTACATCTTCTTCAGATTTCTTTTTTTATTTGAAAGTACAATCCTTCCGGTTAGTAATAGAAAATAATTTTATTCAAATGGCTGTCTTGGCTGGCCATGCAGCAGCCTACACGATCGGTCCAATTTTTAAGCACATTTCACCAATGGATTCACGAATATTGTCCTTTAAAGAGTCCATTGTCTGTGGCTTGACTTGTGGTAACACTTATCTTTTACGGCACCCCACGGTCCAACGGTGTCAAATCGCAGCTCCGGGGTGGCCAAACGACATCAGCCCTACAGCCACTCCTTGCTCATTTTCGAAGAAAAATGAGCCAATTATGCCTCTGGACCGAAATCCGCACCAAAGAGTGACTCGTTTCGGGTTTTCTGTGCCCCAAATGCGACAATTTCAGCTTCATCTGAAAAGATAATTGAACTTTGTTGGGCGTCATACCAAGGTATTTATGCAAAATTCGTCTCTATGATGTCTCCAAAAATGTTCAATTGTTGAGACCGACGGTGAATTGATGATGCCACAAAAGCAATATTCTCGGATGTACGCACTGTTTTTGACTTTTCACGTTTTGGTTTGACAGTTTCTTTCACTTTTTTCACAAGATAACGAACATACGGATACGGAGCTTACGGTGCTTCTCTTCTTCCAAAATCCGTATGCAATTTTCGCACACATTCTGCAACATTACCATGTACAAAAACCGTTTTGCGAATACAGCATCTCAACAGTGGAATTGGTTGCTCGAAATCGTGGAGCGTAAGATGTTCTTGATCAAGCAATACTACGTTAAAGACAATAATTAAATTAAATTGGATTAAGAATATTTGTGCAAACTATTGAGCCGAAGTTAAATCATCAACAAAAGAACCTATGTGTATGACACCATTATGCAAGGTGTGATCAATCAGAGTGGTGGTATATATTTTTGAGATGCACCCGGTGGAATGGAGAAATCATATTTGCTTTCATTAATTTTATCATCAATACGATCTGAATTTAAAAAAAAAGCATTGGGTCTTGCTTCTTCGACTAAAAACCGACATTACAATATTTCAAAAAAGTCAGCAATGGCCGAATTATTGTGTTGGATGTGAGCACGATGGTGCACAAAAGCCTTTGATCGCAACTTGAAAAATGAATCTTGAGGTTTGAATCTTTTGGCCGCTGAGGACAAACTTTGCCGATTATACCACGGTCAACTGTTGCAGACGAATTGAGTTGTGGCGGTATGTCATGAAACTTACATTGGCCACAAAATGTTCGTGTGCAGTCACAAAACGATGTATCTGCAGCGGAATTTCCTAAGCAATTATTGGACATTGAAAATGGAATATTGACTATTTACATCACAGTACTTCGCCCATAATTGCAACGAACTACAGGCACATAAAGCACTGGCGACTGAGGCCATCGGCTGAGAAAGCACAAGGCATTAATACAACAGATAAAGACAGATAGGCACATAAAATGAAAGAACACATAATAGAAACCTACGTGACACAGAGGAGGAGGCATAGATTTATATTGACTCACTAGCTGTACCCTTCCACGCTTCGCAGTTGCACATGTGATTGGATGGTTGAGAAATGAGAAACAAAACAAAGATTACATTTCATATAAATTTAATTTTGCAATATTTTTTGTTTTTCTGTCTGCGATCTACGCAGACTATCCGTCGCATCTAAATCTAAGCCACACAATTCTAAAGATTGACCTTGAGCTTTATTGACTGTGATTGCAAATGCTATGAATTAAAGACCTAAACTGCTATCCGCAACCCCGGTACCTCGTTACTCGCTATCCTACCCTACACGCTAACTGCTACCCCTTTGCCCTCTTCATACTCCCGCTTCCTGTCACTCCGCTACCCCGCTACTCCACTACCCTGCTCATATGTCATTAACGACTTAGTCAATTTTTCACAAAATACTTAAAAACACATTCACGCCACTACCCGAACATTCTGTCAAAATTCGGTGCAGAACACTCCACTAGGTACAAAATAAGTGAGTCGAACTTAATACCACAGAAACAATCAAAAATACATGTGCATCACACAATCCGGTAAAAATTTGAAATAAACTCTACAGTACGAACAATTGAAATTTCATGACACACGATATGAAATGACATGAATCAAACCACATAAGGGTTGTACCTACAATGAAATTTCACATTTTCAGTCATTTTCCAAACAAAAATAATCTAACATTTTCAGAGAATTTCACAAATTAACCAGTCTATTCCTTGCTGCAAGCAGTTCAACAAATCGAAAGCAACAAATCTAAAAAATCAGACCTAGCAGACTTTGTATTTCCTCGTTTGATAAAAATAAGACCTTAACTTTTGCACCCCGCTACCACACTACCCGCTAAACTCTTTCCATGGCCCTAGTACCCTCTACCTATTATCCGTTATCCGCTACCTGCTTCCTGCCACTCGGTACCCCGTTACCCACTACCCGCTACTTCTACACGCTACCCGTCACCCCACTACCTGCTACCCACTCCCGTCACCCCACTACCTGCTACCCACTACCTCGCTACTCCACTGCCAGCTTTCCTGGATATATCTCATCAACGGCTTGGCTTGGTCGATTTTATACAAAATACTTAAAACTCATTTACGCCACTACTCAAACGTTCCCTCAAAATACGATGACAAAAAATATTTGACGAAATCGAATATTCGTAGCTATTATGATATTTTTTACTGAAGTGAGAAAAGCATTATTTTTTAAAATTTGCACCGTTTGTGATTGAAAAGTTTACATTTTGTTTGTTAACAACCTTCTTCCCGCATTCCTCTTTAGTTTAAAACAAAAATTAAGAAAATCGGTCAAACGGTTGTTGAGTTTTTCGAACGTACACAAACCAACATTACATTTTTATATATATAGATTTTATCGCACAGGTGGCCTCAGATAAGCTGTCAATTTTTGTAGAAAAAGAATGCTTACTGCCGAAGCTAGGGCTTGAACCCGAAGCTTTTGGCTTAGCAATCAACTACTTTATCCTCTGAATCATGGCCACTTGCAGGAAGTGTAATAATTTCACTTGATTCTGAAGGCCGAATTTCACATTCAAACAATTTTTAATGCGATGTAAATCCAAGGAATGAGGTGATTTAAGATGTCTTTCCAAGCATAAAGATAATTACAAAAATCATACTTGGTTGAGTTGAAGTGCAATAATAGCACGTACAGAAAAAAGTCTTTCTAAAATCGATGCAACGATATAAATAAATGCACAATTTTTTTTATCCACAAATCGTTTGACACAATTACAAATGAAAACGATGCAGTAAATTTTACGACGAGACGGAGTTTTTGAATTTTTTGGATACCAATATGTACCAGGACTGTCGCCACATTTTTTTAACTCGGAAATTATGAGCGTCAATTTCTATGTTTCGGGACATCAATCAACATAAATTTTGCAGTAGTACAAGGCTAGAAGGCAAATCTGATAGAAGCTTCCATTTTGTGGGCTACCAGACATGTCATTTGATTCTAAACGTCTTCTGTTTCCTGTTCGACTTGCATTCACTGTAAATATAAATAAGACGCAAGGTCAATCGTTAAAAATATGTGGTATTGATTTAGAAATTCCTGCTTTTCCTCATGGTTAATTATACAGGGTATCCTGTAATTTTTCTGCCATACTTTGGGATGTGCTTCTTGGTCATATTCTTAGAAAATAAATCGTTTTAAAACAAAGTCTGAATTTTGAGTTTTTCATCACATTTTGGCGATTTAAAAAAGGGTTAACCTAATTTTGCGACCGTTTTGCTAGTAGAATATATATTGCAAGTATTGTATTCATAAAAAGATTTTGATCAAATATGACATTACTATAAAAGTGAAATTGAAAAAAGAGAGTCCGACGATTCCGTCAGCGGATTTTGTGTTGTCAGTTGCTGCAACGATGAAAATGCACTTCATCGGAAAACCCAAAAACGGTTGCTCAGTTCAAGTTGTTTTAAGGTTCAAACTGTTAGGTTTGTGTAGAATTCTCCTCAATCTCCTACGAGTTAATTTTCGTATATTGAGTAATTAACCGTGCGAGCTCGAGTTCCACGATTGCTGTCCAATGGCAGTGAGTACTCTATGTCGGAAAAAAATCCCTATCAGAAACTTTCAACATAATCAATTCATCGGACAAGTTGTCCTACCTATAAACATATTTAATCTTAAGTTAGCAGTTAGAAGTCGACTTTTATTCCTGTGTAAAATGTCAACTTCTTTGATATTTGTTTCCGAGAAAAAAACATGTTCGTTACTGTATTTCGAAAGTCTGTATTGCTTACCGATAAAAACAAAAATTCAATATATTTCGACAACCAAACCCAATGGATGAAAGCTTTCCAAGAATTTCAATTTTGGTTAAAAAACAATTTCCAGGAAATATTAATGTCTACAAAATTGCATTCCGTTTCTCATATTGACAAGTTTAATGTCAGTGTTTGTCGTATTGTTTGACAAAGATCAATAAATCCGATACCCTATTGGTGCCACCTTACACCTAACAAATTTCACTGGTCTAACTCTCACAAATTTCAAATATATTCCCACTTTACCCCTCTCTGCAAGTCAGTTTTTAAAAGGTCCCATATATCGTGTGTCAAACACACATTCATATCATAGACACATTCAAAACACACATAAAAAACGACAAAACTTGGTGTAAATTGTTGTTCTCCATTGTGTCAAGTGCATTGTACCTCTTGGTCTTGATGTGCTACTTCTCAGCCGTAGGCTTCAAAAACACTTGCCATCTACAAACATAAACGTAAATACTGTGATGTATACCCCACCCACTCACATATAGGCATGCCACCTTGCGTCGAGTTGAAAGTCAATCTGCAGGTACATTAACACGTGTCGCTGTCGTCGCTGTCCTTTGAATCCTGGAAGTGCAACATCGCGGCACATCTTGCTGGAAAGCACAATGCTTACAAACAAACACAACTGCATAGTCCACATTTTGTGGGACGAGAGTATTGAAGCAAAATTCAGTTCATATCCTCACCGAAGCAGTACTGTGCTTTAAACTTTAAGCACAACCCGAAAACTGGTCTACTTGGTATTCGGTTGACGTGGAATTCTATTGTCCAGGAATATTTTTGTTCGTAGGAAAAATATTTACCAATTAGTGCAAATATGTTAAAATTTCTGTTCACTATGAAATTAATATCCAACAAGAAAACGTTGAATGGAATGTGGTTAAAAGGTAACAAGCTGTCTTACATGAAGTTACATATTTGTCGCTAAAAATAATGACTTTTTCCATGACGCCCGTATTCAATTAGAGCTATGTGATCCAAATGTCAGCAAAGACCATATATAAACTTACCTTCTACTGAATCTAATAATTTTCAGTTATTTTTCAGCAGTTATCCTCTTACCTTCCCGTTCAAAAATATTTACAAAAGGAGAAAAAAAATGATTCCAGGAAATATTTTAAAAATCTCTTTTTTTTTATAGTTCCATCCAAAGTTGACAACAGTGGATCCGGACTTTTCCGGAGGATTTCCCATGTCATTTTTGAAAACTTTATTGCCTTGTCTCTATCCGAAGTGGCTTCAAAAGAAGCTCTGAAAAATTCCTCAAATCCTCGACAAAAAATAACAACGCTTTATAGAATTCCATTTATGTCCATGTCTGCTCGTCTCTGGGGCTTTTTGGCTGGCCATAACTTTTTTCCATTTTAGGTATCATGTGGACATGTAGGTTTGTGTTTTTGTACCTGAAAAAGCAATTATATTCAATTTATAGTAGAAGTTTAACGTACGCTGTTGAGATAATTTATTGTTATTATTGTAAGAATTAGAAAAATGGGAAAATAGTTTTATACTGTTGCAAGGAATTATGTTTGTAAGATTCATGTACATATTAACGTAAGAAAACATATTTTCAATTTAATTGATTTAACGATTAAAAGGAAATGTTGGGCGAAATAGTTTCATGTCCGACGGACTAGGTTTTGTATCTTAAACCTTTTACCGGTAGTGCTACAGTCGTTTTTGGACCAGGGTTGGCCTTAGCTAGTAGTAGAGCGATGTTTTTGCACTGAGCAGTTTTTCGAGATAAGATTCGAAAACTTTCCGGACGGGCTTGAGTACTGTTTTCTATGCACTCTACGTTTAATATGACAAGGTTGACATCGGAGATTACTGTGGCTGTATGGCTCGTAAAATTCTGGACGAAATCTTCCCAGCATTCTCCGTTCATAAAAATGGTTCTTTAAAACAGTCACTCAGTTATTAAGTTCTTTATCATACATACATATTGGTAAGCTAATTTAATAAAATTTAATAGAAAACAAGCCGTTTTTTTAGAGAACAAATGTTTCTCCCCATTACCAGAGGTGTTCCACAAGGCTCTATTCTAGGGGCTTTATTATTTTCCGTTTATACAGGGTGATTCACGAGCGTTGTGCCAAAAAGCTAGAGCGTGTAGGTTGAGTTGAGACAAGAAAAAAGTCGTATGGGAGGGGGGGGCTATTTCCCCCCGTTTAGCGGGAGGGGCAATTTTCTGAAAAATTGACATTTTATAAAAAAAAATATTAAAAATCAACGGCTTCGTTACCAACACCGTGTTGTACCTTTCTGGAAAGCCAGAAACATCTTCCATTTTGTTTTTAAATTAAATTGTTTTAACGAATAGTTTTAAAAATATTTATTTTCAAACTCAAAAAAAAAAAAAAAATCATTTTTGAACTAAGTTTTAAAAATTTTTATGTAATTAAGTACTAATTTTGTTTTAAAAATTCAATGCCATTGTTAATTTTTAGTCGAAAACAGAAAACCGGATGCAAAAATGTCTTTTCGTTTTTGAGAAATAAAAAAAAAAAAAAACAGAACCACTTTTTTCTAAGAAAATCTTTGTTTTTATTTTTATCTATTTCGACTTTTAGTTTTATTGATTTATGAAACATTAACCTTTATTTTAATATTTGTTCTGTAATTGGAATTTTGTGAGGCCTCAATAAAGTAGAAATGTATTGGATTTTCCCTGGATTAATCATTTTGTTCATTGATAACCACTGAAAACTGACTTGAAATTCTTCTTATTATGCCTGGGGGCCGCGGCCACCTGTCGGTGAAGGGTTCTACCTGCTAGGAGCTTAGTCGTTAGTCGTTATCAATGAACAAAATGATTAATCCAGGGAAAATCCAACACGGATGTTGTGAACGAAGCCGTTGATTTTTAATATTTTTTTTTTTGTAAAATAAGTCAATTTTTCAGAAAATAGCCCACCCCCCCTCCGATACGATTTTTTTCTTGTCTAAACTCAACCTACACGCTCTAGCTTTTTGGCACAACGCTCGTAAATCACCCTGTATAAACGACCTTCCTAGACAAATAAATACTTCGTCTATTCACATCTATGCTGAAGATGTTCAAATATTCAAAAGCTGTTCCCTCGGGCTTATTGAAGACTGCGTAAGTTCTATTAACTCTGATCTGCAAAATATCTTCATATGGTCTAAGGCCAATGGATTATTTCTTAATCCGTCGAAGTCCAAATGCTCCGTGATCAGTAGAAAACCACTTGACTTATCGTACTTTCCTAACGTAATTCGTAATGTCTGTGTAATCGAATATGTAAAAACTGTGAAAAGCCTTGGCATGTTATTTATTAGAAATCTAAACTGGGACACTCATATTAACCAAGCCGTAAGAAGAACATTCGCAGTACTCCGACAAATGTATCGGACACATCATTTCACACCGATTCAAACACGCCTCAAGCGGGCGAAAACCCTAGTTTTATCGACCCTAACTTATGGATTTGAGATTTTTTCCAATTTTGATGCACCAAACCTCTCCAGCTAGCTCGGTCCCTAGCTAGGTATCTCCAGTTTCGCACGCCGAGTTGTTTAAAATCATCTTGAACCTGCGCCCGTCACCTGAGCCTTGGTCTTCCTCTACTGCGTTGTCCCTCAGGGGTAGACTCGAAGACTTTACGGGGCGGAGTATTCGTGTCCATCCTCTTCACGTGACCAAGCCATCTGAGTCTTTGCACTTTCACTTCTATAGCTAGGTCAGTGTCGCTATACAGTTCGTGGTTAAATCTGTTGCACTGACTTCTGGAAATAGTGCCTCTAGTGTTGATGTGGGAGTTCTGCACTATTCGTTCCAGTATGATATTAAAGAATTCGCATGACAGTACATCACTTTGTCTACAGCTATTTTTGACATCATGGTGATCTTTCCTGGTCTACAGCCTCACTGATTGTTGACAAACGGCTTCAGACGTTCACATCGTATAGAGAAAAGATCTTATAGGCGATGTTTAGGAGGCTGATGCCTCTGTGGTTGGTGCAGTTTAAAGGGTCTCCTTTCTTCAGAATTGGGAATACAATGCTGAGGTTCCATTCATCGGGCATGCTTTCTTCCGACCATATTCTGCAGATGAGTTGGTGCATGCTCCTGACCAAGTCATCGCCAGCTGCTTTGAAGAGTTCAGTAGTGATGCCGTCAGCTCCCGCGGCTTTGTTGTTTTTAAGCCTAGATATTGTTATCTTCACTTCTTCAAGGTCGGGTAGACGAAAATCTTGGCTTTCGTCGTCTTCATTGAATGGTTCATTCAGCCTGACAGCGGAATTCGATTCATAATTGCCGTTGTACAGTCTGCAGAAGAGGTTCTTCTATACCCTCAGCGTTGACTTTGACTCTACTACGATATTTCCGTGTTGGAGCTTTAAGGCTTCGGTTCGTGCTCGGTAACCTTCGACATTCGTTTTACCTCTTGGTAAAACTTCTAAACATCATTCCTATTTCTTATTTTCTCAACATCCTCGATCGATCGCTTTTCATACTCTCTCTTTTTCTATCTGAAAAGCTTGTGTTCTTCTCTCCTCTTCTGCTCGTAGAGCTCCCGAGCTGATCTCGTCCTCTTGTGCAGCTCTGCTTTATATGCTTCTTGCTTGGCTGCATGTATCTGCCTGCATTCATCATCTAACAAGTGGTTTTGTTTTGGTGGCTGCGTGAAACCCAGCACATCAGAGGCAGCATCTCTAATGGCTTCCTGGCAATTCTGCCACTGTTTCTGCAAACTCCTAGCAAAATTATTCACTGCTGGCCCTTGAAGTTCGGTAGATAAGCCGTCTGATCCTGCGGCTTTGATACGTACTTCTTCTTATTACTGTCTTCATATGCTAAATTGTAGTACTGAGATTCTTTAATCGAATATGACGATGAATTTGTTTCGTTATCGCCGTTCTATAACTCTGATTCAACTAGAGTATTCTGTTGATCCTCCACAGGCTACAGGTTCTGAAGTCTCAGGTAGCTTATTTTTCTTTAATGTACGATTCTTATGCTTGAAGAACTTGTTAGCGAATTGGGTCCTTCTTTGCATCACCCGCTGCTTTGCATGCCCCTTCTATTTAAGCTGAACGTTATATTGACCTTGTGAAAATCTAAAGCGACTTTTCTGGTGATTGTGTAACACTGTTGCCACTGGTGCTCTTGATTCTAGCACAGGTTATTTGACATTCGATCATTAAAGGATCTTCTCCATTTCTGGCCGTTTGCCGTTTGCATGTGCAGACATCTTGAATTTTAGAGAAGTGTTGTGCGTCTATCGTATTGCGGAAATTTTTTTTTGTGGTGAAATTTTTAAGGAGATTGACAAGATGTCCAGTTTTGGGTATCGTAATTGAAAATTTTGTACTTGTTACCATAACATTCGACCCGCAACGGTGTCGTTTCAGTCTTAATCTGTTCTCGGAGGTGGTGCTGTCCGATTATTCCAAGTCTTGTTTGCCAGCTTTGTATTCTTAAAAAGAAACATTATAGCTATGGCTTTTCTAGTCCGCTTTTTATCGTAGAAGTTATATTTATACCTACCTTATTCCTTTTCTCTTTTTGCAATAAGACTCTTATTTCTTTCTTAATAATGAATTAATCTTCATTCGAACTTAGTAAATTGTAGTCTTTTTCTCTTATAAGAGATTTTGAGCACCGATTAAGAGGATACTACTGAGCGAGCCAGGGCCACTCTCTTTCTGCTGCCTTCACCTTATGGCAAATCCAATTCGCTTTACTTCTATTTTACTTACCTTTAAAACAAAATTTTTAAATCATAAGTTCCATCATTTTAAATCCTCGGAATTCCTGGTCTTATCAATCACTAAGGTCCATTTCGACTTGCAAGTTTCTTATTTGCATAGTTTGGAAGAGTTTGCAACCCCTACAAAAACGCGGAAATTAATTAAAACTCCCTCAGTTTGCTGAAGGTTCTGTAAAGTATTTGGATTGGAAACCTTCTTTTAACTCTTCTGTTAAAAATTCAAATAACAAATAAATACAAGAATTGAAGGTACTTCCAGGATAACCTTCCTACTTCAAAATATAAGAAGACCGAAAACAAATTATTCACTGTTGCTTCTGGAAAAATTGATGATCTCCTCAAACCCACTGTTTTCCAAACACGTCTATTGTTAAAAAAAATTGGTGAGTTCTAGGGTAAAATTTATTTTCATATTCAATTGACTGCTGCTGGGCAAACAAAATATCCAATTTTTAATTGCATATTCTTTCTGGCGCGTCAAACACCAACCATTTTGATTGAATTCCAGCGAAGCAGAACATTTGAAATAGGTTTTTTATTATGGACACAGTGCACCTTCTCTTAGTCACATTCAAAGAGCATCTCAAAATTAATTATTTTGTTTAGTTCTAAAACACTTTTTTGAGTGCTGATTAAAAAGGAAACATTTCAACTTTAGGAGACTTGACTGTAATTCTTTTGACAAACGCAAAAATTGCTGAGCAGTGTTTTCCATTAACCTAGGAAAAATAACCCCAAGGAAGAATTCAAGAAAATTAACATTTTCCTGTAAAGATATCACTTTTTCAATGGATATGAATGAGCCGTGAACCATTTTCATGTTCTTCAGGGATAGCTTTTATCATGACTAACGTTGGCGTGTTCTATTGGGGAATTGTCAATATCATCCACTTTCAGGTCCTTGATTCTGTTGATATCTATTCAAGTGACTCCCTTAACAAGGTTGTATGAGATTAATGGCAATAAGCCGGAATAATTTCTTTTTTGTATTCTTCTTGAGACAATCAGGCCTCAAAGCTTTGTCTTTGAAAGAAATGGCCAAAAGCTTTGAAGCGCATCTCATATCGATGTCACATCATATGTTCACATAATCGAGAATAATGAATTTTATTCAAAATAGAAACATCTACTACCGACCATTGATGTACATCAAAGCCATTGTCCTTTATTGTGTTTCATCTCGGCTTTTATTCACCGAATTCATCGAAACAGTTCAGTCTTGTGGCAATTGCTCCGATAGCATCGTCGCTCGTCGTCGATAGCATCCTTGAGGAAAATAAAGTGGACACAATTTAATGGAAACTCTACTTTGTTTGATATCACAGAGAGACGGAGGATGTAGGGAGAGAGAAAGAAACTGATTGTGAAACTCAATATACAGAAAATGGAAGAAAAATAGAATTCCTTCGAAGGAAATTCCATTGATGGTTTTGCGAAGCATGAAACCTGTGATGCGAAGTTAGTCTTCACAATACAAGAAGTCGCTGTCAGCTTAGATAAATAAGAACTATAGGATAGTTAAGTGTGTCTTCAAATTGACTTTGCTGTTTACTTGATCAAAATGCATAGTTCATGAATAAGAGAATAGAGCATTTTCGAAACAGCTCAAAGGAAAGATCAAAATAAGGCGCAAAATGGTAGAAAAGTTGCTAAGCTGCTGATACTTGTTATTAAACACTAGAAGAGATAAAAAGTTAGAATTGTTTGAATAAATATTCTTAGAACTTAGAGCAAAAAAGTTTAAAGTTAAATTCCTGTTCCACTTTTTTCGACTTGAGAAAAATCTGGAATACAAAACTTGCGATATAGTTTCAATGCTTCGATGATAAAGCCTACAGAAATTTTCAAAACAATTACAAAATTAAACTAAGTAGAAACAGAAAAAGTCAGCAAAATGTTTAGGTTTCTTAAGACAATCTGCTAGTCGTATGTTCGTCCAACCTCTATGCTGGTGCTCCAGTAACATACTTAAGACCCTTGGATGGTATACGAAGAGAGACATTACTTTCTTAAGGTGGCCAACGCCTAAAAGCGGCTACAATCCATTGTGGATTTAGGCCTCAACTAACAAGCTTCTCCAGCAAGCTCTACCTCTACCTACCTGCTTCCAGTTTGTTGATGTCCCCTTCTACTTGCATACGATCAAAGCTTTTCTCTCGAAACAATCCAATGTGTTTTCATCCGCCTTCGTCAAAGTCCATGCCATATTGCAGGACTGGGATGATAAGGGCCTGAATCCGTTATCAGGCGTCTTGTTGTGCAGGGTATGCTTTCCGACTGTACTCCCAAAAATGTCTTCTTTTTACTAGCTTTGCATTAAAATCACTCTGGACAATTTTAATACCATAGCTAGGGATTTGCTCGTTGGGTTTTTTCGAGAAGCCCGTAGAAACTATCATCCGTGGGGGAGGCCTACCGCGACTGTAGTTGACATTCATATGTTATAGACTACGAATGGGTCTACCAATTACTCCAGGTTAGGTTAGGTTAGGTTGGAGTGGCTGTCTGGATGTAATAGACTCACTTAGACCTCAAGGGTCCATTGTGATACCACTAATGAGGTTACTCATGGGAGAGTAATGAAATTAAACAAACCATTTTGTACTTTTAATGAAGTTAGAAAGACATTTTGTGTCTATCGTTGCCAGTTCACCGGTATTATCGAAGAAGGGATTACCGAGATATTTATTCCTTCTATTGGAGAGTGCTGGACATGTACACAGAAGGTGTTGGATTGTTTCCTCCTCCTCCTCGTCCATGCAGCTTCTACAGAAGTCGTTTGCGTAGACCCCAAGCCTCAAGGCATGTCTGCCTATGAGGCAGTGTCCTGTTATGACTCCAGTTGTAGAGCTTATATTTTGTCTGCTCAGTGAAATCAGACCTTTTGACCGTTTCAGGTCTATGCTTGGCCATATTTGTTTGGTTGCTAGGCAGGTGGTACCCTGTGACCATCTAGCATTTGCTGATTCTAGAGCATATTGTTTGAGAAGATATTTGCATGTAGCAAGTGGTGTTCCTATGTTATGTTTTTGTCTTACATGAGGCAGAAGTGTTCCGTTTTTGGCGAGCTCATCGGCTTTGCAATTACCCGGAATGTCTCTGTGGCCCGGCACCCAAATGAGGTGAATATTAAACTGTTCCGTCATCTCATTCAGAGATGATCGACAATCGTGGACTATTTGAGAGTTTGTGGAGACAGACGCGAGAGATTTGAGAGCGGCTTGGCTGTCCGAGAAGATTCGTATATCCTTGCAAGATATAACGTTTTCTTTGAGCCAGGATAGTGCCTCTTTAATCGCCATTACTTCTGCCTGGAAAACACTACATTGATTGGGAAGTCTATATGATAGACTGAGATTCAGTTGTTCCGAATAGATACCACTTCCAACTCCGTAATCGGTCTTTGAACCATCTGTATAGAAGTGTATCGTATTGTCTTCCAGGGGTCTCTCTTCTTCCCAGGAAGATCTTGAAGGGATGGAGACATGGAATCTTTTATCGAATACCATTTTTGGGGTGGTATAGTCTAGGCGATCTGGGATAGATCTGAAATTGTCTAGAATAGTAGTATGACCAGTATTGTTACTGTTCCATTGAGAGGTGGCTCTAAGCCTCACACATGAGTTGGCTGCCACCATTTTGGAGAAGATGTCAAGAGGTGTTAGGTTTAAAAGCACTTCCAGGGCTGCGGTTGGTGTTGAGCGAAGTGCTCCTGTGATGCACATGCCTGCTGACCGCTGGACTTTGATGAGCTTATTTAAATTTACCATCTTGTCCAGTGCGGTCCACCATACGACAACTCCATATATGAGTATCGGTCTGATTACCGAAGTGTATAGCCAGTGGGTTATTTTTGGGGAGAAGCCCCATTTTGATCCTATGGCTTTTTTACAAGTGAAAAGCGCTACGGTAGCCTTTTTTACTCTTTCATCAATATTAGCCTTCCAATTTAGTTTTTTGTCTAAAATGAGGCCTAAATATTTAGCTTGGTCGGAAAAGCTTAATGGTATTCCTTTAATCTTGGGTGGGCTAATCTGAGGAATTTTGTACCTTCTCGAGAAAAGTACTAGTTCTGTTTTATGTGGATTGACGTCCAAGCCACATTGCTTAGCCCAATTTGTTAGCCTATTTAAGGCATTTTGTAGGAGTTCCGAGAGAACTTGGGGATGTTTCCCAGATATGGATATTGCAACGTCGTCAGCATAAGCAATCACCCTGAAACCCTCTGCTTCCAGTGATGTTAGTAGGTCGTTTACTACCATGTTCCATAAAAGAGGCGAAAGGACCCCACCTTGGGGGGTACCTCGATTCACCGATCTGGTGGTAGTAAAGCTTCTCATGCTAGAAGTTATTGTCCTGCTTTTGAGCATTAGACTTATAAGATCTATGAGTGATTTCTCTAAATTCAGCTTGTCCATTGCTGTTGTGATCGCCTGGTAACTGACGTTGTTGAAAGCTCCTTCAATATCTAGGAAAGCTACTAGGTTGTATTCTTTGTAATTGAGGGAATATTCAATACTACGTACCAGCGAATGAAGTGCTGTTTCTACTGATTTTCCCTTAGAGTAAGCATGTTGAGCTGTGGAAATGAGACATGGTTTTAAGTTATGTCTAATGTAAGTTTCAATCAATCTTTCCAAGGTTTTGAGAAGGAAGGATGATAGGCTGATTGGTCGAAGATCTTTAGGGTTAACGTGGGAGGGTTTCCCTGCTTTAGGAATGAAGACTACTTTTGCCATTCTCCAGGCTTTGGGAATATATCTCAACCTTAAACAGCTTGTCAGAATGATTTCCAATGGAGGAATGATCATGTCTGAGCATTTTTGTAGTTCGGCCGGAATGATTCCGTCTGGTCCTGGAGATTTATATGGATCAAAGCTATCTACGGCCCATTTCAGTTTTTCCCGCGTTATTAGATCAACTAAATCGCTTGTAGAAGCTTGAGACTCTGATGTTAAGTCGTTGAGTATGCTAGAGCTCCCTGGAAAGTGGGTGTCTAATAACAGATTAAGAGATTCCTCATCTGTGGTAGTCCACGTGCCTGCTTCTGTCATTAAAGCACTGGGTACTGTTGGACTTTTTGAGAGAATTTTTCTGAGTCTTGAGGCTTCTGAAGTATTTTCTATTTTTCCACAGAAGTTTCTCCAAGAAGACCTCTTTCTCTTCCTCAATTCTTTCTTATATTGCTTAAGAGCCTGTTTGTATAAGTCCCAGTCAGAAGGAGATCTAGTGTACTTAGATCTATTGAAGAGTTTGCGACAGCTCTTCCTGAATGGTTCTAGTTCTTTATGCCACCAATGAGGTTTCTTTTTACCCTTTAAAATGGTTACAGGGCATGAAGTTCTCATTGATTCGTTGAGGGCTTCGGTGAGATGATTCACAGAAAGGTCTAGTTCATCTTTACTGGAGGAGCTTTTAAGAAGGTTGTGATCAAGCAGTTGTGCTAGTACCTCCCTATAACGTTCCCAGTTTGTATTACGGTGATTGCGAAAACCCGTAGATATATTTGCCACATCATTGAGCTCAAACTGAATGTATCGGTGGTCGGAGAAGGAATTCTCTTTTGAGACATGCCAGTTTGAAATCAGATTGTGGATCGAGTCAGAGGTAAGTGTAATATCAAGTACCTCTTTCCTGTTCTTGGTTACAAAAGTGGGTTCATTACCAATATTACTTATGAGTAGGTTAGTGCTTAATAGATAATCAAATAAGGACTCACCTCTCTCATTTATATCAGAGCTACCCCATACCGTGTGATGGGCGTTAGCGTCCGATCCAATTAGGAGACCAACTTTTTTGGATTGCGCGTCCACAATTGCCTTCCTCAAGGTGTCTCCTGGAGCTGGGCTGTCGTGGCCAAGATAGGAGGATATGAGCCAGTAGGTGGCTTTATCCGTTGTTAAGACAGCGGTGGTGGTGTCCTTGTCGCTGTAATTGGGGAGTAAAAATACATTTAAGTCATTTTTTACTAACATGCATGACCTTGGTTCACCTTTCTCCGATGCATACAATAGCTTATAGCCAGGAGTCCTTAGGCCTCTAATGGTGGAGTTTGAGACCCACGGCTCCTGTATCAAGACGATGTCTTCCTTGTTTCTATGCAAACGGAGTATCAGGTTGTTTGCGGCCATGATGGCGTGATGGAGATTAATCTGAACTAATCGCAGCATTGCTACTTTTAGTTAGATCAACCTCCACCACTGTTAAGTCGGCGTTATCATCGTCTGAGGAGGAATGAAGTAGGACTTCCTCACTCAGAGTGATGCCTAGGGTGGAGTCTTCAGTATCCATGTCGGAGTTTCTGTCGACCATAGAGTTAGCCTCCACGTCGGATGGCTTGTTTAGGACTTTGGAGGTCGATGGTTCCAATGGTGGTGTTGCATCGACTTCCATATTTGGGGGTAGTGAAGCGTTTCCTTCCGCTGAAGGGGCTTTTGTGGGGGGCGCGTTTAGCGAGTCTTCGTCTTTTTTGTAGATACGGACTATGATTTCATCAAAGCCGTACCTAATCACGCCTTCGGTCGCGGCCAGTGGAGTCAGTGATTCCCTATTGATCACCAAGAGAGCTGATCTATAGCGGCCCACTGTCTCCTTCTCAACCTTTGGGATCTTCCAGTCGTGAGTAGGTAGGTTTGGGTTGCTTGCTTTGATTAATTTCATAATCATATCTGGGCAGTTGTGTAGAGCCGGGACCATTATACGTGCTCTCGGTCGGCAAGGAATATTCTCCCTTGTAACAACTTCGAGCTTGGCACCCGGCCAGACTTCTGGCAAGCCATTGACAGCAGCCCTGTACAGATCGAAAGATCTCTGATCACCACAGGCGATGAGTTTGATACGATTTTGGTACCATCCTGCATCGGCTGTGTCTGGGAGAGGTCCCGGATTCTCCTCGATGACAGATAAAAATCTGAAACCAAGGTGAGCCTTGACGTCTGCCCATTGATCATGAGAGATGTTTCCATCCACATGACCCCTGTCAATGACTGCGGCTATGATCTTGCCTTTGAGCGCGTCGCTAAAAGAGAGATCCTTATTGAAGGTTGTTGTGCTGCTGGCATGCACTTTCTGCCTTTTCGCATCAGGCTTGTCGCCCTCAAGAGACCTATTGCGCTTTGACGTTGAGTCGCTGCAGGCCGGTGTGTTAATTTTGCTAAGGAAGCCACTGGCCCACTCGAGTTTTCGCATTTGCTCCGGGGTTCTTTCCGCCGCCGGTATGACACCAACTGCGGCTAGAATCCGAGTAGCATTACGCTGATCTCGATTGGCCTGTGACCTCATGGACCTCTTTTTGGCCGACCCAGAGCTGTGTCCGTGTGACACAGCTGTGGATCCACCTCCAGATCTAATCGCTACCGATTCCAATCGGGGTACGCCCTCAACCTTCGAGTCATTTCCACATGTCGTAGATTTTGCCTCTCCGGATGGGGTGTCCCTTCTTGGGGTCGCTTGCAACGTCCTAGCATGGGAGGGGAAGGGTTGGGGTGTGGATTTGCCGCCCTTGGGACAGCCGAGCGTCACAGCTGTTCCACTGACGGGTGGTTCCTTCAAGTAAAGGTTGCGGCTAGTAGAGGGAGAAAGACTCCCGCTACTAGTGGCAACCACAGGGTTGACAACCCGTTCACAACCCTGAGTTGACTCGACAGCCTTTTCAGGAGATGTGACCGCATTGGCAGCCCTGGCACGATTCAGTTGTTTTATTATTTTTCTATTTGTTTTTTTCATTTTGTTCCCACGAGTAATGCGGAAAGACGGTCAGCCCCGGCAGAGCCGCTTGCCGGGGTAAGGCAGAAATATGACGGACCTTGCCACAGCATCCGAAAGAGCTCGTTAATGGCTGGTCTATCCCCCAGCCTTTCATTCTTCGGCACGGTTTTCGTACAAAGTACGCTCACACCACCACTGAAATTAGGAACCTCTAAACTATGATTGAATTAGGTTTCCGAACATTGCACTATTGAGGAGTTACAACAATTCAGCGACCCAACTCAACCTTAGCTAATCACTATCCTGCCAAAGACAGAACACTGTAGTGATCATTGCCCGCCTGGCACCCACTTGGAGGGTT
Organism: Sphaerophoria rueppellii; assembly: GCA_920937365.1. Classification (NCBI taxonomy): domain Eukaryota; kingdom Metazoa; phylum Arthropoda; class Insecta; order Diptera; family Syrphidae; genus Sphaerophoria; species Sphaerophoria rueppellii. The sequence goes on along the minus strand of CAKKXW010000005.1, from coordinate 23,541,969 downwards.
TGAATGAGGATTTTTGCCGGGCAAAAATCCAGAGTAACAACGTTTTTCTGAAGGACTGCTGAGCCTCCATTGTTTGTATGCACTGTGAATTAAATTCACTTACATTTTTCTCAACAGGATGTTTTCATGGAACACTGGTGTCCATTGTCATGCAGTCTCTTACCAGTTGTAGTGTCGGCGGACAAAGCTTGGGGACTACATGACTTTTAGAATATGTTCATTAGCCCAGACCAAAGTCTGGTTTCCACCCTACTTGGAGGTTGAACGTTGCCGCACTTGAGTAACAAGGAATATGTACTCGAAATTGCAAAGCAACCCTTTCTAAATTCCTCAGCCTCTCTTCGTAGAGCAAGCCTCGGATATGGAAGGATCTACTGATGACCCTACCAGCGAAGGACAATGAATTTTGGATCTGCACGTGGATCCCTTAACACAGACCTCGTGCAGCCGAACATCTAACGGAGGCCATCGATTACTACAAGGCAGGTATAACTGCTACTCAAGAAATTAGGTGGAATGGGCCTGGCAAGAGAAAATTGAAGACCCATGACATCTACAACGGCAGCTGCGAACGCTAAGGCGAGAATTTGGATGTGGATTTGTGGATGAAAGCCCATTCGAGAAAAATATCCTGTGTGTTAAGTTCGACATCGAGCGCCTCACCACGATCCCCATTGAGGCTAAATTCGCCAACATAATCATAAGCCAACCAGAGTGGCTGTGGTTGTCGATAGATTGGTTCTCGGTAACTAAACTGATTATTCTTAGCAAAGTTATACAGGTAGAACAAATTTTCGATGAAAAACATTTTTATGGGAACAAACTGGTACTTAAACTCACATTTTTAATTGATCGATATTAAATGCGAAGGAATAGAGCGCATATAAATGTTTTAAATTCGGCGAAGATCAAACAATATTAAACGAAAATAGAAACTGAGCCCAAAGTTAGTTTGAATGAAAATGTTCAAGTTCACTTGGTAAGTTTTCGTTTGATGTGTGATTACTTGAACAGTGAACTTGAACATTTTCATTCAAACTAACTTCGGGGCAAAGCCTTTCATTCTTCGGCACGGTTTTCGTACAAAGTACGCTCACACCACCACTGAAATTAGGAACCTCTAAACTATGATTAAATTGGGTTTCCGAACGTTGTACTATTGAGGGGTTACGAACAATTCGGAGACCCAGCTAAATCTTAGCTGGCGTTCTTCTAGATCTCATTACTTTTGGTGGCTGACTTTTCATAAGAAAACTTGGAAGCGTGAACCTCGAAATACACTAAATCAGGTAGCAATTTGCAAACATCAACAATACAATTGATTTGCCAATTTATAAATAAATAATAGCTAGGTTAGATGTTGTTAACTTATTTAGAGCCCAAGGGTGCATTGTCAAACCACTAAAGAAACTTTCTCAGGGGAGTGGTATGAACAGAATTCACCATCCTACGACCATTTTATGAGAGTGGGCGGTAACTACTTATATTTGCTCTTGAACGTTTGCGACCATTTCGATAAAATAGATGGATACCACGCTCCTATATGGAAATAGAATTTTTTCCCCTTTTTTTTTGCATGTCATTCAACCAAAACCTTACAAGAATTCCATTTTTCAACATCCTACGACCGTTTTAAAATAGTAGGCTGAAACCACGCCCCTAAATGAAGTTAAAATATGTTACTTATATTTGTCTTTATATTCAACTTAAACCTTATTCGAATCCCGAATTTCAACATCATACGATCATTTTAAGAAAGAGCGCGGATACCACGCCCCTTGAATGAAAAAATTGATATTTTCGATTTTTTCCTTTGTATACACCCGAAAATATCCTATTGTACCGAATTTCAAGATTCTGAGATTGTTAGAAGTGCTTCATAATTTTGATGATCAGTCAGTCAGTCAATTACGATTTTTGAAATGTTTACTGCTGAATATCTCAGGAAGTAGTGATTCCACAAAATTATTTTTATTACAGGACCTTTGTCTCCATGAAGTCAACACGTTATTCAAATTTTAAGCTTCTAACTCTATGGGTTCAAAAGTTATGGGGGGATAAGAATGTTCTTGAATTCGATCCTGTAAAAAGGGACTAGTGCTAAAACTTGTCTGGGCACTACCGTGCCCTTTGATATGTGTTGGTTGCAACACAAAACGTGTGGGTTCGAATCGGGTTTGTGTCGTGCGTATAAGTTTTTAATTTCATCTTTCAGGAGTTCCTAAGGCCTTGCGAAGAATTGACAAAACTTCCAAGGGCATCAATCTGTCAAGAAAGAAATGCTTATCAACTCAGCTTAAATTTTATGTGTAATGTTAATGGCATGAGTCTAAGCCACTTTGCTCTTGTCTCGCTGAGAGCTGCCCCATTTATTAATATCTTTACTACAACAAAAGGTATTTCTTAGAAAATTCAATTTTTCAAAAAAAAAAAAAATACAAAAATTTATTTCTCCAATATAAGCCGAACAGTCCTGTAATTACATTTTGAATTTCCTTGAAGTCTTTCAACTGTGGCCTTAGATATTTCTCTTCATGTTTCAAACATTCTTCTCTATCCATCCCAGATTACTTAATTAAATATTCCCTCAGGAGATAACACTCTTTTTGTAAATAAGACATAAGAATTTCCATGTATCTTAATTGAAATTATGTATGCAAGAATTATTTCAACACTATTCCACATGATTTGATTTATTAGATTTCGAATGAAATGTCGAACGAATATTTCGATTGAGAAAGAATTGAAAATGATAAAATTATAACAATCGACATTGTGCTTGTTTCATGCTTACAACAATTGAGTTATTTTCATTTCCAGCAAAAAACTTCAAAAAATGTTTTTTTTATGTTTAATGTTACGTATACGCCATAGTGAACATTGAACATAATTGTAAGTTCCATGCATCTCAATACAACTTTAACTTAATTTTGAACCGAAAATTCAAAGAAGAAAATTATCAAATTCCTGGTAGTTATAAGATACTCCCTTCCTTTTCTAAACTCCTTTTGTTACCTAACATAGGATAAGATATCATTTCTATTCTGGACTCTGACAATTCTTCCTTGTTTTACTTAATTCTTAAAACCAAAACGTGTTTCATTCGATACCCTAAACTAGGACTAAAATGTTCAAAAATATCCAATAACTGAAAAATGTACAACTAATAAAGAAATAAGCTCTCTCCAAAAATGCTTAAAATTTTCGTCCCTTACTAATTCAATTTTCTTGTGAAGGCTTTTACTTGACATGAATGTATAAGAGCAATAGGTAACAAATAGCTTGAAGGGAATATCAATTATTAGATATGTTCTATTTTATTGTTTCTATAGACTCTAAAGCGTGTGCCTATATACGTAGAATATTAATGTAAATACTCGTCATAACTTAGTAAGGAAAGAAGACTATTCTTAGCAAATTTGTTTGAGAAAACTATTTTTTTAAGATTTCAAGCTAAAAATTCAACATTTGAGTGAGGAATGAAAAACAATAAATTACAAAACATTGATTGCTCACTTTAGTCGTTCTGAAACTGTCAAACTTTTATTCAAAATTTTGTCCCGCATCACTGTCGTCCTTCATAAAATTATTAGTTTAAGTTCGAAACAAAATAAGTTTATCCATTTTCTGTTGTGGATTTCGAGAAGAAAACACAAATTCCATTCGAACGGAGCAAAAATACGATTACAAAATTTTGAAATTCGATAAAAGTAAAAAAAAGTTGTCGTAAATTGCATTGAACAGGTGAGGTGCATAAAGTTTTGTCGAAGAATAATAAGATAGATGGAAGATTCCCACATACATAAAGTGTATTCGTTGCTCTTTTGTTTTGGAATACATAAAACACTTTAGAAGAGAAAACTTGAGCTCAAGTTCTTGTGGTATCTGTGTGTTTTATCCTTTTTTGTGTGTGTGTTAAGAAAATTAATCACTTAAAGTTTGTGTAATTGGAACTTAAAATGATGCTAAGGGATTGTGATAGTGAATAATAGAAGTGGAAGAATGTTCATATGAAATTTATCTTGTGTGGGAAATCGCAACAAAATAGTGTTGGATAAAAGTAAGTTTAAGGTTTAAGAGGGTGTCATGTTGGTTTTGCCACAAATGGAGGTAAAATGTGTGACAGTTTCATAACTTATTTATTTAATCATCAGAGAATATAGTGGCTCAAGTTTTGTATACGGGTAAGATGATGACATGAAGCACATTCAGAAAGTAAAGTTTTTTGCATATAGGCTAAATTTGGTTAGGACCTTTGAGTGGTCTTCAAACAAGCAATAATCGAACTGAAATTTGAGGAGGCATATTACAATATTTGCTAATGTTGACAATGTCTGTACATTACTTTTCTGTTGCACAATAGTACTAGAACGGACAAGCGACATATAACTACTAAGGTTTAGAGTCTGTGAAGTTAGAAGTTGTTACACGCTAGGGCGTGTAAAGTTAAAAGTTTGGCAAGTTATATGACCAAATTTTACATGAAAATGATTCAGGTCGGATATTGCTTGATTTGAAGTATCTATCAAGTCGATTTCGGATTTTTTTTCTATGAAAAGTCTCATATACAAATTCAATAGCAGTTGAAGTTTTTTCATCAACTCTTTACATCAACCTTACAAAATCCTCTTTTTTTGGCAAGATATAAATGGTTTGGATCCATTTCTTAAGAAAAAAGTTACCATCTATCGAACTAAATACAGTGACCCGAGAAGGGAGTTCACCCCTCAAGAACTTAGTTGATCGTTCAACACAGTAATACATTTTTCAAGTCAGCTTAGGACAACAAATAATCCAAAAGCTCAGAAGCACTTTTATCATGAAAAATGTCTAAATTTACTATTGCAAGGTCAAATTGCGAATGTGCTCAATGCTGTGCCAAAAAGCTTGAGTAGCTGTTTAAAGTTGTGAGAAAATTGAGTTTTTTTGATTTTTGAGGAAAATTTAGAAGTTTTTGTGCCCAAAAACCGCTTATTAAAGCCAATCGCTCCGATCTCTTTGTTTTGCTTAAGGTACAGTTGGCAGAACTAACGAAATTGTATTTCTTTCAAGAAGCTCTGGTGTTGATTCGACTCTGAGAAGTAGAGGAATTGTGTCTTCTATTGAATGAGAGCCCGCCCGCGGAATACCATCTTTAAGTGTCGACGAGTTTGAAATCAATTGGAGCAGTGGTTAAGGCTGTAGGTGCGTTTACAGACAGACAGACGGAAGGAATCGCTGGACCCACTTTTTTCGGCTTCTCTATCATCGTAATGTTATTTTTGATCAGAATTTCAAGTTTGTTTCATTTTACTTGCATTAAAATGAAACAAACTTCCCATATAAGGGTGTACCAACATGAACACAAGATTTAAATTTAGCACCATTGGCACCATGGAGCGCTACACGAATGAACAACGAATTTTAATTGTGAAATTGTTTTCCAAAATGTGTGAAAGTTTTGAGGCTACAGTTCGCAAATTGCGATCAATTTGGGGCTACAATAATGCTCCAAAAGAGTCAACTGTAAAGCGATTAATCGAAGAATTTGCTGAAACTGGGTATGTCACTGATGTAAAGACAATAACGCGCCTTCGACCAGGTCGATCGACCGAAAATATCGGTAGTACGACCGAAAATATCAGCAGTACGTGATAATGTCGCTCAAACTCCATCCACCTCAATTCGACACCGAGCTTAGCAAATTTGTGTTTCCAAATCCATTATGCAGCGAATTTTGACGAGAGAATTGCATCTTCATGCATATAAAATTCAATTGACTCAGGAACTGGATCCAGCTGACCATACACAGCGAAGGGAGTTTGTAAATTTGGTATTGGAGAGACAACATGAAAATGCTGATTTTGCCGATAAAATCATCTATAGTGATGAGGCCCATTTCCATCTTGATGGCCAATAGGCAGAATTGTCGCATTTGGGGCGAGGAAAATCCTCGAGTGATTCACGAGAAGCAAATGCATCCTCAACGTGTCACTGTGTGGTGTGGATTTTAGGCTGGAGGAATCATTGGACCTTTTTTTATGAAAATGAGCCAGGTCCAAGCGCCTAGATCGTGCTATTTAACACCATTGGACTCTTTTTCTTTGGGGTTTTTCGAAGTCGATGGTTTATGCGAATAAGCCGACGACGACTCAAGCCAAAGGAGGAAATTGGATGCTGCATTAATGAAATGCTTGATTTCAGCAATGGTGTTGTTGTCTGAGTTGAAAGCGGATCCCAGGTAGACAAAGTCCTTAACTACTTCGAAGTCAAATCTGTCTATGTTGACGTTTGCTTCAAGACGTCGATGTTGGTAGTCCTTTCTTGTGGACAGCATTAACTTGGTCTTGCCCTCGTTAACCGCTAGACCCATCTTCCTGGCCTCCATCTCAAGGCTCACAAACGCTCCACTGACATCACGCTGTGTTCTTCCAATTATGTCAATGTCGTCTGCGTATCCTAGTAGCTGGACAGACTTTTGAAAGATTGTGCCTCTGGTGTGGACATTGGAGCTTTGCACAATCTTTTAAAGAATGATGTTGCATGACAACGCATTGCCTTGTTTAGAACCTTTTTTGACATCAAAAGCGTTACGTTAGGTTTTTTCCGACCATGATAGAACAGCGTGAATTTTCCATTGTCATCTTACATAGACGGATGAGTTCTTCTAGGATGCCAAAACTAGACATTGCTCTATATAGTTGGTCTCTATAGACGCCTGTTATACGCGGCCTTGAAATCGATTAAAAGGTGGTAGGTATCGATTTGAAGTTCCTGGGTCTTCTCCAAGATCTGCCGTAGGTGATTATTTGTTCGATGGTGGACTTTCCGGGTCTGAAGCCACACTGATAAGGATCTACCAGGTTGTTGATGAAGGGCTTCAAACGTTCACACAGAATGGCAGACAAGATCTTATATAGGCGATGTTAAGGAGACTTATACCCCTGTAGTTGGTGCAGTTCAGGGGATCTCCTTTTTTGAGGATCGGGCATACGATGCTGAGGTTCCATTCATCGGGTATGCTTTCCTCCGACCAAATTTTGCAGATAAGCTGGTGCATGCTCCTAACCAAATCATCTCCAGCTGCTTTGTACAGTTCGGCGGTTAGCCCGTCTGCTCCAGCGGTTTTGTTCGACTTGAGTTTAGAAATCGCTTTCTTCACTTGGTCAATGTCGAGTGGGTGGAATTGTTGGCCTTCTGCACCCAAATTGAATGGTTCTGTATTGCTGACGGAGTTTTGGTCGTCATCGCCATTATACAGCTTGGAAAAGTGGTCTTTCCCATATCTTCTCTTTGTAGCACTTTCGAAACTGGTTTTTCCTCGTAACCGACTGTTGTCGTTCAAACTTAGTTTCTTATGTGGCCGGGCAGTCACCCGACGCACGAACCCCAACCTGGAGGGACAGGTCTTTAGTTTAACTCTAAGACGAAGAGCTGGCCAAACTGCTCCTTATAGGCCTGGGCTGCGAACATGTCGTAGTAGCCCTATAAGGTGTTCTTGTTGGGAAACCCTTTAGAATATGTCGCAAGTAAAAAATCATATCGATCCTTTGCACTATGCAAAATTGAAACAATTTTATTCCACGGGAACCGTACTTTGAATTGGGATAAAAAGAAGCTTATTATATTTTCTAAACTATAATCTATTATTTAGCAAAAGACACACATCCTTCCATATAAATTCTTAACTTTCACATTCATAACATTAGTGTGATATATCACATTTCATGTGGATAATAATTAGAAATAATGAAGACTTTTGCTGAAAAAAAAAATCTACCCCGTTTATCAAAACAACCAAATGTCAGTTTTCGTCATCTTTAAAATTTTGAAGTAACAAGCAAAACCATTCGTCATTTTGAAGTGTCTAAACATTGAAATCTGATTTTTCAACAATCGGTAATCTCTATGGTGGCTGTTACTTCACCAAAATTCATTGAAGAAGATAAAAACACCAAATTGAAAACTTCAATTGCCACTAAGAAATCTCGTTTTACCAAATAAATAAAAGCATCCACTCGACTGATTTATTTTTTTCTTTTATTTCTGATTTCACCATTTTCATTTTTTTATTTTCACTTCTTAAACCTTACTCTTGATCTCATCCAACAAGCGGAATATTTTCACAAATTTCTTATCGACCGTCTCGACAAAACCCCTAATATCATTTCGAATTATAGCCATTTCCAACAATGAATCGCCATCACCATCGCCACCGCCAGCACATTTTTTTGTATTCCGACTACTCTCATACCAGCAAGCCACCCCATCAACAAAATCATCCACTAAATCTGGCTCCAAATCATCTTCGGCAAAAACAATTTCCCTTCGCTTAACAAACGATTTCATCAATAATTGCAAAAAATCACAATTCCAATTATTCAGATGGAAATAGAAATACTGCAATGCCTTTAAATTGTCAAAAACGCTCACTTTTAGATTATAAAGTGAATTATTCGAAATGTCCAATAGTTTGAGTTTTGTTTGCTTCTTGAAAATACCCTCGGGAAAATCATGCATTCTCGTTTGACTAAAGTTCAATTTGGCCAAGCCAATGTAGCGTCGGAGGGCGGTTGGCTCGAGGCTGGTAATCGGATTGACAGATAAATCCAATGCGGTGACATTGGCCGCATTCGGGAAATTAGGTATGTCCTGTAGTGAGTTGTTTCGTAATTCGATCTCCTTAACGATACCGTAGATTGTTAGTTTATGCAAATCGCACTCGTTCGCTAGCAGAGTGTCTAAAATGTCGAAATTGATTGTTGCATCGACTAGTGGATTGCCGGAAATGTCAAGTAGGGACATTTTTGGATGGCTTTTGAAGTATTCCGATTCGAATTTTAAGAATTTGTTGTATGATAGATTGATCTTGGTCAAATTTAGGATGTTTTCGAATATGCGTTCGGGCATGGATTCCAGTTGATTGTGTGACAAATCGAGTTCGATGAGCTTGCGTAGAGGCGTAAACACACCAATTGGTAGATTTTGTAGTTTGTTTCGTGCCAAATCCAAGGTTTTCAACTCTTTGAGGGCATTGAAACTTTGATTTTGCAGTTGTTTCAGTTGATTACCAGCTAGTGAGAGTGTATTGAGGTTATCGGCGCCGAGGAATATATTCTTAGGGATGTCTTTTATCAGGTTGTCGGCCAGAAACAGACCCATCAAACTGCTGGCTCCTTCGAATTGTGGCTTCTCGAATGTCTCCACTGAACAGTTGTCCATTCGGAGAACTTGAAGATCAGGGAATGTGTCGAACATTAGATGTGGTATTTTCGCAATTGTCGAATTGACAAACGTGTATATAATCTGCTTCGTTTTCGGGGTGTTTGAAAAAATAACATAGTCATCGCGTAAGATTTCAACTCCTTGACACAAACCGCTGTTGCAATGGTCCTGCATCCAGACACGTTTTAAATGGCCACCGGACACCGAATATATTGAAAATACAAGAATGAGAAAAGCAGCAGACTTCATTGTTTGTAACGACACGACCGATTGCCTTTGAAAATGAAATTGAACTGAATTATGCTAGCATCTTTGTGGATTGAATTCGCTGATTTTCGACATAGCATCATATGGAAATAAGTGATTTTGATTAGTATATTCGAAGGGGGTCCGTCCAATCATCTGGTACAGTCCGGATAGCATGGGGCTGCCCCATCTATAGTGAGCACTGCACATTTTTTTTTCTCGAGTTGAGCAATTGATTGAAATTAATTTTGCACATAACAATCAGCGAAACACATGTGGCTGATTGATCCATGCACTGGCAACAGTTCACAGGTTCTAATGGTGATTAATTGGTTTCCATTACCATAGATCTTGATGCGTCATCAGTTTCTGTTTTTTTTTTTTACTTTCATTTTTCTGATGGATAAAGTCACCTCCTATTGAAGAAGATTCACTATTGAAAAACTCAAAACGTTCGCAGTATTAATTGATGTCACTGGGATTGGCGCCACTAACGCCACCATTTCCCTATTTGGCATTCACTTATCTGTTGAATCGAATTGTAGTTCGCTGAGGTGGATATGTGTATAGTGCGTGATAGCTTTAGTCATTTATTTGTCAGTCATGCAGCAGTAATTCTTGATTGGCGACACGCTAATTGCGTGCCTGTTTCAAATAAGCTGCTGTTATGTTCTACAACATGTTGGTTGTTGTTCTTATACATTGTTCTCTAGTCTCCGATTAAGCCAAGCTTTGTGGATTGAGTTAATATAAAAGGCTTATGTTGTGTCGAATAGATTGCCTACGTCTACGTCGAATTGATGGTTAAGCTGTCGCTGTGCATAATGAAATAAATCAGAGGGGCTTTTACAATGTGCTGAATGAATATTGAAATGGAGAATTAGCATTGAGGAAACGCTTTGTTGGCATCAATTTCAATTTTGAGTGATTGCAATTGTGTGTGAGTGTGTATTGTTGAAATTGTTATAAAAATAAATTTATGTAGAGATTGAGATATAAATAAATCTTAGTTGCTTTTATGGAGAACAGGGAGTCGTCAAACTTGAATGGCATTGAATCATATAGATGAAACGTGAAATTGAATATTCGGGTTGGAAAGGGAGGCATGTGTACTAGAAAGTTAAATGTAAACAAAAATATTAACTGTGATAACAATTTTCTTGATCCAGTCGGACCAAGGCCTCATCCAACAAGCCTTTCCAGACAGCAATTTCATACGCTAAGTTGGTTGAGGTCCTCTACCACCGTTGTGCTCCACCTGAGTTGCAGCCTTCCTCTTCTGAGACGACCTTCCTTCCTCTACGTGCATTCGAATTTTTTCACCCGATGATGTTCGTGTATAAAGTCCATGTCTCTGCACCTTATATGAAGGCTAGCATGATGAGGGTGTTCTGACACTTTAGTTTCTCAAAAGAGGACTTTACACTCAATTGTCTGGTAGACAAAGTCTTTAACTACCTCGAAGTTAATCTGTCTATACTGACGTTTGCTGCATCGCATGCCGGTGTTCAGTGTTTTTCCTTGTTGAAAACATTCCGTGAAGCTCATAAACTCTCCACTGACATCGCTCTCTGCTTTTTCCAATTATGTCAATGTCGGACGTACTTTTGAAAGATTTTGCCTCAAGCGTCAACGTTGGAATTTAGCACATTATATTCAAGAATGATGTTGAAGAAATCGCATGATATCGCATCACCTTGTCCATACCCTTTTTTTGACATCAAATGCCTTCGTGAGGTTCTTTCGTCATCTTACACAGACGGACGAGATTGCAGATTATGGCCCCAAAACTTGTAAAACTATGATATCGCAGGCTGTCCATTGTAAGAAAATATTCATTCAAAATATATTTGTTCAGCATTAACGACGTCCGTCAGTACCAAATTTTCATTCTCAGAACTTATTTGTATTTTTCATCTTGTGTTTCACACACAAACAAATTAAAGTTACCACAAATCGAAACCAGATTCAATTTGCTATAAAGTAAAACATTTATTCAAAATCAATTTCTTAAATTCAAACATCTTGAAATCTCATTTCTGCAAAGGTGAAAAAATAGACATGGCCCAATTTATGGTCGATTTCGAGAACTCACTTTAAGTTTTAAATCCGATAAATTGATGCCAAAAATTGGTTTCTTCGACGTGTTCTGCAGCCTAAGTTTTTACTAAACCACATTATGCCCTCCCCCTGCCCCCCATGGATTTCTCAATGATGTTCCAAATTCATTGAAGCCAGATGCATCTTGTGAACTTATGGAATGCTTAGTGATGGTGTTTTGTATGTGTATTTCAAGGAGGTTATCTCTACAGAGCTATAGCAGCCTTCACCAAATAGGGAAATAAAAATAAAATCACCAGGTTGATTTCTTGCAAAGGATAAAACTTAAAAGTCCTCTTGTGCAACGAAAAATTTAAGTTCAGAAAAAATCTACATGTTGTGTGCATGCACATATACCTACGAATGTACATGTATAACATTGGAAAGAGGAAAGTTTAAGGACGTTCTCAACAAGTAATAAAATTCCTACATTCTCGCCAGTTGCTCCTAGTACTTTTGTAGAAAACAAATGTCCCAACTTCAACCTTCTGAGCTGCACTCGCTGGTGTCATTCTTGAACGTAAACTGTTCCAACACGTCCTATGGAGAAAATGCGGCAGCTATAACTACAACATAGAGATCTTCTGTTTGCACATAGAAATGAATTTGATAATGTCCTTCGTCGCTGTTTGATTTGCTTTTTATTTTTTGTTTGTTGTTGTTGGTTGGATGTTGTTGTTTTGATGCCTCATCTCATTCGCATTCTCATATCGCGGAAAACCAATAAAATCCAGAAGAAAACTTGCAAACTTCACCCTTTCGTTTGGTGCAATTTAACGGTGTGTAAGAGTGCGAAAAGTCGCATTTACGCTAGAGTGGGTGGTGTGGCATAGGAGCTTCCTTATAGAGCACGCAAGGAGTGCTCTCGCTGTGATAATATAAGGATCTGCCAGAAGGCAGGTGTTTATTTGCAAAACTTGCGATATATTAAATTTTGAAATTTGTTTTTTTGTTTTCTTTTATTTCACTTTTCTCTTTCTTCGTTCAGCTTATGCTCATATTTTATTTTTTATCCTTGGGAAAACAGGACTTCAGTGGCAGCTACAGAGATTACTGTGTTTGGAATTTGAATGAAACTATTGTTAGAATGGAATCTTGATATATAAATGGGTGGCAGAAATAAAAAGAAAAGGATAAAATGGACGTAAATCCTCAATTTATGGAAAAAGAATATGCGAATGAAATGAATATGTTTTCTTGGTTTTTCTCATATTTTTGTTTTCCCTCTTGAAAAGATTTTGTGATAAATTGTCAAAAGCTTTTTTTTGCTTGAGGTTTCATTGACAGAAGTACTTTGTGAAGAGAATGAATTTATTGAGTTTATTTGTTTTATTTTTTATGTTGATGTACAGCTGAGCATTCTAAGCGTTTCATAACAAAAATTGATACTCTCGTTGTTTGAAAGTTTCACACTATTTATTTTCCTATATGATCCCTTTAGTAGTCCGTAGCTTAGAGGTTAGGTGCGTTGGCTGCTAAGCAGAACGTCGTGGGTTCGAATCCTACTGGGGCCCAAAGTTTTTATTTCATCTTTCACGGACACTGCCTCTTGCGAAGAATTGACAAGACTTCCAAGAGTATCATCTGTCATGAAAAAGTGCTTCTCAGCTTGGCCGTTCGGAATCGGCGTAAAATTGTAGGTCCCCTCAATTCTTCACACGCACCCAGAGAATTGTTGATGAGAATAAGCCACTTAGGCCTTGGCTCTTCAAGAGCTGTCGCGCCACTCTATTTTTATATGATCCCTTTCATAATTTACCCTTCAGATACTTACTTATGGTGACGCTACAATCCAGGTCGGACTGGGGCCTCATCCATCAAGTGTCTCCAGCTAGCGCGGTCACTAGCTAGCTGTCTCCAGTTTCGCACGCCAAATTGTTTCGGGTCCTCTACCACCTGTAAGCTCCACCTGAGTCCCGGTCTTCCTCTTCTGCTAAATCCTTCCGGGTTGGATTCGGAGACTCTACCAACCGGAGCATTATTTTCCATTCGCTCGACATGACCCAACCATCTAAGTTGGTGGACCTTAACTATTCTGCCTAAGTCAGAACAGCTCGTATAGTTCTGATTGAATCTTCGTCTCCATTTCTCCATTAATGCAGACAGGACCGAAAATCACTCCAAGAATTTTTCTCTCACAGCAGCCCAAAGCGTTGTCATCAGAAGTTGTCATAGTCCATGTTTCTGCACCATATATAAGGACCGAAATGATGAGGGTTTTGTAGAGTGTCACTTTAGTTGCTCGGGGGAGGACTTTACTACTCAATTGCCTTCTAAGTCCAAAGAAGCGGCGATTGGCAAGAGTGATTCTTCGTTTGATTTAAGCGCTGGTGTTGTTGTCTGAGTTGATAGCGGATCTCAGGTAGACAAAGTCCTTAACTACCTCGAAGTTAAATCTGTTTACGTTTGCTCCAAGACCTCGATGTTGGTTGTCCTTTCTTGTTGATAGCATTAACTTGGTCTTACCCTCGTCAACCGCTAGACCTATCTTCCTGGTCTCCGTCTCAAGGCTCACAAACGCTCCACTGATATCCCGCTGTGTTCTTCCAATTCTTTCAATGGCGTCTGCGTATTCTAGTAGCTGGACGGACTTTTGATAGATTGTGCCGCTGGTGTTGACGGTGGAGTTTTCAACAATCTTATCAAAAATGATGTTGAAGAAGTCGCATGACAGCGCATCGCCTTATCTAAAACCTTTTTTGACATCAAAAGCATTCGTTACTAGACATTGCTCTATATAGTTGGTCTCTATAGACGCTGTCATACGCGGCCTTGAAATTGATGAAAAAATATAGATATCGATTTGAAGCTCCTGGGTCTTCTCGAAGATCTGCCGTAGGATGAATAGTGGACTTTCCGGGTCTGAAGCCAAACTGATAAGGACCTATAAGGTTGTTGACGAAAGGTTTCAAACTTTCACACAGCACGGCAGACATGATCTTGTAGTCGATGTTAAGGGGACTTATACCTCTGTAGTTGGTGCAGTTCATACGATGCTGAGGTTCAATTCGTCGGGCATGCTTTCTTCAGACCAAATTTTGCAGATGAGCTGGTGCATGCTCCTAACCAAATCATCTCCATCAGCTTTGAACAGTTCGGCGGCTGGCCCGTCTGCTCCAGGGGCTTTGTTCGACTTTAGTTTAGATATCGCTATCTTCATTTCGTCCATGTCGGGTGGGTATAATTGTTGGCCTTCTGCACCCAAATTGAATGGTTCTGTATTGCTGACGGAGTTTTGATCGTCATCGCCATTATACAGCTTGGAAAAGTGGTCTTTCCATATCCTCAGCACTCACTGTGGTTCCACTACGATGTTCCCATGATGGTCTCTACAGTCTTTGGTTCGGGGTGTATAAGCCCTATTGGTTTGTTAAGCACCTTTTTGTAAAACTTTCGAACCTCGTTCCTGTTGTGTCATCCTTCTATCTCCTCGATCGTGCGCTCCTAATGCTCTCTTTTTTCTTTCTGAGAAGTGTCTGCTCTTCTCTCCTTTTCTGCTCGTGTCCATCCCTGCAGCGCCGCTTTGTATGCCTCTTGTTTAGCTGCATGTGCTCGCCGGCATTCATCGTCAAACCAGCGATTTCGTTGTGGTGGCCGTGTAAACCCTAGCACTTCAGAGGTGGCATGTCGTGTTGGCTATGTCGTCCGATTATTCCACCAAAAAATTCTTCTCTACCCAGCTTAGCATTAAAATCTGTATGGAAAATTTTGATGTCATAGCTAGGGCATGCTCATAGATCTTGTCGAGGAGCTCGTAGAACCTATCTTTAACGTCTACATCATTTTCCTCTGTTGGGACGTAAGCGCAGATGAGGCTTTTGATGGTGAATTTAGCCTTGATGTGGATTGTCGTGATGCGCTAATTCACTGAGTTGAAACTGAAGACCTTTCTCCTTAGTCGAGTCACTACAAATGCACATCCAAATAGACGCTGATTTTGTTCACGGTAACAGTCGCAATAGTCACATAGTCACAATTGTATATTTTACGTAGGCCCAGACCATCCCATCGCATTTCTTGGATTGCCAGTTATATCTGCTTCATTTAGCAGTCAGGGGCTTCCGCTAGTTGTTCAGCTGCACGTGGCCAGTAAAGGGACCTAACATTCCAACTGCCAAACCAAAATTCGTTGTCCTTAAATCGTTTGCGTGGGTTGTCATCATTAATTCCGGCCGTACCCGAGGCTTGTTTGTGTTTCGGAACTATATTTTCTTTATGTGGTCGGGCAGTCACCCTAACGCACGATCCCTAACCTGGAGGGCCAGCGGCTAAACCGCTCCTTTTATGCCTGGGCTGCGAATATGTCGTAGAAGCCCTTTAAGTAGTTCATCCTGACTGTAGACGCCACCGTTGATTCCATTTTGGAAGTTCTTCCGCTGCCGCCTGTTGAAAAGGAGACATGCCTTAGTTTACGCATACCTCCTTTCCTTCTCTCTCTTTGTTGCCGCAACAACTTCACTCAAAAATTTTCATGCATAAATAGTACGAAAATATGAGTGAATCGTACGAATTTTTTCGTAGTTTTCAGCCACGAATAAATTCGTACAATAAACTCATATTCGTATATTAAATAAAGAGCTTTGTTCATTGTACGAATGGAATGACAATATTTACGTTTCCTTTCGTACATTTAAAAGGAGCGTTAGTACATTCTACTAATATTTCGTACTATCTACCCTCAATTTGTAAATTAACAGAGAGCATTAGTACATTCTACTAATACTTCGTACTATTTATTCCCCATTCGTAAATTTACAAAGAGCATTAGTTCATCCTACAAATACTTCGTACTATTTACTCCCTATTCGTAAAAACAGCATAAGCATTATTTTATTCTACCAATACTTCGTATTATATACTCTGCATTCATAAATTCAAAACAAACCATTCGTTTATTTTACTAATACTTCGTACTACTTACCTGCCATTCGTAAGTTTACCAGAAGCATTAGTTCATTTTACTAATACTTCGTACTATTTACCTGCCATTCGTAAGTTTACCAGAAGCATTAGTTCATCCTACTAATACTTCGTACTATTTACCTGTCATTCGTAAGTTAACCAAAAGCATTAGGTCATTTTAATAATACTTCGTACTATTTACTACTAGTATTTCCATATTCTGCTACACTTCTTACGAATTATAATACAACCATTTAAACAAAAACGAAAATAACATATATTCTTTGAAAAACATAATTATTAACAAAACATAGAAGGAACATAACATAAGGAATAAATAAACAGATAAGTATATAAATAGATGTTATATTATATTCTATATTATATTATAGAGTTAAGGTTCGCTTATTCAATTTTTAAATTCAGAGTAGCTTGAAGAAGATTTGCTCGAATGATAAATTCTTCGGAGAGTGCCTTGAGTAATTGAATGTCATCCGAATTTTTAATTTTTTCGATGTGTTTAGGGTATGTATATGACATCAACCATGACCTTACAAAAATTACTAAGGTTTTCCAGGGATTCGCCCTTGGAAGGGCCAAACAAAAAGTTGAAATCGGCATTAACCTGAAAAATTGATATGCATATAATATTATGTTTTTCTGAATGAACATAAATAAAAAGTTGATAACTCACCAAACGAAAACCGTCAGCGGATTTGTATATCGTTCATTCGTGTTGCGGAGCAAGCAGCCCAATGAATCATTTTTTCTTCATGAGACATGATGTAAAATTTAACTTTTAAGATTTGGTATAAAAAATAAATTCTTTAATTACAACTTACTTTCTATCATAAAAAAATTAGCACTCTTAGCTAGCACGCACGCTTTTTGTTATTTTAATTGTACTTCTTTTTCTGAAAACTCACAAGGACACAAGCCAAACTATACTCGATCGAAATCACAATCCAAATGAATCAATGCCTGCCATGATTTAAACAAAAACAATGATTCAATGGAGGGTAAATATTACGAAGTATTAGTGCAATGTACTAGTGCTTTTGGTAAACTTACGAATGGCAGGTAAATAGTACGAAGTATTAGTAGGATGAACTAATGCTTCAGGTAAACTAACGAATGAAGGAAAATTATTACGAAGTCATTAGTGAAATGTACTAATGTTTCGCTTAGTGTTAGAATGGAGGAAAGATAGTACGATGTATTAGTAAAATATACTGATGCGTTTGGTAAATATACGAATGGAGGTTATGATGTACGAAGTATTAGTAGAATGCACTGATAAAGAAGTTGCATTCTACTTATAATGAGTAAATACTACGAATAATTCGTAAGGTCAATTTTCGAGACTAAATTTTTTACGAATATTAGTTTTGCTTCGTACATTTAACAAATACATGAGTAAATCTTACGAATGAATTTCGAAAAATTACGAAACCATTCGTACACGATGATTTACGAATGATTTTGTTCAATACACGAATAAATTCGTACAATGTACTCATAATTTTGTTTTACGAATAATATTAGTACAAAGAACGAAAGAATTCGTGTATTTTACTTCGTAAAATCTACGAATATTCGTTCAATGTACGAATTTTTCTCGTACGAATGGTATTCGTAGCAATTTTACTAATAAAATTTTTCAGTGTTCCCACTGGGGTTGGAACCCAATCTTCAGTTGAAGTACTAAGCACCCGGTGTTCAGCGCGAGGAAGTGTAGAGTAGGAGTTTATTGCAGAGGTTGCTCTTTACCCTTCAGATGCCTTTGTGTTAAACGTTTTCTATTTGATTTTAAAATCTTAAACTTATGAAGCCCCTTGAAGGAAAAAAAATACGATTTCCTCAAAAACGACTTAGCATTTTTTTTTTTACTTTCTCCTAACTTTTTTCATTATAGAAATGGCTTTTGTCAATTTTGTTTAGTTAATTTTAAATATCCCCAAAACGACCGTTCCCTTAAAACGGGGTTTTCCCCCCTCAGTTGTTTAACAACAAAACAAATCGAGATCCGGTTCCGGTTTTTCATTTCAATTTAACAAGAGCATGAAATATAAGAAAATATTGCTCACTTACGTAAATATTGAAACAAAAGTTATTTCCAAAAAAACATGAAAATAATGAAGTTTGCAGTAATCTGTGTAGTCTTTTTCCTGGTATTTATCAAAAATATTATTTAATTCTTTTTCTTTTTTCTTTTTTTCATTTAAGGACAATATAGAAAAAGAAAAGTAAGCTGAAATTGTTTTCTTTTTTTTTAAGTGTCCACTAATTTAGTCACGTCAAACGCAATACAATGACAGAAAACCAAGAAAGGAAAGAAAAAAAACACTTCAACTTATTCCTTTACCACTTTAAACCCTCTTAATTCAAAAGAACAACAAAAAATATATGTTCAAGCAGCCATTTAAAACAATTTGCTAAGGCTCAAAAACAAAAGAACTCAAAACAAAAAAATGGAATCCTAAAAACAGACTCCAATTAAACTTAAGTGCCAAAACTCAAAACAAATGCAAGTTATTAAAACACTTAAATTAAAATGCTAAGATCTTGACTTTCTTTCTTGCCAGCCTTGTTGCATATTTAAAAGACTTTTATAAAAATAATTAAAAGTCCTAACTAAAAAGCGTTCCTTGTTGATGCTGCTGCTGGATCTCTCACTGTCTCTCCCAATCTGGTAGCAAGAAATTACCAGGGCCAAAATAATTAATTTGCATATCCGAGCAACGCTCCACGTGCATTATTTAACTGATTTTTAAATGGTATGGTTGCCTTGAAATGATGTCTGTTCTTTTTTTCAACAGAACAAACACATTTTCCTGTTTCTCTTTTTTTGTGTTTGCATAATGGGAGCACAAAATAATCGTTGACATTCAAAAATCATTTATCTATAAACCGTATAATTCCTTTTGAAGTCTCCAATCCCCCCCAGCACACACACACACAAGACAAAACAAAATGGTTAAAAATAGGTTTTCACGCTTTTTGTGTTTTCATATTTTGTCATCGTTTAAGGCCTTGCTGCAGAATTTTTGTTTATCATGTCCTGGCAACATCCTCCATATGTAAACTCACACGTCACATGTCAGTCAACCAGGATTGTGTATGGTAAAATAACAGCTGTATTTTTTTTTCTTTTTGTATCTTCAAAATGTAGAGGAGGATAAAGGAAAAAAAAAATAATAACATTGTATCCGAGGATAAGAGGGTGCGACACGCTTATAAGCCTCAACAGAGATATTGCTTTCTCCTCTAACAAAACTCAACAAAACTTCAATATAACGAACAAGCGCAAACGGAACTGGGCGGCTATATCCTCCCCCATGAATGTATATGAATTTTTCAATATTACCCCGATTTATCATCATATCTATTCATCCATATTCCACTTGGCTCTTTTTTTTTCAAATGAGTAAAACCGAGAATTGAAGGAAGGATCAAACAGGATTCAAAAACCCAAAGAATGGTGGCATTTAAAGGATGCATCAGTTTGAGCTATGTAGAAAGGCAATAACGAAGAAAAAAAACATATATTCTGTCATTGTGGATTTAATTTTACCTCGCTCAAGGCGTTAGAACGACTGATTGTGCTTATTCAATGTACCTACTACCTATCTCAACCCTGCTGAGACCCTTGAAGGTTTGAAGGGTGGCATATTGCAATATACAGAAGCCGGGACAGAGTAAGGGTAGTATGGAGGAGTTTACGGTAAACGCACTTAAGTGATGGCCAGGGTGATGGTTCAATTATGCTAGGGTTGTTCCGCATTTTGCTTCATCTTTTTCTTCGTGGTGTTTTTCTTTTTTCTGTTTTGCAAAAATGGGATTTTCTAGGAAAATCTGCAAATAATAGAAAATTGAAAAATGAAAGGAATGCATTTTCCTCAAGAAACGCAGGACGAGCGCACGTGTTTTAAATAGAAAAACCAACCCACACTTCATTATTATTATTTGTTTTTGCTATTTTAGTGATTTTGCCATCGACTCATTCTAAATCTGGTCACGTTTTTGAAATAATTAAATTCTTTTGGAACAAGTCGAAAGGAAATACACAATAAGTCAAGTCTAGCCTAGGGGGATTAGTTATATTTCAGGCATCAAGAATCAACCATCTGGTACCTATCCACCTTAACTAGAATATGTAAGTCTATATGTACAGAAAGCAGAGAAAAAAAAAAACATTTTTGGTTTGATGTTTTGATGAAAAAAAAAGTTTGCGAAACTTTGGATAAAAGCCATCTTAAAACTTGACCGCCTCAAGAAAAGTATATAAACAAGACAAAAACGGATTTGGGGAAGAGAAGTTTGTTTCACTGGAAACACGGAAATTAAAAAAAAAAAAAAAACCAATACACATTTTGTAGGGGTGGTGGAGGTTTTATTACTTTCTTGTTTGGTCACCTTTAAATAGGAAAAGTTTTTGTCCTGCCTTGCTTTCATTAATTGCGAAGACAAATTTGTTGTAATAATTAAAAATAAATTTTAAACATTGAAATTTGACAAGGGTTCTGTGGAGAACACACGTGTTGTTAGAAGATTGGGAGTAGAAGAGACAAGTTAGGAAAGCATACCTTCATTTGGGATTCGGCTAAAATTAATTTGTAACAAAAAAATTCTTTTCATTATGATTTTCGGTGCCGGTTTGTGTTATACATGAAGTGGAAGGGTTAAACTTGATTGTTGTTTTGTTTAGTTCCGCTAGAAAAAAACTATTGAATTAAAAAAAAAAATGTATCGTCAAAATGAAGAAGCTATTAAACAGTGTCAATTTGTCGTTTAGCCTTCGGGATTATTGACTATTTCTGGACTTGAAATTATATCTAAGAGGATGATAAAGTGGTATTGAAAAATGAATTGAAACGATTGATTTTTTTTGCTTGGAATTTTTTGTTTTAAAATGGGTTTTCGAATGGAAAAATAGAAAATTCTTGATGAAAAAACTCATTGGTTTTCATAGGGAAAATTGCATGTCATTTTAGGTGCATTGATTTCAAACTGGAAAATGGTTTTCGGGACTAATGACACACTCCAAAAGAGTTTGGGGTGTGAAAATAAAAAAATTCGCGCGAATTGATTCGAATATTCGAAGGAAACTAGAACCACTACTGTTTTTAAAGAATTTTATTCTCACCGTACTGGTGGTTATGTGTTGTAGGATCTGGGGCGTATACTGTAACTTTTCCTACACACCAAGTGCCTACTTTAGCTCCTCGTGGTAACCGCTGGGTACTTGGTATATCTCTAGGTATAACTTGCGAAACTTGCAAGTGCGGGTGCAAAACGGAGAAACAGAAGCACATAATCAACGGCCCAATAAAATTGGAGGTTAGTGCGAGGGGCTAACAACCCTTCCACAGTAAAAAATTGATAGTTATGAGAGAGACACCAGCCTCGGATAATGACCCCCCTCTTATGGTAACCAGACCCGAAACGATAATGGACTATGCATTGAGAGTTTGCACATGGAATGTAAGAACACTCTACACTCCAGAAGCAACTCAGAAACTTGAATCTGTTGTCTCGCAGTATATGGCAGACATTATTGCGATCCAGGAAATGCGATGGATAGGATCAGGGATAATAAAAAGGAAAAACTGCGACATTTATTACAGGTGTCATCGAAGAATGCACATATTTAGATGCAGATTCGTCGTGGAAAATCGGCTTAGATCGAAGGTCATGGAGTTCAAGCCAATTAGTGATCGCCTGACTGTAATCCTCATCAAGGCCACACTACAAAATATCAGTCTAATATGTGCACACGCTCCTACCGATGATGCTGAGGAGTCTAGCAAGGAGGATTTTTACGACCTGGATAGAGCCTACGGAGGAGCCTGTCCAGAGTACGAAAATCGTACTCGGAGAATTCAACGCAAAAATCGGGGAGGAAGACATCTTTGGCGGATTAGTTGGAAAGCACAGCCTCCACGAAGTAACAACAGATAACGGCTTCCGACTAATCGACTTTGCTGCAGTTCGAAATACGGTGATAAGTAGCACTAGGTTTCCAAAACGAAAAATCGAACCACCAACCAAATCGACCATGTGCTAATCGCCGCAAGGCACGCATCCACCATCTTGAACGTGCGCATTTTCCGAGCAGCAAATTTCAACTCTGACCCTTTTTGGCAGTGGCTAAGTTTAGAGCTTGACTATCAAACGACAAAAAAACACGTGCGGCCCCAAGAAAGAAGTTCAAAATCGCGATCGGTTTCCTTGGCACTCCGGATGATGCCAGAGACTACATTGAGCGCCTGAGTGAGCGACTCTCAGCCATCCTCTCAAATTCCACAGAGATCAATACGTTGTAGAAATAATAAAAAATGTAGCCGAGACTACCATAGGTTACCAGCCACCCTAGAAAAAGAACCCGTAGTATGATGATGAGTGCGCCTTATTGAAAAGAGAGATGAGAAATGCAGCAAGAGAAGAGTACCGAACAAAAAGGAGAAAGGAGAAAAAACCCTGCGAAGGAAACAAAGAGCATCCGCAGTTTCTCAAAGATCTAGAAGAGTCTCGGGCCAAGAACAACACCTCGCGTTTCTTTAAAAGGTCGAACCAATTAGCTTCTGATTTCAGAACCGGGACACAGGCTCTTCGAAACAGTGAAGGAAACCTAGTCACCGAAGCACGGGGAATTGTAGATGTTTTTAAGCGGCACTTCCAACAGCTGCTGAATGCGCAAAATGTCGAGCGAACTAATGACGAAAGAGAAGCAAGACCGCATGACGCTTAACAATACGCAGTGCAGGGTGAAAATGAGCAACAGCTCATCCGAGTTATTCCAAACATGCGCAGGTTTTAGACAAGGAGATGCGCTGTCATGTAACTTCTTCAACATAGTCCTGGAGCAGATAGTGCGCAAGGCAGGTGTGAGCACGGAAAACACTATCTTCAACAAGTCCATCCAGCTCCTAGGATATATGCGGATGACATAAACATCATCGGTCGATCTAAGAGAGCTGTGCTTGCGGCCTTCACAGCGATTGAAGAACAGGCGAAACTCGTTGGTCTTGAAGTGAATGAGGACAAAACAAAATACATGCTATGAACAAATAAAGCAACATCTGTCCACCGCCTAGGATAAAACGTCACCGTTGGTAGCAGCAATTTCGAGGTAGTTAAGGAGTCAGGCGCGGATCCAGAAAAATTAAAAATAAGGAAAATACCAAGAATAACCAAATAAACAAAGTAAACCAAATTTCTTCAATTAATAAAAAAAAAATGCATTACATTAATATATAAATTTATTATATATATACAATTATAAACTGTTTAGGGATATAAAAAATGTAGGTAGGTACTGTCAAAACCAACAGCCCGATTCTGAGGACCCTCACTGATACCTCAAAAGTCACAAGATGAGGTGAAATGATTTTTGTGACTTTTTTCGTATTCTGGTGCAGAGTCACAACTTGTGACAGTCACAAAAATTTTCAAATTTGTGACCTGCCTCAGACCAGGTAACAAGAAATATATTGCTGTTATTTTGAAATTTCGATTTGAGGTTCCATGTTTGAGAAATTTTTTACAATATGACTGATCATTTACTGCTAAGAAAGATATCTTTTACCTTGCATTTTTTAATTTCAAAGAGTTTTTTCACTTCTTCAGAAAGCAGAAACTCGAAAACAAATAATGAATTATTTTGATTTCAACTAGACAGGTGAAACCAGAGACAAAAGAAGATCGGATACTGACTTACGTTTTACCCTCCGATACCACAAATTTTATTTAACCATTACCTCGTGTATATGAATAAATGAGAAAAAAAGCAACAAAAATCAGGTGGTATGTCGAAGTTTACTGAGATAGTATTGGTAAAAACACGCAAACTCTTGCAGTAAACTTGTAGACATTGTCATTTTGACAGCTTGATTTCCAATCTCCCTTTTGACTCATCTGTGGTTGAAACAACAATAATTTTACTCACCATGCTGAGTTGAATATTGTTGTCAGTTTTCTTGTGACTGAAATTTCAGAATTCCTATTTGTAATCGAGTCACAACTATCCTCACAAGAAATCAGTCAAAAGGGCTTGTGACTTGTGACTCGTCACAACTGCAGAATCGGGGCTGTAAGAAACATCTTAGCCAATAAATATTTATATTATGAATTTTCTTCTGAAACGTTTTCTCGTGAGTTTTCAAATGACTTGGCGCCTTTTATGGTAGCGTGGCTAACTTCACAGTTTGCAATCAAAACATTGAAAGAACAACAGTCCATTGTTGATTTCAGTGTCGTTGGAATCAAGATAGTTTTTATTGAATTTTGCAATAAAAAAAAGAAGGTAACAAAATTAAAACCAGAAAATAAACAGCAAAAGTAAGAAGATAAAACAAGGATTCATTTGACGGATGCTTCAATGCTTAATTACCGTACCTGATCACAGCAAATCAAATAAGTTTTAATTGAGGTGATGTTTTTTCATAGACACCTCTATCGCAGAGTTCCTCGTAGCCGAACGTAGAGCTCCGCTACGAATACGAAAAAATTATAATCATAAGCCCCGAACGAAATCAAAAGAGGTATGCCAAATACAAATCAATTATTCTGACTTTCGGAATCAGTTAACTACTTCAAAACTTGAAATTCAAAACAAATTAAATTTCTACGACGTGTATTCAGAGTAAATTTTAAGGTTTTTTTTACTAAAGATGACTTTGATAGCAATTTTTTGTATTTCTGTATTTATTCGGCGCAGCCACCATTTACAACATCATCAATTTTTTGATTTTGCGGATCTGCAACATGTAAAAGACAATTAACTCCAAAAAAACGAGTGAATTGGATGCCATTTGTTGGCATTTCCAGCCCAGCCATTTTAAATACAGCTTATTCTATGAGGGTCCCCGTGACCTCCCCTCCCCTTGAATCCGCGCTTGTAAGGAGTTCACCTACCTTGGAACAAAAATCAATCCCACAAATGACATCTTAGTGGAGATCCGAAGAAGAATTACCCTAGCGAACCGTTGCTGTTTCGGTTTGGCAAAACAACTGGGTTCAAAACTTGTTACTCGAAAGACAAAGTGTCTGCTATACAAAACTTTTAATTTACCAGTCCAACTCTCGCCGAGTGCTGGACGATAAGTAAATAAAGGGGAATTGATACTGGGCACTTTCGAGAGCAAATTCTTCGGCGGAAGAGTGGAGTCGAATGGGGAAGAAGGTTCAACCGCGAACTGTATGAGCTGTACCAAGATGTGGATGTATTCCAGAAAACCAAGAGAAGACGACTACATTGGCTCGGCACATCGAGTGAATAGACGACAACGACGGCGCAGTGTCATAAGTCCGTAGGTCATAAGTCCGTTAAGGACTTAAGTGGGTCAAAAGTCCTTTACGGACTTATGACTTACGGACTTATGACACTGCGCCGACAACGACTGTGGATGCCAGAGCGCTTGATTTCGGTGACTGGAGAGTGCATGCGAGGGACCGTTCACGATGGAAGGCTGCAGTATCTAAAGCTGAGATCCTTCATAGATTGTGAGCCGTATACACAAGTACATGGGAACTTACTACACTTTACAAAACTGGACTGCACACTTGGTGGGAACTAAATCCCTCAGTGGAGTTGGTCATTTCATTTCCACTCTGAATGCCACAATGCTTTTTTTCTGATTTGGCCGCATTGTCCTTTTCAAGTAGAATCTACACTTTTCAAAATAATTTATCCTTCAAAAATTAACTAGCCTACTTTTGCTAATTGTTAATTAAAAAAAAAATTATTTGTTTAGTTTTAAGGCAAATTTAATGCAGAATCAACTAGTGATAAGAAAGTAGTAATGAAATATTAACATATATAGTTATTAAGTAAAATAGAAATTAATCTAAAAGCATTCAATTCTCTCTTCAATAAAATTCATTCTCTTTTTTGATGGTGCATAAAGCATAATCTTTCGCTTATTTAACGTACCGTTGATTTACAAATAAAAAAATGAAATATTTGTTCCTCTTATCAAGAATAACACCGGCAACGCAATACAGGGCCAAAATGATTGATACATAATTCTGCAAATAAAATCATATTTAAATTGGAAAATTAATGCAAAAAGTCCATAAAAGGTGATGGTTCAGTTTGTTAAAGTAAATATTCATTTAAATTAACAACAGATGATTAAACGGTAATACCCATAAATGTAATTAAGGGAAATACCAACCGACCCAAAAAATTAACTGTTCGATTCGAAAATGATAAACTTTATTTTTAAATGTTTCCTTCATTCGAATTGCCATGAATGCGCTTCTCATATATTCATTGTAATTGTAATAGCGCAATGGATTCCAAATTCTCAATTAATAAATTCTGTGCACAAATACAGTGAGGTGAACTTAAAAAGAATCACTCTTGCCAACACTGCTTCTTTGGAATTGGAAGGCAATTGAGTATAGTAAAGTCCTATCTCGAGCAACTAAAGTGACACTCTACAAAACCCTCATCATCCCCGGTGCAGAGACATGTACCATGACAAAATCCAATGAAAACGCTTTGGGCTACTTTGTGAGAAAAATTCTTGGAGTGATTTTTGGTCCTGTCTGCATTAATGGAGAATGGCGACGAAGATTCAACTAAGAACTGTACGAGCTGTACAGCGACACTGGCCAGAAAAGTAAAGGTCCAACGACTTAGATGGTTGGGTCACGTTGAGCGAATGGAAAATAATGCTCCGGCTCGTAGAGTCTTCGAATCCAATCCGGAAGGACGTCGCAGAGGAGGAAGACCGCGACTCACGTGGAGCACACAGGTAGTCCTGAGGACCTGAACCAACTTGGCGTGCGAATCTGGAGGGAAACTAGCTAGGGATCGAGCTGGCTGGAGAAGTTTGTTGGGTGAGGCCCTGGTCCGACCTGGACTGTAGCGCCACCATAAGTAAGTAAGTAAGAAAATGTGTCATAAACCTGCAGTTTAAACAAAAGAGCTTTCGTAAGAACCTTATTTTACAATACTTACAGTACTAACATGGTTTTTAATAATAATTAATTCATGAAGTTTGTGCAAAAAAATTTTATATTTCAAGAAGATTCTTTTGAATATTTTATATGCACCCCACTGTCATAGTTAATATTGCAATGCAGTGTGACCTATAATCCTTTTTTAAACGTGACAAGTATGTTCTGCCTTTAATGTTCTTCGTAACTAGTAAAGATGCAGCCTCCTTTTCCTTCGTATGAAATTAAACAATTTATCACAATAAGCCAGCTTATATTGCCCGTAACATTTGTTACGCACAGGTGCGACACTACACAAATTCATATGATTTCACAAGAAAGAATGAGACAGTAGTCTCATTCGTACACAACGCACTCAGTAATACTCGGTCCAGCTTGTGATTTACGCTTACATTTTACCTTGCCTTTAACATGACTTTCCTTCGCAAAAAGAAAGATGCTTCTTTAGACAAAGTTTAATCCAAGTAAAACAAACATCAGATATCGAAAATGAAATTTTTGAAATAGCTCCGATGTATACTGTTTTTTGTGTTTTTGCGGATGTGGGTATGGATTGGTGGGCTTGGCATATATGTAGTGTAAATGATGTTATATATCCTAGATTTAATATCCCTTTGTCAACGGATATCGTAGTCATGTCGAGATAATAAATTGCATTTACTAACACACAACTACGCTGAGCTGTAATATTTGTTCTGGTGTTTTTCGTTATTGGTTAGAGTATAGATTGAAATTCTCTGCGCGTTATGGGTTATGAGTGAGTTTTTTTTCTATTGCTATTTTTTTCTCCTCGGAACAAGAACAAATAGATGAAATTTTATAGTGTTATATCGTTTGTTTTCTGCTAAAATTTATACAGAGGATGTTAGCTAACATGGTGGCAATAAAAATAAAAAATTACGTGTCCTGTTCTTTTAAAGACTAAGTTTTTACAGAATAATTGGCATTGGCACACGACACAAAAAAAAAAGACAGGTCGAGAATGTTGAAAATAAATAGAAAATTATTAGGATAAGAAAAGGAGTGCTTGTGCTTAACCCGGTGCTGCGTTGGCGTTTGCAATATTTTTCTAGAAGTAGTAAAGGAAAACGCCATTTTTTTTAGATAAATGATCCGATGCTTATTTCATCGTAAAGAGCCACCAAGACCAAGCTTACAGGACCATATCCTTTTCATGACAAAATCGCAAAGTGGCTACTCTATGTCCTCGATAGCCTCACGAATTCCATCTTTGAGGTCTTGAATCGGCGCTGGGCTGTTAGTGTGGACCTTATCTTTTACGTGGCCCCAAAGGGAGAAATGGGCAAATGTGATCACCTCTTCCAGAGATAACCTGGTCCGGAAACTTTTCCTGTAAAACGTGAATGGTTTCGTTGCTTGCACGTAGCACTTAGTTTAGTAGTTTTATGCATCAAAAATGAAACATAAACTACATTTCTATAGTTTTGTTGAGAATTTGTGAGAAAATAGGCTTTGAAACGTGCCTAAACTCACTTTTTTTCATTCATTCGTAGTTCTTTCGTCGTGCTCACGTGGATTGTGCTTAACTGTTGATCCAACCTTATTTTCCCGGACCATTAAGTGCACCAAACAGTAGGATGGAGAGTCTTCTCAACAATAACGACCCCAGATATGACAATTTTGCTTATTGACGTAGTCACCGAGGTGGAAATGGGTCTCATCAGTCAAGATGATTTTTCGATGGAATTCAGGATCACTATAATGCAAATCAAGGACCCAATCAGCAAAAACACGACGTTCATGTCGATCGAGCTGCTTGAGTTTTTTTGTTAACTGAACTTTCTAAGCTTTGAAACCGTAGCCTTCATGGTAAATAGGTGTAATGCGCAATTCCAAACGACGAGGAATGGACAAACCTGGGTTTTCTTCAAAACTTTGGGCTACAAGAGCAATATTCTCAGTTGTTCTTGAGCGACGCACGTGCACGGGTTTTATTCTTTACATCACTAACTTGTCGCAACAGCTCGAATTTGTCCACTAATTTCGGTAATGATTTAGTTTTGTGAACTGTTACTGCAACATTTTCATTATTTTTTTTATTAATTTTAAAAATTTCAATGCGTTGTTGAAACGCGAATCGTTTCATTTTCGTAATGGCGTAATTTGTACTCCTTTTTTTATAATTAGCAACACTCAAGGGGTTTTTGTATGCCCTTATTATGCCAGAGACACAGTGAGTGCTTTAGGAAAGAGGAAAGGGGTTAAAGAGGAGGTGCCGGTGTACATTGGTCTTAAATTCCTGAACATTGCAATGATTTCGAAAGACAGAGTGTGGAAGGGAGTTCCACATTCGCGTAGTGCGGCTAAAGAATGATTCTCTATACTTGGGGGTACGACCGAAGTTGGGCTCAAGGGTGAACTGATGGGCATTCCTGGATGCGCGGGTATTACGGTTGAATATTTTTAGGGGAGGTATGCAACTGGCTAACTCACTAGAGCATATACCGTTGAAGTATCGGTAAAATAGGGTGAGACATGAGACATTACGCCGATGTTCTGAAGATGTAAATGACTCAATGATGGTATTGTCACCAATCATCTTGAATGCTCTTTTTTGGCTATTGTCCAGAAGACTTAAGTATGTCACTGGAGCACCAGCCCAGACATGGGAGTTATACTCAAGCTTTGGACGTATGTAGGTTTTGTAGATGATAGCCAGATAAGAAGGGGAAACAAATTTCTTGCAACGCCTTAAGAAACCTAAACATCTTGCGGCATTTTTGGCGACATCGCATATGTGCTCGCTCCACAATAGGTGGTCTGTGATGCACATACCGAGAATCTCGAGATGTTGGGTTCCAAGACAGCACTGTGTTTTCGAAGCATTAAACTCTACGCAGTTATTAATTCCCCATTGTATAATGCTGTTTCAGTCAGAGTTTAATGAGCTTATCATATTTTGCCGTTCCAGTTCCACATCCGAAAAGGAGGGTTATGAGTCTGGAAACGATTAAGAAAAGCTAAGGGTACTATCGTCAGCGAAACAATTGATTGGATTAGAAGTAACAGACAAGATATTATTAATGAAAATGAGGAAGAGGGTCGGAGACAAAACCATCCAATACAACTTGTATTGAACGGTTCGAAGGAACGGTTCGATAAAAGTGCAACAATGTTACTTTCTCCAAGACGATGTAAAGATTTGTTCAACTATTTAGTGAGATATACCATCAGAGCACCAGTGGACCTGTTGCTGCGAAAGCCGGTCTTCGAGATATTTCTTGAGCTGATAGTTTATCAGCGTTTCCATAACCTTAGGGAAGAAACGTAAGTGCAATCGGACGATAATTGGAGGGAGAAGACGATTCGCCTTTTTTTGGGATTGGCTGGACAAATGCTGTTTTCCAACTGCTCGGAACGAGCCCAGAAGAGTAGAATAGATGGAAAAGCTTACGCTTTCATTATAAATTGAGCTTGAAACATGGCACACTGCGAGTATTAAAACGTTCTGGCTGGCATCGTGATTCTTAAAAATGAATAGTTTGGAAGCGTTGTTTAAATTGAAATTTCAAACCAAACCTAAAACTCACTTGACAGCTGACAAAATGGCCCTCAGTTTAAATAGTGTTACCAACTTGTCAATTTGTAGACAACCTAAAAAATGTCGTATCAAAAATACGTATTACGATTACTTGTAGACAGTACTCAACCTTTTTTGCTATCAGTATATAAAAATTCAACATGGTTTATGTAAAAGCATACACAAACAGACACGCATTTACATTGACCTTAAGTTGTCTGTATTAAGATCATCCTACTTCAAATCTTCTCAACCAAAAGTCTTAAATTCTTTTTAAACTGATACAATTTTCCTTTTCCTCAACAAAGAAGAAACTTAGAACGTTTTCCTCACAGTACATCCCCATGAATAACCTCCAACTCACTGCATTTCTTCTTGTCATTCTTCCTTTGACTCCCATATGGCGACAATTTTAAGTACCTGCTATTATTTTCGAGAAAATATTGCACCTACTTTTCAAGTCTTGAAATGTGTTCCCTTAGTGGTGTAAAAGGGTGCCGTGTAATAACGCCAAGCGAAATAAAGTCAACTTGAAGAAATTGACTTTCTTTAAGTGAAATTAGACCAACTTTTGAAAGTTGGCCTTATTTCACTTCTAGTAAATGAAATAAGTGAGTTGATTTTTTGACCAATTTGTGTGATTATTGTGATATGTGGAAATTTAGTTTTCCGTCGGCTTTTTTGGTCGCTGTAATTTTTGCAATGAAACAATTAAGTTACATTTACTTTCCCAACGTTTCGGCAGGGATTGCTGCCTTCTTCAGGGGAACTTTATTGACACAAAAATATAAATAATCTTAGTTAGATCAGTGCAATACAAAAACAGTAAAGTGTACTCACTTAAGCAAAATAGTAAAAAGGATTGTTAAGACATTTATGTAAATTGAAAATAAATATGATTAGCACTTCGAGGAATGAAGTTTAGTCTGTTTTGGATAGAGCACAAATTACATTTAAGAAGAAAGAAGAGAGCAATAGACAGCAGAGATGTTTTGAGTGTCTTGTTTTCGATTCATGTTATTTTTGTTGTTGAGAATATGTAATGTTTCTAACGTGTATCGTTTCGAAACATGTTTCTCTGTCTGTAGAACTTCCACGCCTTCAAAGTTTGGAGAATGACCGCTTTCAATGCTGTGGCTGGCCAGGGCTGTCTTTTCAGAATTTTTAAGTTTTATGTCGGATTTATGGTTAGAGATGCGTTGTCTAAGGAGTTGTTTAGTGGTCCCAATGTAACACAGGTTGCACGGTTCATTTGGTTTGCCATTGCAGTTAATTTTGTAGATCACATCTGTTTGTTTGTCCTTATCAGGTTTCGTCTTGAGTTTAGTAAAACATTGGTCAAGTGTTTTGTTTGATTTGAAGGCAAGGCGAACATCTGTCAAGTTTTTGGAAATCGATTTTTTGAAGTTGTCGGATAAAGTTGGGACATAAATTATGCTTTTGTGGTACGTTCTAATTGGTTCATCATTATTTTCACGTGGAATTTGCATGTCATGCTTTAAAAGAAGACTCCGAATTATGGTAGAAGGATAACCATTGTCACTTAAGATTTTGATGACTTTTTTCTCGTTGGCAGCGTGGAACCGTACATCACTTATTTTGAAAATTTTATTCACGAGGTTGGACGCAGTATTGATGATGATGTGCCTTGCTTGGTTTGATCGGAAATTTATCAATCTTCCAGACGCTGTTGGTTTTTGATACCAGTCGAATATCAAACGATTTTCTTCGCGGTAGATTTTTACATCTAAGAAGGGTATTGTTTTGTTCAGTTCGTTTTCGATTGTAAATTGAATTTTTGGGTGGAATCCGTTGAGGATTGTTAGCACTTTGTCTATGTTTTTTATGTCCATAACTGCAAATATGTCGTCAACATACTTTGCTATAAACGCAGGTTTTTCTTCGATGTTGCTTAAACATTCATCTAAGACGTAGTCCAAAACTAGATCTGCAATCGTCGGAGACAGCGGGTTACCCATGGGCATCCCAAAAATTTGTTTGTAAATAGTGTCCTGGTATTGAAGAAAATTGTTTTCTTTAAGACAAAAGTCAAGAATCTCGAGAAATTTATTTTGTGTGATTTTTGTGTTTTCACTTATTATATGCCATTTCTTTTTGACAATGGTGATGGCCAGTTGGACGGGGATGTTAGTGAATAATGACACTGCATCAAACGAGACTAAGACATCATTTTGACTGAGTTTTACATTCTTTGCTTTTTCAACAAATTCAAATGAGTTTTTTACAGAGTGGCTTGAATTTGTTGTCACGCACTGTAAAATTTTGCCAATATATTTTGATAGCTCGTAGCAAGGTACATTCATGGATGACGTGATCGGGCGCAGAGGCATGTCTGTTTTATGAATTTTGGGCAAGCCGTAAATGGATGGAAGCTGTGCGGTGTAAGTGGTCATCGTTGCTTTCTGTCTATCGTCAATGCAATTGTTGTTCTTAAGCCACTTGACTATGTCATTGTTTCGCGTTTGAAGTGTTGTTGTTGGATTATTTCTTATTGTTTTGTAGGTGTTGCGGTCAGATAATAATTCCATCATCTTCTCTTCATAATCTTTCCGTTTCATAGCGACTGTGACGTTACCTTTATCAGCTGGTATAATGACGATATTTTTGTGCTGTTTGAGGAAATTAATTGTTAGTTTGTTTACATATAGTACATATTTTGCAAATCGATCGTTCTTTTGATGACGTTTGAACGAGTGTAACATGTTGCTGTATTGTGCTCTCATGAGTTCTTGTTGTCTTTCGTCTTGTATGCCTCGAATTACTTCTTCTCCATCAGCTATAAGGCCAAGTTGGCCTTATTTCACTTTCAACAGATGTGTTTATGTAGTTTTTGATAAGAAAACATATTTTTAAATACTTGTTCTTTTTTTTAATAAGTATTTTTGAGAAAGTAAATAAAAAAATTTAAGAAACAAAATGTAAAAAAAAATTACAAAATAGTAAACAAGTGTTTAAGAAAAGATCCTAGTGCTGTTGTTCACAATTTGCCTGCAAATTGTTATCTTATGGTAAAACAATTTAAACAAAGTTTAAAGAGTGGCATAGCTGCATAACGATTGTGCGTGGATTATGACATATAACACATAATATGCTTACACTGTGACTTAAATCGTTTTGATCCTTCTTCTATTCTCTCTTAAAATGACATTTCGTCAATAAAAGTTTTATTTGTGGTTTAAAACATCTGATGTAAGATTTAGTTTGAAAAAATCTTTCCCCACATTCTGAGATTATGTTTGAAGAAAATAAAAAAAAAGAAGCCCTGATTCGATACTGCAAACATTTCTTTTGGAGAAAGATAGTGAAAAGTTAAATAATTCGCGCGAAAAAAGTTTGCCATAAGTTATGAAGAAATGATCAATTGTATTAGATTAGTTTGTGATTGTTTTTGTTGGGCTTTTTGATCTGTGTCTTTTATATGCAATTAATAAATTAATCCATTTTTTTTATTTTTTTTTATCCCGACGTTTGCCCTAAGAATATCTATATAAGATTTTACATTTCAGTAAACATTATTTTTTTTTTTAAGAATTTGATCAAATAAAAATGATTAAGGATTTGGATCTTGTAATATGAAAATATAGTAGGTGCAATTGCAAGCGAGCGAAGCGAGCTGAAAAAATTTTGGGCAACATTTTTTCAGCTCGCTTCGCTCCCAATCAGACTAAATGATCTCGAATGTTCCGAATCGACATCATAATCAGACTATAGTGAAAAAAGATATGAGCAGCATCAGGCATCTGCTTTCAAAGCCCTTTAATGTAATACAAGATATGTAGGTAGTAATCGCTTTTCCAAATTAAAAGAAGCGGCAGTTACGTGCGAAATTTTTAACTTTTCACTTTCTTTCTCCGAAAAAAATGTTGCAGTATTGTTTCAACCTGTAATTTTGCAAAAAAAAAAAATGCTTATTTATTGAACCAATTTTACTTAAATATTCATGAAAAAAAGAGTTGTCAGGAATTGCTTGAAGTAACATGCGGGAACTACGCTTAAGGTTTCGTTAGTCAGAAAATGATATAGGGCATTGTCGGATAGTTGATGAACTAAGGAAGTAATTTAGGACCACTAACATTTTTTTACAAAAAATCAACTTCCAGTATCGTTGAACGGTTTAACCATCATACCTAGACGTCACAATGATTTCAAAGTGTTTCTGAGAAGGTCAACTGTTATGTTAGAAGTCTTGAATAAATATTTTTGACAAAAACTTGAGTTGGCTTAATTTCATTTCGTTATGTGATATAAGACCGATTTGGTTTTATTTCTCAACAAAAGTTGCCCTCATTTCACTTTCTCGAAGCGAAATAGGGCCAACCTTAAAAAGTTGGTCTTATTTCACTTTGGGAAAGTGAAATAAGACCAATTTCTTCAAGTCGGCCTTATTTCGCTTGGCGTTATTACACGTCACCGTGTAAAAGTTTTAGCTTGTGGAATCATTGAGTAGATATTGCTAGCCACTATTTAATCTTTATCGCCAGTGGTTCCGCCCCTAAGAATAAAGTAAAAGCATCACATTTCTATATTTAAAAATTTGTATAAGCACACTGTAAATGGCTCTGTGTTTTCATTTTAAACCAAAATCATCACTTCAGTTTGTTTTTGTATATTAGTTGAATAAAAACGATACGTAAAAACAGCATTTAATATGTTCACAGCCAACCAGAGGCTGACATATTTCTCTGTCATCTGCAATAACAGTTCATGCTTGCTATAAAAAAATACTGTTGTGGACCTGTCCGGCAAGCTCCAAAAAAGAAAAAAAAATAGTAATAAAGAATAACATTCTAGCCCACTTGCATCGGTAAAAACGCCACTTGCATTTGGCTCTATTTTTTATTTATTTTATGTATTTTCTGGCTCATCTATCTATACATTTTGAAACGTGCGATTCTTTGTCCTTTTAACGTTAATTTTATTCAAAAAAAAAAAAAAGAAAAAAACATAACGACGGACAAAAAAATCCATATCTTAATGGACTTTTGTTTTTTCTGTGTTTTGTTGATTGCAAATGTTTAATGTTCGAATAGTGGGAAAGCATTTCACAAATTCTGAAATGTTTGTTGTTTTTTTGCGAGAAATCCCTTGTAGTGCTTTTCAATTATTAAAAATGTAATTCCTTCAAGTAAGACTATTTGCAATCAATCATTTTTTCAATTTTTAAATGATGCTTGATTTCGATACAAAACAAAATTCTGGTCCATCACGTAAATAGTATATCCTCTCTCTCGAGGCATTATTCAATTTTTGTTGTTTTTCTTCATAGTTATCCACTGTACTCCTACAGATAACCATTGAAACCATTTTTGTTAAACAAGTTTTATCAGGCGACAAAATTTCAACACAGCCCTTATCGATAAATTGTTTTTTTTTTTTCCATGAGAACAATAAACATAGGAACAAATGAAATTCGAAGGTAAACAAAAATGTAGCAAATAAAAAGGACATCCAAACTCATGAAATATATTTTCAGTAGATTCATATTTGCATAAAACAGAATATTCTGGGAAAGTGAGGAAACAATTAAATGCTAGCAAAATAAATTTTGTTTCTACATTAAAAAGTTTATTGATGTCTTATCTGCATACACGCACATGTTGTGTATTTGAAAAAGAGACTTATTTTGAAACCGATGAATTGTGCCTCTTAAGAAGTCCTATGCCGCCAACATCAAATATCGAAGGCCAGTGGCAACATTGCCAGAAAGCAGTTAGAGTTACGGTCTCTAATGGGCTAGGTTGCACACAGCCACCAAAGCGAAACCCTTCGTTTGACGAAGAATGCAAGTAAGCCCATGCAGCCAAGCACGAATCATACAAAGCTGCGCTGCATAGAAGGACAAGAACTGCTCGTGAGCTCTACGAGCAAAAGAGAAGAAGGAAAAGCCGGCTTCTCAGAAGAAAAAAGAGGGAGCATGAGAAGCGTCAAATCGAGGATGTTGGGAGAGCAAACAGCAGAACTGAAGTTCGGAGGTTTTATCAAAAGGTACAACAGCTGGATCAAGGTCAACGTGCAAGAACCGATGCCTGCAGAGATAAACAAGGGAACATCATAGTAGAATCGCAGGTAGTGCTGGGGATTTGAAAAGACCACTTCTGTAGACTCTATAACGGCGACGACGAATTAAATCCCGCTGTCAGGCACGAGCCCTTCATCGGACACGATAATAGCCAACAATTCCGTGAACCCGACTTGAAAGAAGTGAAAACGACAGATAGTCCAGCTGCCGAGCTGTTTAAAGCAGCAGGCGACGATCTAGAGAGGAAATGCATACAAATCATCTGCAAGATAATGTCGGAAGAATGCATGCCCGATGAATGGAACCTCAGCATTGTTTGTCCGATCCTGAAAAAGGGAGATCCTCTAAATTGCGTCAACTACAGAGGAATCAGTCTACTTAATATCGCCTACAAGATCCTCTCTGCCGTAATATGTGATAGTCGGAAGCCTTTCGTCAACAATCTGATTGGTCAACCATCGACCAAACTTTCACTTTGCGGCAGATCTTGGAAAAAGCCTATGAACTCCAAATCGATACCCACCAACTTTTCATCGATTTTAAGGCCCCGTATGACAGCATCTACAGAGACGAACTGTGTAAAGCTATGTCTAGTTTTGGCATCCCTGGCAAGCTCGTTCGCTTGTGCAAAATGACGATGGAGAACTCACGCTGCGTCATAAAGGTTGGCAACGAGCTTACGGAATCTTTCGATGTCAAAAAAGGATTCAGACAAAGCGTTGAACTGTCATGCGATTTCTTTAACATCGTTGAAAGAAAACAGCGTGATGTCAATGGCTCCTTTGTGAGAATTGAGGCAGAAATGGCAAAACAGGTTTAGCGGTAAATGGGCGGAAAACGAAGTATATGCTGTCTTAGAGGAAAGACACCCAACAACGACGGCTCGGACAGAACGGTAAAACTATATAAGACCCTCATCATCCCTGTCCTGCTGTATAGTCAAGAAGCGTGGACCTTGACAAAATCGGATGAATGTGCCTTTTCGAGAGGAAAGTTCTTTTGCCCCGTGTGCATTTAAGGAGAAATGAAGAAGAAGATTCAACAGCGAACTTTACGAATTTTACAACGACATGGACCTAGCCAGAAGAGTCAAGGTCAGAGACTCATATGGCTCGGTTAGAGCGGATGGACCCAATGGTCCGGCCCGGAAAGCCTTCGACACTATTCCCGTGGGACATAGAGGAAGAGGACCTCAATCAACTTGAAGTGCAAAACTGGACACAGCTATCTAGGACCGAGCTTGCTCTGTTGATTGAGGCCCAAGTCCACAACGGACCGTAGCGTCACCTTAAGTAAGTTAGTAAGATGAATTAACCGTAGTGCTTTAATCTCAGTTTAAATGTAACCAAGACATCGAAAAGCTTCTGTGCAGACCAGGCCCTATGAAAAGAGAACTGGTCTCAATTTCACCATATTAGCTATATCTTAAGAGTCCTTTTATAGCGGCCTTATTCCCTTGACCAAAGAACTCTTTTAATAATGTCCTTCAAACACCGAATCATCACCTACAAATATCCAAAAACACCAAAACAATAACTATAAAAATTACCCTGTTCCTCTTCTACATCCTCTCGTGATTCATATACACTTCTCAACACCACACATTTGAACTGTCATTTCAACGATTCAAGCAATAAAATGTGTGTGTTGTTGTTGGTCTCAAATTGAAACAGTTATAAGATGGCACAGCTCCCGCTTATAAAAGTATTATACCGCAGCACAAATTGGTGTCATTCATTTTTACAAGCAAAAGCTTATAAGGTTGCCTTTTTTCAGAGCAATATTCTTTTCAAGGAGAAGACAAATATTATGCATACATAAATGTGTTATAAATATATGTACATATATTTGTGTGTGATGAGCACTCGAGTGCAAAATTAACTTCCTGAATATTTTATACTATGGATAGCTTTACTCCTACTATTATTTTTTTTTGTACTTTTGCCTTTTAGTTTTTACATGACCTCCATCTACGGTGCTCCCAAACTGGGATCATATTAGACGAAACTGTTCTCACCTAGTTCCGCTTCTATATCGTTCGTCATATCCTCACCAGAGAACGACGTGAAATTGTAGCCTGGGCTGGCCGTGGCAACTAATTTCAAGTAGTTTCACACTATGTTGATAAATTGAGATGGATGCTTGCCGTTCCAACTCGGACGCAGGCAGTCCTCTACTAACTATGGGTATAGCCAAGAGGGACCTATGAGGAATGGGCTATCATAACAGCTCCGAACTTCGAGAAAGACCCGTATTTCGGGTTTGATAGTTGAAATTCTGAGAGGTTTTGAGAACAACTCTCACTTGATTTTGCCGAAAGAAGTAGCGTGGTTGAACTGGTGAAATCAGGTTCTCTGTATTTGTATCTGCTAAAAGGAAATTGACCATTGTCAATTCAATCCAAACACCTCTACCAATTTCAATGTTAATTTGAAATTCACAGCTCTGTATACTAGCGGCCCCCAAAAACGTTGTTTTGTTGAGTGTTCGTAAGGGAAAGAAAAGTGATCTTCTCTGAGAAAACAATGTGTAAAATGTGATAATCGAAAGAAAATATGGTTTTTGCTTTTTGACCGAATTTGATGATGTTTTATTTATTTTTTAAATATTGAAAAGGGTTTCAATTGAATTTTTGTTCTTAAAACTTAAAACATCAAATTTCTTAAACAATCTAGTTTCTCTTAGACATTCAAATTTGCACCTTACTGTATGGATACGTTTCCATCGTCACCCAAAGCTTGCTACGCTCAATGTCGTGGCATATTTGTTTTTGTAGAAATGCAATTTAAAAACACTTTCCACATAACATGAATACAAAATACAATAAGATTGACTTATGAAAAATAAAAATAGCACGCATTTCCCGTGTAGAGTATGAAAAATTTAAACACTTTATTAAAATATTTTCCTCGATTTGAAATTCTTTTTTTTTTTCTACAGCAATTGCTGAGACTGACTGACAGCTCAGTGTTTGAAAATTTTTTTTCTCTGCAATTTTTTCCCATCAAAAAAGGATACATATATGCATTCATACAATGAAATGAAAGCTGTAATAAAAAAAATCCTTCTTCCGTAATATGTGCTGCGGAATTTGATATATTATCTGCGGTAGTCTCGTTTTGTGTTCATTTTTCTTTATTTATCTACAGCGGCAACACTGTGAGTGATGTGACAGATAATTAAGATACCACCCTTGATGACGAATCTTTATTGAATTAGAGAAAAAAATGAGTCAAGTTAAGTTAAATAAAAAAAAAAAATATTTCTGTAAATTCATATTGGCAAAATTCACACCCTTGGCAATGTCTTTTATTACAATTAAATTTATTCCCATATAAAATAGTAGTGCCAGTAAAATATACAACTTAAAAAAAGAAACCGAAATGTTCAGTCTAATGTAGTAAGGTTACACCATTAACATTATTACGGTTTCCACCCAAAGGACCAATAAATTTGCAATTTCTTCAATAATTCAGAGGGTCCATGTAAGAAAACAGACGCAATGCTGTGCTTCGGGTTAAAATAGAGATAATTCTTTTTTGTGTATCCTCGCGACTTACCTTGGGGTGATTTTATGTAGGATACATTTGCCACAACGCACAATAAGGGTGACTTTTTATTTTATTTCATTTTTTAGTCTTTAAATAATGATGACGCGACGTTCATTGTAATAAAAACAAATTACAGAAAAAAAAGAAATTGAGATAAAACAAGCAGGTACGTGAGCTAAGAGTAATGTACGTGTGTCTAGTTTGCTTCCATTTAAAATTTTCGACAACCCTACAATATTCCTGTAGCTTTCTTTCCGGGGGTATCTTATGAATAATTAGTTTGCAAGCCAAATTTTTTGTTGAATAATTTTAGGTATTACCAGTACCTTTTTTACAATACAACTTCAAGCTTTCTTAAGATACCATTATATAATGCCTTCAGAGATTGGTAATGATGGGTTCGAGAACAAACCCCCACAGTGTTTTAGGGTCACAAAGTTGCAAATGTCTGCTAGTGAAATGCAAAAAAAATTACTTAAGATTCTTTTAATATTACATTTTTTAAGTTCACGTAACCATATATATAAATGTCACTACCTCAATTTGGAAAAACGCTTATATTATACCAGTCTATAAGAAGGGAGATAAGGCCAACATCACCAATTATAGACCAATATCTAAGCTCTCCTGCATTCCTAAGGTATTTGAACAAGTTATTTGTGAAAGTTTGGCATTTCATTGCAGGAACATCATCTGTCACCAACAGCATGGTTTCATGCAGAAACGTTCTACTGTCACAAATCTTCTTGTTTTTATAAATCAATGTGTAAGCACTTTGGAATGTGGTCAGGAAATCGATTGCGTCTATACAGATTTTTCGAAAGCCTTCGACCAACTCTCTCACGCCATCATAAAATTCAAACTAAATGCATATGGCTTCCCCCCATTTTTCATCACTTGGATATCCTCTTATCTCGAGAATAGGTCTTACCAAGTAAAATTCAGGCATTCTATCTCTAAGTCATTTTTTGCTAATTCGGGAGTTCCTCAGGGTAGCCATCTAGGACCTCTACTTTTTAATTTAGCTATAAATGATGCCCCGTTATGTGTACATCTTCGCAGATGATATGAAGATTTACAAAAACATCTGTTCTAGTAATGACCACATTCTTCTACAAGATGACATTAATAGTTTTGCATTGTGGTGTGAGAAAAATAGTTTAAACCTTAATCCAATAAAATGTCAAACAATGACCTTTTCAAGGAAGCGTGCACCGTCTTCATATGACTACGCTATCTCACAGCACATTCTAACCCGTGTAACTTCCGTAAGAGATCTTGGAGTTTTCTTTACCCCTAAATTAGATTTTTCTGTGCACATTAACAACATCGTGAATAAAGCAAACTCAATGCTTGGATTTATAAAGCGTTGGTCAAAGGAGTTCCGCGATCCAAATATAACCCGCGCTTTATATTATTGCTATGTTCGTCCTCACTTAGAATACGCTTCCCAAGTTTGGTCACCTCATTACAATATTCATATTGAGAGGCTAGAATCTGTTCAACGAAATTTTACTCGTTTTGCCCTGAAAGGTATTCTATGGAGTGATCCTTTGAATGTCCCCTCTTATGAAAACCGTTTACTAACTCTCCAAATGGAAACATTGTCAAGTAGACGAAATAACAATGACATGGTATTCTTCCATCAAGTTATTACTGGTGTAACAGATGCACCGGAATTACTTGGCGCTATATCTTTCAACCATCGGGGTGGCGGTTATAATTTTCGTAGGAAGCACTTGGTACATGAACCAAAACATCGTACCAACTATGGTTTCTATGAGCCCTTGACACGTATGAGTAGGCTTTCAAACTGCAACTCAGACTTATTTGATTTAAATATAAGTAAGAATAAATTAAAGTCTTTGCTCAAGACCAGTGTTATACACTTTTAAATGTTTCTCTGTTTACTTAATGTTTGTAATTATTAGTTATGTATTAATCTTGTTTTGTTAACTGTCTTGTTTTTGTTTCATCCATGTGAGTGTTTGTTATGTAATATTTATTGAATTTTTTTTTTGAAAATCGTCGGAGCCGTTTTTTTTTAAATTAATTTTTTATATATAAAATTTTTCAAAAATATCTTAAAATTAATTTGGGTATGCAGTTTTAAGACCATGTAAATATACATATTATACTCCAATTTGGATTTTTAAAATTGATCCGTTTTTGAGATACAGAATTTTGAAAAAAAAGTTAAAAATATTTTTTAAAAATCCAAAAAAAAATTTGAAATTTTTTTGAAAACAAAATATTATTTGAACAATATATACGTACTTTCGAAAAAAAAACTTACGCTGATCGGACTTTCAGTTTTCGAGAAAATCTAATAACAAAAAAACGGTTCTATGGGAGGTACCGTTTTGGAGCAATACAAAATTTTTTTTTACATAAAATACATGAATGTTTAAAAAAATTAAACTCGAGGAAGTTTAAAAAAATCGTTCGAGCCGTTTTGGAGAAAAAAAATGTTTTGGTTTTTGGCCAAAAAAATCGTATGGTGGCTACCCTAAATTTTGATCTTAAAACAAAAATAAAAAAATTGGGATATGAGTTTTTGCTCAAACCTCTAATTTTCAAATTTGAAGTCAATCGGACCAGTAGTTAAGCTGTAGATGCCTGTAAACTTTCCGACAGACAGACAGACGGAATCGCCGGACCCACTTTTTTCGACTTCTCTATCATCGTAATATCATATCTCATCCTCATCTCAATTTTTTTTTTTTTACGAATTCAATACTTGCCATATATTCTATATGTCCATGAAAATTGTTAAATTAACGTATTTTGTTCTATTTATTTACAGGTGAGGTTACATGAAACAAAAATGTGCTAACATTGACTATTTTTGACGTTTAAGGGTAAGTTAAAGAATATAAAAACTCAAGCAAACGATTTCAACTTGATGCAATCCATGATGACTGTGAGATTGGCTTGAAGAGTACATAGATCGGTCGATTAGAGATTAGGACAACATTGGTTCAATGGAAAAATAACTGTCGTCGAACATCAGTATTTTTGAATTTTCGGAGCTAGCAGGTTCAGTTGGTCAAAACAAGAATGGAAGGAAAGTTCTTGTTTGGTCGTTTCATAAATTTTCGTGTACTTAGTTCAAATCTCTGCATTCGCTTTTAAATTAAGGGGTTTAATTATTTTCAATCTCATTTTTTTTAAATACTCTCCCCTTTTCCCCCAACATACACGCGAACGATAACGAACTTATCGAGTACCTGCTGACAAAGATTTGCTGACTGAGCAAGCCACCAACGTACGTTTTAAAAATCTTTGAAGTCTGTCAAGCTGTTGTTTTTACGTTTACAAGGCCGAGGATTCATGGTTATCAAGCCATATTGTAGAGAGTGCTGGTGCATACGAACTTTCCACTTATGATATTGTAGTTCCCATAGAGCAATGGTAATGTTATGTGAGTTGAACAGTTCCCTAGAAGACAGGAGCTTGCATCCTTACTTACTTTCTTAAGGTGGCGCTACGCTGAAGTACGTGCCCGCTATATATGACCGAGCCATCTGACCCTTCTTTCTTCTACGTTCTCCATCAAAGAACACGGGACCATAGAAAACCCGAAGGACTTTCCTCTCAAAACAACCTAATGCACAAGTCAAACTCCTCTACTGCCTCAAAGTTATTTGCGTCTATTGAGACGTTCTATCTGAGCCGCCGGTGTTGGGTGTCCTTCCCCGAAGACAGCACATGCTTCGTTTTGCCCTCATTTACCGCTAAACCCATTTTTGCCGCTTCTGTCTCAATTCTCACAATGGCGCCATTGACATTACTCTTTGTTCTTCTCATTACATTAATTTCATCGACAGGGATGCCAAAACTAGACATAGCTTTATACAGTTCGTCTCTGTAGATGCTTTCAAACGCGGCCTTAAAATCGATGAAAAGGTGGTGGGTGTCGATTTGGAGTTCATAGGTTTTTTCCTGGATCTGCCGCAAAATGAAAATTTGGTCGATTTGGTTGACTTGCCTGGTCTGAAGTCACATTGATAAGAACCAATCAGATTGTTGACGAAAGGCTTCAGACGTTCGTCAGAGAGGATCTTGTAGGCGATGTTAAGTAG
This sequence comes from Sphaerophoria rueppellii, assembly GCA_920937365.1. Lineage (NCBI taxonomy): Eukaryota > Metazoa > Arthropoda > Insecta > Diptera > Syrphidae > Sphaerophoria > Sphaerophoria rueppellii. The sequence continues at coordinate 23,497,332 of CAKKXW010000005.1, read as the reverse complement.
GCTGATTCCTCTGCAGATGGAGCAGTTTAGAGAATCACCCTTCTTCAGGATCAGGCAAACAATGCTGAGGTTCCATTCATTGGGCATGCATTCTCACGACCGTTTTTTGCAGATGATTTTTGTGCATGCTCCTATCTAGATCGTCGCCTGCTGTTTTAAACAGCTCGGAAGCTAGATCATTTCTTCCAGCGGCTTCGTTGGATTTCAGTCGTGATATTGCCGTTTTCACTTCGTCTAGATCGGCTATCATCGTATCCAATGAATGGCTCTTTCCTGACGGCGGGATTCTGTTCGTCGTTGCCGTTATACCAGTCTTATACAGCATCGCCTGCTGCTGACGTTTCTCATGCTCCCAATTTTTTTCCCCTGAAAAGCCGACGGCGTTCCTCTCTCCTCTTTAAATCGTAGAGTTCGCAAGCAGCTCTCCTTTCTATGCAGTGCCGCTTTGTATGCCTTCTGCTTGGTTTGAATCCTACTCGTGCCATAAAGCTTTCTTTTCGATTTTCATGGGTACTGCCTCTTGCGGAGTACTGTCACGGAAAAGTGTTTTTCAACTCTGCCGCCATAAAATTGTAGGTCCTCTTATTTCCTTACACACACTCAAACACACTCAAAGAATTTATTGAAGATTGGAAGCCACTTAGGTCTTCGTTCCTCGGAGCTGTCGGTTTTTCATTGGTTCTTTTAAAGGTTTATGCTGCTTCCTCTGTAGCATTGACTTACATGCTTCCTGTTTGATTGGTATATTATTCCCTTCGCTCACCATCAAACCAGAAGTTTCGTTTTTCTGGATGTGAGACTCCTTGAAACTGAAACAATCATCCTTCACTCTTCTTGGCTGTCAATTATATCTGCATTATGATCGTCAGTGTGGACTTGCTTGTGATCTTACATTACACTTTGAAATCCTGAAAGTTTTTTCGTTATTGCTTTTGCGTGTTGTCAATATCCAATATGTCATTACAAAATTCATTTGTACTTGAAGTTTGCTTGAGCTCTGGACGATAAGAGACTCAATTGTATTGTATTTACTTACTTAGAAGGGTGACGGTATTGATCTCATTATTCAGCTCGATGTACCTTGTTAGGAACACTTCTTCCTAGAAGTATATTTCGTAACTAGACTCTTAGACTTCGACTTGTGACCCCTGCACTTGCATTGTTCTCAGTTTCGTTGTAGTTAGTGACCGTGTCTTCAATATTAACATTAAGATAAAATAATAGTGATGACAGTTAAGAACTGTCCAACCATATCAAATTGATAAAGCTCTCTCGTCCTTCAGTTTTTTTCGGGAAAAAAAAATACATAAATATTTAATCCAGTAAAATCTACTTCCAGATTTCAGATACAAGTTCAAGCTAACCTCTTTTATAAATACTCCTCACATGAGAATTACTAATACGAATAAACTTATTTCTTTTATTGAACAATCCCAAAGCATCGCATTCCAGCACGCTCGAATTGATCACTATCTCCATAAGTTCATATGCTTAAGGGTTAAAAAATACATTGTCTCTGAGGGGATTACACCAATGGGGCAGATATTCTGGCATCGACAAAAAAAAACCTCCTCAAAGTTCTAAACTTAACTTAACAAAACTGTCCAATGTGAATACAAAAGAAGCTCTTTTTTAACCAATTTCGTTTAACAAAGTGAAAAGGACATTACTTCACCCACTTTACCTTTATCTTTAAAAAGCAACAACAAAGACAGAAAAATAGACTGTTCGAGCTCTAAAGGGAATTCACTGTTTTTTTAGAAGCATTTTCGATACAAACAGAAAGAGACAGAGAGCTGGAATTTGGAAGAAGAACATAATGTTCCATGAAACAGCAGTACTTCAGGATATCAATGCGAGAATTGCATTATCTGCCCTTGTGTGTACAGATTCCAGGCTCCAAGCAGTGACACACATGGAAGCACACAATTTATTCCTCGTCTCCGTCTCGATTCCCATTTGTAGTGTTTGAGGGTATTTTCAATCGGACAGGTATTCTTTTGTCCTCCTGGTGATAGTCATCCTCGAATCATCCCTATTTTGTCTACGTTACGTATCTCGTCCGTTTGCTTTCAACTTTTCTGAGAGAGGTTGATTTAAGTCTTACCATCCATGTCCAGGAATTATAAAGAGATTTTCAATTCGAGCTTTTTTTCCTTATACATACGTTGGGACTAGATTTAAGGTGACACAAAGGACATAGTTTGGGAATAGCAAAGGATTTTAAACACAATGGATCTCCAATGCATGTAAAATATTTAATCTCTCTCACTGAATCCGTTTTTCAATATTTGGCAGTAAACAAGGATGATGTAGACTAAACAATTATGTGTGAGTAAATTTTTCAAACAAGGATGATGTAGAATTTTAATAATAAAACACATAACAAGGCTTAGTCGAACTAATAACTTGCTTCATTTCTGACACATAAAGTAAGATTGGGTGCAGGTGTTTGTGTTTTTATTTTGAATTGTGTGTAGGACGGCAAGGATAGTTTATGGTGTGCATATATTTGACAAGTTTAAGTGCTTGTTTTCTTTTTGAATTTTTGGACAAAATAAAATTTATATTGTCCTTTTTCATATTACCATAGGTTCGTTTATTATATAGGTTAGGATTTGTCATGGTCTAACACCTTCAGCAAACACAGCAGACCGAAGAAAGGCTGTTCTCTTGTTTTTCGGAAATGAAAACGGATAAAACAAATGTTTTTATTATATTTTTGTTTTCCCTCAAAGAAAACAATTTCCTGGTTACGAAATGGTTGTGTGTTTATTTGTGACTGACCAAATATTCAAAAACCATAATAATCTACTGTGAAGTATCGACAAATTTTGGAGAATATCCAAATAGGTATCTGGGCAGAGGGCCAAAACCAAATATATTTTTAACAGAAAATCGTCTTGAATTTCGGAAATTGATAAATGTCCTTGAAGGAAAAGTATTAAAATGTTGTAGAAGGGTTAGATACTGACATTGCTGTTGGAAATATTTTTTTTTTAGATAAATCTCTGCCGAGCAGTGTCGTGGGTTCGAGTCCTACTCGTGCCCACAGTTTTTATTTCATCTTTCACGGGCACTGCCTCTTGCGAAGAACTGACATAACTTCCAATGGTATCATCTGTCATGAAAAAGTGCGTCTCAACTTTGCCGTTCGGAATCGGCGTTAAATTGTAGGTCCCCTCAGTTCTTCATACGCACTTAGAGAATTGTTGATGAGAGTAAGCCACTTAGGCCTTGGCTCTTCAAGAGCTGTCGCGCCACTCTATTTATTTATTTTATTTGAATCTCTGCCGTCCTCCTTTTAGAATCATTTGAACATTTTATTTTTTGTTCGTGTCATTATTTAACAGAAATAAAAAAACCGTGTCCATCTCGGCTACTTAAAAATTCTGAAACTTCCACACAGCACTGTCATTTTTTTCCATACATTTTTCATTGTAAAACCAAATTTAGTGTGGGAATTTTATTGACACTAATGTAATGTCCTTCCGGGAAAATTATTTCTTTTCCTTAAAAAAAAAGTGTGGTTTCTTGAATATCGTTTACATGGTTGTGACAACATACTTATGCTGCTGGTTTTCCATATAAGTTTTTTATGGAATGCCTCTACCAGACGAACGATTTATAGTTAAGGGTTTCTGGGAAGCATTTTTATGTATTTATTTATGTAAGGAAATAGCAAGGAAATGTTTGTTTTATATTTTTGTGGTATAACTCTTGCTCATTTACCATATTTCCAGTATTTTGAACCTCCTATAAAAGTTTTTGCAAAAGAAATAAAATTGAATTTCCGTCTATAAACAAATTCTCATCAAAATGGTTTTTTGGAATTCCGTCTGAGATAAAGCAAGATAAGAAGATTCATTACATGCTCGGTAGTGTGAGGTACTTAAACACGCTTTGAAAAAATGAACAAAACATCTAAAGAATGTAAATAAATTAAAATAAGCAAAAACATAACAATCCTTGCCCAAATTTTTACTTGCGACATATAAATAAATCAATAAATTTTTCAGGATCTTTAACTGGTCACTATGCTTCCTCGATAGTGGCGTAGATTCCAGTGTGGGTATGCTGACAAATTTAATTCTTCTGAGAATATGAACTTATGTCCCGATTAGGGTTAAAAGCATCAGACCCAAAGAAATTATCAGGGTTAAAGAGGTAAGATTCCGCGTTACAAAGTCAACCCTACTGAGGAAAACTGGAATAAGTTTAAACAAGCCTTAGTTTACATAACCAAAAACTAAGGCAAAAAATACTGCAATGTTCCATAGGCAGTAAATTTTGGTCATTTGTGAAAAACATGAAGAATTCTTGTTCTTCCTCAGTCCCAACGCTTGTCGTTGATGATGACACTCCAGTCGTAGGCTCTCTCGCGAAAGCTAACCTTTTTGCTAGGCAGTTCGTCTCTTAATGATTCTATGTAGCGAGGGTCCTAAAAGATCTCAATATACACAAATCCGCTTGCCCGGATGGTTTCCCCGCTATTGTTCTGAAGAGGTATTCTTCAACGCTGATAAAACCCTTGCGTAAGCTCTGCCATCTATCCTATTCTTTTGGGCTCGATCCGAGTAGTTGGAAAACAGCATGTGTCCTCCTCTCCCTCCAACTATCGTCCGATTGCACTAACGTCCCTTCTTTCTAAGGTCATGGAAACGCTGATAAATTATTATCAGCTTAAGAAATATCTTGAAGACCGAAAGCTTCTTAATCACCGGCAGTACGGCTTTTGCAGCAAAAGATCCACTGGTTATCTGATGGTTTATCTCACAGAACAGTAGAGCAAATCTTTACATCGTTCTTGGAGAAAGTAAGATTGTTGCACTTGATATTTCAAAGGCATTTAATAGTGCTTGGCACTAGGCTCTCTTAACGAAAATGCGTGCTTTCGGTATCGATGAGTTCCTCCTTCGTTGGATTAGAAACTTTTTTTTCGAACCGTTCTATCCTAGTTGTATTGGACGGGTTCAAATCTGAAACCCAAAAATAAATGCTGGTGTGCCCCAGGGCTCCGTTTGGTCTCCGACGCTCTTTCTAATTTTCACAAATGATTTTTTGTCTGTAACTTCTAATCCAATTCATTGTCTTGCTGACGATAGTAACCTTACCTTACCTTCTTAAAAAGTAAAATCCTATAGGATTTTTTCTTGTCTTAATAAGGCCAGAGTTTCCTGGTGTTACCGCAGGTTTCTAGTAGGTTCCATCTGTCATTTGCTTTTTGAATGATATTTTTACAAATGTTCCGTTTTGATTCGCATTGAAAAATTCTGATGTTATGGTCTATGAGAGAGGGATCAAGTATTGAGCCTTCTCTTGCAAACTCATCCGTTTTTTTCGTTTCCCGGCACACAACTGTTACCGGAAACCCAGCAGAGTCTTACTCTATGCTGCATACCAAGAACCCTTAGCCCTTCGTGACAGCAAGAAACAAACTTTGACTTGATTCGAGTGACATATGTCGCTTTTATTGCTGCTTGGCTGTCAGCGTGTGATATCGCCATCATGCATATTTGATTATCAGCGTTTTTCACTGCAAAGATCTCCGCTTAGAAGACACTGCTATGGTCGGGGAGTCTAAATGAACTGGCGAGGTTAAGATTTTCTGACTAGAAGCCTGTAATCCAGTAATCATTTTCGAACCATCAGTGAAGATGGTAAAATTCGATTCATTAGTGTAATGGACGCTTTTTTCCCAATCTTCTCTATTGGGAAGCTAGTAATAAAGGTTTTGTTTAAGTCTAAATAAGAGGTCAGGTTGACTAGTTCTCCAGATGTTGGTTTGACTAAGTCGAAGAGCGCAATCTTGTACAAATAAGTCTATAGGGGTGAGATTTAGAATCGTTCCGAGACTCGCAGTTGGGGTAGTCCTCATCACCCCCGTAGTGCTAATGCATGCCATTCTTTGTAGGTACTTTTTACTTCCAAGACGATGATAGCGAAGTCGAAAAAAGTGGGTCCGGCGATTCCGTCTGTCTGTCTGTCGGAAAGTTTACAGGCATCTACAGGCTTAACTACTGGTCTGATTGACTTCAAATTTGAAAATTAGAGGTTTGAGCAAAAAGTCATATCCCAATTTTTTTATTTTTGTTTTAAGATCAAAATTTAGGGTAGCCACCATACGATTTTTTTGGCCAAAAACCAAAACTTTTTTTTTCACAAAAACGGCCCGAACGATTTTTTTTAAACTTCCTCGAGTTTAATTTTTTTAAACATTCGTGTGTTTTATGTAAAAAAAAAAATTTGTATTGCTCCAAAACGGTACCTCCCATAGAACCGTTTTTTTGTTATTAGATTTTCTCGAAAACTGAAAGTCCGATCAGCGTAAGTTTTTTTTCGAAAGTACGTATATATTGTTCAAATAATATTTTGTTTTCAAAAAAATTTCAAATTTTTTTTTGGATTTTTAAAAAATATTTTTAACTTTTTTTTCAAATTCTGTATCTCAAAAACGGATCAATTTTAAAAATCCAAATTAGAGTATAATATGTATATTTACATGGTCTTAAAAACTGCATACCCAAATTAATTTTAAGACATTTTTGAAAAATTTTATATATAAAAAATTAATTTAAAAAAAAACGGCTCCGACGATTTTCAAAAAAAAAATTCAATAAATCAAGAATAAGGTTTGACTTTGTTTGGCATTTAAATTTTTGGAATGAAATGTATTTACGAGGTACATATTCAAATTTTAATTTTTTTAATAAATTTTAATTATTTTTATATATTGAGTTTTTTTTGTTAGTTAAGTGTAAGCTGTAAGTAAGAGTGTAATCAGAATTGCTTAAAGTATATCTCTTATTCTAACACTACTTTTTGCAATTTAAGTAATCATAAATATTTAGTTTTAGCATGCAGGAGCAAGTTCGTACGACCCAGTCGTGCACATTTTTTTCCAAGTTTCGTGGATTTCTCCAGAGCTTTCCACCAAAACAAACTTCCATAAGTTATAATGGGTCTAACTATGGCTATAAACATCCATATGATTATCTTAGGATTTGACCCTATCCTATTAGACGAGTAGAGTGCAATCATGGCTTTCTTGAATCTTTCTTGTATGTGTAGACCCCAGTTGAGTTTCTTATCCTGAAATTACAAGTTGGGTGTTATCAATTTGTGGTATTCCACTTAGCATCTACAGCCTTAACTAGTGGGTTGATTGATTTTTTATTAATATTTCATTTTAAAAAGCCTTGCTCTTTAAATGTCCCGATTTGCAGTAAATAAATTGCCCGCAATTTGATTCGCCCCAACTCACTTCTTTTTTGAAAAAGAAAAAGTAGTATTTTTTTGCGGTTAGTCAGCGATATTTTCAGTTGTTTTATTTTAAGTTGAGATTAATACATCTTTTGAGTTTTGCTTCTATTTTGAGTAACAACTTCAACTATGTTTGTTTATGTTTTACACAAAGGATGTCGCCTATTTCAGGACTCCAAGAATTTTCATGACGTTGTGTGACATTTTTAGTCGGGCAATCGTGCTGCGGGAAATTGTTAAACAGTCAATTGTCTTGCAAAAAATCGTTCTGCGGCGAATTGTTTCGATTAATCCGATCAAGATGAAGGACCATCGTCTCCAAGTCCAACCATTTATTGGCTTATGCAGACGATATTGACATCTTTGGAAGAAAACCACAAACAAACCTCATTTATCCAGACATAGAAGGCGTCATGAAATGACGATATTAACATTAATTATGCTTCAGTTTGTGATATTTCCCTCGTACATCTTTGTTTCACAGTTGTATCTATACTATCGTAGAACTCATTTGTGTAGATAGCAACTTTTAATCCTTCAAAGATCGCAAATAAATCTGTAAACATTACTAATTCCTAAAAACACGTGCTTGAGCAATCATCAGACAGCCTCATTACGAAATTCTCATCTCAAGCACATTTTCAGAAGCTTTGTGACAGCCAAAGATACAACCAAAGTCTATACAGACACACACTTATCCTGCTCGTTTGTTAATCTTATACGATTTTTCGATAATACAGCTATATTCACGCAAATGTCCTCTCGAGGCCTATTAAATCACTAATTAATCCTGAAATGCTTTCCAGCGGCACAAAAATAAAAAAAAAAGTTTCTGCAAAGCTGCTAGAAGACTTACGAATGGTTATGTACAACACACAAATAAATTAAATAAAAAAGACGTCCTTGATAACAATGATATCTGCGAGCTAAATTTTACCAATCGATTTCGATTTCCTTGGAATTCTTTATTTTTCTTTTTTATCTTCGTAACGTTTTTTTGTGCCACGTTACTAGTCCGTGTCAGTTTTATTCTTAAAGAGAAATAAATAAAAAATACAAAAATAAGAGGAAGAAGAATACTAAGAAAAGAAAAACAAATATTGCAAATGAAAGTACAATTAAATAAGAAATCCCGACCAACCCATGATATGGCAAAGCACGACAGCAAAATCATGGACAGTAAGCAGCTAAGGAGGCAGAAGAAGTATTATAATCTTGAAGGACTACCAAACCAAGTTGAGTTACATGTTTATATACCAAGCTGTTTCTCAGAGCAAGGGATGAACGAACACAGCCTACGTGACTTTCTAGCTGTTGAAAGGATTTCATTGTTACTCTACAATCCGTGTCTACGATTTGGTTTAAGTATTGTTTAATGTGATTTCATACCGTCAATGTCATAAGGTTATCAGATCCCATATAGAGTCAAGCTTCTAACTATTTTAAACGCCCTAACTTTACCAACCGTTACCTTAACAAACCTACACCTTAAACTAAAATCTTGAAATTAATTAATGTAAACATTCTGGCCCAAATCACTTGATCTAGAGTGTTAGGGCGTTTCAGCAAATATATTCAATTGAAATAAGGCGTGCGTTCGTCTTTAAATGCCCCTTCGTTATTTTTTTGATTGAAACAACAATTAAAGAAACAATAAAAAGAATCAGTCCAAGCAGATGAAATTGAAGAACATTTTAAACCATATAATTCATCCATGTTACAGGAAGGTGTACCTATCTCAAGTACTGGAAGGCTATAAAACTGAATTAAAAAAGTATACATTGAAGACACTTTATTGTGTGCCTTAAAGTTACTGTAAACTCATAATTTTTCTTTTTTTTTGTGCGAGAAAAAAACATAAAGCAAAGAACAGCAAAAAACAAACGCAAATTTATAGAGTCCTTGTTAAAAGAATCACAAGGATACATGACAACAGTGGCGAAGGCGCGGTTTCGGTGACGGACGACATCGCGTGAGGCACAGCTTAATAGAAGAGTATTAGAATACTGGTTATGACTAGAAATGGTTTAAGAGTGAAGGCGAAAACAGCAAGGATAAATGTTTTTGGTGTGTAAACAAAATGCTGAGGTTTGAACGTGTAGACTAGGCTTTGGTACATATTTTGGATAAATTTAATGGAAAATCCAAGATGCGTGATGTTTTTCTTTCTCGTAGAAAATTAAAATGAAAATTTGTTATCAAACCAAGAGGCGTGAATACAAAGAAAAAAAACATTATTTCTGCATCGAGGGAAAAAAATATAAAAATATCGTTCAAGTGGCTAAGCACTTTGTTGATACTTTCTTGGATGCAAATTTTATAATGTTTATATTTTTTTTTTTTTTTTTTTTTTTTTTATAATTTGCACACACTAAAGGGGCTTTTTATACCCTTATTATGCCAGAGACACAGTGAGCGCATTAAGAAAAGATGAAGGGGTGTCGGTGTACATTGGTTTTGAATTTATCAACATTGCAATGACTGGGAAAGACAGAGTGTGGAAGGGAATTCCACATTCGCGTAGTACGGCTAAAGAACGATTCTCTATACTTAAGAGTACGTCCGAAGTTGGGCTCGAGGGTAAACTGATGGGCATTCCTGGAAGCGCGGGTATTACGGTTGAATTGTTTAAGGGGAGGAATGCAACTGGCTATTTCTCTAGAGCACTTACCGTAGAAGTAACGATAAAACAGAGAGAGACACGAAACGTTACGACGGTGGTCTAAAGGAGTGAATGAATCAGTAATGTCTCTATCACCGATCATTCTTACGGCTCTTCTTTGTATACCATCCAAGAGGCTTAAGTAAGTTACTGGAGCCCCAGCCCAAAGATGGGAATTGTACTCAAGCTTTGGACGGATATAAGTCTTATAGATGACAGCCAGATCAGACGGGGAGAAAAATTTCTTACATCGTCTTAAGAAACCCAAACATCTTGCGGCATTTTTGGCGACATCGCGTATGTGCTCGGTCCACAAGAGGTGGTCAGTGATGCACATACCGAGAATCTCGAGATGTTCGGTCTCATTGATGCAAGTGCCACTCATGGACAGTGGCAAGGGGGGTATATCTCGCTTCAACGATACAAGACAGCATTGGGTTTTCGAAGCATTAAACTCTACACGGTTTTTAATTCCCCATTGTACAATGCTGTTTAAGTCAGAGTTTAATGAGCTTATCATATTTTGCCGTTGCAGTTCCACATCCGAAGAGGAGGGATGTGAGTCTGGAAACGAATATGAAAAGCTAAGGGTACTATCGTCAGCGAAACAATTAATTGGATTAGAAGTTACAGACAGGAGATCATTTATAAAAATGAGAAAGAGGGTCGGAGACAAAACGGAGCCCTGGGGCACACCAGCATTTATATTGTGGGTTTCAGACTTGAATCCGTCCAATACAACTTGTATTGAACGGTTCGAAAGAAAGTTTCTAATCCAACGAAGTAGGGATTCATCAATACCGAAAGCACGCATTTTCGATAAAAGAGCAAGATGCCAGACTTTATCAAATGCCTTTGAAATATCAAGTGCAACAATCTTACTTTCTCCAAAACGATGTAAAGATTTGTTCCACTGTTCGGTGAGATAAACCATCAAATCACCAGTGGACCTGTTGCTGCGAAAGCCGTACTGCCGGTCATTAAGAAGCTTTCGGTCTTCGAGATATTTCTTAGCTGATAGTTTATCAGCGTTTCCATGACCTTAGAAAGAAGGGACGTAAGTGCAATCGGACGATAATTGGAGGGAGAAGAAGATTCGCCTTTTTTTGGGATTGGCTGGACAAATGCTGTTTTCCAACTACTCGGAACGAGCCCAGAAGAATAGGATAGATGGAAAAGCTTACGCAAGGGTTTTGCCAGCGTGGAAGAACACCTCTTCAGAACAATAGCGGGGATACCATCCGGACCAGCGGATTTATGTATGTTGAGATCCTTTAAGACTCTCACCACAGCACGAGTGCGGAAGAAGATTTGTCCCATGGAATCATTGACGCGCTCAAGAACTGGAGGAGTCATGACACTCACTGGCAAAGAGTTGGCAGCGAACTGCCTAGCAAAAAGGTTAGCTTTCGCTAGAGAACTTACAACTGGAGTGTCATTGTCAACGAGCGTAGGGACCGAGGAAAAATTCTACTGTACGTGTGTATTTCACTCAACTCCAAAACGGCTAGAATGATTTGAATGATTTTTTTTTGTATGGGTTCAGGTTGCGCCCTGGATGGTTTAGTTTAGATGCACAAATCAGCCCGGCAGGTGGCGCTGCAGTCGTTATCTATACTGTAACTACAAGGCTGGATCGACGTGAATGAATTATTATTGTATGCAGACATTCAATAATTCATTTCAATCATTATGCGTACGCATGATACTTATCATTCTACTTGCTGACCCGGTAAATGTTGTTTTGCCACATATATAATTTCTAAGAACGGCTTTACCGATTTGTGGGGAGGAAGCTTAGAATAAGGGAAAGCTGTAAGATGTTTATTTTTATCCTACTAGCTGACCCAGTAAATGTTGTTGGAACATATATGTACGAATATCAATGAACGACTGAACTGATTTGGTTAAAATTGCTGGGGAAGTAACTTGTAGGGCGCTTTAAACAACGTTGATACATCTGCTATCACTTCTGCTATGACGACCCTAAACGTCGAACACACACTTTGTGAGTTGATTAATCTAATGCTTAAAAGCAGGATCTGAGGAATTTTTGTACGAAAGGGTCTGTCAGCAGAGGCACTCCGTAAGGTGGTGTTCTGTCCCCTCTCCTGTGGAACATAGTAGTTAACAAACTGCTAATATCCCTCGAGAAGGAAGGCTACAGAGTGATTGCGTATGCCGATGATGTTGCTATCGCCGTCACAGGAAAACATCCTAATACCCTGAGAGACCTCCTCCAAAACGCACTTAATATGCTACTAGGCTGATCACTCCTTCCATAAAAGTCGTACCACTAATTTTTACCAATGAAGCCAAATATCTTGGTCTGATATTAGACAAAAAATTAAGTTGGAAAACTAATATTCAGGAAAGAGTTAAGAAAGCTACAGTAGCTCTTTTCTCTTGCAAGAAAGCCATAGGAATAGAAAGCAAATGGGGTTTTCAACCTCGCATAACCTATTGGCTATACACATCGGTCATCCGACCAATAATCATGTACACCCCTTATGGTGGACAGAACTGAAGAAAGTCACCTACTACGACAAACTCATTAGAGTCCAATGCACTGCATGTCTCTGCATAAGCGGGGCACTGAGAACCACACCCTCAGCAGCGCTAGACACTCTCCTCCATCTGACACCCCTCGACATCTTCAGAAAACAAGTGGCAGCGAGTACAGCTATAAGACTCAACGTCTCATTTCAAAGGACCAACAATAATGTGGGACATTCCATCATTTTGAACTTATTCGGTTCTATATCAAACTACATAGACTACACCATTCCAAAACCCCAATTTGGGAAAAACTTCCAGGTCTCCATTCTATCCAGAGAAGAATGGGAAGACAAATTCCTGAATGACAAAAGCATCTATTTTTATACAGATGGATCCAAGACAAGTGATGAAGTTGGTAGTGGTGTGTACTCAGAAAAGCTTAATCTAAGCATCTCATTCCGCCTCCCTTATCAGTGTAGCGTCTTCCAAGCGGAAATTTTAGCAATCAAAGAAGTTCTATCCTGGCTAAGAGAAAACGTGATATCAACTTCTGATATCCGCATCTTCTCTGAGAGTCAGGCTGCTATTAAATCTCTCGACGGTGTCTCAACCAACTCTCAAACGGCCCTCGATTGTTGATCATCTCTTATGGAGATGGCGCAGCAAATTAATATTCACTTCGGCTGGGTGTCGGTCAACAGAGACATCATGGGAAATTGTAAAGCTGACGAACTCGCTAAAAATAAAAACATCATAAAAGAAACAGCGTTAACGATAGTACTGAACTTTGCTAAAGAACGCTTACGATACAGGTCTAGTGGTACAATTTACCTACGTGCGCAGCCAAAAAGCTCATATGGCCGTCACTTGACCTGAAGCGCTCTAAAGACTTGTTATCTCAACGCAGATTTCATATTAGCTCCCTAATAGGTATCCTTACGGGACACTGTCTTATAGGCAGACACGCATTACGACTTTGTGTAGTGTCAAATGACTTCTGCAGGAGCTGTATGAGCGAGGAAGAAGAGGAAACAATCCCTCACCTTCTCTGCACATGCCCTGCTCTTTCACTATGACGCAGACTCTATCTGGGAGAATATTTTTATGATAATCCCAGTGAACTAGCTAATAATGATATCAAATATCTTCCTCGCTTTATAAAAAGCTCAAAATTGTTCGACTTGTAAGAAGTAATTCTCTAGATTCATGTGGTATCACAATGGGCCTTTTCTTGCCAAGTTGCGGATTTTCCGCCCTTTAACTTCCCTAACTAATCTAACTTGGAGCCAGAAGATGACTATTTGATAATTTGCATCGTTCTAACTGACTCGTTAAACATTGTTTGGCCATACATTAAAAAAAGTACTCATACGCCACAGAGTGTATCATCATAATCATCAGTTGGATTCAAAATAAATCACATTGCATTTTGACACAATCTCTGTTATATTTTTACTATGGAAATTAACTTAATGGAGGCGGGATGAGGTTTGCGGGGTCAGCTAGTTCGAACAGACTAGATTGAGATCGACTTCTATTCACCTGTCTACAAATCTCCGCATACATAGCCTGTACCACACTTTAATTTAAAAATCTTGAAGTTACAGTTACAATCAATGTTAGACATATGTAAGTAAAGGGTTTGACTTGAAATACAATCAAATTATTTATGAATGAAACTCGAACAGATTGATATTTGACATGTTCCTTGTATGTATTATGAAGAAATCCCAAAAAAACTACAATTTAGTTCACCATACCGTAAAATTTTAAAATATTTAATCAAACTGTTAACTATTGAGTGATTTTCGCTTTCATTTATTTTTCAAAAACAAAAATCTCCTGCCTAAACTTTTGAATATCAATTAATTGACAGATCAATGACAGAGCTTCAAAGTACGCAATAATTTATTAAATACCTCATCGAATCAACATGAAAATATCTCAAGGACATAACAGGATCGATTGGACTGCCCCATAGCCTTCACGTAATTAATTCTCTTAATCATCTCCCTCATCGAGTTCCTGGTTTCATGAACAGATAAATTTATACAGTTTCACCTTATATATTTAATTTTTTCGATGCTCACTCTGAAAGTCAATTTATTTTCTGTTAATTATATAACAACTACTACTGACACTGAAAGTCCCTAATTGAACCGATGTCAAAGAGGCTGCCAATTATCTGTTTTCTGTTTGTGTGCGGTTCGGTCATTGATTAAGCTTGTTAACCCATTTCGGTCTCACCCTCATAATAATAAATGTTCCCATTGCTTTATCCTATGTAATGGGAGCCCGTATACGAATTATAATAATCATGAGAATTGGCCTATGCTCAGCCAGTCGGGTAGAAGTTCGTCTACCACCTTGTGGCTTTGTTTACCTGAGTACATTTACCTCAGTCTTTGAATGTATCTTCCTGTTGGCAATATCAAATTGTGTTATATGCTGCTACAATGCAAGAATATCAATGGACTAAAGAAAATATATTGAGGATGCTGCCGCCGCCGCGGAAAGCCGTCATTCATGTTGGCGGGCTTGTATGGGAACCTCAATTTGTTCATTTTGTTTTCTTCGTCCTTTCACGGATGTCTTGATATTCGTTGTAAGACATAACTTTATGTGTGTATTTGTTTATGTGGGCTTGTAAAGTTATTGTGTAAACAAGAAGATTAATCCTTGAACTTTTACTTGACTCCTTTAGTGGGTCAGTAAAGGGTGGCTATCCAAATGCCTGTGGGCTAATATGAAATGGATAAAGTCCTTTAATTAAGAAATTCAAATAAGCTTTTAGTGCTTTTTGGGTCTATTCTTGTGGTTAAAGTAGTCATAGTGGTCTGGGTTTTGTCTGGAGGGTTGTCAAAAGTAAGTACCTACTTTAATTGTGTTATTTTGTTGGATAACTTAGATTGCTTATCACAATTTGTTTTGAGAAACTTGCGTCCTTTTTGAATTTAAAAGGAATTAATAGCAGTACAAAAACATGTATAAATGTTAAGTGAAATTTCGAAGCTATAGCAAAATATACAGGCATTTGATTTTAATTTTAGAAAAAAAGATACGTATACGTCACAGTGCACCCAAATGGAAATCTTACAAAGAAAACTTCCCAAGAACGACTGCCCTGGTAATATTTTCAGACTTTCTTGTAACTAGGATTGTTCGATTAGTACTGAGCTTACAACACGTCCGAAAAATATTTTTTCGTCTGCGAAATAGGCCTTCGTGGGGGTGATGAACTCCTTATACGACTGAAACGGGGCCAAATCCGAAGAATTTGCGTGGGATTTGGGCAGTTGCCTAGTTCGATTAGTTTGGCCGTGGAGATGGCGAAGGTGTAAGCCAGTGCATAAGTATAAGTATTCTGATATTTTTTTTCTCCTACAATTTTTTTTCCATTTGCTGTCGAATAATTGATCCCAATAATTCGGCAGTGTACAGCCTTGTAACCGTTATGTCCTTCTCCATGTAGTCTATGTAGATTACACCTTGTGAATCCTGGTCTTCCTCTTCTGCGACGTCCTTCCGGGTTGGATTCGAAGACTCTACGAGCCGGAGCATTATTTTCCATTCGCTCAACATGACCCAACCATCTAAGTCGTTGGACCTTGACTTTTCTGGCTAGGTCAGTGTCGCTGTTCAGCTCATACAGTTCATGGTAGAATCTTCGTTTCACTGGAATAATTTTTCTCTCAAAACAGTCCAAAGCGTTTTCATCAGATGTTGTCATGGTCCATGTCTCTGCACCATACATTAGCACCGGGATGATGAGGATTTTGTAGAGTGTCAATTTAGTTGCTCGTTAGAGGACTTTACTACTCAATTGCCTTTTAAGTCCAAAGAAGCAGCGATTGGCAAGAGTGATTCTTCGTTTGATATCAGCGCTGCTGTTGTTGTATGAGTTGATAGCGTATCCCAGGTAGACAAAGTCCTTAACTACCTCAAAGTTATATCTGTCTATGTGGACGTTTGCTCCAAGACGTCGATGTTGGTAGTCCTTTCTTGTCGACAGCATTAACTTGGTCTTTTTTTTTTATATAATACGCACACACTCAAGGGGTTTTTATACCCTTATTATGCCGTAGACACAGTGAGTGCTTTAGGAAAGAAGGAAGGGGTTAGAGAGGATGTGCCGGTGTACATTGGTTTTAAATTCCTGAACATTGCAATGATCGGGAAAAGCAGAGTGTGGAAGAGAGTTCCACATTCGCGTAGTACGGCTAAAGAACGATTCTCTATACTTGAGCGTACGACCGAAATTGGGCTCGAGTGCAAACTGATGGGCATTCCTGGAAGCGCGGGTATTACGGTTGAATTGTTTAAGGGGTGGAATGCAACTGGCTATTTCTCTAGAGCACTTACCGTAGAAGTAACGATAAAACAGAGAGAGACACGATACGTTACGACGGTGGTCTAAAGTGGTGAATGCATCAGTGATCTCTCTATCACCAATCATTCTTACAGCTCTTTTTTGAATTCCATCCAAGAGGCTTAAGTAAGTAGCTGGAACACCAGCCCATAGATGTGAATTGTACTCAAGCTTTGGACCGATATAGGTTTTATAGATAATAGCCAGATCAGACGGGGAGAAAAATATCTTGCACCGTCTTAAGAAACCCAAACATCTTGCGCCATTTTTGGCGACATCGCGTATGTGCTCAGACCACAAGAGGTGGTCAGTAATGCACATACCGAGAATCTCGAGATGTTCGGTCTCGTTGATGCAAGTGCCATTCATGGACAGTGGCAAGGGGGGTTTATCTCGCTTCAATGATAGAAGCCAGCATTGAGTTTTCGAAGCATTAAACTCTACTCGATTTTTAAATCCCCATTATACAATGCTGTTTAAGTCAGAGTTTAATGAGCTTATCATATTTTGCCGTTCCAGTTCCACATCCGAAGTGGTGGAATGTGAATCTGGGAACGAATATGAAAAGCTAAGGGTACTATCGTCAGCGAAGCAATGAATTGGATTGGAAGTTACAGACAAGAGATCATTTATGAAAATGAGAAAGAGGGCCGGAGACAAAACGGAGCCCTGGGGCACACCAGCATTTATTTTGTGGCCGTCAGACTTGAACCCGTCCAGTACAACTTGTATTGATAAAAGAGCAAGATGCCAGACTTTATCAAATGCCTTTGAATTATCAAGTGCAACAATCTTACTTTCTCCAAAACGATGTAAAGATTTGTTCCACTGTACGGTGAGATAAACCATCAAATCAGAGAAGAAGAAGAAGCTTTCGGTCTTCGAGATATTTCTTGAGCTGATAGTTTATCAGCGTTTCCATGACCTTAGAAAAAAAGGACGTAAGTGCAATCGGGCGATAATTGGTGGGAGAAAGCGATTCACCTTTTTTTGGGATTGGCTGGACAAATGCTGTTTTCCAACTGCTCGGAACGAGCCCAGAAGAATATGATAGATGGAAAAGCTTACGCAAGGGTTTTTCCAGTGTCCTAAGTGACTACCTTGAGGGACACCGGATTTAGCAATAAATGATTTAGAAACATGGTGTCTAAATTTAACCTGTCTTCAAGATATGTGGATATCCAATTAATAAAAGAAGGGGGAAAACCATATGAGTTCAATTTAAACGTTATAATCGTATGGGATAACTGGTCGAAAGCTTTCGAAAAATCAGCATAGACACAATCTACTTCTTGACCACACTCCAAAAAGTTTAAGCATTTATTGACAAAGACAAGCAGATCTGTTGAACGTTTCGGCATGAATCCGTGTTGTTGGCTACAGATAATAACATAACTTGTTCAGCTTTGAAATGCGTGACAGTTTGGATATGAGTCTATAATTTGCAATAAAAGTTTTATCTCTTTTCTTAAATACTGGAGTTAAAAATGCATTCTTCCAAATTGAAGGAAGTATTCCCATTTTCAGGGACAACTCAAATATATTCCTTAGAGGAAGAGCTAAAACAGAATTGCATTTTTTTAAAACAATAGGTGGAATGCCATCTGGTCCACCTGATTAATCTTCTTTAGGAAGTGAAAGAAATTCAAATATACTGTCGCTCTCTATTGTAATGCTGCTAAACAAAATTTGACGACAGTTATTTAAATATTGAAAGTAGAGTTTACTAACTGTATTTTGAGAATCAACAAAAGATTGGCTGAAATAATTTGCAAAACCTTCACAGAATTCAGGGGTTGTGGTAAGGGCTTCATTATTGTAAGTAAAGTTAACTGGATAAACGTCACATTTCTTTTTAGAATTAACGTATTTCCAGAAACTTTTTGGGTCAGATTTCAGAGAGCATCCTATAGTGATCAAATATTCACTATAAAGTTCGTAAGAAACTCTCTTTAACTCTTTAAAAAGAGATAAGTAAACTACTTGATCTGCAATGGTCATGGATTTGATACACTTTTTCTTTTATTTCGAAGAGTTTTAAGCTCTTTCGAGTACCAAGGGTGACATGAACTATTAAATTGTATCGATCTCTTTATGGGAACGGTTTGATGTGTGCATTTCATTGAGATACAATAAAACTCTTCAACAACTACTTCGATATCAGATAGAACCGGTACTTGTTTAATACCGGAATTACTCAAAAGTTTAGTAAGCTGTTGAAAATTGGCTTTCCGAAAGTCAATTGAGTATGAACCATCATGAGAATTACTATTGACTAGTAAGTGATCGCTCAAATCGAGAAAAATATCAAGGAGAGGGTGAAATTTATCTATGTTAGATATAGCAGAGGAAGATTCTACCACACTGTTTTAACAGGGTCAGATGAAAAAACTAAGTCAAATACTCGATTCATATGATTTTTAATGCAGCTAACTATAATATTATCCAATAATTGCATTGTAGTCTCCGTGGCTTAGTGGTTAGGTGAGTTGGCTGTTAAGCAGAACGTCATGAGTTCGAGTCCTACTCGTGCCTATAGTTTTTATTTCATCTTTGACGAGCACTCTTGCGAAGAACTGACAAAACTTCCAAGAGTATCAATCTGTCATGAAAAAGTGCTTCTCAACTTTGGCGTTCGGAATCGGCGTTAAATTGTAGATCCTCTCAATTCTTGACACGCACCCAAAGAATTGTTGATGTGAGTAAACCACTTAGGTCTTGGCTCTTCAAGAGCTGTCGCGCAACTCTATTTATTACTACTTTTTTTTTTATTATTGAAGCTCCAGTTGTGTTGAACAAGTGGTGGAAGCTTCGAAATAGGATCGTCGTCAAAAGAAAGCTAATCGATATTGGGAAGGACCCTAAAGGCCTAAGAGAAGGACACAATTTTCAATTTAGGCGATCCCAAAAATGCCTCGGAAAGTTTCATGAACACCGATATTGGACTTTTAGGTGGATCGAAAGCATTTAATACAAAGGTAGTTTTACTTTATAATTGTATTTTTTTAGTGTGTTCCAGGCAGAAGTTATGGCGATTAAAGAGGCACTATCAAAGAAAACGTTAGATCTTGCAAGGATATACGAATTTTCTCGGACAGCCAAGCCGCTCTCAAATCCCTCGCGTCTGTCTCCAAAAACTCTCAAATAGTCCACGACTCACGATCATCTCTGAATGAGGTGACGGAACAGTTTAACATTCACAGGGCCACAGAGACATCCCGGGAAATTGCAAAGCCGATGAGCTCGCCAAAAACGCAACACCTCTTGCCTACCGTTAGACAAAGACATAACATAGGAACACCACCTGCTACATGCAAATATCTTCTTAAACAATATGCTCTAGAATCAACAAATGCTAACAAATGCAACAACAAATATGGCCAAGCATAGACCTGAAACGGTCAAAAGGCTTGATTTCCCTGAGCAGAAAAAATATAAACTCTACAATTGGAGCCATAACAGAACGCTGCCTCATAGGCTTTGAGGCTAGGGGTCTACGCAATCGACTTCTGAAGAAGCTGCATGGACGAGGAGAAAGAGGAAACAGTCCAACACCTTCTGCGTACATGTCCGGCACTCTCCAATAGAAGGAATAACTATCTCGGTAATCCCTTCTTCGATAATACCGGGAACTGGCAACGATCGACACCAAATGTCTCTCTAACTTCATTAAGAGTACAAAATGGTTTGTTTAAGTTTATTACTCTCCCATGAGTAACTTCTTTAGTGGTATCACAATGGATCCTTGACGTCTAAGTGAGTCAATAAAATCACAGCCACTCTCTATTATGCATAAGAGCTCAATTAAGATTTTAAAAGGGAACACAGCTTGAGTTGCAAAGAAATCACTTCTAACGGCAATAAGGAATCCCCCACCAACTAAATTTCCAACATCTACATGACGGTCTCTGCGGAAAACAACGAACCCTTTATCAAAAAGTTCGATGTCCAATATTGTAGTGTTGAGCCAAGTCTCGGAGAAAGCAAACACATCATGTGGAAATATTTGTAAATTATTAAAAATTGTTGTAGTTTTACTACGAAGTCCTCTTACATTTTGGTAATAGGGAAAGAACCTTTGTCGTTTTTTGAATGAATAGCTGGGAAAGCCGTTTCCGAGACAACAGGACGTTTGGACCGTAATGAAACTCGTATAACCAGTTTTTGAGTTTTTAGTTTGATAATAAAACGTAAAGGGATCGATTATAATCGAGTCTTTCACGTTCGAGTTCTAGAAAAAAGTATTTGTTCTGCAAATTAAATGCTGATTTGATGTTAGTTTCCAAAATCTTACGCTTCCTCAAGTTAACATTCTGACAAAAGATAACAAAAAGTCGGACAAAAACCAGTGGAATCGAAGTCTGTCTATTTTTAGGATACCATCTTAATTTATTGCTCTTCAAAACAAAAAAAAAACAAAAATGTGTCCTCCTCTCATTTTTTTGTTTAAAATTAAATCATTAATTTTCTTGCAAGACGCTTCGTCTTATCAGTTTTAAAATTTGCTCAACGCACATAGTCACTCAATTGTATCTAGAAGCCTGGGTATACATATTATTGTTTATTTCATTACCTACTTTGTAAATATTTTGCCAACCAATGGTCCTTTCTCAATAAATTGTAATTTATTGCCACTTAGTCCCTATACCATCAAAACCACCATACAATTTCCTAAAGGAAATGTCAAATGATACTATCTAGGGGCTGTGAATATAGAAGACGTCATTATTGTCTTCCAAGACTCCTATTCATACGCATGCACGATTATATATCGGCTTGTAAGATTATTATGCAAATCACTTCATGAACTTCAATCTGACAAAACTATGCCTTCTCGACCTATGTTGTACTTTGAATAGATATTGGAAGGAACGGAAAAAAGCAATAACAACAACAAAAATGCACAAAAAAATAACGAAAACACGAAATAATATAAATAATCCTGTTTAGATAGGAAAGGAAACCATTTAACCAAGTCGCCCACAATATAACCTTCTTTGCAACACTCTTAAAGTGATTTCCTCTTCTCTCTAAAAGCAACTAAGCGCTAGAGCAAAACTAACGCCAACCATTCATTCAAGGACTCATCTCTGTCAATTTGCTTGTTTGTGTGTCTTCATCCATTGAGAGAAGAAGACACTTTACTTCCTTTAGTCGTCGCGCGGAAAAAAACGAAAAGAAGACAAAAAAAAAAACTCGAAAGAAAACTTGACATTGTTGTTATGTAGGTCATAAAGTAAGTGGAGAAGGAAAAGATTGTAGGACACAAGATTTGATGTGTTCCAATGTTCCATTTATGTAGTGGCAAAGAATGATCCTTCTTTTTTTTCTTGTTTTGTTTCTTATGTGTGTGTTTGGGGCTGAAGAAAATAGCACATAACACATCCAGTCGGATGGTTTGAAGGAGTTCAATGTTCTTCTAGAGTCTTGAAAAAACGGTGTTTTTGTTGTTGTAAGATCTCTGACTGATCTACTTTTTCGTCTTATTCGTTTAGTCTGGCGGCCCTTTGGTCGTCTTAGAAGCAATGTAATCGATTGAGCTGATTTTTGGGAGGGCTATTATGCTTTTCTATTTTGTCTGTATATATGTTGCTGAGTTCCTGAGATTAACAAGATAGAAATCTGTTTGATGAGCTTGTAATATGTTTTTATGTTCATTCATGTATTTTGCGTTTTTGCAATGAAAAAAAAAGGAAAAGTGGGCATTAGAGTTTTGCCAACAAAATTAGACGTACGCGTGATAGAACGCGTTAATGAAACAAAACACATCTCAATGAAGTTTTCGTGACATGAAATTGAATTAAACAGAAGAAGATATTGTAATAGCATCTCTTTGAATCTTAAAGGATTCATTTCATTGTCTTATGTTTCCAGAATTTAATGCAAAGCTTTGAATTTAATGAAGCAGTTTTTCAAACTACAATAAGGATGTATTCATCTCATTGTGAACGAAGAAATGAAGCAATCGAGACCATAATTAAATCCAACTTATGTATTCTGTTCTGGATTTTCAAAACATGCACATGCGACTTCATCTCCATTTAAATCCAATTCAAATGAATTGTTTCAACCACAAACCTTATTAATCTGCGTATCTGCTCTGTAAACTAAATTGTATTATAGGTAGAAATTCTGTTTGGCTTGATGAGGGTAATTTGAATCATTAAGTTCAACCACATGTGCAAAGCTAGAATTGAAGGACTTTCTTACATTTATGTACATTCATCATCAGACTGTTAGGTTTGAGACATTCGAAAACTTATACCTAATTGATTAGTTCCTCATGTAATTGACCACAGGTGATGGTGTAAGGATGGATATTCAATGCACTGAGAAATACAAGTCTTACACGTTTTGTTTAGTTGGTAATATTACAGTACGGTGCAGAAGTTTATTTTTGAGAGCGTGGGTACGAATCATACTCGTGCCTTAAAACGTTTTATGTCTTCGTTTATGTCGTGCGTACTGCCTCTTGTGCAATACGGTTAATTTTATTTAAAAGAGTTTCATTTATCGCTGAAAATTACTTCTCAAACCAGCCATTCGGAATTGACATAAGATTGCAAATGCCTTCAGATCCTCAAATGCACTCAAGGATTTGTTGAAGAGTTTAAGTCACTTACGCCTTGTTTCTTCTGAGATGTGGTGCCATAGGTTAGGTTAGGTTAGGTTATGAGGGGTGTGCACAGCGTAAACTGTTGCATACACGGGGGCCTACTGGTCCATTGTGATCCCCTATAAAAATAAAAGTTAGCATCGATGCTATTCAAAGTTGTCGATTAACGTAGACCGGCTCGTTAACGAACCAGCCTGTGCTATCTATAAATTTCTTCATGTTTGCCATTGAGACCTGTGCTAGATCATCCAGTTCCCCAACAAACCTGTTCCCAAAATGACGGAGTCGGTTAGTTTGGAGGTTCGGACAGTCACAGAGCAGGTGTTTAATGGTTTCTATTTCCTCCTCATCCTGACAGCTCCTACAGAAATCGGGTGCAAAAGCCCCTATCTTGTCGGCCATTGTGCCAATGACGCCTGTTCACGGTTTGTCTTTTTAGGGACAGACCTAGATTTGGCAGCATCTACTCTTTCGCTCCCGACTTTTCCGTGTTCGCTCTCTCAGAAGTTTCAGTGGCAGTCTCTGCCAGCTGCCGCTCGAAGTTCTTAACCAGCTTCCTGTGCTTTTTTAGGAGAGCCTTTTCTCTCGAACTGAGCGTTGCAGGGTCTTTCAACTCGGTAGTTCTCACGAATCTTTTAGAGGATCTGTAGTTACTGCGTTGCCTCGAAGCTTTGAGGGATGCAGCAGACTTCAGCATAGTCTCTTCTTGATTCGGGTCCATCAGTAGCTCGTCCTCGGTTTGACTACCTATAGAAGGCGGTTTGTCCGAGGTCTCCGTACCTTTGATGGTTAAACCATCTAGTGCGGGAAGGAGATCTACTGAGAGAATGACCGGTTGTCTTTTTAATTCTCTTTTCTCTTTATTCATGTTTACATTGGTCACTGGCGACTTAGCTTCTTGCGAAGCCAAGCCCTCGCCGGCAGCCGTGACTTCTGCCGACTCTTGAACGTATATCCCCGCTCGATTTTTATCATCTTGTAAACTTTTATCCATTTTTTTTTTTCGATAGACATCTCTGCTTTTGGTGGTTTTCTTGGTTGTCTTTCTCCGAAGCTGGATTGCTGAAGAGTTAGACGTAAGCCCCCTCGCCATTCTATTATTAATATTATGGTCATGTCAATACCTCGCTTGCCGTCTGAGGTAATCACGTGAATAAAAATAAGTGTCAAATCCATTACCTCACCCGATTTATGCCTTATAGAACCATTTTGTTGAAATTTAAATCTACAGCTAACCGAGGCCATTAAATCGATATTCAGGAACTAGCCCATAAACCATACATACTGTTGTTTTTAACCAGTGTAATGGAAGATCTTCGGTTTGATCATCAGCCCTAGTACGGTAATATTGTCTACAAAAGTCGGAAATGGGCTTCATCGCTGAACAAAATTTCATGATATAACAATAGATTTTCACTGAGTTTATCCAGATCCCATTGAATGAAATAAAGACAGAAGTTGAAGTCGACTGTCTGCAAGCCTCAGCAAAAGCTGCTATAGCCTCACTCACAACATGCAGAATTTGGTCTAACCGGTATAGTTTTATCCACTTGTGTAGATTGGGACTGACACTTGCGAATAATGATGGGAAAAGTGATTTCAGTAGGTCTATTATGTGCACCAAAAGTTCCTGAATCGCTCGAAAATCATTTCTGACACACTGCAGCCCTTCATTTCAAACGGTCCCGTTCATGCACTGTCCAATCGCCAAAACCAAGCGCTCTGGCATCCGCAGTCAGTCCTTGTACTATAGGTTCGGTCTCTCTGTCGTCTCGAACCTGGGGGCTGCGATGAGTAGACTTTCTTTGCCATCGCGTACGGGACCGAGAATTCGTCGAAGAATTTTTCTCTTGAAAGAGCCCTGTATAATTTCCCCTTTTTTAATTATCGGCGCCGTATAGTAAGACTGGTAAATTCAAAGTCTTGTAAAGCAGACATTTTGTTGAGTTAGAAGTTTTGAGCCCAGTTGTTTTGCCAAACCGATATAGCAGCGGTTCACTAGGGTAGTTCTTCGTCGGTTATCCACTAAGGTTGGATTGATGCTTGTTTAGGTCAACTCCTTAACTATGTACCTTTAAATTTCTGCTACCAACAGTAATGTGTGAGGGCCTCAAACACAGCTCTCTGTGAGCGACCAATGATGTCTATGTCATCCGCCTAGCTTAGGAGCTGGGTGGATTTGTTGAAGACAGTGTTTTCCGTGCTCACACCTGCTCCAGAACTATGCTGAAGAAATCATATGACAGCGCATCTCATTGTCTTAACCCTGCGCATGTTTGAAACAACTCGGATGAGATGTTACCCTTTTGCACACTGCACTGCGTTTTGTTGAGCGATGCGGCACAGCTGGATCAGTTTTTTTCGGGATCCCGAGTTCAGGCAGCGGCATCTTGGCGGTGGATGCTATCATAAGCAGCTTTGAAGTCGATAAAAATATGGTATCGACTTGCAATTCATTGGTCTTTTCCAGGATCTGCGTCAGTGTGAATATTTAGTCCATCGTTGTTCTGCCTGGCCTAAAACCACACTTGTACGTGCCAATTATTGTGTTGCAGAACAGAACAGTTTAAGTCGCTCACACAGTACGTTGGATAGGATCTTGTATGCAATATTAAGCTGGGATATGCCACGGTAGTTTTTGCATGACATAGGATCGCCTTTTTTGTAGATTGGACATATAGAGCTTTTCGACCAGTCAGAGGGCATGCATTCTTCCTCCCACACTTTGTTCATGATCAGCGGTTCATCAGAACACCTTCTCCATATTTAAAAAGTTCCGCAGATATGCCATCCGACTCGGCGGATGATACTTTTTAGCTTTTGGATGGCTCTTTCTACCTCTTCTGTGCTTGGGGATTGGACTGGATCTCGCTTTTCTTTCGTCATTGGTTCGCTCGATATTATGTGCATTCAGCAACTGCTGGAAGTGCTGCTTGAAAACGTCTTCAATTCCCTGTCCTTCTGTGACTAGGTTTCCTTCACTGTTTCGAAGAGCATGTGTCCCGGTTCCGAAACCAGAAGCTAATTGCTTCGACTTTTTAAAGAAACGTCGGTTGTTGTTCTTGGACTCTTCAAGACGGTTCAGGTGAGTAATTGTGGATGCTCTTTTCTTTCTTCGCAGATTATTTTTCTCATTTCTCCTTGTTGTTCGGTTCTCTTCTCTTGCTGCTCTTGTTTTCCAATCTTACACTGGTTCGCAAGTTGCGTAAAGACTTTTTTACTCTTAATAAATTCCTTTACAAGTGTTATGTTATGAATATTGAGACGAACATTAAGTCGAATACTTCTTCGTTCTGGACTTATATTAATGTAAAAAGAAATACGGCAGGTTACCCAAAGCAAATGACATTTAGGGACATTGAAGCTTCAGACACTTCTTCGATTCTAAGTCTTTTTGCTGATTTCTTTCAATCTGTTTACTCACCTCCAAGAAGTAACATCTACAATCCACATTTGGATGATTTTACAGTTTACAGGATATATATTTAGGACTTCAGTCAATAAAGTCCTAAACTGTACCTGGAGCGGATGGTATACCGGCGATTTTCTTGAAGAATTGTGCTAAGTCCCTATGTTATCCGTGCATTTGATATTTAATCAATCCCTTTCAGAAGGCTTATTTCTATGTGAATGGAAAATATCTTATCTAGTACCAATTCATAAATCAGGATCTAAAAGTCAAGTTGAGAATTACCGTGGCATCTCCAAGTTATCTGCAATCCCTAAATTGTTTGAGAGCCTTGTAAAAACAAAATTGGAGTTTATAACACGAGAACATATTTCTGACCGACAACATGGCTTTGTTTCTGGTCGCTCTACAACAACTAATTTAGCATTGTTCTCAAATTATGTCCTCAATTCCCTTGAAGGCAAGAATCAAGTAGATGCGATATACACCGATTTTAGTAAAGCGTTTGATTCGGTGAATCATTCCACGTTAATACACAAACTAAAACTTTACGGTTTCCATTCCACTTTTCTTGATTGGATCTCATCTTATCTAACGGGTAGATCTCAAAAAGTCATTATAAATAATTCTTTTTCAAGATCGATACAATGTAGCTCAGGTGTTCCTCAGGGAAGCCATTTAGGTCCGCTCCTTTTCAATGTTTTTATAAATGATATTACTGCGGTAATAACACACTCTCAATGCCTTCTTTACGCCGATGATTTGAAACTTTTCTTAAAAATCGATTCTATACATGATTGCGAACTACTTCAGAACGACCTTAATCATGTCTCTGATTGGTGTCAGTTGAATTGCCTCAATTTGAATAAAAAAAAATGCAATGCTATCTCTTTTTATAGGTCCAATAGCCACATTAGCTTTGAATACAAGATCGACACGTATGTATTATCTTGCGTAGAAAACATAAAAGATTTAGGGGTTATATTAGAGAGTAATTTTTCTTTCAAAAACCATACTGACTACGTCATTGGAAAAGCGAACTCAGTTGTAGGTTTTATAAAACGGAATTGTATTGATTTCAGTGATCCGTACGCATTATTATCCCTATATATATCTCTTGTAAGATCTATATTGGAATACGCTGATGTCATTTGGAATCCAGGTTTTAAAACGTGCTCTGATCGTCTGGAAAAGGTTCAAAAGCGGTTTACCAGATTTATATTTTATAAAATGAAATGGCATTCTATCCCCGAATATAAAGCAAGGTGCCTTTTTCTAGGCATTAAGTCTCTTGAATCGAGAAGAAGTATTCATGGTATAATGCTTGTGAGGGATATCTTATGTTACCACGTACGTTGTCCACCTTTACTTTTAATTATACCAATTTATGTTCCATCAAGAGCTTTGCGTGGTAGAAACTTTCTATTTGAATCTTTTCACCGAACAAGCTACGGCAGTAATGAGCCGATTTGCAGGTCAATAAAGCAGTTCAATGAGGTTTGTCAATCTATTGATTTAAGTAGTTCTAGGGATATGTTTAAGATTAATTTATTCCTGTTGTTCACTTTTTAATTTACCTATATTATAATATTTAAATATTAAGATCATATCTGTTAGCTTTAAGCTTGTAGATGAAACAAATAAATAAATAAATAAATAAAAAAATGTGTAATAGAAATGTTTTTTGTAGACTCTTCAAAACGTAATAAGTCCATAAAATAATGCGCAAACATTCTTCTAATTCACGAATTAAATACACAATGGCTTCATGAGAATCAAGGAGAACGAATCCCCACTCAACGATTCGTCTTTCAGCGTCTTCTTTCCCAGCGATTGTTTTTTTGGAACAAAAAAATACACCCGAACACAACTTTAAATTTTCATTTTTTGTTATTGAAAAACTATATTGGCTTATTTTCCACTTCATGGTAGAAAATAAATTCTGAAATACATAGCTGAGTGATGTGCTTTGACAAGTAGATATGAAACCATTTTTATCCACAACTATTACAGTATGCAGCATTTATTTCGACTGATTTATTGTGAAATCTGCATTCAGCACTATAATTGTTCTGAATTAAACTAAGTGCAAGCCAATCAATCACACAACATCCACCAATAACCACAAACAAAAACATTCTATGCATCTTTATTCATATCAGATTGATAAAATCCTTGCTGAATTATAACAGAAACCATAGCAGGCTAAGCAAAATTTAATTAAATTTTGTCGCCCAAAGTCGATTTTGCCACACAATTACCCATTTCCAGTACTGAAGTGAGTGGCAAATTTAATTGTCATTTTGGACCGAGCATACTCTTTCTCTATCATAGTCAACATTCTCTTCCTGAAAACATAAAACACATTCTTTGCATATTTCACACACACACGACTGGTCTACCTGTCCTTAGAATGCAATAAATTGTTCTCAACAGTCATAATTAATTTACCGCCCAAGTCCAAAATGTCAGCAAGAGGCAAGTTGGTCAGACCAGAGGGCATACTTCCGTTCGTCGCCATAAAATCTACAGTATTTATTGTGTAATTGTTTAGGAACGACTAAAATTTCAACATTTGAGAGGAAGAGCTGACATACGAACAAAGTTGTACAACCACGAATACCCGCTCAACCCACAATTTTAAAAATATTGTATTGTGTGACAAATTCTTTGAAAATGTATACGTATTGAACTGTTTGTCGTTCGTTTAAGTCTTATGATAGATTGAACAATGGTTCTGCTGCTCAGTTTTTGCTTCATATGTCTAAATAAATGACTTCGTTCCAGCTGTGAACGATGACAGGTTGCTGTCAATTCGGTTTTATGTCTTCAGACATTCCTAGACAGCCATACTCACTTGAGTATCTTGAGGATGCTTTTGCACGCATCCTTGGCTTAGTGCCTTTCTAAAGCGGCAAATTCAACACAGCACAGCAGAACACCACCGACACCAGCATCAGTATGGTGTTTGGAACTTGGGACTGATAGCAAACGATGTGGATGGCTGTTGCGGTAAAATAGTTTTAATAACACAAACCCTAAGAATGTGTACCTATGCTATATGCTACACAAACAGCTGATGCAGCACGCTATACAATCGTATCCATTGAAAAAGAGGATAACAGCAAGGGATAAGAACTTTTACTTCCGTTCTGAGAAAAGATTAAAACTCAAATTATGTAATAAACTGGCTGCCTTTATTAATTCATTTCTCGTTGCAAATGGTAAAGTAAGAGCTTATGGCAGAAGTCAGTATATGAGGGAAAGTGTAATAGAGCTTAGGTTGGTCTTTTTACTGAGAAAAATAGATTTCCATCTAGGTAAATAGGGTTTGTATTGTGTAGAAAAGTCAGAAGAAGAGCGAGAGTGTGAGGATTGAGGAAGTCATTAAAGGATATGGGAGACATTTTTCAATAAAGTTTAATTTGTTGTTCAAGTAATTTAGTCTGGATGTTCTGATCTATTAAGGTTATTTTAATATATGTGTACCTATGCGTGTGTCTTTAATGTGTGTTTTGAATGGTTTTATGGAAAGCCACCACATGCTTACCACATGCAGAAGCAATATTGTGCTTGTTTTATGTTGAAACTTGACGTTTTATAACCAAAAAGATATTAAGCCTAAACTTTTTTAATTCTCTATTTACATTTATGACAAGCAACAATCGCTGAGAACAGGTAATCAAAATTTTGTACAGAGACTTAAAAAGTTGTTACCTAAGCATAATAAGAAAAACTTGTGCATAGAAGCAATTTGAAATTTCATAAAACAGATTAGGGGAGATATTTTGTTTACCTGCTGCCGAATCTTGAGTTTATCTCTTTAATAATGTTTGTTTTATTATCTGACAAGATGTGCAGCAAAACTTTAAATTCTCAAGAGAATTTATTTAAGGCTAGGCTCATATTGGGACGCGTCTAACGTGTGTGACGTGACCTGATAACTGTCGCCCGACATGATTACAAAAACATGTCATGCCGTTCTCCGCAAATTGATTCGCGTGTCTCGTGTCAAAATACATATCTATAGGTATTAATTAAATCACAAATTGTAAAGCAGGGCAAGAACATCGCAATGAATTTGTCAAAAGTTAACTATTTTTTTGAATTTTTTGAGTTCTGGGTCTGGGAAGAATACGAGGAGGAAAAACTTTTGCTGATTTCCTTGAAGACCAAAAAATTCAAATCCCAGAATTCAAAATATCTTTAAAAAAAAAGCCACGGACAGTTCAAAATGACATTGGAGTAACCAGATGAGACATTCATCAACTTCTATAGAATGACTCGAAAGCAGTTTAAGGATATCCATGGGATTATTAAAGAATCTATTTACTCAGATGGATGAAATGCCCAATAAAAAGGATATTTTTTTTAATTTTCAAACCCAACGACAATTTATTATTTTATTTTTGACATAAAAAATCAAACTCATGGCAGTCTCGCAAGGAAAACTGTGTTTTGATCACTGTGTCACGCGGTTTCCGGAAAACGCTCGTCAAATCATGTCATGTCGTTCTATCAATATGCGTTGTCCTGTTTACTTATATTGTTTACAAAAACAAGTGCTGTGCTGTGTAGCGCCACTCGTATCGAACGCGAATCAATATGTGCCTAGCCTAAGAAAGAAAATCTATAAAAAAATAAATAGAGTGGCGCGACAGCTCTTGATTCTTGAAGAGTCAAGGCCTAAGTTGCTTACTCTCATCAACAATTCTCTAGGTGCGTGTAAGTTTTGTCAGTTCTTCGCAAGAGGCAGTGCCCGTGAAAGATGAAATAAAAATATACGAGTAGGACTCGAACGACGTTCCGCTTAGCAACCAACGCACTTAACCACTTAGCTACGGACACTACCTATACATATTATATAAATCTAACGCCGTTCGTTTGCTTTATATAGGCATAGAAACGGCCAAACAGATATTTGTTAAATTTTCATGGTTAATACTGTTGTATTCCGTGGTGGTTTCTGTGAAAAAAAAAAAAAAAAATGGAAAAACCTCATGGAAGAGTGGAAAAAGTGCATTGGTTTTGAAATGGGCAACTGGAAAATTTCAAATTGGGTTTCCGAATGGAAAATATACAAGATTTTCGACAGCAAGTTTTGACTGCAAACGTTTAAAGCTTATCTCGGAAAAAAATATATCCGTTCCTCTCGAAACAAGACATGATGGTTCATTTAAGGTGAAAGGCATCAATTACTTCATTTCGATCAAAGAGAGTCCCTGTTTAGTCTTTTCTAATGTGGATGACTGTTACCTCAACGATTAATTTATAATATTTTGCATGCAGGAACACAGACTGCTTAACCCTGATTGTAAAAAGATAACTTTGAAAAGTAATTTCATCTTGAAAGCTACTCCGAATAGGTGGAAAGAGTTTTTGGTTTTGTC
Organism: Sphaerophoria rueppellii; assembly: GCA_920937365.1. Taxonomy (NCBI): domain Eukaryota; kingdom Metazoa; phylum Arthropoda; class Insecta; order Diptera; family Syrphidae; genus Sphaerophoria; species Sphaerophoria rueppellii. The sequence goes on along the minus strand of CAKKXW010000005.1, from coordinate 23,465,124 downwards.
ATCGAAACCGAACAAACAGAGGAAAACCTGAGAGGTTTTGTAACTTTTCATATACTCAATTATGAGCTTCTAAGTCTCCGAAATCCTACATGAAAGGACTATAAGCCCATGTAAGGCTGGGACAAACATACCTTCGAGTATTTTTACCCTCCTACCACAGACCCCTATGTACCTCATTTTAAGGGAATGTTGTTAGTGCTGTAGATGGGTTTTAAGTATTTTTTACAAGATCGACGAAGCTGTTCATGAGATATGGCCAGGGTAGCGGTAGCGCGGATACAGGATAGCGCAGACACAGGATAGCGTGGAGCAGTGCAGTGTAGCATGTAGCGCGTAGCAGATTGCAGGTAGTAGGTAGTGGGTAGCAGGGTAGCAGAGTACCGGATAGAGTGGTAATGTACCCACTGTAAGTGGGTAGCGGGGTAATAGGGTAGCGGGAAGAAATTGCGGACAGCTGCGTAGGGGGTAGTGGGATAATGCGGTAGCGGGTAGTGGTTGCTTAGCGAGGTAAAAAAACTATAGGTCTTATGTATGAGGTAGTACGAATTTTGGTGGGTCAGCTAGTATAATATAAGTTTTATAAACAGTCTTTCTACTGATAATGCTTTTGAATTTGATTGAATCTTTCATTCATTCAGCACTGTTTAAAGGGCCTTCAATATTGAAATAGTATCCCCCACAGAACCGAAGCCGGGTTAGCATAATTTACCTATACTTGCTCTTTGCGGAAGATGGCTTGATATTTTTACTTGCGACATAAATGTAAATATCTATCGGTCTCGGTCAAAATTAGACCTGTGTCATTTGCGATAGAATTCTATACAGTCCTTCAATTTCGGTCTCGGTCACAACCAAAAGTAAAGTAAAGGACTGTTCTCATGAGCACAAACAACGAACAACAAATGAACAAATATTCGTCGATTTTGATTTTTCTTTCACATGAGAGTTATTAATTCGTCGCAAACGAATCACCACCCAAGACCGATTTTTGAGATTAATACGCGCGAACATTTTGTTAATTGGGAGTTCGTTGGGTGGTGTGGAACGCGAATAGAGTTCGTATCAACTAGATTTTTTTTTCGCGACGAATAAATTAGTTTTCTATATTTCTATCGTTTAGTTGATAACTTGTGGAGAAATAGGGCTTGAAAGTACATATATCTAAAATAACTTACTTTCATTCATTCGTCGTTCGTTTGTCGTGCTTATGTGAATTGTGCTTAAGAAAAATAAAACGAACGTTAAAATGGAACGATACGAGTGCGAAAACAATTGAGTTTGGGTCAATTTCTTACGAGAAGTCAGCAGATAAGGGGAACAATCGAAAGCTGTATGGAATTCTGATTTTAGTGAAACAGTCAAAACACACCCGAAGAACGTGAATTTGTTGAATTTTTCAACGAAATTGGTATTTTACCGATTCTTTAATGAATGCAGAATGTTAGTTTTAAAGCTTTTTTTTCAAATTCAAAACAATTTCAAAATTCTTATAAAATATTTTTAATTTTTAGGGTTCCGTACACAGTTACACGAAACCCTTAAAACATCACTTCGTTTTTTGTTCATTCGCCTTTCACAAGCGATTTCTTCGAATCTCCTAGACCGATTGCAATGAAATTTTGTACGCAAATTTAAGTATTCAGTAGTAATCTAAAAATATTGTTTTCATTTTTTTAAGAAAAATAGTTTCGAAGTTATTAAATAGAAAAGATAAAAAAATACAAAAATTACGATTCTCCCCCCTGATTTCCGAAACTACTGTAACTGGGCTTAAAATTATGAAAAAGATACTGAGAATAGTCTCAACCTGTAGACTACAGAAAAGCAAATAAGAAGTCTGTACTGTTACATATAACACAGATATGACTAAATATTTGGAGTAAGTTTTTAATTTTTACTCAACTTTACAATTTATTTCCCCAAAACTGTTATACCGATTGAGCTAAAAGTTGCCATATATTAATGTGTTAATAGAAATACAAATAAGATTTTTTTTAGGTTCCGTACACAGAGTGTAAACGAAACCCCTTATAACATCACTTCGTTTCTGTTCCATTCGTCTTTTCACAAGCGATTTCTTTGGAATCCATGAAACTCCGCTGATTGCAATAAAATTTGGTACACATTTTCAAGAGTACCTCAAGTGATGCGAAAATGTTGGTTCCATATTTTTAAGATGAGCAGTTTCGAAGTTATTGAAGGTGATGGGTAAAAAGACTATTCAACAAATCATTGGCCCAGAAAATGTTTGGTTTCATATCTTAATCCTTACATAAAATTTCCTTCAGAACTAAAAAAAAAATAAAGGGTCGGAAAATCGAGTACGGACACCTCCTCGAGCGAGTTTGTCTCGCACTTGTCCCTTGTCCACTTTTTTTTCTAAATTCTGTATCTCGAAAACCAGTCAATATTAAAAATCGAAATTCAAATGTAATTTATAGATATATATATAGGTACCTATAAAAAATTTATTTGAAAAATGACCGCTCCACAGATTAAAAAAAAAACAAAAATATAAAAAATCAACAATTTTTTAAGAAATTTTAAGAAATTTTAAGGCATGAATTTTGTTTTCAGATAAAATTTATGAATTTTTAATTACATGTTTTTATTATTAAATATTTTTTTAGAAATCAGTTTTGGAATACAGGAGCAAGTGCAAGTTCGTACGATCCAGTGTACCATTTTTCCCAAAAAATGAGTTTGTTATCATCGCATGGTAACGCTCAGCATTCAAATAAATAACATTGCAATTCGGATCATCTTTGATTATATTTATAATCCGCACCAAATAATGACTTTTTCTGCATGCATTGTTAGCGCTTGCAATGATTCTGACTGCTCTTCACTCCAAATACAGCAGTTTTGGTTGTTCGCCCATCCATTAGCCAGAAATGAGTTTCGTCGCCGAAAACAATTTTTAGATAACAGAATTGATCTACGGACATCTTTTCATGAGGTCATACAGCATTGCACCAAAATTCTCGCACCAACTGTTATTTGAAAGGCACCGATATCCTTCCTGACTCGATTGTGCAAGAATTGGTTCAAATTCGATTAACGAGTAAAACTGAAGAGCAGCCTCGGTGGCTGGATTTATTAGAATTTATATTTCGAATAGACATATAAATGCTTTTGCATTTATCACGTCAGGCGAATAACTGTGGAATTGCGGAACCTTTACAGTCGAGACGTCTGTTACAAGGTGAAAAGAGTCTTTCGCTTCAGGAGGGTTGTGCTTGAATGAGAACGAACTAAGAGGGTGAACCAGAAGAATCAGTTCTGGTAGCTTCAGTCAGCACTTGGTTATTAAAATTGAAGAAAAACCCTTAATGAATGAGATGGTCTAAGACCTTGTGATTTCTTTATAAAGAAGAGAAACAAACTAAACGATATGTCAATGTCGTACCTATACCCTTAATTTAAGAAATATCACCAACCTGTTCCTGAATTCAATTAACCTCTTTCACCTAATTACGAACATTCCAAGGTCTCTGGTAATATTTTTCTGTGCTCATTTAGGTCAAATGCTACTGTGTACCTGAAAAAGCAACCTAGCTTTACTTACATCTATAGATTTTCAATTAAAATGTCCTTTTGCCAGTCCTTCTTTAAAAGAACATTCCCCTTCACATCCATTTCCCACACATGAAATTAATCTCCCAACAGAGACACACTATACTATTCAATTAATACGTCTACCTCCGTTTGATGAATTACCCTCCTCTGTCATCACCTCTTTGCTACCGGAAGTTCTTTCTCAATTTCCTTTTTTGCTTTTGCTTTTTTTTCACTACCCTGTTTCTTCGGAAGAGCCAACTCACTGATTAAAGAAATAATTAGTTTGGTGCAATAAATTGACTCCTTTATCAGGATCAAGAAAGAAGGACCAACGTTAGCTACGAGTGTAACTGAATAATCGAAAACGATTTTTATTGGAACTTGATGATGAACATCCATATTAATTTAATTAATTCCAATTAACGGTCTATCTCTCCGAAAACAATATCCAAGGAACCCAGGATGGCTGGAATGTCGGCAAGAAAGTGATTCTTTGCTAGGCGCTGAAGCAATGCCAAATGAGGGTAACTGGCCGAACGTATTTTGCATCTATATGGACGGGAACTGCCATCCGAAACGAGATAAACACCAAATTCTCCTTTGGGAGACTCGACGGCTGTGTACGTTTGTCCGGGTGGGACTCTTAATCCTGAACTAAAGTATTTAAAGTGATGGATTAAACTCTCCATGGACGATTTCATTTCCTTTCGTTTCGGTGGAGCGATTTTGTGGTCGTCGACTCTGATGTTGCCTTCAGGCATTTTATTCATACATTGTTGAATGATCCGAATGGATTGACGCATTTCCTCGATTCGACAAAGATATCGGTCATAGCAATCGCCCTTCGTTCCGATTGGTACATCAAATTCTATTTGATCGTATGCGTCATACGGTTGTGTCTTCCGGAGGTCCCATTTTACACCGCTCGCCCGAAGAACAGCTCCCGAACAGCCTTCATTGATGGCATCCTGTGCTGATATCGTACCCACATCAACAGTTCGCGCTAAAAACACTCTATTGCCCGTTATAAGGTCTTCAAATTCGTCCAGTCTCTCTGGATATTTTCTACAAAACTCATACAAGTCATCCAGTAGACCGATTGGAATGTCTGAAGCAACACCGCCCGGTCGGATGTAAGCAGTGTGCATTCTCCCGCCAGACACCCGTTCGCAAAATTCATAGAGCTTTTCACGTTCTTCGAATTGCCAGAATAGTGGAGTTAATCCACCGCAATCGAGCACTTGTGTTGTTGTTGCAATTATATGATTGGTTAATCTCATAATCTCGCCAAACATTGTCCGTATGAATTTGGCCCGGGGCGGAACTTCGATGTTCAAAAGTTTTTCGACAGCCAGTGAATAGCAATTTTCACACGACATACAAGAAGTGTAATCCAAGCGATCGAAATACGGCAGAGCCTGCAGATAAGACTTGTGTTCGATGAGTTTTTCAGTTCCTCGATGGAGAAGTCCAATATGAGGATCAGCATTCTTGATCATTTCGCCATCGAGTTCTAAAAGCAATCGTAGTACACCATGCGCTGCCGGATGTGCCGGACCAAAATTAATGATGGCGTTGCTGATATTTCTCATATATTCTGGAGCCTTTTGTCCATTGTAGGGGGTTCGTTTGCAGTCTTTTGTATTTTCATCGGATAAAAAACTGCTCCGGCACTTTCGGAAAAAACTCTGGGTCGGGATACCATGCGCTATGTCCTTTGGCTTCTGGATGGAATTTTTTTTCTTTTTCATTTGATATTGGTTCGCATTTAATCGAAGGTGATACTTAAAAATTGGAAAACAATATTTCAAAATGTTAAATGCGCCCAAAGTATGGATGCTTCCTTACCTTTGCTTCGATGGAACAGAGCTTGGACTGCTAATCGGGCGAATAACGCCTTAAACGATAAAATCTGTTTATCAAAAAATTTCCCACAGAATTTTCGATAAATCGCTCCGATATTTTTTGACATTTTTGTTTTCATGAAATTTGTTTTGATTTTATGACAATTTGTCGATGATTTGAATTTCAAGTCACAAGGAGTGATTTTTATTTGAAAGTGGCGATTTTCATCGCTTCTTCTGAAGCTCTAAAAGTTTGAAATAGAACGGTGTTTTATGTCCTTGAAGAGAATACTGCATTCCCGAATAAAAACGTTAATCCCAAAGTGTTTTTTAGAACTCTAAATACGCCAGAGACACAGTGCAGTTTGAGAACTATTAAAAAAGGAGTTAAAAAGAGATTTGTTTTAATTTCAGACTATCGCAATAGCTGGGTAGCACATTTTTAGATCGCATAAAACGCGAGTAATATTGTTGATTTATGTGGAGAGAGGAATACTCCAAGAGAACAGACCATAAAAATACCTATAAAAGCATGATATGGTGCCGAAGACCAACAGTACGAGTATTTTTATGACGGAATACGTCTATAATATTCGTTTCTTTTTAGAGATAGAAGTTTCTTGCTTGAGTTTATGATGGCTTCTTTTTATAGTGCCAAAAACGTTCAGTTGCTTATTTGTTTTGATTACAATTATTTATCTCATAGAAGGATGTTTGTTTATCTCGTTTTACGATTGAAGACAGAACGGATATTCATTCAGCAAAAAATCTATTTATGTCCGAATTCTATGAGCTAATACACAGATAAAAATTTATACAGATGTTTCACCCTTATGGCGCGAAATTATATATGAAACTAAGAAGCTAACCAAAAAAAAAGCTTTTACCAAAAGCTTTAACACCAAACACAAAACAAGTCAAAAAAAAATTCACTTTAATGCATACAACATCTATTTTGACTCATCTCATCTCCTATAAATAAATACATAGAGCAAAGAAAAAAGCCACCGAAAGCCTCCTTGTCTGTTAAGGCTTTGTCTTGTTAAGGGCAAAAATGATAATTTTGTCTGCAGATGAAACATCTGTAAAAGTTAATATCTGTGCTAATAGTAAACCCAGCTACCTTTGTCTTGCCCCCAGATTAAACTTCAGTTCTGTAATTTTTTCTGTGATTTCCATTACTATGTGATGCTAAGGAACTTTCACCCCAATATAAGTAGGTCATCCAAATAAGTACTTGCAAAAGTTATTATTTTTAACTAAAACGTTAACGCTGGCCATTAACAGAAAGTCGATGATCCATTATCGTCGGTAAAAAGAAAATATTACCACGACATGGGTCGCACGAACTGAGTGTTCTGGTATTTCAAAACGTAACTCACCCCCCAAAAATAAACATTATAAAATTGGAAACACGTTTATTAAAATTGATGAATAAATAATTTATATTTGCGAATAGGTACCCAAACAAAAATACGTGAGAATAATACGTCCGAAAGTTGGACTCGAGGGTAAACTGATGGAGCATTCCTAGAAGCGCGAGTATTACGGGCGAATTTGATTTTAGGAGGGAGGAATGGCCACTGTTCTAGTCTATTATCATTTTGAGCACTTACCGTAAAAGTAACGATCGAACAGAGTGGAGACACGAAACCTTACGACGACGTGGTGGTCTAACGAGGTGAATGAGTTTGGTTATTGTGACTCTGTTACCAATCATTCCTTAGGGCTCTTTGTTTGTATACCGTCCAAGAGGATCCTAAGTATGTAAGCTGGATCGCACCAGTCCCTGAATGGGAATGTACCCAAGCTTTGGACGGATAGATAAGTCTCTGTAAATTAAAAGCCGACGGGGAGAAAAATTATCTGTACACTGCATCAAGAAACCTAAATAGCTTTGCGGCATTTTTGGTGACATCGCCATATATGCCGATCCCAAGAGGCGGTCTTGATGCACATACCGAAGAATACATCGAGTGTGTTCGGTCTCCATTGATGCAAGTGCCACTCATGGACAGTGGCAAGGGGGTGTATGTCTCGCTTCAACGGTTACAAGACAACATTGAGTTTCGTAGCATCTAGATCTCCGCAGGTTTTAATTCCCATTGTACATTGCCTGTTTAAAGAGTCAGAGTTTAATGAGCGTTATCATATTTTGCCGTTAGCAGATCCTACATCCGAAGAGGAGGATGTGAGCCGGAAACGATTATAAGAAGCTCATGGGTACTGTCGTCAGCGAAACATTGAATTGGATTTAGAAGTTATAGACAAGAGATCATTTATAAAAATGTGCACGACGGGGTCGTACGAACTTGCTCCTGCATGCTAAAACTAAATATTTATGATTACTTAAATTGCAAAAGGTAGTGTTAAAATAAGAGGTATACTTTAAGCAACTTTGATTACACTCTTACTTATAGCTTACACTTAACTCAAAAAAAAAAAAAAATGTATATATAAAAATAATTAGAATTTATTAAAAAAAATTAACATTTGGAAATGTACCTCGTACAGTGGTGGTCCAGTATAACGAACGATATAATGTCCAGAGTCAATTCGTTATATCGAAAATTCGTTATATCGAAACGTTTTTTTCAAACAAATCTTTAGGTTAATAGAAAGTGCAATTGTATTTTTCATCATTTTATTTCATACTTCACAAAAAAAATATGTAAATACATACACAATATATGTACTTCACTTAATAGAATAAAAAAAAATATTTTTGAAATTGATCCGTTTTTGAGATACAGAATTTTGAAAAAAAAGTTAAAAATATTTTTTAAAAATCCAAAAAAAAATTCTAAATTTTTTTGAAAACAAAATATTATTTGAACAATATATACTACGTACTTTCGAAAAAAATCTAATAACAAAAAAACGGTTCTATGGGAGGTACCGTTTTGGAACAATACACATTTTTTTTTTACATAAAACACATGAATGTTTAAAAAAATTAAACTCGAGGAAGTTTAAAAAAAATCGTTCGGGCCGTTTTTGTGAAAAAAAAAGTTTTGGTTTTTGGCCAAAAAATCGTATGGTGGCTACCCTAAATTTTGATCTTAAAACAAAAATAAAAAAAATGGGATATGACTTTTTGCTCAAACCTCTAAGTTTCAAATTTGAAGTTAATCGGACAGTAGTTAAGCCTGTAGATGCCTGTAAACTTTCCGACAGACAGGCAGACGGAATCGCCGGACCCACTTTTTTCGACTTCTCTATCATCGTAATATCATATCTCATCCTCATCTCAAATTTTTTTTTTTTACGAATTCAATACTTGCCATATATTCTATATGTCGCAAGTAAAAATGAAAGGGTCGGTGACAAAACGAAACCCTGGGTCAAACCAGCATTTATACTATGGGTTTCAGACTTGAACCCGTCCAATACAACTTGTATTGAACGGTTCGAAGAAGAAATTCATCGATACCTAAAGGCAAGATGGCAGACTTTATCAAATGCCTTTTAAATATCAAGGGCAACAATCTTACATTCTCCAAAACGATGTAAAGATTTGTTCCACCGTTCGGTGAGAAAAGCCATCAGATCACCAGTGGACTGGTTGCTGCCAAAGCCGTATTGCCGAATCATTAACAAGTTTTCGGTCTTCGAGATATTTCTTGAGGTGATAGGTTATCAGCGTTTCCATGACCTTAAAAAGAAGGAACGTAAGAGCAATCGGACTATAATTGAAGGGAGAAGAAGATTCGTCTTTTTTTTAATTTTCCGGACAAATGCTGTTTTCCAACTGCTCGGAACGAGCTAACGCTGGGGTTTTACCCATCATCTCTTCAGAATAAAAGCGGGGATACTATCCGGACCAGCGGATTTATGAATGTTAAGATCTCTTAGGACTCTCGCCCTAGTACGAGTGCGAAAGAAGATTTGTCCCATTGAATCTTTGACGCTCTCAAGAAATGGGGGAGTCATGACACTTCTGGCAGCGAAGAGTTGGAGGCAAACTGCCTACCAAATAGGTTAGCTTTCGCAATAGAGCTAACTACTGTAGTGCCATTGTCAACGGGCGTAGGGACCGAAGAAGAGGAAGAGGAGAAATCTTCATATTTTTACTGCCTTTGGGACATTGCAGTATTTTTTGCCTTAATTTTTGGTTATGCAAAAAATTGGTCCGTCAAATAAGGGCATTGCAGGCCGTCCTGGTTTGTTTTATCTTGTTCCTCAGTTGGGTTGGCTCTAAAACACCGAAACTTTACTTCTTTTTCCGTGATAACCTGTAATTACAGCTTGAATCAAACCATGACTTTTCCTTGGGTTTGATGCTTTTAATCCTATTCGAGATAAAAGTTTTCATTCAAAGTTATCATATCTGCACTGGAGTCTACGTCACTATCGAGGAAGCATAGCGACCAGTTAAAGATCCGGGAAAATGAATTGAGACCGGTTCTCTTCGATGCTCTTTCTTGAACTGGAATAGTTTGGCACGAGAAATTTGCAGATATAATACTATTGTCTGATCTGCTAAGAAGCATTAATTTTTTCGAGAAAATCTTATAACAAAAAAATTACCTTCGCTTTTTCGCTCAAACCTCTAATTTTCATGTCCATCGGCTTCAATTCTTGATCTTGTAAGCCAAAATCAACGCAAAATGCTCCATAAACATGCTCGTTCGTGCACTCTACGCTGTCGTAAATAATGCCATACTTCAGGATTCGGTGTTGTTTCTAGGCACCGTTCTTAATCATGATCAAAATGTTGATTTTACTGAATAAATTGAATAGTTCTTGTTCTACAGAGTAAATACATATTGTTTGTGACAAGAGAGAGAGAGAGAGAAAGAGAGCTACTGTTTGTCAACATACCCCGACTTCCACCAACCCGAGATAAACCCATCAACCTATAAACTTTCAAATAAAACCTTAATTTTTCAGAAAGAAATTAAATCAACAAAAATTAATTTCCAAAATTTCTTGTCTCTTCCAGATCTTCGAGGATCATTATCATTTCGAACACAATAGGTTATCAAAGCGTTCTGCATTGCCAGCGGACCATCATCAAAAACGTTTAGACGATGATGATCGTGTGCATTGGGCAAAGCAGCAAGTTGCCAAGCGGCGACAAAAACGAGACTTCATTCGAATGCGGCCTTCAAGAACTTCATCGACAACGTTGTCGTTAGTGGATAGTATGGACTTTAGTGATCCAAAATGGCCACAGATGTGGTATTTGGTAAGTTTTATATTCTTAAAATGATATTTTGCGAATAGAGATTTAATTTTATAAATGGTTCTGCAGAATCGTGGGGGTGGTCTCGATATGAATGTGATACCAGCGTGGAAAGAAGGCATCACGGGGAAAGGTGTGGTTGTGACAATTCTTGATGACGGCCTGGAGTCCGATCATCCAGACATCGATGCTAATTTTGTGAGTTTAAGTCTATAGAAAAAAAAATCGTAACACCTTAACGTCGTAATTGTAATTTGCAGGACCCGCAAGCATCATACGATGTCAATGGCCACGATCCAGATCCGATGCCACATTACGACATGACGGATTCGAATCGTCATGGGACGCGTTGTGCCGGCGAAGTTGCTGCCACTGCCAACAACTCCATATGCGCTGTAGGGATTGCTTATGGCGCCAGTGTAGGTGGTGTGCGGATGTTAGATGGTGATGTTACAGATGCTGTCGAAGCTCGATCGCTGAGCTTAAACCCGCAGCACATTGACATCTACAGCGCGTCATGGGGTCCCGATGACGATGGAAAGACTGTGGACGGTCCCGGCGAACTAGCGTCAAGGGCCTTCATTGAAGGTGTCACCAAAGGCCGCAATGGCAAAGGAAGTATTTTCATTTGGGCATCAGGCAATGGAGGTCGTGAAATGGACAATTGTAACTGTGATGGTTACACAAACTCCATATGGACACTGTCGATATCCAGTGCCACAGAGGAGGGTCATGTGCCATGGTATTCGGAGAAGTGTAGCTCGACTCTTGCTACCACCTATAGCAGTGGGGGTCAGGCGGAAAAACAGGTTGTGACAACAGACTTACATCATTCCTGTACAGTATCGCACACAGGAACATCAGCTTCAGCGCCTTTGGCTGCTGGTATTGCAGCTCTAGTTTTAGAATCCAATTCAAATTTAACCTGGCGAGATCTTCAGCATATTGTTGTTCGAACTGCCAAGCCAGCAAATCTTAAGGACACTACGTGGTCCAAGAACGGTGTCGGTCGTCGAATAAGTCATTCATTCGGCTATGGACTCATGGATGCAGCTGCAATGGTTCAGTTGGCACGTAGTTGGAAGACTGTACCAGAACAGCAGAGGTGTGAAATCAATGCGCCACACGTAGATAAGTAAGTAATGCACAAGTTCTGTCACTTACAGCATTTTAATCCTTTCATTTTTTTTGTCGTTTTCATGAATCGTAGGATCATTCCAGCCAAGGGTTATATTACATTGCAGTTAACGGTTAAACATTGCTTATCTGTGAATTATTTAGAGCATGTACAAGCAAAAATTACGCTGACATCCCACCGTCGAGGAGACATACAACTTTATTTGAAATCACCAGCTGGAACAAAAGTGACACTTCTGACATCCAGGTAAGTTGATGTTGCTTGAACTTTGTGTATTATAAGGACAAATGGATTCTGAGAACTCGTCGTCGTCCTCGTCATCCTAGTAAATGCTGCTGTTGGTTGTCCGGAACCAGAAAATGTGTTTGTTTTTATTTTTGGTAAAACGTGCAAATTGCGTTGGTTCTCATAGCATAAAAGTTGAGTCATGGGTATCTAGAGATTATGAAATTTAATGTTTGATTTATTACGTGCGTCGGAGTCCTGGGGTCCTTTGCTACAATTTATGTTTCTCTTCTGGAGTATTCGAAGCAGAATAAATAAGAAATATATTGGGTTGTCGGTGCTCGGTCGTCGTGATGTCTGGTGGATGTTAACAACAGCATTTCAAGGACTTTTTCAGTTGTTTGTTCTATTCGTCGAGGAATCATATTTTAAAAATTGTTGAAGATATTTTTTGTTTGTAATACTAATAGCGTCAAAGTAGAGGTAATACGAAAAACTAAGAGCGAAAATGAAACTCCGTAGTATATTTTTGTAAGCGGATAAGTAGATTGATAAGGTCTACAACAGGCCAAGTTCTTGTGAGCAACGCGACATTGACTGCTTCTGATTTTGCTGCACACTTTCAGATCTTGCGTTTCGCTGATGTACGGGTGTTAGCTGATTGTTCACTGACCCGGTAGACTCGAATTTGGCCACCAAATGTGTCCAAGTGGACTTGGAAGAACCACCACTTCATAAAAACGGTGCAACGTGAGCATCGTGCTACAAGAGAACACTAATTTTGATAATTAAGTTTAATTATTTATCGACGCTGTAGCTTATCATGATGATTTGTCTAAAGTGACTGATTAAAATTATTTCGACAGAAAAAAAAAGAAAATATGTGGCCGTAACGAGCTGTCAAAATCAACCCGTCTCAATTGAAAAACCTTTTATTTTCCGCACTTTCAATCTGCGGTTTGCAATTACTTACTTACTTACTTAACCGCATCCCAATCCATGAAAGATCTCAGCCTGAGACACTGTACCCTTCCATCGGGTACGGTCCCTCACATGCACTCTCCGGTCGCCCAAACCAAGCGCTCTGGCATCCGCAGTCACTTGGTCCTTGTACCGTTCGCTCGGTCTTCCTTGTCGTCTCACACCTGGTGCCTGCGATGAAAAAAATGTCTTGACTGGAGCGCTGTCGTCCATTCGCTCGATGTGGCCGAGCCAATGTAGTCGTCTTTTCTTGGCCTTCTGGACTACATCCACATCTTGGTACATCTCGTACAGTTCTCGGTTGTACCTTCTTCTTCATTCGCCATCGTCGCATATGGGACTGAAAATCCGTCGAAGAATTTTTCTTTCGAAAGTCCCAATATCAATTCCCCTTTTTTACTTATCGTCCAGCACTCGCCGCCATAGAGTAGGACTGATAAAATCAAAGTTTTGTATATCAGACACTTTGTCTTTCCAGAGAGGAGTTTTGAACCCAGTTGTTTTGCCAAACCGAGCAGCAGCGGTTCGCTAGAATAATTCTCCTTCATTTCTCCACTAAGGTGTCGTTTGTGGGATTGATGTTTGTTCCAAGGTAGGTGAACTCCTTAACTACCTCGAAATTGCTGCTCGCAATAGTGACGCTTTGTCCTAGGCGGTGGACAGATGTTGCTTTGTTTGTTGATAGCATGTACTTTGTTTTGTCCTCATTCACTTCAAGACCAACGGCTTTCGCTTGTTCTTCAATCGCTGTGAAGGCCTCAAGTACAGCTCTCTTGGATCGACCGATGATATCTATGTCGTCCTAGGAGCTGGGTGGATCTGTTGAAGATAGTGTTTCCCGTGCTCACAACTGCCTTGCGAAATATCTGCTCCAGAACTATGTTGAAGAAATCACATGACACCGCATCTCCTTGTCTAAACCCTGCGCATGTTTGAAGACTCGGTTAAGCTGTTGCCCATTTGAACACTGCACTGCGTATTGTTTAGCGTCCTGCGGCACAGCTGGATCAGTTTTTTACGGGATCCCGAATTCAGACATCGCCATCATAAGCTCTTGGCGGTGGATGCTATCATAAGCAGTTTTGAAGTTGATGAAAAGATGGTGGGTTTCGACTTGAAATTCGTTGGTCTTTTACTGGATCCGCCTCAGTGTGAATATTTGGTCAATCGTTATTCTGCCTGGCCAGAAGCCACACTGGTACGTGCCGATGATTGTGTTACAGAACGGTTTAAGGCGCTCACACAGTACGTTGCATAGGATTTTGTATGAAAAATTACGCAGGGATAGTTTTTGTTGAGTGGAAACTGAATTTCCCGTCGTCTGTTTTTCAACCACGGTACTTTTTGCATGACATAGAATCGCCTTTTTTGTAGATAAGGCATATGGAGCTTAACGACCAGACAGTGAGCTTGCGTTCTTCCTCCCACCCTTTGTTGATGACCTGGTGCATGCGGCTCATCAAAACACCTTTTCAATATTTAAAGAGCTTCGCAGGTATGCCATCCGACCCGGAGGACTTGTTAATGTTTAGCTTTTGGATGGTTCTTTCTACCAGTACTGTGTTGGGGCCTGGGACTAGGTCTTCATTGGCTGGTCTTGCCTCTCTTTCGTCATTAGCTTGCTCGACATTTTGTGCATTCAGCAGCTGTTGGAAGTGCTGCTTGAAAACATCTACAATTCCCTTTGCTTCGGTAACTAGGATTCCTTCACTGTTTCGAAGAGCCTGTGTCCCGGTTCTGACACCAGAAGCTTATCTCGGATTTAGGGTAGGTGAAAACGTAGTGTGTATTAACTTTTCAGGTTAGGTCTACGTGCGTCGTGTCGCTGTACAGCCTGTATTGTTCTTGATTGAATTTTTGGGACGAGGAATGTTCATCCCATGTTGTCAGTTCCATGTCTATACACCATCATTAAAGGGCCGGGATCTTGTAAATTGCGATTGTGAAGAGTGATTCTTCGTTTGATTTCAGCTTAGGTGTCGTTGTGCGAATTTATAGCGGATCCCAGGTAGGCAAAGTCCTTAACTACGTCGAAGTCGATCTGTCTATGCTTATGTTTGTTCCAACGGATGTCGGTGTTGAGTTTCCTTCCCTTGGCCTTGCCCTGGTCAACCGCTTGACCGAAATTCCCTTTCGGTTCGGGTTGTAAGACCTTTAGTGCATTGCGTAAAGTTTTTCTAAAACTTCATTTCTGTTGTGACATTCCTTTATCTGCTCTTCTTTAAAAACAGCAATTTGGTCAAGGCAGTCGTCCAACTGACCGTTGTCATTCAAGACCACTATTTCTATTGACTAAGATTGTGATTGCATACCTAGAAGGGAAAGCAATCCAATCAATTAAGTTCTGTAAGAGTTTCGTAAGAGTTTTTTCTCTTCCATTAATTTGCGTCGTTAATTGAAGAAACTTATTTTCTTGCCAATAAGCAAAGTTATATTCTTTGAGTGCATAGTCAAAGTTATTGTCATAGTTACTGCTCATTGCTACGGGTATCCTTTCCCATAAACAATTTTGGTCATTGGAAGACATATTTAAGTGCATCCATCAATGAAAATCAAATCAAACAAAGAAGATGAAAAATCTTTCGATCAATAATAATAATTTAATTTGAATATAATTTTCTGGTGGAGACTGAAAGAAACTTCACTCAAGGTTACAAACCGATAAAAACCGAATTATGCATAATTGAGTTGAGAAACATTTTTTTATAAAAAAGGAAAATGTGCTATATTTCCTCAAACATCATAATTTCGCATCCGGGCCATTTATACAGAAATTGATTTTATTATATTTTACTTCATTCGAAATAAAGTGCAAATGATTTCCTCTTACTCTATTACAATCTTTTTACAGCATAATTTCAACTTTTTTGGTATTTGAGGGCCAGCAATAAATTGTTATTGATTTGGCGATGAAATAACGAGTAAGTGTGTTTGTTTTCGGTTGGAAAATGAGGTTAAAATAGGAAACATAAAAATTGTATAAACAAATAAAAAAGTTTTACCACAAAAATGCATCTCATTGACGAACGTTGTTCGTCATAGTTCACTTGGGAAAACATTTAACATGGCAACGAGTAGTTAAGAGTTACGTAAAGGGTAATTTTGTAAAGGTATAGAACTTTCCGTTAGATCTGGCGACCACTTCGTCAGCTGTCAAGTGACAACGTGACGCCTGAACAACGTATTGAAATCGTGCAAATTTATTATGTCGGCCGACCAAAACTTTGCATTCAAGTGCACAAGCTTAAGGTGGCTTGTCGGCGTAACACTTATCTTTTAAGGCATCCCACAAATCAACGATGTCAAATCGCTGCTCCGAGGTGGCCAAACGACATCATCTCTACGGCTGGTAATGCGATCTTCAAAAACAGGGCGCAAAACATCGAGTAGCTACACTCGGCTGTGTGGAACGTAGAACCGCCGTCCGGTTGAAACCAAATGTTGCCAATATCCTGCTCTTCAATTTTTGTGAACAAAAATTCGTTCAACATGGCCCGATAACGATAGCCATTGACTTTAACGGCCACTCCTTGCTCATTTTCGAAGAAAAATGGCCCAATCATGCCTCTGGACCAAAATCCGCACCAAACAGTGACTCATTTTGGGTGTATCGGCTTTTCAATGTATGCGTGCGGGTTTTCTGTTCTCCAAATGCGACAATTTTGTTTATTTACATATCCGCCAAGATCAAAATAAGCTTCATCTGAAAAGATGATTTTTTTTTGGCAAAATTGGCATCTTCTCTAAGTCGATCGCAGGCCCACTTAGCGAAGTGAAAACGCATTGGATGCACAGTTGGATGCAACTCCTGAACCAGTTGGACTTTTTATGGCGTCAAACCAAGGTTTTTATGCAAAATTCGTCTCAATGATGTCTTCGAAATGCTCAATTGTTGAGAACGACGCGACGACGACGGTGAATTGATGGTGTTCGTGTGTAGTCGGTGGTTTACTTAAGCGTGCTTGAGTGAGCAAAATTGTATTATAGTTCAGCCTTAAGACACAAACAGTGACTAGACGGAATGAGAACATTTTGGAGTACACTAACTTAAAGACGACTTATTATGTTCTGAATACAGGTTGACATAAAAGTTGAGGAAATTTAAACACTTTGGCAAACTGATTTTTTAGGAATAGTTATGTTATGTTCCTTGTACAGACAACTGTTTTGCAATGAACTGCTTTGGCACACGCAGTTCACTATTATGCAACCCCATTAGTTAAAATCGGTCGAACATCGTAGCTTGTTGATGCTTTATCCTCTATTGGGCTTCCATTTCTAAATCATTTGTCTTCTGGAGGCATTTATTCAAATGAGATTTAAAGATTTTATTGACATTTAAAATTTTTTTTTAAGAAAAAGGACAGATCCTCAGAAAATAAAAAAACAAGCAAGCGATGCTCAATTCTCAATATCTACAAGGGGACATGCAAATCTCTCTAGTCTACTTTTAAATAATGTGTTTGTCGCAACACTACTGTCGAATTTCTTACCAGAATTAATACTTCACGGGCACTGCCTCTCGCAAAGAACTGACAAAACTTCCAAGAGTATCAAGCTATCATGAAAAGTGCTTCTCAACTTTGTCGTTCGGAATCGGCGTTAAATTGTAGGTCCCCTCAATTTTTCAAACAGACTCAGAGAATTGTTGATGAGAGTAAACCACTTTGGCCTTGGCTCTTTAAGAGCTGTCGCGCTATAAATACAAAAAACATCGTTAGTTTTGTTTTAACTGTGTGTAGAAGTAGGGTATGGTTGTCCACGGATTTGCCCACGGATAGTGGATAGTGAATCCCCTACTTCGATGGCTACCGACAAACATTTATTTAAGGAAGTTTAATGTGTCCAAGGTGTTTCGGAACCGGTTAACACGGAGGATAATGGGACAAAAATTCATGATTTCGTAATGGCAGACCGTGGTCAGGTGTAGTATGATCTGGGGCTTATGCTGTATCTTTTCCTACACACCAAGTGCTTACCTTACCTCCAAGCGGTAACTACCGGGTACTGGTTATATGTAACTTGCAAAGCTAGTAAGCGCGATTGCAAACAGAGAAAAAACAGCTGTACTTGAGGCCTTCACAGCGATTGAAGAACAGGCGAAAGTCGTTGGTCTTGAAGTGAGTGAGGACCAAACAAACTACTTGCTGTCAACAAACAAAGCAACATCTGTCCACCGCCTAGGTTAAAACGCCACTGTTGCGAGCAGTAATTTCCAGGTAGTTAAGGAGTTCACCTGCCTTAGAACAAACATCAATCCCAGAAGAATTACTCTAGTGAACCGCTGCTGCTTCGGTTAGGCAAAACAACTGGGTTCAAAACTCGTCCCTCAAAAGACAAAGCGTCTGCTATACAAAACTTTGATTTTATCAGTCCTACTTAATGGCGCCGAGTGCTGGACGATAAGTAAAAAGGGGAATTGATACTGGGCACTTTCGAAACAAAAATTCTTCAACGGATTTTCGGTCCCGCATACACGATGACGAATGGTAACAAGATGTGGATGTAGTTCAAAAAGCCAAGAAAAGACTACTACATTGGCTCGGCCAAATCGAGACGCTCCAGCCAAGAAAATCTTCTCATCCCAGCCCCCAGGTTCGAGACGACAAGGAAGACCGAACCTACGGTACAAGGATCAAGTGACTGTGGATGCCCGAGCGCTTGGTTTCGGCGACTGGAGAGTGCTTGCGAGGGACCGTTCACGATGGAAGGCTGCAGGATTTTAGGCTGAGATCTTTCATTAGTTGTGAGCCGGATAAGTAAGTTAGTAATTAAATCCGAAATTCAGCGAAGTAGATTTAGAATAAACCTTGACTTTTCTGGGATCAAGGTTAGTTGAAAACGTATGCTACGTTTATTATAATACTACGTTCTTAAAACAGAACTGGAGACAGCTTGGAATCGAGTGTGCTATAGACGCATTTTGCTGGATGAGACCGAAGGCCATCTTAAGTTTAAGTATTTTGAAGCGTTTGCGAAAAAGATTTTTGTCGATTTGTGGATAAACAGCTATTAATAGGTTTCAGATTCACGACGTGAAACGCACCATCGCTCGTTCAGATGTTTAATTCCTATTATACAAAACGACGAATGTTAGGTCACCTAGTTTAGTACTTGTTTTCTTGATTTTTTAAAGTGTTTACTCAAATTTACGTAATTTGTTCAATGCCAGGTTCGACTAAGAATAAAAAGTGGGTCTGAAGCGCCGTGTTTCTCTTATCGCACAACAATAACGTAAGGATTCTATGTAAAAGTATTAAAAATCGGAATAAACCGTGTTTCATATTATTAAACATAATAAATAAGGACCATGTTGTGAATCTGCTATATTTATAAATCCATTTAAACACAAAAGCTTATCAAATCGTTCCAGCCGTTAACATAAACACACATTGTCTGAGTTTCAAAAACCCATAATTCAAACAGAATTTAAGATAAGGGTTTGATCTCGGCAATATCAAGTGAAATATGAGAACAGTTATCCATTTTTCTTCGACAAAATAAATCATATTCAACAATTTTAATAACATGGATTTCAAGTGGTGTTTTCAACATTATTAAGACATAAAAATGATATTTGGCAACACGTGGAAACAAGAACTCAACATTTCAGCAGAAAGTATTTCGGTTTGATTCGTTGATCGAAAAAGTTATCAAATGAATGGTGCTGCTGAAAATCCTTATAAAAACAGCGCACACAATCGAAAAGCCCCGGCAAATATGTCGGTAATGATAGAAAAACCACAATTCGCCTTTCTACTCCAATACCACTGTAAATATTCTTTGGTCGAAACAGTTTTCAAGCAAAATCCCGGGCTCAATAAAACCTACCAGCTCAACAACAATGTTGACCCTTTGTGAAAGTTTAAATACAACTAGCTTCAGCTTGCCTGCAAGGCCAATCAGGAGTATCAGTAGCCTCCGCCGCAGAGTATGTGCACGTTGATTGTCTGTCGAGAACGTGTGTATTTGGAAAAATAAATCGAATGGGGAGAATATGGTGCCTTGTTACATTTGCATCTGCATGTTTGTCTGTGCATCATTTTGTCAAAAACAATATCTTGAGCATGTTTTATTCCCATTGCATCCAAAATCTTTTCGCATTTTAACTTTTGACGAAAAAGGCAAATGGGTTTGTTGAAATATGAGGAAGTAGATACAGGCATGTGCCCGTGGCTTAGTGGGTTTTGTGCGTTGTCTGCTAAGCAGAACGTTGTGGGTTCGAGTCCTATTCGTGCCCACATAAGTTTTTATTTCAGTTTTCACGGGTACTGCCTCTTGCAAAGAACTGACAAAACTTCCAAGAGTATATCAATCTGTCATGAAAAAGTACTTCTCAACTTTGCCGTTCAGAATCAGCGTTAAATTGTAGGTCCCCTCAATCTTCAGATGCACTCAGAAAATTGTTTATGAGAGTAAGCCACTTAGGCTTTGGTTCTTCAAGAGCTGTCGCGCCACTCTATTTTTTTTTTTTTTTTAATTTTAGAAATGAGAAGATATTCCAAAAGGTTGTGTGTGGGGTTTGAACCAAAAATTAAATTAAACGATTCGGTTAAACCTTGACTGACACGAGTTCGGGTATTCTGTATCGGTGCTGGGACGATATAATGATGATGAGTATACATATGTGCCAGGCGGTAAGATTCTGTGTTGGGTGAGGCGTTAGACTATTCGGTGTTTTCACTTGGAGTTATAATAATACCGTCGTTTATTGTGCTGTTCAAAGTATACACGGGCTTGAGCCGGCCAATAGAAACGGTCGCTTCCTGTCCCCGGATGCCAAGAGTAAAATACTTTTCATAACGTGAAATTATACGATAAGGTCTTTCTTATGGTGGATTAAAAGCACCGTGCGATGTATCTAGTTGGACCAAGACGTTAGAGCAGGTGCGGAGTTCTTTGAAGACGAACACTTCCCTCGGACCACGACAAGAGCCGGGTGATGGTTATAGATTTGAAAAGTGCGCACGAAGATGTTCAGCGTTGTCTTTGGGCGATAAATTGTTAGTTTGGGATGGAACAAGAAACTCACCAGGTAACCTGAGCGACTCTCCAAAAATAATATCTGCGGGTGTAGATTGTAAATCTTCCTTCCATGCATTGTGAATTTCCAACAACATAACTGGTAACATATCGACTCAGACTAAGTGAATAAAACAGTTGACTCTCAAATTGACTGCCTTGGTCGGTCGTTATCCGCAGTGGTACGCCATAACGACTGATCCAGCCAGAAAATAATTTCCGAGCGATGCATTCAGCTCCCTTGTCTTCCAATGGAATTGCCTCTGGAAAACGAGGAAAACGATTTATTATTGTTAAACAAAAACGATTGCCTCTTGAGGGTGTTTCTGATCCAATTATGTCAATATGAGAGTACTCAAATCTTCTAGTTCTTCCGTAAGAAAAATCTTTGAGCAGTGACACAACATGGCGAGAGATTTTGTTTCGTTGTCAGGCAATGCACACACGAGACCAGCTTCGAATATCATTGCTCAACCCTGGCCAGTCATCACCTTATGAAACTGTTAAGAGATAAGAAAATTTTGTAACGAAGCTTGTCCGACACAAACGGTCAAGGTGCCGAGTTGTTGAAATCGCAGTTAATTGGAAGATCACTCTCAGAAACACTCACTGGTCAAAGAACCAAAGCGTATTGTGTTGAATTGCGTAAGCAGTGTTGACGTTCGCTATCATCGAGGAAATGTTTAAATTTCTTTGTCGCTGCGTATATCGCGTGCAGTTCCAACTCATAAGGGCTTCGATTTCTAAGGCTTGGCTGAAAAATGCCAGAGGCTCCCAAACTGTACCACGTCTTCCTTGGAGCACCGCGCCGACGGCACTCATGGAGGCATCCGTAAATAAGGGCCATGGTAAGGTGGTATCTGGGTAGATGAGTAGCGTTGCGTTGCGCAGCTCTTTCTTGCAGGTTTGGAAAGCAGCATTGCGTTTTTCCGTCCAAGGGACCTTGTTCAAACTTCCCACATTTGTACCTGGAAAACATTCGTGGGGCGGAGCTTGGCAAGATGCAGCGTTTTTCTGGAATTTACGGTAGAAGTTAATAATTGCAAGAAATTCACGCAATTGTTTGAATGTAACCGGCTTTAGAATGTTAATTATGGCATCTACTCTATCTGGTGGTGGTCTAATTCCTTAAGAATTGACACGGTTTCCGAGAAAATCCACTTCGGTTTGCCAAAGAAATCACTTAGCAACGTTTTAAACGATTTCAAACTCGGATAGACGACTGATGTTCATGTTCGTCCATTGAAGCAACTAGAATGTCGTCGATGTATGCAAATACGAAATCCAGTTCTCTAGTCCCTTGGTCAATGAACCCATAGCAACTGATGTTTGGTTGAGGCTTGGACGAGGTCGATGATCGTGAACACGTGCTTTCCAGCGAGATTCGACGTAAAGTCCTCAAGAACTCTTACGGGTAGCGATCTGGAATTGTGCGTGCATTAAGCTGACGAAAATCACATGGGGCCTCCAATCTCGGTTCTTTTTCGGCACGAGGTGAAGTGGAGAAGCCCATGAGCTTGTTGACCGACGTTCTATCTCAAGTTTTAGCATCTTCTCGATTTCAAGTTTGCCAATAGCAAGGAGATCTGTAGCAAGGCGTCGAGCTTTGTTGAATATTGGAGATCCAGCAGTTGTTATGATGTGATGTTCTGTCGCGTGCTTATCTGGTGTACACAATCCGTCAGGTTCGTGATATTTGGAAATTCGGTAAGGATTTTCATCCACGGAGAAGAATTCAGAAGTTCCTTAATCGATGAATTATGGGATTCACACAGGCGAGGCAGCAAACTGAAAGTTTTGTTGTTGTATCCAACACAGGCTATTTATTTCATTTGTGCGAAAAAATCAGCTCCGATGATTGGGTTTTCAATATCCGCCACAACGAAGCACCATATAAAATCCCGTCACAAACCGAAATTAGGCGTAAGAATCATTCACCCAAACGTTTTGATCAGGGACTGATTCGCTGCATAATAAGGCAATAACTGGATTCTTCTTGACGACTTGTCGTAAGATTTTTTTAAAGATTTTTTTTTCCACGAGAAAATGGGTCTTTGCTGTCAAAAACGAAAAGGCAGTGGGATTTAGTTGAACAGTCGTGCACCACCGTTAGCGGCTCCCTGTCCCGTTTTCCGAAAAACTGCAAGGGCGTCAACAATTTTTAGCTTTCTCTCCCCATTTGGAGTGATACCAGCAAAGTCCGTTACGATCAGATGATGGCGATGACAAACGTTACCCAAACTAGATAATTATGTCTTCCAGTCTTGGAAGCAGTGGCTCCAGTGGCGTTTCATCAACACCCCGAGCAGTTTGAACTACAGCCAGTTGGTTCGGCGACGAAACCTCCATTATGTGGTCAAAAAGGATCGCCTCTTTTTCGAGTGACGAGTCTTATTGTGTTGCCAAAACTGTCTGAACTGAAGTTGGCAGTCTGCTAAGCCATTTGGTTCTCAAAAAATTTGTCGACAAGACTTTTCAAGTTACGCAAGAACTGCGACGATTTCCGATCGCCCCAAACTTCCTTGTCGAGTAGCTGGTGGAGTCTCAACTCCTGCAACGAAGTTTATCGATCGATGAGGGCTTTCTTTAAGATGGAATAATGTGCTCTGGTTGGTGGATTTAGGATTAAGTCCTGAACTTCTTTGGCGGCAGCATCCAGATGCGATGAGGCGAAAAAAAATTCAATACATCGAAATTGGGTGACAAATTTAAGATGTGTTGCTGAGCGCATGTCTGGTCGAATGACAAAATGTTTTTAAGGCTAGAAATTAATAGTACGATTGTAATATGAAATATGTGTTGATGCGTAGATTCGTTGTTAGAGGACACATGATACATTAGAAAGTGAGTACAGTGATTCGCACGATTACTGCTATAGGGTGCCTCTTCTATATGGAAAAGGCTAACTAATGAGGCATGAGAGACATGATGGTTTCACATTTTCTTCAAAATAAATCGAAATTAAAAAAAAATAACAGTACAATGGAAAAAAGACCAAGTCAATGATGAGTTGTCGAAGATTCTGCTAAAAATAGAAAGTAAAATACTTTCAACTTTGTTTTTTTTTTTTATTACAGAATACATGATGTTTCCCGATCAGGCTTCACTCAGTGGCCATTTATGTCTGTGCATACATGGGGTGAATCGCCGCATGGTAACTGGCAGCTAGAAATCCATAACTTAGGACGTTACATAGGTAAGTTTATGCAACCATTTTCATTTAAAAAAATTGTGTTGAAACAAAAAATTAATCAACATACACATCCAATGCTTTTCAATCTCTTAAATCAAATAACAAGATTCTTAAATCCGATTTTCTAACAAACAAACAAACCTTTTCCAATTTTCATGCTGCTTTTGGAACAATCATCGTCCTTTAAACAATAATCCTAAACGTGATGGCCACTACACAAAATACCATCTCTATGCATTGTATATAATATTTTTCTGCTTGTATATTTTGTATCTTTTTTGTAACATCCATAAAATCTAATACGTACATAAATTTATTGTATAAGCGGGTCCTGCCTTATTGCGAGAATGGTCGCTTATATTTTATGGAACAACACTTCCAATCGATCCCAACGATCCGGTATCGATGCGCGCAAATCCGTCCGAAGACACCACAACATCATCCTCATCATCACAATCATCATTGTCGCAATCATCTTCAACGTCGACCAATCTCCATCAAATCTACTCGCCTCAATATCCTCGAATGCCAGCAACCAATTTCAATTCATTTGCCACACAAAGTAAACTAAATGCGAAGGTCAGCTCGATGAAGGGAAGTCCCATCAATGGTACAGCAATTTTATTAGGTGGTGGTGGTGTAGGTAGCAGCACTAAGAAACAACAACAGCAGCAGCAACAACAACAACAACAGCAACAATATCATCAAGTTTCGGCTACGTATGGTGTTATCCTTGGCTCTGCCAAAAATAAATCCAAAAACGGAAAGAATGGCAATCCGGGAAATGGTAACGGTGGTAGTGGTGGGGGTAAAAATAAAGGCTCAAAGTCATCAAATCGTCCTGGTAATAGTCAGCAACAACAACAATCGTCATCAACATCACTATCAAAAAAAAATTTCTTTCGCATTCCGGCATCGAATGGCAAATCCGCATCATCAAAACAAACTTCTGGTTCGACGCAGCGTCCCAAAATGTCCCAACAAATGAATTACAATTCGAATGTTGGTGGTGCTGTCGTCCCTCCAAGTGGCAAGTCGGCATCGGATAAGTCCATTCAGAGTGTTGGGCAAACATCGACAGCTGCTAAACTACCAATCAAGGCCCCCAAACAAGTGAAAGATAATAACGCCTACAACGGCGGCAGTGGCATTGGCGGTGGCACTGGTGACAGTTCCATAGCAACGATTTCATCAAAATCTGCTACAATATCGACATCTGGTGGTACAGCATCGGCATCAGCAGCAATTTCAGCAGCATCATCATTGTTGTCGATGCCACAGAAGACAAATCACCGGATACCGAAGCTTTTCGAACATTATGAAAAAATTCAGCAAATTTTTCCAGAATTCCATCCGTATATGGGTGTTGCAGCTGGTATTGGTGCTGGTAGCTTAGTTTCAGGACAAAAAGATGCAACATCATCATTATCGTCTTCCTCTTCGTCGGCATCGGCTTCAACGTCCACATTATCATTGTCATCTTCCATCACCAGACAAGGACCAAATAGAAAGCAATTTCAATTCTATGATCCATCAGTTGGTGTCGGTGTTGGTGGAAGTCCCTCATCGGGTTCATTGTTGTCATCGGTGTCTAGTGGTGGTAGAGGAAGTACAGCCATAGCCAATCCAAAGCCATCTCGAGAGAATTCGAAAAAATCCTCTCCGCCGGTGGATATCAACTGCAACAGGAGTTTCAACTAACTCCAAAGCAACTGTCATCGTCGCAGCAGCAGCAACAATCCAGGCCGCCGCCACCAGCACGTACTGCCACACAACGACCTGGCGAAAAGATTTATTTACCGAATCGCAAAAGCACAAACGGTAGACAAGGATGAAAATGTTGTGTGTTTTCTTTTTTTGTTTTTGTCCTGCAACATAATTTGTTTGATGATTTTTTATAATGCTCTCTTTTTTAGTTTAATTTATTCCTTGCACTCATTTTTTGAAAGTTTAATTGTATATATGTATGTTTAATTTTTATGTTAATTTTTAAAGTTTTATTAAAGTCATTGTTTTATGTTTTAATTTTAAAATAAAATGACCATTCATATTATATTTGTCCGATTTATATGAGTGCTCCTGTTTTTTGCACTTTTAACAACCAATATTCAAATTGCGTCGATTTGTAGGTTGGTCACTGCGGCGTATACATGTTTATTTTACGAATTTAAACTTCTTCCGCAAGCAATTACTAGAAGGTTTCAATATTATAAGAGGAAAAAAAGATTGCTTCAAGTTCATCTTTGGATCTAAAAACATTTTCAAACATCAACTTACCCGAATTTCTTGCTACTCTATCCCAATTTCGCATCCTAAAGTTTCTGGAGTCTACCAAGTTTTAATTTTTGTCAATTACATCGGCATTGCGGTTGATTTGATGAAGCCGATTTTTATATCCTCTCCGAACAGTCCTTGCTCTTAAACGAGGCTGACTACTGTTCATAAGAATTTTCTCTCGGACTGCAAGAGATCACAGTACCTTTGGCTAAGCACACAGATGCGTAAGTGTACTTGTAGGGATATAACAGCAGTTTGGAAGTAATGGTAGGATTTTTGTATTAAAAAGCCTTGAAAGACTAAGTAGATCCCGCTGGCTTCGAGCCGCAACCAACGTATTTGTTCTTTCATATTGTTATCGTCTGTTACTACTGACCCAAGGTAATTGAACAAGCGCACTACTTTGAACTTCTGCTTCTCTATCTCTACTTTAGTAGATGTTCTTTATCTGGCAGTTTTCTTGTAGACAGACCAACCTCCTATCCCTTCATTTATAAGCAACCTCGATTTGTTAAAAAGCTTTTTATGGAGATTATGGGTTCCTTCCAAGGATGTCAATGTCGTCAACATAAACCGATAATAGCATGGACTTAATGACGATAGCCCCCCTTGTAGATGGTCTAGACTCTTGAGCCAAAGATTGCTTTCTCGAACGCCAGATTGATGATCTAGATAACAATCTTGAAACCTTGTTTTGGCTTGAAACTTTTGTCGTGCTCAGAATACATAGTCTCATAAGTATATTGCTATTGGCTTTGTAAAGCTGGTATGTTGCGATGTTAAATTCTAAACATTTTTCCATCGCCTACCTTAAGGCTGAACTACATCGAAACACAAAGTGTAAAAAGAAGTGAGTGTATTATGTATATGACGCTAGAATCTCCATTTTACAAGCCGGACTCGGGAACCATCTGGAAATTTGTTGCTAATTTGTTTCTATTTTGTACCGAAAGAATTGATTTTTTACTTCTCTTAGTTTACGAGAAACGCATGAGGACCGGACGCTCACTTTACAAAAATGAGAGGGAGATATTCAGATATGCATTTGTAGAAGCAGTACAGCACATAATTTGCACTTTTTGTACTTTTGGCACTTTGTAATCCGATAAAGTTCAACCTTTAGGGTGAACAACTTGACCATTTTTTTTTTTTGTTTAATAACACGCAACCGAGATATTCAAACCTTAGTATCGGTTTGAAGTGGAATCAAAACATTAATGAATGGAACTCGACGTGGTTCTTGGCCACCGCAGGTACGATTACTCGGCCACACGTTTCAGCTGAAACGGCCGCTATTCCACGTTCAATGTTGGCTCTGAGGTCTTTGACGTCGTCGGCTTGCTGGCATAAACCAATGAATAAACGTTGCCTTCAAAAAAAAAAGAATAGAGGTGAACGAGGCGTCCAATTGACTCAATCTGTGTCGTGTGGCTTGTGAGCACCATTCCATTGAAACTCCATGTCGTCCAATGAGAGTTAACCAAGATCCTTAAGCGAAATAACCCAAATTCTTGAGAACGCCGAACAGCTGAAAAGACTGATTTGGATCGTTTGCTACTTACGCCTGAACCGTAGCAGTAACTTCGATGAGAACCCGACAAATGGGAGTTTGATAAGGGAGTTGTGAGCGTTAATTTTTTCGGGTTTCCTGTTTTCTAACCAAGGTCCGAATTAGAAAAGTAGGGGTAGTAGTAGTAGTAGTAAAAATGGCGGCCACGAGCAGCATAGCTCCGTGACGTGACCCATGGATTGCCTTGTTTGAATACCATTAAAACTCGTTTGACCTATGAAAAATTAAAAAAATATATAAAGTTCTGAGCTTCTGTATTTTTAAGTTCGCTAGACGTTCGAGTTCTACTAGTGGCCATAGTTTTTATTTCATGTTTTACGGGCACTGCCTCTTGCGAAGACCTGACAAAATTTCCAAGAGTATCAATCTGTCATGAAGAAGTGCTTCTCAACTTTGCCGTTCGGAATCGGCATTAAATTGTAAGTCCCTTCAATTCTTCACACGCACCCAGATAATTATTGATGAGAATAAGCCACTTAGGCCTTGGCTCTTCAAGAGCTGTTGCGGCACTCTATTTATTTTTTATTTAGCTGGCGATCTCATGTTCGAAGCGGAACTGTGACAAATCAGTTTGAAATGCGCCTCAAATCCACTTTGTAGCGTTTAGAAAAGTGATCAAATCTCTGATCGTCAATTCAGAGAGCTCATTTAGGTCGTTGAAGAAGGCCTTTCCCAAAATGAGTTGGCTCTCACTTTGGCCAGCGCAGGACACTTAGACAGGAAGTGAAGAACACAATAAGAATCTTTGTGTGCATTCTGATTGCAAAATGAAAGTCTTTTAAAACTCATTTGTCGCCCAGAGTCAAGAACTTTCTGTCAATAAGCAAGTACGCTAAGTAAATAGCTTTTGAAGAATTTCTTTTTAGAACACTACTAACAATATTTTTCAGATTCGGTAAACATTTTCCAAGATGAACCTTTTTAACCTGTCCTCATTCCTTAATCAGGTACACTAAATGTTCGTGATTGTCTCAATATGCCTTTAATCTCAATAGGAAAAAAAGAGTCAGAAGCTTAAAAATAGTTTTTTTTTTTTCTTAAGACAGAGTGACACAGTCTAAAATGAGGTCTGTTTCCGTATTTGGGTATTGAGAAAGTTAGCCAGCTTTCAATTTCTTAAAAACTTTAAATGAGACCTCTGCTATAGTCACTATGATTCAAGTTTATTTCTTTCAGGATCATAATAATCAAAATTCTGCATAAAAAGCAGTCGAAGTTTTTTTTATTTATATTTTCTATCTTTAAAAAAAAAATCGAATAACGAATACAAGAAACCAAAGCCTTTGTGGCTTGCGAAATCGATAGTTTTGGGAAATTCGAATCCAGTATTTTTGCCCATTTTATCAGTTTGCCAATTTCTGGGGTTCCCGATTAACATTCACACTAGTTATCTACAGGAATATTAAAAATACCAATTTCAGCTTGTCGAAATTTCATTTTTACTTCGATTACTTAATTCTTCATTTCATAATAATTCATTAAACCAAATCACGGGAATGGACCTTTCTATTTTGTCCACTAATAAATGTTACTTATTTTCCTCTTTCATTTTAATTTTTTTACTCTTTTTTTCTGTAGTTCAAAATAAATATATTTCAATATTTTTGCATTAAAGTTGTGTAACAAATGTTTTTTACATTTCTTTTTCATGTTTTATCATCGTGATGACTGACTGACCTACAAAACAACACTATTGTATGCAAAAACAACGAAAACTGAAAACACAACAGCTCAAATCACACAATGGGACTTAATTTTCTATGGAACAGAAACACCCGCCCAACCAGATGATCCAGTTCAAATTAGCCCTGGAAAATTCGGAACGTCCTTCGGCGGTGATATGGAACTCAACCTTCTTGAATATGACCCGGATACGGCTAGCGGTCAGTGGAGGAATGTGCAGCAGGTACGTACAGTGGTGGTTTTTCTTTTATGTTTTTATGAATCGAAAGTTTTTTTTTTATTATTTGAAAATCAATCGCGGTAGAAAAACATGGTGCATTGGAAGAGAAAAGACTAACTTTCATTGAATAGCGAGGGTAGAATAAATTAGCATTTTTTAAAAGAAACTTCTCCTTTTAAACGATGACGGATTCGGTTTTACTATTTTCTTTGCGTTTAACTAAAAAATCAATTTTAGTTGAAAACATTTTTATGGAAATTCAGAAGTGATATTGGCTTTTCATGTTTCATTTTCTGGGTTGCCAAGAGGCATTGTGTCAAAAATTGTAAGGGTTGTCTAGTACGAGTGGTATTCGATGCTGAGGGAGGTGCTTGGATTCAATAATTTCTGCTTCTTTTTCCGAAAGTTTGTAAGTATATTTGAGGGCTGTAAAAGTAACGAAAAATTGAAAATATACTTATCGTACTACTCGAATTTCAAGTGTTCGTAAAAGAAGAGTAACAACTTTCATTCATTACTTCGTATTTTTTTATCTTTTGCGCAGTTTACTCAACACGTTTCTTTCGTTACTTCGCATGTTAACACTTTTCTGTATTTCAATCACAGCTCATTTAATACTAGTGCAATGATTTAAGTGTGCATTAAAGAAAAATAAGTGAGTATACAGAACAAGCACGACCGTTACAAGTTCACGGTAACGAATCGTATTTATCTAATAATAAAGAACCTAGGCCTTTGTGGCTTGCACTCTTCATGAATTCTTTGAGTGCGTGCAAGGGAATTGAGTGGACCTACAGTATTATGCGGATGCTGGACAGCTGAGTAGCACTTTTCCGTGAAAAATTATGCGAAAAGGATCCGAACTTTTATTTATCTATGTGCTACTAAAAGACAGTAACGATACTGAGCTTGTTTAAGTATTGCCAACGACACTAATTCAAGGGATGTAGGTATAGTGAAAAGCTCTATCAATCTTCGAGAAAAGCTTTTTAGTCGATCACGATCTACGAATCTGTGGTTCTAACGAACTTTGTATATGAAATAGACTAGTACTACCAAGAATTGAATTTTTGAATTTTGCTGCTCTGCTTGGTTTGACAGCTCAAAAACAAGAACAAGACAACATTTCCCAAGTGGAGAACAAAATGACAGGAACGAGCACAATAAGTAGGAGTGTGTAGGCTATATTATATTGAAATAATGCGAGTAAGAGAGTTAGGTTGCTTTTTAAAAAAACAACAAAATATTGCGCCGAATTGGTATGGTTGGTTAGAGGGGAGGAAAAATAAAAATATTATGCGAAGTAAGGATACGATCGAAAGAACTTTAAGAAGTTTTTAGGTAAAACTTTAACGTTTTGCTACTAAGTATCAAGACTATTACCAATGTACTTTGGTATTAGACGTTTCTGTGTGATCATTTATGAAAGGAAATAGGGTTTACAGAGCGAATAACAAAATTACATATTCTTAAAAGCAAAACTATATGATTTTTGTTTTTTTTTTTATCGCGATTTTAAGAAAGCCATGAATGTTTTAACAATTCACAATATTTTTAATAAAAAATGCCTAATTTCGGTTACATTGCATTTTTTGAAATGTGTTCTTTTAACAGAGAAGAATGCACAGACATTTTATTACGACTGAATTCTTTTATACTACTTATTTAGTTAATTCACCCTTTAAATATTCATACCCCAAATCTAATTCTCAGTGAGAAGAAGTAAGGCAATTAATATTTTGACAGAAAATCAGGTAGGCATAAGTATACTTTTAACCCTCTTCATGATTGCACAGTGTTAAACATATCCTAAAAACTATATACATGTGTAGGTTTTTGGTGCTTTTATGAGATTTTGTTTTTAATTAAAATTCAGCAGGTAAACATAAGAAAAATAGTACGCAGTTTGAACAAAAAAATCAACTGAAATTGAAAATTTTGCACAAACAAGAAAAATTGAAAATAATTTTTAATTGAAACCCTGGAAACCCTAAAAACATTTCAGTTCAATTCAAAAGCATTTTCAATGGGTAGTGTTTCTAATAAAAAATCCGACACGAGGTACCTACGTTAGTACTGACAGAGAAATTGATTTCAAAATGGGTGAGGGTCAGCGTTACCACTCTTGAAGATCTACTTCCATTTTTGTAAAACATTGAAAATAACTTGCGAAGAAACATCATAACTAATTTCTTAAAATATTTAAGTCAAAAAAACTTAACTTCGATTGAACTCGATATTTCCAAAATCTGCTTCGATTTACATCACCATTACACAATTGTTTCTATAATTATACATTAACAATAAGCCGACACATTTACAAACACCAGATCATAGAGGAGGGACATAATATTATAAAATATAATAATACCTCATCTGTGCATTAGATGTCAACCCATAAAAAAACACAAAGTTTGAATTACATGCTGGTACCTATAAACGTTTGTAATATTTTAATTGTATTGTCTTTCTCTGTGAACTTTTGATGATTTCAGTATAAAATACACTGTTCAGATCTACATTCCTTTTTCTCAATCAACTTGGATTCCTTTTTTCTAGTTTGTATTACGTGATTGTATAAAGGTGTTTAATATTTAAATTGTATTGTCTTCCTATGTGGACTTTTGATAATTTCAGTACAAAATACACTGTGGTAACGCAGAACTCAGTTTGCATCAAATTTTGCCAAAATCCATCCATCTGCGTTTTCTTACTTCCTACACATACAAAATACATACTCTCAAAGATCTGTGTATAAAAGCACTCTACATTATATTCAAGGCCAAACAAATATCTCCACAGAAAAGTCTCATAACAAAATTATTATTATGTCCTTGCCGTTCTTATGCAAGCATATTTTCTATAAGGCGTTCTCGTTCTTACCTTACGCCATTTTTCATGAATTCCCCATTGAAAATAATCTCCAAATTCTCCAAAGCAGTAGTTCTCAACTTTTAGGTAGATGACTCTAGGATCGATGCCAGGACCATGGTACTAGATTTCCAATCTTGGTAGTACTAGTCTATTTCATATACAAAGCTAACGAAAATGGTTTTTAGACAGTCAAACAATTAACTTTCACACAGACGGCTAAAAAAAGAAAGAGAGAGTAGTGAATTCAATTTATTTCAAGCAAAAACTTAACAAAACTCGGCAAAAAGAGTTTTTAATCGTTAATCGTAGTCATCGCGGACCGACACGCTTCATAAAAAACTTGGGTTGTTCGACTAGTGAGTAGAAGAGTTCCTCAGATTAACTCAACTCAGATTAACAGCCTTATTTTAACCTAACCATAGACCCGTCTTTAGCTGCAAGACTAACTTAAGTTGCCAATTTCGATATGAACATTGAA
This sequence comes from Sphaerophoria rueppellii, assembly GCA_920937365.1. Classification (NCBI taxonomy): domain Eukaryota; kingdom Metazoa; phylum Arthropoda; class Insecta; order Diptera; family Syrphidae; genus Sphaerophoria; species Sphaerophoria rueppellii. The sequence goes on along the minus strand of CAKKXW010000005.1, from coordinate 23,431,870 downwards.
ACCCTCCAACCAACTCTATTTTAGGTTAGGTTAGGTTAGGTTAGGTAGTGTCCGTAGCTTAGTGGTTAGGTGCGTTGGCTGCTAAGCAAAACTTCGTGGGTTCGAATCCTACTCAGGCGCAAAGTTTTTATTTCATCTTTCACGGACACTGCCCCTTGCGAAGAGCTGACAAAACTTCCAAGAGTATCACCTGTCATGAAAAAGTGCTTCTCAACTTTGCCGTTCGGAATCGGCGTTAAATTGTAGGTCCCCTCAATTCTTCACACGCACCTAGAGAATTGTTGAATGAGAGTAAGCCACTTAGGCCTTGGCTCTTCAAGAGCTGTCGCGCCACTCTATTTATTTTATTATTAGGTTAGGTTAAAGTGGCTGTCATGGATGTTAAAAGACACACTTAGGCCAATCAAAGGCCCATTGTGATACCACATGAATCTAGAAAGGCTTTTCTTCGAAAGCTCATTGAAACCAATTAGAGTTCCTTACGAAACGTAGAAGATTAATTATATTAATATGTATGAGATCGTTTAGATCATTGTAGAAGAATTCTCCTTAGTGAATCATACGTTTATGAGCCAGAGCAGGACAGGTACAGAGGAGGTGAAGAACTGTTTCCTCCTCCTCCTCATCCATGCAGCTTCTGCAGAAATCATTAGTTTTCTTAATTTTCTTCGTCAGCGATGAAGTCCTTCGGTTGGCAGGCGATGAAGCAGTGGATTCGCATTTAGCAACCGTAGTTTCGAATCCCACTCATGCCTATAATTTTTTATTTCTTCTTTCACGGTTACTGCCTCTGTCGAAAAACTACCAAACTTCCAAGAGTATCAATCTGTCATGCTTCTCAACTTTGCCGTTCAGAATCGGCGTTAAATTGTAGATCTCCATAATTCTTTATACACGCACTCAGAGAATTGTTAATGATTCTGAGCCGCTTGGCCTTGGCTCTTCAAGAGCTGTCGCGCCACCTCCTCCATATTTAAAAAGTTCCGCAGGTATGTCGGACTCGACGGATGTTATTTTTTAGCTTTTGGATGGCTCTTTCTACTTCTTCTGTGCTGGGGGCTGAGACTGGGTCTTGCTTTTCTTTAGTCATTGGCTCGCTCGATATTATGTACATTCCAAAGCTGCTAGAAGCGATGCTTGAAAACATCTACAATTCCCTTTACTCGGTGACTAGGTTTCCTTCACTGTTTCGAAGAGCCTGTGTCCCGGTTCTGAAAAAGCTTATTGCTTCGACCTTTTAAAGAAACGCTCTGTGTGTTGTTCTTGGCCCGAGACTCTTCAAGATCTTTGAGCTGAGAAACTGCGGATGCTCTTTTTTTCCTTCGCGGGGTCTTTTTCTCATTTCTTCTTTTTGTTCGGTACTCTTCTCTTGCTTTTCTTGTTTTCCGTTGCAGCATCTGCAAACGTGCATTTTCCGTCTCTTTGTTCAATAACGCGCGCTCATCATCATACCGCGGGTTCTTTTTCGGGGGGTGGCTGGTAACCTATGGTGGTCTTGGCTACATTTTTTTATTTTTTTTTTCGCGATATTGGTTCCACAAAGTGTTGACATCTGTGGTATTTGGGAGGACGATGGAGAGTCGCTCACTCAGGCGCTCAATGTAGTCTCTGCCATTATCCGGAGTGCTAAGGCAACCGATGTTGAACTTCTTTCTTTGGGCCGCACATGTTTTTTTGTCGTTTGGTAGTCGAGCTCTAAACTTAGCCATAGCCACTATCAGAAAGTGGTCAGAGGCGACATTTTCCCCTTGGAAAGTGCACACGATCAAGATGTTGCCGATCCGGAGATCGGCAGGTTGCTGTGTAGATTTTTCGTCTTTGAAACCTAGTGCTACTTATCACCGTATTACGGGCTGCAGCAAGGTCGATTAGTCGGAAGCCGTTATCTGTTGTATCGTGGTGGAGGCTGTGCTTTTCAACTATGTTTTCTTCCTTCCCGATTTTGCATTGAAATTTCCGAATACGATTTTGACGTCGTACCTTGGACAGGCTCCGTAGGCTCTATCCAGGAGGTCGCAAAAATTCTATTTTCAAGACTCCCCAGCATCATCGGTAAGGGCAGGTGCAAATATTATACTGATGTGTTGTAGTGTGGCCATGATGCGGATTACAGCTAGCCGATCACTGAAATCCATGACTTTCGATCTAAGCCGATGTCCCACGACGAATAAATGTCGCAATTTTTCCTTTTCATTATCCCTGATCCTATCCATTGTATTTCCTGGATCGTAGAAATGTGTGCATTACACTGCGTGAGGACAGATTCAAGTTTTTGGGTTGCGCCTGGAGTGTGGAGTGTTCTTACAATACACAGTCCGTTGTCGTTCCGGGTCTGGTAACCATAAGAGAGGTGTCATTATCCGGGGGTACTCTCATAACTTGCAAAAGTTTTTACTTTAAGGGAGGGTTGTTAGCCCCTCGCACCAACCTCCAAATTTGTAGGGCCGTTGGTTAAGTGCTTCTGTTTCTCCGTTTTGCACTCGCGCTTATAGCCAGTACCCAGTGGTTACCACTTGGAGGTAAAATAAGCACTTGGTGTGTAGGAAAAGATACAGCATACGCCCCCAGATCCTACAACACCCAACCACCGAGGTAACACTTCGGCATAACTTTAAGCCAGACAAATATAGAACAATCTGATTATTCACTCAGTACTTATACTACAGCTTTTATGGGCGACATACAGATGAATTAATCGTCGGTATGCGATATGTTGGATTTAATTTTCGATACTGTTACCTTCATTTCTAATTGAATTGAATTGTTGGTAAAGCAGACCGCTCTAAGCCGGTTGGGAAAATTAAAAAAAAAAACAAGAATGCCCAAGACTAGAAATGGTTTAAATTTTCCTTGTAAAAATTCTAACTTAATTTTTTGTTTCTATTAATTTTAGGTTGGCGAATCACTAGCTGATATTCAGCACGAAAACGATCGTACCAGCAGTGCATGCTTGCGCATAACACTTGACCAAAGATGTATAGGTTTGTGTTTTATTTTATATACACTATCACAACTTTATTTAACAATATCAGCAAGCAGAAGCTTTTTCTTAAAATTAACAAATAATAGAAGACCTCTTAGAAGTATAATTCCAAGCAATAGACAATTACTAATAACAACAAATGTTTCATAACTTCTGGCGAAAAATTGATTTCCAAAACAAATTCAAACCAACAAAAGCCAAAAAAAAAATTAATTAATGAATAAAATTAATTTTAAATACCAAAAAAAAAACAACAACAACAACAAAAATTAAACCTGTATGTATGTATGTTTTTTGTATTTAACCAAACTTCTTTTTATTGAAAAGGAAAACAAAAACATTTTTCCGTTCTAAATGTAACATAAATACTGTCCTACAATAATTCTACTTGTTGTTCTCTTCTTATACCTTTCTTATTTTTTCCTCAATTAAACTAAATATTTTGTTTTGTTTATATTTATGATTAGTTAATTTCATTGATTATTTTAATTACAAGGAAACAAAAGAAAAATAGGTGATATGTACATTTTCTTATATAATTGTTTTTTATTTAGTTATGTTGATTTTTTTTTATACTTAATTGCAAACATTGAAATTTATACGTGTACAAACTCAAAATAGTATAATTAATAACTTCTTTTTTTGTAAAGACTCATACTTGACAAAATAATAATAAATTTATAAACAATTCTTGAAACAATCGACGTCAAACATAAAAGATAATATAAAAACGGAATGTATAAAAAGTAAACAAAATATTAAATAAAAAAAAAAAACACTCAACTTTTAAGCTAGAATAACCTAGATATTGATGTAAGAATTTAAATTGACAAAAACAGAATAAAAACATTTTAGAAATTACTGTGCCAATAATAATTTTTGTAATATGAAAAATCGATTTAACCTTAAAAACAAAAAAAAAAAAAAAAAATCGATACGAAAATTTAAAATAAAAAAGTAAACTTATGGTTAAGGGTTAAAAAACTAGATATGCGAAAAAAACACAAAAAAAAACTTAGAATAAGATTTCTTGATATAAAAAACAACAACAACAAAACGGGAATTTATTAAATAAATAAAAAATGAGGAATATAATAAAAAAAAAAGGATAATAATAAAGTGCAATTATACTTATACATTCTCGACATGATCACAAGGCAGCACTCATATATGGATAAAACGTACTTTTTCTAAAATTCGATTAAAAAATAAGTTTCGAAATTAAAAAAAAAAAAAAAAAAAACAAAAATGGCGACTTTATAATATCAAACTCGAATATAGTTTTTCTTTGAGCTCATTGATTTTTGAATTATTAAAATTCTAGTTTACATGAGGTAAATGTTCCTTAATTTCTAATAAGGACTTCAAATTTCTCTTTACGGGAAAGAAACATTAGTTTTTAATTTTCATTTCATTCAAGGTTTCCTGTGTTGTTTTATTTTTTTGTTTACTTTTCCTAAACAGTGTCTAGCTGATGGCGACATCAAACAAAAGTAGACACGACATATTGTCTAAAAATTTGTCGTACATCACAATCATACCTATCTTGCCCTCGTTTTCAAATGCAAAATACCGATGCCAAAAAGTCCATTGTAATCACATAACTTTTAACCCAAAATAGAACAAAAAAAGTGTCGGAAAGGACATTGCTCTTACATCTCCAGCTGTCGGGGTTTGGTATTGCTTGTCCATGTTAGGCAACAAAAAAGGGGAAGAAAAAAAATGTAGGTAGGAATGATTTTTATGCAGTGACAAATGCTGTTAAACGGTCCAATGTGTAAAAATAAGTCTCACCACATTTTACACAGACCTTTTTTCATGATTCGTGACAGTATATTGCTGTGACAGCAGAACGTATGCTATGCCTCTAACCTAAACTCACCATTTTTTCCGGGTTTGAAAACGGTTCTCCAGTTCTTGCTTATTTTCAAAAAAACTATCGAAAGAGCAAGTACTTGATTTTTGAACGTTGAAGTAGGTACTCAAGGACTTGAAAAATACTTGTAAGTACTCACTAATAGTATTTAGTATTGTTAGTAAGTACTGAACCAATACTTTTGAATTTGCAGTTTTTGGAAGCGCCATCTAGTGTGCCGTCAGAAAGGTGGAAACAATTCTGTTTATAGAAATAGACATACAGGACTTCAAATTTTTTTTCGTATTTTTAAGTAGAGGACAACCACTCCCAAATACTAGTATTAATTACCAGTATTTTGCAGTGAATATGCCAGTTCCTTCGAATTCTCGGGCGTCTTGAAATTGTATTCGTATTGGAACTTGATGGAAATGGTACATTTACTTGAGCGTAGTAGTACTTGTACTTGGATTCTGATTAGGTAGTCAATTTCTACAAGATTGTAGCAAGTATCAGAAGTACATTACCTTTTTTTTAAATTCTAGTACCAATGTCATGTAGTTCTGAAATTAATAACTGGTTCTTGTACTTGATACTTAAGAACTGAAGTACCCCAAGCACATACTTTACAGATAGGTTTAAACTTTTTTTTTGATAAATTGAACTTGAAACTTAAATTGCTGTGACACATCTTAAATGTTTTAGACCAAAATCATTCCTTTGCTCGGTGAAATTCACCTTTACGCAAGGAGTCCATACAGAGTAGATGTTTTGCCACATTGCATAGATCTGTACTCCCCTTTTGCAAGGATAGTACATCATAAAGGATGGATGTCGCTCAAAATGGACTCTAGCCAGTTTCTATAGGTACATTAGTCTATGTTTTATGTGCACTAAAAGTTGATGATTTTGTTCGTCAGCACACAGAACCAAGTTTACTTTCCATCATCGGATATAGTATAGTTGCCTTCGTCATCATTGTCAACAAACATTATGTCATTAAGAGCAAAAAAAAAACAGTTAGATTTTTAGGAGCAAGAAATGGGAAATGAGGTAAACGAAGAGTTGGGCAGACATAAAATGTTTTTTTTTTTTTTCTTTCTTATATTCGCATTTTTTTTCTATTCTTTTTTTTTATTAAAAAACCAATTGGAAACAATTTTTCATGTAACTTAACTTTAGAGGATATTTGATGGGAAATCAACTGATTGAAATGCTTGAAAACTATTTTGTGCAGCCGTTAAAGCAAACAAAAAAATAAGTAGAGAGCGTAGTCTGCAAAAATATGTTGTAAGGGGTTGCCACTGCTTTTTTCTTATCGCCCCTACGATAATTATGGAATTTCAATAATAAAAATTGCTGATTTTGATTTAAGACCAATTTAATGCGCTTAATTGAACATTATTAAAAAATCAGTTGAATGGTTTCGAATATAATTTCTATAAATAAGAAAATAGAGATGTATGCGCCTTTCCTACTTCTTCATTTTTATGTATACACAAAATGTCTGTCGTCGTAAAATTAAAGAAAAAAATATGAGAGTATCGTTTAAATTTGCCAATTAAGACTGTTTATCCGTTAAACTTAAAAAAGTTAAATCTCTCGTAGGTACATACTAAACATTGATATTGATTTTAATTGAGAAATAAATACATAAATATAAAAAAATAAAATAAAAAATAAAATCAAACCTTTTTAAATAATATTTTACCTTAAAGTTCCTGGCAACGCACAAAAATTAAATACTAAAACGAAATTAATTAATTTATTATTAATATCAAATTTCTATTTAAGAGATTTTATTTCGAAGTCTTGTGTCATCTTTAAAAATATATATAAATTTTATTATACTGAATTATCGTTCGTTAAAAAAAAAAAAAAAAAGTAATTCTATCTAATTTTTCCATATCGTTTGCATGTCAATAAAATTATTATAAAATGAAATTATGCATATCCTTGATTAATGTTTATTTTTGTCCGTCGCAATATAAAACATATATTTTTTTGTTGTAAAAATGTGTTGTTGAAAATTAAACTTTTAATACAAAAAATACAAACTGTATTTTTTTTCCATATCAAAAGAAAAGTATAAACAAATTATACTGTTTTTAATTGAGTTTTGAGTGTTTAAAAACTATATTTATACAAAACTTCTCTATTTATGAATAAAATCCATTGATTGACAGGTGGCATAATTGTTATATCTACCTTTTTATCTTCCATCTAATTTGTGATTGTTTAATTTTTTTCTTTTAAAATATAGTGTTAAAATAGACAAATTTAAATGTAAAAATAATTCCACTCAATTAATCAAAAATATGTATCGTTATTTTTAAAACAGCAATAGCAACAAAAACCCATTATCAGCTATTTTGTTGTTTATAACATATTGTATATTTTCTTATATTTTTAATACCCTGTTAATAGACAAATTCTATTTTAATTTTTTTTTTGTTAAAAGCCTTACTTTAATTTTATTCTTGAATTTCATATTTGTTGATTTTTTGTTTCTTCTTGTGGTTTTGTGTATGGGTGATTATTGGTTCAAATTTACTTTTCCATGATTATTAATTCGTATTAACTCAATTCAATTCAAGTTAATTGGATAAATACAGTAAGACAAAGTCTTTTATAGCATTTTCACATGTTGGGTAAAGTACAGTAATTTACATATATAAACAAAAAATAACACAATTAACAATATATATATATATTTTGTGCCTTTCCTCTTTTCCCTAATCACTTTCCTTCACATTTCAATACTTGGTGTTAAAAATTGTTCGAGAAGTGCTTAAAAACCTCAGATTTGAATGCCGCTGCCTCTCTAATTCGTTTGACTGCAATTGACAGAGAATTCCAGAGGCGAATGCTGTTTACAAAAAACAATCTTGATGAGTTCAGGGTCCCTACTATGTAAGTCGATTCTACAATAAAATTGCTCGAATTCGAAAAATTGGAACTATGTATCTTTTTAACTACTTTCGAATCAACGAGAATCGAATAGTTCTAGTAGTGCCAACTATATTCTTATGAACTGGAGAATAATCGAGAAACTATGTAACTCGAAAGTAGAATTCAAAACAAGGCAACATCGAAAATAATCACTTCAAATGTGTTTGCGAGCAGATTGGCTTAAGAAGTTTGTTTTGTAATAATATAAGTAAAAGGGTGTTTTAACACTAAGTTTCAATAGAATATTGTTGAACAGGCACTTGAAGGCGATTAAGTCACCTTATTGGATAAAAATGTCTTCAATAAATACTCTAAGGTTAAATCTATTCTCCGTACGCTCCATTAGATTTATCTCTTTATCACCTTGGATCAATTTTTTTAACTCGTTGATTTTGATGTCTCATGACGGCCATATTGTCCGTCCGTAGTGTCCGTAGCTTAGTGGTTAGGTGCGTTGGTTGCTAAGCAGAACGTCGTGGGTTCGAGTCCTACTAGCGCCCATAGTTTTTATTTCATCTTTCACGGGCACTGCCTCTTGCGAAGAACTGACGAAGAAGTAAAGTTTTCATCATACGGAGTTTAGTGTCCCGAGGTGTAAAATTTGCAGCTATACACCGTTTTCTAAGAGTTCCATAAATCTGACCAACAACAGGGTCAATGTGATCTCTGCAAGATAGATCAGTTGTGATTTTGAAACCAAGACTAGTCACTGAGTTTACAAATGGGACACTTAGATTGTCTTAGGTGATTGACGGAGTACTATCAATAATATTTGCCTTAGAAACTATGAGCGCTTGAGTTTTCCCAGGATTTAGCATGAGACAATTATCTTCAGACCATTTGCATATTCTGACGAGATCCTCGTTTCTACGAAAAATAAGATCATCTATCACACCAATCCTACGTGAAAAGTAAACATCATCCACATATAAATGAAAGCAAAACATTTTCACAAACAGAGTGCAAGTCATTAATGTATGTACAAAAACGAATCGGGCCCAAAAAAGATCCCTGTGGCACACCCATCTTTAAAATTGAAGGTTTAGAGTAATTTTCTTGAACAGCCACACGCTGTGTTCTGTTGGACAAATAATTGGTAATAACAAAACTAACAGGCACATCCGAAAAACCAAAATAGTGTTTAAGTTTTTGACAAAGAACAAGATGGTTGACTTTATCGAATGCTTTAGAAAAGTCTAGCAGACATAAAACCGTTGCTTTCCCCTTGATCATACTGTAGTCGCAAGTCATCTAAAATCTTACAATCAAACAAGGTAAAATGCTTATAGGTCAATAGTCTGACGGTTCAATTGAAACAGACTTTTTTTGTGGGCTTGAGCCTCAGTCAATATTCTCCGCCAGCCAGCTAGCTGTCTCCAGTTTTGCACTTCAAGTTGATTGAGGTCCTCTTCCACTTGAGTGCGCCACCTGAGTAGCGGTCTTCCTCTCCTCCTACGTCCCTCGGGAATAGTGTCGAAGGCTTTCCGGGCCGAGATTGGTGTCCATCCGCTCTAATGACCGAGCCATCTGAGTCTCTGGACCTTGACACTTCTGGCTAGGTCCATGTCGTTGTACAACCCGTAAAATTCACCGTTATATTTTCTTCGCCATTCCCCTTCAATGCACACGGGGCCAAAGATGACCCGAAGAACTTTCCTCTCGAAACAACCTAAAGCACTTTCATCCGATTTTGTCAAGGTCCATACTTCTGCAACATACAGCAGCAGGACTGGGATGATGAGGGTGTTCTACAATTTTACCTTAGTTGCTCGAGATAGGGCTTTTCACTCAATTGCTTTCTTAGCCCAAAGAAACAGCGATTAGCAAGAGTTATTCTTCGTCTGATCTCGGCGCTGGTGTTATTGCCCGTGTTTATAGCGGAGCCTAGGTAGACAAACTCCTCTACTACCTCGAAGTTGTATGCGTCTATTGTGACGTTCTGTCCGCGCCGTGTCGGTATTGGGTGTCCTTCCTCGAAGACAGCATATACTTCGTTTTTCCCTCATTTACCGCTAAACCCATTTTTGTCGTTTCTGTCGCAAATCTCACAAAGGCGCCACGGACATTACGCTATGTTCTTTCCATTACATCAATATCATCGGCATTCGCGAGAAGTTGAATAGATTTTTGGAAGATAGTGCCTCTGGTGTTGACCGGTGAGTTCTGCACTATCTTCACAAGAATGAAGTTAAGGAAATCGCACGACAGTGCATCGTGTTGTCTGAATCCTTTTTTGACGTCGCAAGATTCCGTAAGCTCGTTGCGAAGTTTGAGGGAGCAGCGTGAGTTCTCCATCGTCATATTGCACAAGCGAACGAGCTGGGCAGGGTCGCCAAAACAAGACAAAGCTTTATACAGTTCGCCTCTGTAGATGCTGTCATGCGTGGCCTTAAAATCGACGAAAAGGTCATGGGTATCGATTTGGAATTCATAGGTCTTTTCCAGGATCTGCCGCAACGTTGAAAATTTGGTCGATGGTTGACTGTCCTGGCCTGAAGCCACATTGATACGGACCAATCAGATTGTTGACGAAAGGCTTCAGACGTTCACATATTACGACAGAGAGGATTTCGTAGGCGATGTTAAGGAGAATGATTCCTCTGTAGTTGGCACAGTTTATAGGATCTCCCTTTTTCAGGATTGATTGAGATTGTTAAGGACGTCAGGATCAATTTCACATTTTGATATTTGCTGTTTACCAACACCAATTTCACGCAAATATTGAGATTGTTAAGTACGTCAGTATTAATTTCACATTTTGATATTTGCTGTTAACCAACACCAATTTCACGCAAATTTCTCCAATGTTGCTTACGTGGTAAATCGGTATTAAGTTTCGAGGAAAAATAATGTCGTTTTGGTAATCGGGTGATGAAAGTGGCCTCGTTCCGATACGTACGATAAGTTACGGGATTTGGTGACTGCCTCCAATTATGATGATATTTTCTGCGATTCCTTACCTCACTATTGAGGGATATTACTGGCATCAGTGTAAAGGGATTCAAAATTGATAGACTTAAAGTTTCTATATGTAAAAGTTACCGGATCTTGAGAATGCGAGAATTCAATATCGTAGATGCGAAAAATCAGGTCATGGTCTGAAACTCCATCAAGAAATAGCTGATTATTAAGAAGAATATTGTTGTGATCAATTACAATAATCAAGTCAAGTAAACTTGGCGCAATTTGGCGCGTTTATGGTTGGGTAATTATTAACAACATTAAGACCTGAAGCCGCAATTGCATCTAAAAGCTGAAATGATCGAGAATTTTCTTTTAGTAGGTCCGCATTATCAATTGATACTTTTTGACAAATTAAGAAAGTATGTATAGAAGACACCAAGAAGGTTTCACCGTTCAGGATATCTTAAAAAGAATTTGGTTCAGTTTGGAAGTCAGTTAAGGTTAATTGTCCGTTCGAATGTCCAAATGGTTGAGTAACTGTGCCTCTAGTGAGTTCAAACTAAATTGACATTTTTTATGTTCTGCGACGACGTTCACCAAGATTGGGAATTGAGATCGAAACATTCCAGAATGTTGAACTCTGTTGTTTTCGCACTCTTAAACGACTGAGTCATCTTTGGATCTATTAGATCGGTGTTACAGTCCTTTACTAGAAGTTCATATCCCACTCTACCAAAATTTTACCCGAGAAATTTAATTAAGTCGAAAAAGACTTAAGCTACCTCAAAGTCAAAGCTGAAATACGTGTGGTATTTGGTGCATCCCTTCGTGCTGCCATCATTAACTTGGTCGTAAAAACAAAACTGACAAAAGGTATGTATACTTTCAATATTGCTATTCAAGGAGCTACCAGCTACATGACAACGCATAGATATGTCTAGAACCTCTTTAGAAGCGATGTCGTTCGACTAATAAAGATATTTTATTTGCCAATCTCCAAGCACACTTTTAGAGTCATTATACATAGTTATGTATGTTTTTTTCCCGAATTGGAGAGCAAAGATAACGCCAATGTTGGCTACTTCAACCTTCATGTATGTTGCTTGTCGTGAAGTGCTTATTCACAGATTTGAAAAATAAACTTACCAACCAACTAAAAATCCATAGATACATTCAAATAGCTGTTGCAATCAATTTATTTGAATTTGCTTTTAAATTTAATTAAATTAAAAAGGGAACACCAAAAGCTCTATACTTGTAGTGCAGAGTGCATTAAAATATTCATATTTACCTGTCATATTTAGAAACTATGAAAAAGTGTTCCTACGCTTTTTTGGAGTATGTACAATGATTATGAATTTCAATTTACTAGTCGGTCCATCGAGAACCAAACTAAATTGTTTATGACATAAATATACTAATTTAATTTTGTTTTCAATTGGATACACCACCATCGGCAAAATACAAGCACACAAAAAACAAGGACATTTGATTTATGCAGATTTACATATGTATGTGTGTACGTATAAGAGATTTCAAGTGATTTCAAATTAGCATAATAGAATATTGTTTAATATGGAAAGCCATCGTGGGCCTTCGACTGTGTGACGTAAAATATTAAATTTAATTTTTCATCTGCATAAAAGAGTGTATAAAATTCAATCAATAAATTAAGGTAGAAACAAATTGATGGGGGAAATGTTGAAACAGTTATATATGCTTCATGATTTTGTTTAAATAATTTAAATCAGTTGAACAAAGCTGTAATTTTTCAACAGAGAATCGGAAGTGGTTTTAGAGGTCTAGGGAGCTGTGTCCATAAATACATGATGTGGAGGTTAACACAAATTCACTGTACAATGACTTGATTATTTAAAATTTGAATTTTGTCTTCGACAGCCGTTTGACAGCCATTCTTCCAACCCCTTGCCTTCTTCCTAATGCACTGTGTCTCCGGCATAAAAAGGGTATACAAATATAAGTAGGAAATTATTTTTTAGATAGCAAGTTGTGTAGTTCTAGTAGGGAATTTTGAGAACATCTCGGAAATAAAAAAAAAAAACAAAATTTTGAAAATTCATGAAATCCTTACCTTGGATTGCGGTCAATATAATTTTAATGTTTGAGGATTATTTCACGCAAATGTTGACCGCGGCTTCTACTCAAATAGTTTATCCTTACTTACTTACTTCTAGTGGCACTACATTCCAGGTCGGACCAGGGCCTCACCCTCCTCTTCTGCGACATCATTCCGGGTTGGATTCGAAGACTCTACGAGCAGGAGCATTATTTCCCATTCGCTCAACATGACCCAACCATCTAAGTCGGTGGACCATAACTTTTCTGGCTAGGTCAGTGTCGCTGTACAGCTCTTGGTTGAATCTTCGTCTCCATTCTCCGTAAATGCAGACAGGACCAAAAATCACTCGATGAATTTTTCTCTCAAAGCAGCCCAAAGCGCTTTCATCAGATGTTCTCATGGTCCATGTCTCTACACCATACATGAGGACTGGGATGATGAGTGTTTTGTAGTGTGTCACTTTAGTTGCTCGAGAGAGGATTTTACTATTCAATGGCCTTCTAAGTCCAAAAAAGCAGCGATTGGCAAGAGTGATTCCTCGTTTGATTTCAGCGCTGGTGTTGTTGTCTGAGTTTATAGCGGATCTCAGGTAGACAAAGTCCTTAACTACCTCGAAGTTAAATCTGTCTATGTTGACGTTTGCACCAAGACGTCGATGTTGCTAGTCCTTTCTTGTCGACAGCATTAACTTGGTCTTGCCCTCGTTAACCGCTAGACCCATCTTCCTGGCCTCCGTCTCAAGACTCACAAACGCTCCACTGACATCACGCTGTGTTCTTCCAATTATGTCAATGTCGTCTGCGTATCCTAGTAGCTGGACGGACTTTTGAAAGATTGTGCCTCTGGTGTTGACGTTGGAGCTTTGCACAATCTTTTCAAGAATGATGTTGAAGAAATCGCATGACAACGCATCGCCTTGTCTGAAACCTTTTTTGACATCGAATGCATCCGTTAGGTTTTTTCCGACCATGATGGAAGAGCATGTGTTTTCCATTGTCATTTTACAAGACGGACAAGTTTTTCTGGGATGTCAAAACTAGACATTGCTCTATATAATTGGTCTCTATAGACGCTGTCATACACGGCCTTGAAATCGATGAAAAGGTGGTAGGTATCAATTTGAAGTTCCTGGGTCTTCCCCAAGATCTGCCGTAGGGTGAATATTTGATCGATGCTGGACTTTCCGGGTCTGAAACCACACTGATAAGGACCTATCAGGTTGTTGACGAAGGGCTTCAAACGTTCACACACCACGGCAGACAAGATCTTATAGGCGATGTTAAGGAGACTTATACCTCTGTAGTTGGTGCAGTTCAGGGGATCTCCTTTCTTGAAGATCGAACATACGATGCTGATGTTCCATTCATCGGGCATGCTTTCCTCCGACCAAATCATCTCGAGCTGCTTTGAACAGTTCGGCAGCTAGCCCGTTTGCTCCAGCGTCTTTGTTCGAATTTAGTTTAGATATCGCTATCTTCACTTCGTCCATGTCGGGTAGGTGGAATTGGTTGCCTTTTGCACCCAAATTGAATGGTTCTGTATTGCTGACGGTATTTGCTCGTCATCGCCATTATACAGTGGTCTTTCCATTTCCTCAGCACTGACTGCGGTTCCACTACGATATTCCCATCATGGTCTCTACAGGCTTCAGTTCGGGGTGTATAAGCCCTGGAGGTTTGTTTCACCTTTTTGTAGAACTTTCGAACCTTTTTTCTGTTGTGACATCCCTCTATCTCCTCGATCGCGTGCTTCTCATGCTCCCTTTTTTTTTCTTTCTAAGAAGTTTATGCTCCTCTCTCATTTTCTGCTCATAGTGCTCACGACCTGCTCGTGTCCTTCTTTGCAGCGCCAGCCGCTTTGTATGCCACTTCTTTAGCTGCTTGTCCAATTTTTGCATATTGTTTCTAATACTTCTATCGGTATCGTACGAACAAATGCGTTGGCTTCCAGTCCGTCAATCAAAGCGGGATGAATGAGCATCACTATAGCCCCACAAAAAATATCCAAAAGGCGTTTAATCGCACGCTCAAGCGAGCTAACCTCACAATTGGTCCATTGTAACGCGTTCTGTGTAGTGTACTTCCATTTGGGCAAAAAATCGTACGGAAGTTCTCACAATTCACACTTTCACAGTAATGTCATCTTTGAACAAATACGCTCCAATGATTTTGCGTGAACTTTTCTGGATGCATTGATACTCTTGCTCCTCACTCAGCAATACGTCAGTATTGCAAGTTCACGTATCCATTCAACAAGAAATGAGCTTCAACGCTGAAAACAATTCTTCGATTAAAAAGTGGATTTTCGGCCAACTGATATTCCAAGAGTTCGGCATTTTAGTAGATCGTTCGGTTGCAATTATCGCACCAGCTGTGTTTTGAAAGGCTACACACCTAAATCCTTCTGCACAATTTTCTATTTACTAGAAACTAGAGTAACAAATCCAAAGTGTGATTCGTCAACAATAAAGACGAGTCTTAACAGAATGCGAAATTAATTGCTTGAGGGAAAGCAGTGTATACCCAATCCATTTTGATAAGCTAATGGACAGGGTTGGGTTTCCATTAAGAAAACTGTATTCCTAGCCTAAACTATTTCAAACTTTGATACAAAATCCAATAATTACCTTTATGAGCACCACAAACCTTAACTATTCGTTTTTCATGTTTTCAAGTCTTTGAATACATTTTAGTACAGTACATCAAATTAATATCAAATGCATTTATTTAATTATTATGTTTATAATTTTATTTAAACTGGGCAATGGTACTTTGTTATAGGTTTTTTTTTTATTTTTTAACTAAATAATTGAAAAAAAAAATAGAATCTTATATTTATGAGCAAAAACAAACCTTATAATCAATGCCAAAAAAATAACAATATTGAACAAAATAAGGTCATAATAAATTTAAGAATCAATAGTAAAATATACCCTGAAATTAATGAATATATAAAAAAAACAACAGTAAAACAATAGTGTAATATAAACAATAACTTAAGACAAACAATTTGCATTAAAGTTTAAGCATTTCCAGGTTATTCGTAAAATAAATAAATACAAAATCGAAACATCAATCACATAATGTTGAAAAATAAATTCAAAAAAAAAACTTAAGAATTTTTTTTACGAAAACATGAAAAATATTTCCTACCAATAAAAAAAAATATGATTTTTAAGCAACAAAATCATGTTTAGTTTTTTAAGTAAGTCATATGTAATTGTAAAATGAAAAATTAAAACCATCAAATATAAATAATATGAATAATATAAATACAAAAAAAAAGAACATATGAAAGTAAATTAATATCATGTAAAAATAAAAATTAACGAACTCGTAAAATATGTGAAATCAAATAAATAAAAAAAAAATAAAGTTAAAGTAAACAAAAAAAATACTGATGTTTTCACAAATAAACAAATTAAAATACGAAAAAAATAAATAAATTGTTTTATTATTGAGTCCTTCCTTTTGTGATCGCTACTAAAAACAAAATTATTTATTATAAAACTTTCAAAAACAACAATCAGAAGTGTGGAATTTTTCCTTAGCCTTTTCATTGCAAGTTTTCATCGATGCAATAACTATACCAAACAAAATTTCCACTTAGCTTAAATTAATGGTGAGTCTTGAAAGTTCAATATAATTTTATCTATTTTATATGTCAGTGAATGTTTTGTTTTTTTGAATGATTTTTTTTTTTCACTTTACTATTAATATCAGCAATTGCAAATCTCGGCTAAGGAACTTAGAAAAGTACTAATCTTTGGTTTTTTTTCTATACTCGGTTTATTTTATCATTTTAACATTATCTTGGTTGTTTTTGCCATTCTCATTAATTCATACTTAAAAACAAAACAAATTAAAAACTATCACAATCAATAGACAACATAAAATTTTAATTTAAAAAAATTTGTTTTTATTAGTTTTTGTTTTGCATAAATAAAAAAAAATATTTACTGTATTGTTGTATTATGGAACCCAAGTTTTGTTTGTTTTTTAGTAGCGAATTATATTTATGAATGCTTTACATATTGATTTATTGTTTAAGTAATTTACTTTTTAATTTAAATTTTATTTTATGTTGTGTAAAATTTAATAAAAATAATTCTATTCAATTAAATAAAAAATATATTTGTCCAATTTACCTGTATGTAGAAAATTTATATTTGTATGCATGCATCTAATACTAAAAAATGTTTGTGATGGTTTAATCTACTTTTTTTTTATATTTTGTCATACATTTTATAGTTTATAGCTGTAGGTACTAATGCTTTTTATTTTTCAATATCTAGATTAAGATTTAATGAATTTTTTTCTTGTTTTTCTTCCCAGCATGATATAAAATGGATAAGTAATGGGAATTTAGTGAATATAATTCTAGCAAAATTTGTTTCAATCAAAAAGTTATTCAGCCCTATCGCCAATTTTATGGGAACTTTTTTCCCGGGGAAAAAAAAATTACCCCGGAACAGAAGTTTCCCATCGAGAATCTCCCAAGAAATTTTATTTCCCCGGAAAGAAATTATACCAACCTTAAGATATTTTATTGATTTTCGAAGTTATTTTGAAGGCTTCAAATTTAAATAAAATATTTTTTTCGTGTCAAATTCAAATAAAAATTATTGAAACTGTGGATGTTTATATCAATAAAACATCAATAGTTCTTAACATCCCGAACCTATTTTTGAAAGCTAAACACATTTCCTAGTCCTGTCCTGGTTGCCGAGGTATTTGCATCAGAAAATACCTACAGACATACATGCATACATATGTGGAAAGAAGATGCTAAGGACTGAAACCAGGATCACAACTCTGTACCTCGCAGATAGTTTTGGTTTTCAGTGAATTGATCTTTCGTTTATTAGTTCGCATACCTGCAAAATTCGTGATAATTTAACGACAATATTTTTGTTAATCTCATTCATTTTTGATTCTTTATTAAACACACATTTGGAATCTGAACTGAATTTTGTTGCTAACACGTATTGTACCTTAGCTATTGACCTCTAACGTCCATGGTGTTTCCCTTACGGGACATAGGGCCGCTTTTAATACACGCAGTGGTTGTGCTTCCTGTTACTGTTCGACTGTTAATGGCCAAGCCAATTGTCTGCCGCCCCACTTGTCTGCTTTCTTGTGTGAACGGCCAACGGGTTCCATAGCGAAGCAGTCGCCTTTTCGAAGCGTGTGGCCAATCCACTGTTACTTTCGTCTTCATATGATAGAGTCTATGAGTTCCTGGCCTGTTCTCGCATGAAGTTCAACATTTCAGATACGGTTGGGTCAGAAAAATCCTCAAGATGTTTCTGAGACATCTATTAACGAATGTTTAAAGATTCAAAAATGGACGGAACAGTCCAGGCTTGGTGTTTAAGCTAAAAGAGTTGTCCAAAAATATTTGATTGGATCGATGATTCAATTCCAGGGATGATCCTTTAAGTTTTTCCGTGTTGATCTTTAGCCCCACGACTTCTGCCCTCTCTCCACCAAAGAAAAAAAATTCCAATTCACTTCATGGTGCTGCATAGCAAGTTTTTCCCTCACAACTAACTTGGGGAAAATTCTGTTCCAAATAGGGAAAAAGTTCCCTGGAAAAAATTATTGGCGATACGACTTTTTCGAAATTAATTTTTTCCCATTTTAGAAAATTATTCATGATAGCAAAGTTCCAAAATTGGAAAAAACTCCAGGGAAAAATTATTCGTGATAAAGCTGATTATTAAAAACGAGGAACATTAATGCTTCCTTAAGGAGGTGCAAAGGAACATATATTCAAACATCATCATCATTATTGCCGATGGAGTTTTGGTGTAGTCACTGTCTACCTAGTTCATCTAGTTACCCATTCATTTGGTTTCGGTTGTCCTGGTCCACGCCATAATTTAAGCGAAAGTTTGGCCTGCTTCGCTGTTTTCTTCCGTTTTTTTAATTTGCAAAAGACGCTTTAATGAAGCTATAATTTCACAGTTTTTCCCTGTCGCCGCCGTGCAAGGTTATGTTCTCCGCTGCCTGTGTATTGGATGAAAGATGTTATCTAAAGACTAAAGCTTTCTATTTCCAAAAGTGTAACATCTTGACGATCTCTTGAAGACGCTCCAGAGTCACATATTGCGTTCTCAAACTCCAGGTTGCAGAGGAGATAGATAAGTCTTCCCCCTGGAGGTATCTGATCAGCCGAATTTTCTCATTCTATTTGTTGATCTCTATAGCCTTTAATTGATACAATTTTGGGATATTTCATTCTAAACTTTCTTCTTCTGCATAAGAGTGAGTATAGTGCAGATATGATTACTAATATGATTGTTTAGGGAATGAATACTTTTATCCCGAATAGGGTTAAAAGTATCAAACCCAAAGAAAAATCATGGTTTTATTCAAGAGGTTATCAGGGAAAAAAACCGAGGAAAACCGGAATAAGTTTATACAAGTTAGGAAGGCCTGCAATGCCCATATTCGTAGGACCAAATTTTTACATGACCAAATTTTAAGGTAAAAAGTACTGCAATGTACCAAAGGCAGTAAGGTCTTTTCTAAAAAAAATAAGAACAATTCTTCTTCTTCCTCGGTCTCTACACTTGTTGACAATGACACTCCAGTTGTTAGCTCTCTTGCGAAAGCTAACCTTTTTGCTAGGCAGTTCGCCTCCAACTCTTCGCTGCCAGAGAGTGTCATGACTCCTCCAGTTCGTAAATGATTCCATGGGACAAATCTTCTTGCGCACACCTGCTGTGGCGAGAGTCTTAAAAGATCTCAACATACATAAATCCGCTGATGCGGATGGTATCTTCACTATTATTCTGAAGAGATGTTCTTCCACGCTGGCAAAACCCTTGCGTAGGCTTTTCCATCTAACCTATTCTTCTGGTCTCGTTCCGAGCAGTTGGAAAACAGCATTTTCCTGCCAATCCCAAAAACAAGGCCTCCAATTATCGTCCGATTGCACTAACGTCCCTTCTTTCTAAGGTCATGGAAATGCTGATAAACTATCAGCTCAAGAAATACCTCGAAGACCGAAAGCTTCTTAATGACCGGCAGTACAGCTTTCGCAGCAACGGGTCCACTGGTGATCTGATGGTTTATCTCACCGAACAGTGGAACAAATATTTATATCGTTTTGGAGAAAGTAATATTGTTGCGCTTGATATTTCAAAGGCATTTGATATAGCCTGGCATCTTGCTCTTTAATCAAAAATGCGTGCTTTCGGTATCGATGAAACTTTCTTTCGAACCGTTCAAAAGAAGTTGTATTTGACGGATTCAAGTCTGAAACCCACAATATAAATGCTGGTGTGCCCCAGGACTCCGTTTTGTCTCCGACCCTCTTTTTCATTTTTATTAATGATCTCTTGTCTGTAACTTCTAATCCAATCAATTGTTTCGCTGACGATAGTACCCTTAGCTTCTCATATTCGTTTCCAGATTCACATCCCTCCTCTGCGGATGTGGAACTGCAACGGCAAAATATGATAAGCTCATTAAACTCTGCCCTTACAGCATTGTACAATGGGGAATACAAAATCGCGTAGAGTTTAATGCTTCGAAAACTCAATGCTGTCTTGTATCGTTGAAGCAAGATATACCTCCCCTGCCACTGTGCATGAGTGGCACTTGCATCAATAAGACCGAACATCTCGCGATTCTCGGTATGTGCATCACTGACCTCTCTTGTGGAACGAGCACATATGCGATGTCGCCAAAAATGCCACAAGATTTTTAGGTTTCTTAAGGCGATGCAAGAATTTTTCTCCCCGTCTGATCTGGCTATTATCTTTATGATTTATATCCGTCCAAAGCTTTAGTACATCCTCTGGGCTGGTGCTTCAGCTAAATATACTTGAACCTCTTGGACGGTATACAAAAATGAGCCCTAAGAATAATTGGTGAAAGAGACATAACCAACTCATTCACCTCGTAAGACCACCGTGCGTCGGTCGTAACGTTTGATGCCTCTCTCCTTTCTATCGCTACTTTTACGGTAAGTGCTCTAGCCAAATAGCCAGTTGCATTCCTCCCCTTATACAATTCGCCCGTAATACTCACGCTTCAAGGAATGTCCATCAGTTTACCCTCGAGCCCAACTTCGGACGTACTCTCAAGTATAGAGAATCGTTCCTTAGCCGATCTTCACGAATGTGGAACTCTCTTCCGCAATCCGTCTTTCCAAATCATTGCAATGTTCAGGATTTAAGACCAATGAACACCGTCACCTCCTTTTGAACCCCTTTTCTACTCCCTAAAGCACTCACTGTGTCTCTGCCAGAGAAAAAAATGTTTGCCTTTCTTCCTTCCTGAGACTGTTGTATTCCTCTTTAATGCGGTTCTTGAAAAGCTCCAGCCATTGGAATCGACGCTAGCTTACATTCATCATCAAACAGGTCGTTCCGATATCTGCGGCTACTGTGACCGCAGCAATCGAATTGAGGAGCGGATGCATTGTATCTGATGCAAGCAATCGGCCTTTCGACCACCATACCAATAAGATCCCAATGGTAAAAGCGTATCACATCCTCGCAATCAGATTCGTTTTCGTCTCTCTGATTGAGAGTGACTCCATTAGGCTATGGCCATTTCTATAGCTCGAAATCCATTGCCAATATAGTTCATATGCGAACTTTGAACTCACCAAGGATGATTTTCACGTAATTAATTTAAGCTGGCATTGAGGGTCATTTCTACAAAATCCTAAAATTACAGTTGTTTGTCTTATCTTATAATTTTGAAAATTATTCTCAGATTTTAACGCAGTTGCAGTATTCGAAAAAATGCAGAAATACTAAACCATTCTTATCCATTTTGTATGATCTTGATTTAGTCCTTCTATCCAGTGACCTGTATCCCATGATCCTTCCTGTTCCGAATAAATCTTGTAAATATTCGAAAAAAATATGATTTTTCTAATATTTCCTGCTTAATGAATATCACTAATGTTTTTTTGTTTTTATCTTTTAACAATTTAGAGTGCAAGGATACTTATCTGTTCAACGGCAAATGCTATACCTATTGTCCTGAACAAACTTTTCCATTGAGTGACACTTCTGAACATGGCATCGTAGTCAACGATCTCGATGGAACACAAACTGATGTAAGCATTCATCCACTTCATCTTGACGATCCTTCTGAGGAATATGACACTTTGAGAAACATGTGTGCTTTCTGTGATAAGAGTTGTCTCCAATGCAGTGGTCCCAGCGCTGCACAATGCACAGCTTGTTATCCCGGAAGTCGACTCAAGACAATAAACAGTCAACAAGCGGGCTTTTGTTTTGTGTTTTCCGAAAGAAGTTCAGGCAATGAACGTTCGGAGTCAAGGTCCAATTGGAAATATGTTCCAGCGGTGGTTTTGCTATTCTTCATACCGCCATTGGTGGTCGTTCTGATTGTTGGTGTATCAATGATGATTCGAAAAAAGCTGACATACAAAAACGCATATCAGTATGACAGAGTAGCATTCAATATAGCCAATGATGAAATTCAAGGTCTGACAGCCATGGATGAGGAAGAGCTTGAGGGAAATTCTGATAAGAAATTTAAAAACTTGGATATAATAATACCGAATAGGGAGCAACCAATGCCACGTTATAATTTGGTCGCAGCCGATAGTGATTCGTCGGAATCTGAAGATGATGTATTTAATTTGACAAAAAGTTAATTAATTCCATAAAAAAAAAACATTCATTAGTCCATTAGAAAATTACATAGGTACATTCATAAAAATGTTTGAAAATTATTTTGGTTGTAATTTATTGAAACGCTTCTTCGTGCTTAATTTATTGTTATAAATGTCACAAAAAATGTTTTTTTTTTTTGTTATATAAGTTAAACACTTTTACAAATTAATAAAAAATAAAAAACACATACATTTTATGCTTTTATAAGTTAAATGTTTTTGAAAAATAAAGTCAGATTTCTTAACAAAGGAAAGTTGGATGTGTTTTGAGTCTCTGAAGGAAAATGTCAGGTTTATTTATGTATTAACTGAACTGTTAAAGTTGGGTAAAAAAAAGGGATTGGAAGGATCAACCAACTCATGCCTAAAATCGATATATGTACATATACCAACAATTTTATCAAAAAGGAATTCTTTTATACTTAGGTTAGGTTAAAGTGGCTGTCATGAATGTTAAAAGACACACTTAGGCCAATCAAAGGCCCATTGTGATACCACATGAATCTAGAAAGGCTTTTCTTCGAAAGCTCATTGAAACCAATTAGAGTTCCTTACGAAACGTAGAAGATTAATTAATATATTAATATGTACGAGATGGTTTAGATCATTGCAGAAGTATTCTCCTAAGTGAATCATACGTTTATGAGCCAGAGCAGGACAGGTACAGAGGAGGTGAAGAACTGTTTCCTCCTCCTCCTCATCCATGCAGCTTCTGCAGAAATCATTAGAAAATACGCCCAGTCGCGCAGCGTGTCTTCCAATTAGACAGTGTCCAGTACTGACACCAATTAAGGAGCTTATATGCGCTCTGCTTAGAGATATCAGGCATCTAGATCTCTTTAAGTCCAAATTAGGCCAGATGTTTTTCGTTGCCTGACAGGTGGTTATGTTATATTCCACCTGATGTTAGTTCTCTTAATAGCATCTTGTTCATAGAGAATATATAATACCTAGAGTCGCGACCTTTTCCTCCCTTGCCGAAAACACCCTCAAAATTTTTCTGATGTGAACTCATACAATCCTCTCTTTTTTTCGTGTCCATGAATCTGTGTAAGAGGTGAACTCACACAATCCTCTTTTTTTTCGTCTCCGTGAACCTGTGTAAGAGGTGACAAAAGAGTGAGCACTCAGCCATGACAAAATTTTTTACCTGATGCACAAACCCAAAGTGACAGACTTCCACCACAGGAAATACGAGACTAAACGCACGACTTTTTTCTTAAGATTTATTAAGATTTTTGATACAAATATTTGTAAATTATAGTGCAATTATGTGTTAAAAGTGCAAAGAAACAATATAACGTATTTATTTTTCATATTACATGCATTTTTTGTATGTTCAAGTTTTTTTTGAAAATGCTGAGCTCAACGGAATCTTATTTTCGAAATCTGAGCCCATGAAACCCACCTCGACTCCAACCTGAGCATTGTATCTAACTCAGTGCGAATGTATGGGTGCAGTTTCTCATTTAAAAAGCATTGGAAAACTAACACATTCTCACTGGGTTAGTACAAAACGACCAAATTGCAGCTTGTAGGCAAAAAGAGAGCGAACACCCGAAGTCGTGACTCTAGGTATTATATATTCTCTATGATCTTGTTGTAGCAAAAGCTTACATGTAGCGATTTGTATACCAACATTAGCCGTTCGTGGTTTAATGGGTAATGTTCAGTAGCGTAGCGTGATGGGGGCAGGGGGGCAAATGTCCCGGGCGGCACTTGTTTGAGGGGCGGCAAAAAAAAGGTTACCACAACAAAAAAACCCTGCAATTGTTTGAGGGACGGCGAGAAAAAAAAAAGGTAACCAAAACAAAAGAACCCTGAAATAATTGTCGGTAAACAGAATTTCGTATGGGGTGGCATCCAATCGACGTGTACCTATACCACCACAAACTTCATTTAACCACAAATTTAACATAAGCATTAGACCGAAAATCTACAATGGTAAACCTTTTGCGAATTACGATCCACCCATCACACATTCAGATAAACAACAAAATCTTAAATAACAATTGCTTCACGATTAACGGTTGTTGCGACCGAAAATCTCAAATCTCAAAGAAAATTTCTGAATAAGCAACGCAGCAAAACAATCCCTCATTACATTATTCTTTGACAAGTAGAACACATATCTTTTGGGACGGGTGGTGAGGCGTCGACTCGTCGCGGCGGAACGGCGCTGCGGGTAGAGAAAAACATCGAAATCAACCCTTCACGATCACGATTAGAGGTAGTTGCGAACGAAAACCATCAACCATGTAGTGCAGCGAAAATAAATACCAAATGTCGTTTTCCATTGGTCGTCCAGAAGCATTCGGAAGAGTCCAGAAGTCTTCTAAAACCATTCCATTGGACTGACTTTGACAGACGGAATGCTTCTGAGAAGAGAAGATCTCTTCTGTTTTGAAAACAGAAGCGTCCGAAAAATGACACATACACCATAACCCGTTCCATTGGAGATAGAAGAAGAAACGTCAAACAGAGACCAATGGAAAACGACAAAACATTCACGCACCAACCCACATATGAGTTAAAATAGAGATGGGAAACCAAGTTGTCAAATGACAAGGTCTATAAGCTGCGGTCAAAGTTTACTGCTAGAGTATGCGTGTTTTTACGAATACTATCTCAGTAAAATTAGGCATCCCATCCCCCAGTAAATTAACTGGTAAATTTGAAAATTTGTAGTTTTAACGTACGAAACATAGAACTCATTCTCTTTTTTAAAAATCACCTTCCAAAATATTTGCAATTTACTCTCTTTTCTTGTATCCGTGAATTTGTGTATATCCATACCAATGCTAATGTGTTGGTTCGCCCCATTTGAAATGCATTGAGAAACCTACACATTCGCATTGATATGGATATTTTATCAAATTTAATTTTTTAGGTCGAAAGAGAGCAAAATGCCTTGAGTTGCGACTCTAGGTATACTTCCTCTGTGGTACGAAAGGTGAATAAAAGTGAGCAGAAGAGGGATATGTTCAAAAAGATAGCAAAAAAGTAAAACTGCGTAAAAGCAGCAAATGGCATCAAATGTATAAAGCAGTAGAATTTCCGACATAAAAAATGAACAAAAATGAAAATAAAAAAGGGTTCAGTCTAATTAAGAATGCTGAACATCTAAATAGCTTTTGTTTGAAATCTTATTTTGCTATATAAATACCTGGTTTTGTCAGTAACGAAATGCAAGCAAATCGGTTTCAATTTATACTTAAGCCATGTTCTATAAAATTGGCAATACGACTTATAAGCAGCGCTGCCACCCTTGAATTGATTAAGCGCAGTATATTTTGTAAAAAGAACGCAGTAGTTTTCATGAGAGCGCAGTAGATTTTATGAAAACAAAACTTTTATTTCAATAAAGAACTATCATAAAGAAAATAACTAAAATAATTTCAATTCAATAAAAATTCATCAAACAAATAAATAACTAAAACAATTCAACAAAAAATCAATTTTTTATAAAATATTTAAAGTAAATTAAAAACTAAAAATATCACAATTCATTTTAAATATAATTCATTCCTTAAAATTACTAATAAGACCATGAAAATTATTGATTTTTCTCTTAAAAGATCACAATTCATTTCAAAAAATATTAAGGTTCAGTCACTGAAATTGCAATTACGTTCTTACAAATTCTCCGTTCACAAATTTGAACTCTTTAAAAAAATTAATTATTCCGGTAGAGTCTGAAGGGGACCAACAAACAATTTTTGGGTCTGAGAGTTCTTTGGCCATAATTACATTTTGTTGAGTTTTAGTGCTGAGGTTATTTCTGTTGTCAGTTTTCACCAAGTTGACCAGTGAAAACTTTCGCTCGGCAGCTGCGCTGCTATGAGGCAATGAACAGCACTGCCAACACTGAAAGACCAACTGCGTTTTTAAGATTGAAAGCTTTTGAACAAAACTTGGTAATGTCCAATGGGTCATGGAATTTTTCAACCATTTCGCCGTTTCCTATTAAAATTCTCCATTGTATATTAAGAGTTTCCACATTTTCAGATGAAAAAGAAAAATGGCATTCTTTGAGATGAATGATCGGATGTTTATTTCATTATAAAGGGGAAGGTATGCCGTTAATAATGGAACACAACATCAGCCAAATGAAATTTTCCATAACCAAATCGCAAAGTGGCTGCCTTATGTCCTCGAAAGCCTCACGAATTCCATCTTTGAGGTCTTGAATCGACGCTGGGCTGTTGGCGTAGACCTTATCTTTCACGTGGCCCCAAAGGAAGAAGTCGCAAGGTGTTAAATCACAAGATCGATGGTTTCATTGCTTGTGTGGCATGAAGCGCCGTCTTGTTGTCCAGATCAATACCATCCAATTCCGGCCATAAAAAAATCATTGATCATCATTAAGACCCAAGTCTGTATGCGAAATACGGTGTAATGACGTTTGTAGAATGCCTAATTCCAAAGAACGATGAGGAATGGACCAACCTGGGTTTTCTTCAACATTTTGGGCTACAACAGCAATATTCTCAGTTGTTCTTGAGCGACGTGCAGGTTTTATTCTTCACATCATTAACTTGTCCCAACAGCTCGAATTTATCCACCAATTTCTGTATTGCGGTCGGA
Source organism: Sphaerophoria rueppellii (assembly GCA_920937365.1). Taxonomy (NCBI): domain Eukaryota; kingdom Metazoa; phylum Arthropoda; class Insecta; order Diptera; family Syrphidae; genus Sphaerophoria; species Sphaerophoria rueppellii. The sequence continues at coordinate 23,404,840 of CAKKXW010000005.1, read as the reverse complement.
CAAGGTGCTTCACGATGACCCAAAAATGTTTTAGTTTTCGAACCGTCTCTGCCAAATTTTCACCATTCTTATAGTGAATTTTAATAATTTCAATGCGTTGTTGAAGCGTGTATCGTTCCATTTTTATTAACGGCGTAGTTTCTACTTGTCAAATGTCACAAAAATGATAACTTCAAAAGTGACAGCTACCGAAATAGCGGGCTATTCAAAATAACACCTCTTATTGGAAAACCCTTTATTTCTACGAGTAGGATTTTTGTAGTTCTAGGTCTGATCCCTAGAGGCGCTGTATTGTATTTCTGCTGAATGCATTTACAGTAGACGTCATTTTGAGTTTGAAACTAGAAATGGAGGTGTTTAGAACTAACTTTGAACATTCATCTGAAAATCTGGAAAAAGGAGCAGATTCGTTTTACTGCGCAGTAGATTTTCATTTGAGCCAAATCGCAGTAGATCTACTGCTAAAGGAGCAAAGGTGCAGCGTTGCTTATAAGGGTTAAATGTGTTATTTAACCTCTACCCGATATACAACTTAAACATGCTAGTTTGAACTGAAGGCACTTAAAGTGAAAAAAACAATTCGTACTTTTGTATGGCACTTCGAAATTCAATCTCATGTTCTGTTTGGTAAAAATAGATATTATATGAGTTATATAAATATATAAGATATATTATAGATATATAAGAATGGAATGGATATTTAACTTTGTTTTATTTTTTTTTTAATAGACGTCCGAATCGATCGGAAATCACTCCAAGAATTTTTATTGACATAAAAAGTTCAATTCCACACTTATTTTTTCATTAAAATGTGTTTTTTCCATTTTCCTGTTTTAAATTCATTTTCCTGAACAGCTGATTGTATTATGTCAAAAATTAAACAAATCGTTCCAATAATGTGTTTCAACTTCTAAACAAGAGAAAAATTAGTCAATGATGCTCTTGTTTACGCAAGGAATTTGTTTGAGAGCTTAGGCATTTCCTTGGATCCTCCCAGAAGGAAAAAAGGAAGCACATCTTTGGTGATGGAACACAGATGTTGGTCTGTCTCATGACGAAGAGTTGAGAAAAAAATTGTTTTCAATTTTAAGAGAGATTTAACCAATTGCACAGTTTGGCCAAGAAATTCGACTGTCTTTGAGCTTCCAAGCTACTGGCTGAAAATTTTGATTACGATTCGGAACTTGCATTCAATGAGCATGATGTATCCCCGAATAATTTCAAAATAGAACGTGGTCGATTAAGAGCCTTTGCATCTTCCTTGGAAAGATAACGATCTTGAAACAACAAACCCGCTTGAAATATTAAATTTCATAGGACAGTCGAAGTTAGAAACAAGTTTGCCAAACATTATCATTATGCTGCGTATTTTTTTAACAATAGCAATAAGCAATGCCGGATGTGAGAGGATTTTTTCAAAACTAAAACTAATATAAAACTATGTCAGGTCAACAATGAGTACTCTAAGGTTAAGTAACCTAGGAATTCTAGCCATAGAAATGCAAAAAACTGATGCGATAGACACCGAAAATATAAAAAAAGAATTTGTGTTTAGAAAACAAAGAAGACAAATAATTTAAACATTTTCTACCTTTTATAAATTGTTAAATATGGATAACGTACAAACGTACATAAGTCAATGTCAGTTGAGTTGCTTGCCAAAATGTAATTAAAAAAATCAAATTTTCATAATTTAGAAATCGAAACAAATGTTCATGTTCATCTATATTCTATACTAATATATAAAGTGAGACTTTTGTTTGTTTGTCGGTTGTATGTTTGTAGTCGATAAACTAACAAACAAACAAAAATCTCACTTTACAAATGATGGACAATTGTTCTTCTATGCACTGATTGTGCAGTAGGAGGTTCTGAAAATAAAAGAAATAATTATTAAGAGCAAAAAACATTGATTTCAATTTACTTACTCGGAAATTTTGTTTTTAAATTTAGGCAACTGACATCCGACATCAGTTTTTTGAAATGTCTCTCCATTCTCATTTCATTTCATTTCATTTCCTATTCATTCTTTTGTTTTATAATTAAGGCTGAACTCCTACTTAAGCTTTTACACCAAGACAATGTTTACACGCGAATTCTTGGGTAAGATTTTCTGTACAAAAGAAAATTTTAACATCGATATTAAAACAAAGCATAGATTTTAGTTTCCAATCTCTGTGCATGTACATTTCGCATTTTGAATATTAGGTACATACATTTCGGTCTCGGTCAAAATTAGGCTTGTGTCGTTCGGGATTGATTCGTTCATTTTCGGTCTCGGTCAAACCAAAAGTAGAGTTAAGGACTGTTCACGGACAACTGGAAAATTTCAAAATCGGTTTTCGAATTGAAAATAGAAAGTTCTTGATGAAAAACTCGGAAACCTCATTGGTTTTTAACGGGAAAATTGCATGTAATTGCAGGTGCATTGGTTTTCAAATGGAAAACTGGAAAATTTCAAAATCGGTTTTCGAATTGAAAATAGAAAGATCTTTATGAAAAACTCGGAAACCTCATTGGTTTTTAACGGGAAAATTGCATGTAATTGCAGGTGCATTGGTTTTCAAATGGAAAACTGGAAAATTTCAAAATCGGTTTTCGAATTGAAAATAGAAAGTTCTTGATGAAAATCTCGGAAACCTCATTGCTTTTCATAGAAAAAATTATTAATTTTGTATTGCGAATTCGCAAAATTCTGCGATAGCACGAAGATAATAATTATAATTCTAAGGTTGCTCTGAAAGGTGCGAGACGAGGGTCGCAGGGTCAGCTAGTTAAAAATAAAAATATACAAAACTTTCCTTATTAAAATGAATACAAAAATTAAATTTTTACTGTATATGTACTAATAATAACCAAAATGAAGTGATTTAAAAATTAAATATAATGGCGCAAATTTTAAGTCAGCCCTCGTTTAAGCAATAAAGTCGACTCTACTTAAAGCACTCTAAAATTTTCTTATTTTTAAACACTTTAAACGAGTCTTCTAACTAGATTGGACTTTAAACAAAACGTTGTATGAACTCGCCTAAATGTGACAGGTCAACAGGAAATTTAAATTTAAATTTGTCAGAATTTGAACGAAGACAAAAACTTCAATTCTTTGAATTTTCTGATTTGAATATTTATTTCTTTTCTTCAAATAAATACATAAGAAACTAATTTATTGTGGTTTTTGTTTTATTATTTGTCACCGAGTTTAATACTGCAAGCAAATTCAAATTTACAAAAAAAAGAATTAATAAACTCGTTTCCTACTTAGAACAGTTTCAACGGTTAGAACTCAAACTTGCAACATCTTTCGTTGTTTTCGTTGTCATTGGAATAAAACTCGCGAGTCTGCGAGTTTAACGGCTGGATGTTTTAAAAAAATCTGTTGATGAATGCATTCCTAAAGGCTCTACCTACTTCTGCGTTGGGGATAGAATTTTCTGAAGAATTATTCAAAACAATCCGGGAAGAAGATGGTGCTTCATCATTATTGTCGAAGAAAGAAAGATTTCTCTCCTTTGCAATGTTGGGGAGTACAGCTACAGCAACAATAACGTTTTTGGCCGTATCTCAGTCAACTCTTAATCGATCTAATATAGATCGAAATTTTGATTTCAATTGACCGTTTAGACACTCAATACGACTTCTTGTTGACGTATGACTGTTGTTGTGCCTCCGTTCTTTAGTGTTGCTGGGGTTTCGTAATGGCGTAAGTGAAATATTCGAACATGGATAGCCTGCGTCTCCAAGCAGTACACCTTGGTGTGTGCTGGTTCTTGCTTCTAGATCAGTTTTGAGTCTATAATTATTCCAAATATTTGAGTCGTGTAGTGAACCACGGGATCTTGCCATAATGTTTGTTACTTTGCAGTTAGCATCGGTTGTTCAGCTTTTCAATTAAAAATCGAACTGTGGTTTTATCCAAGCGATATCTTGAATAAAGCTGATTTTCATCAAATTCTGCAAATGGATTCGCACGAATTTGATTGACTTTTTTCTTTCTTATGATTTCAAAATCTTCGGAAAATTGCATGTAATTGCAGGTGCATTGGTTTTCAAATGGAAAACTGGAAAATTTCAAAATCGGTTTTCGAATTGAAAATAGAAAGTTCTTGATGAAAATCTCGGAAACCTCATTGCTTTTCATAGAAAAAATTATTAATTTTGTGTTGCGAATTCGCAAAATACTGCGATAGCACGAAGATAATAATTATAATTCTAAGGTTGCTCTGAAAGGTGCGAGACGAGGGTCGCAGGGTCAGCTAGTTAAAAATAAAAATATACAAAACTTTCCTTATTAAAATGAATACAAAAATTAAATTTTACTGTATATGTACTAATAATAACCAAAATGAAGTGATTTAAAAATTAAATATAATGGCGCAAATTTTAAGTCAGCCCTCGTTTAAGCAATAAAGTCGACTCTACTTAAAGCACTCTAAAATTTTCTTATTTTTAAACACTTTAAACGAGTCTTCTAACTAGATTGGACTTTAAACAAAACGTTGTATGAACTCGCCTAAATGTGACAGGTCAACAGGAAATTTAAATTTAAATATGTCAGAATTTGAACGAAGACAAAAACTTCAATTCTTTGAATTTTCCGATTTGAATATTTATTTCTTTTCTTCAAATAAATACAAAAGAAACTTATTTATTGTGGTTTTTGTTTTATTATTTGTCACCGAGTTTAATACTGCAAACAAATTCAAATTTACAAAAAAAAAATTAATAAACTCGTTTCCTACTTAGAACAGTTTCAACGGTTAGAACTCAAACTTGCAACATCTTTCGTTGTCATTGGAATAAAACTCGCGAGTCTGCGAGTTTAACGGCTGGATGTTTTAAAAAAATCTGTTGATGAATGCATTCCTAAAGGCTCTACCTACTTCTGCGTTGGGGATAGAATTTTCTGAAGAATTATTCAAAACAATCCGGGAAGAAGATGGTGCTTCATCATTATTGTCGAAGAAAGAAAGATTTCTCTCCTTTGCAATGTTGGGGAGTACAGCTACAGCAACAATAACGTTTTTGGCCGTATCTCAGTCAACTCTTAATCGATCTAATATAGATCGAAATTTTGATTTCAATTGACCGTTTAGACACTCAATACGACTTCTTGTTGACGTATGACTGTTGTTGTGCCTCCGTTCTTTAGTGTTGCTGGGGTTTCGTAATGGCGTAAGTGAAATATTCGAACATGGATAGCCTGCGTCTCCAAGCAGTACACCTTGGTGTGTGCTGGTTCTTGCTTCTAGATCAGTTTTGAGTCTACAATTATTCCAAATATTTGAGTCGTGTAGTGAACCACGGGATCTTGCCATAATGTTTGTTACTTTGCAGTTAGCATCGGTTGTTCAGCTTTTCAATTAAAAATCGAACTGTGGTCTTATCCAAGCGATATCTTGAATAAAGCTGATTTTCATCAAATTCTGCAAATGGATTCGCACGAATTTGATTGACTTTTTTCTTTCTTATGATTTCAAAATCTTCGAAAATCTCAAAATCTGCTTCCTCACCAAACATTTTTTTGTATTTAATGACAAACTTAAAAAAAAAAACTATGCTTTAAAAATTTAAACGAATGATTTCCCCCTGTTAAAGTTAGACGACCACTTTAACGATAAAGTATACTTAAAGTCGTTTAAAAATAAGATAAAGTCGACTTTGAATCTAAAATTTGTTTTTAGAGTCGACTCCTACTTTAAAGTGGATTTAGAGTAGGGTTTAAATGTTTTAAAATTTGTTCCAATTTCTTAATCTTAATTTATTTTTTGAGCTTTGAATGTTAGGTTTCTTAAAATGTGGTTACTTTCAATATGGTTATAATCGATATACATCACCTACAAATAAATGGATACTCTCTAAGTATGGTTCATTGTGGAAGAAATGGTAGTGACAACTTTGACAAAAAGAATTTGGGGCGGCAAAATTTGATCTGCCCCGGGCGGCAAAAAACCACGCTACGCCACTGGTAATGTTATACCATGTTTGGCGAGTTCGTCGGCTTTGCAGTTTCCTGGAATGTGTCTATGGCCAGGCACCCAGTGAAGGTGAATGTTAAACTGTTGTTTAACAGTTTTGGACCGTAATCGAGTTTGTAGAGACAGAGTCCAGGGACTTTCTGAGAAAATCCGGATATCAGATGTGGATACCACGTTTTCTCTGAGCCAGGACAGGACCTCCTTAATCGCCAAAAGTTCTGCCTGAAGCACTTTTGGAAGGCTGAATGAAGACTTAGTTTTAGTCGTTCGGAGTACACACCTCCACCAACCCCATCACTAGTTTTCGATCCATCTGTATAGAAGTGAATTGCCTCGTCTTCCAGAAATGTATTATTTTCCCAGAAGGATCGGGAAGGGATAGAAGTTTGAAACTTCTTATCGAACTGTAGTTGAGGAACGGTGTAGTCTGTGTGCTTTAGAATTGATTCTAAATTATCAAGAATAACAGAGTGGCCAATGTTATTGTTAGTCCACTGTGAAGACGCATTCAGGGAATAGCAGAACTAGCAGCTATTTGTTTGCTGATTATATCCAGAGGTGTCAGATAGAGTAGGGTGTCTAGTGCCGCAGATGAGGTCGTCCGAAGTGATCCGCTTATACTTAGCATGCTGATCGTTGCACTTTACTAAGCTTATCGCAGTTCACTTTTACGTCTAAGGCAGTCCACCATACTGACACACCATAAAGAAGAATCGGTCTGATTACCGATGTGTATAGCCAGTGAGTGATTCTGGGCTGCAGACCCCATTTGCTACCAATGGCTTTCTTGCAGGTGAAAAGAGCTACCGTAGATTTTCTTATTCTTTCGTGTATGTTGCTCTTCCAATTCAGTTTTTTGTCTAAGATAAGTCCCAGATATTTAGTTTCCTCTGAAAACTTTAATTGGACACCGTTTATAGAACGAGGGTCGATGTGCGGAATTTTATATTTCCTAGTGAATAGGACCAAATCGGTTTTGTGTGGGTTAACGCCTAAGCCACACCGATTCGCCCAAAGTGATAGCTTATTTAGAGCGTTTTGTAAGAGTTCTTTTAAGGTATTTAGATGCTTCCCTGAAACAGCTATAGCAACGTCATCAGCATAGGCTATCACTCTGAAGCCTTCTCTATCCAGAAGGGTAAGAATTTCGTTAACAACCAGATTCCAGAGTAGAGGGGAGAGAACACCGCCTTGCGGCGTACCTCTGCTGACAGATCTTCTTGCGGAAGAGCCGCCAAGTTCTCAGTTAATTATTCTGCTATTCAGCATTAAATGAATTAACTCACCAAGCGAACTCTCCACATTTAGAGTTGACAGTGCAGATGTGATTGCAGATGTGTCCACGTTGTTAAAAGCGCCTTCAATGTCAAGGAATGCAATCATGGTATACTCTTTATGATGGAGGGAGTATTCGATAGTGCGTACTAAAGTGTGTAGCGCCGTTTCAACCGATTTTCCCTTACAGTAGGCATGTTGAGACTTGGACATGAGTCTTGTATCAATGCTTGCCCTGAGGTGTATATCTATCAATTTTTCTAGTGTTTTAAGAAGGAACGATGATAGACTTATGGGTCTGAGATCTTAAGGGTTAACTTGCGAGCATTTTCCCGCCTTGGGTATGAAAACAACTTTCACTTCTCTCCATACTGAGGGAATATGGACCAGATGCAGGCAGCTATTGAACAATACCTCAAGGATTGGTGTTATTATATCTGAGGCTTCTTGGAGTTCAGCTGGAATAATGCCGTCTGGTCCTGCCGATTTGTACGGTTCGAAGGTGTTGATAGCCCATCGCAGTTTATCCCTTGTGGAAATGATTTTGTAGTAATTGAGTGCAATTGATTGTTTCAGGTTACATTTTGAGAGCTACCAGGAAAGCGAGTGTCTAGTAGCAAGTTAGGAGATTCTTCACTTGAGGCTGTCCAGGAGCCATCTGCCCTTTTCAGACAGCTGGGCAATACTGGATCTGTTGAAAGAATTTTTCGTAGCCTAGAGGCATCAGAGGTTTTTTCTATTCCGTCACAAAAGGATCGCCAGGACGATCGTTTAGATCTTCTCAGCTCCATTTTGTATTTCTTTAGGGAACTTTTTATGAGTCCCAGTCAGAAACCTGTCTTGTATATTTACCTCTGTTAAAGAGTTTTCTACACTCTTTCCTGAGCGAATCGATACCCGAGGTCCAACAATGTGGTTTCTTTTTTCCTCTTACACATACAGGTGGACAGGCAATCTCTAACGATCTGTTCATAGCTAATTCTTTTATACACTTCAACAACAATCTTATAAAGGGTCCGCCATCTTACGTTTTTTTTTTTCAACTAGTGCTTATTTCGTAAATGGTAAACACTTAGCTCATGTCTGATTTGACAGGTAGAGTAAGATCGGGTAATGTGGAATAGGCGGGTAATGTGGAGCCCTGCATTTCCTCTTTTTGAGAGAGAGTTAAAGATCTGTTTTTGTTGTTATACATTGGTTCTCTTAAGAAGAGTGTCATATCTTTCATTGCCACGTGCTTACGAGTAGTAGATAATACGCAGTGCAGTGTTTCTTCTTTTGGTGAGAGATCGATATTAATTTTTGCTGGCAGTAAAAAGTTTATATTTATTTAAATTAAGCTTTGATTCTCGTGAGTGTTTTCTTTTCGACTTCCTTATTTCGTGTTTCTTGATTTATAAACTCCGAAATGTCCCAACAGATGTTTGTGAAATTTTCATGGTTGATACTGTTGTATTCAGTGATGATGGAAAACCAAACAAAGGTCGGAAATTAGATTTTTTTCTGCTTGGAATTTTTTGGTTCAAAATGGGTTTTTGAATGGAAAATAGAAAGTTCTTGATGAAGAACTCGGAAAACTCATTGGTTTTCATATGGAAAATTGCATGAAATTGTAGATGCATTGGTTTTCAAGTGGAAAACTGGAAAATTTCAAAACGAAAACTAAAAAATGTCAAAATGGGTTTTCGAACGGGAAAAATGCATGTAGTTGAAGATTGGTTTTCAAATGGAAAACTGGAAAATTTCAAAACGGGTTTGGTTTTCAAGTGGAAAACTGGGGAATTTCAAAATGGGCTTTCGAACGAAAAACTCATTAGGTGCATTGGGTTTCAAATGGAAAACTGGAATGTTTCAAAATGGGTTTTCGAATGGAAAATAGAAAGTTCTCGATGAAAAATTTGGAAAACTCATTGGTCTTCAAATGAAAACTGCATGTAATTGTAGGTGCATTGGTTTTCAATTGAAAAACTGGAAAATTTCGAAGTTTTCAAATGGAAAATAGAAAGTTCTTGATGAAAAAATCGGAAAATTCATCGGTTTTCAAAGGGAAAAATCAATAATTTTGGATTGGGAGCTCGGAAAACTCTGCGAGAGCACGAAGAACATTATTGGCATGTTTGTATATCCTTTAGCGACTCTTAATCCGCTCAATCCTCAATGCATTTCTCATTAAACTTTCACTGTAGGTATAGCCTTAATAAGAACACAAAATTTTGGGAAAGTCTTACGAGAAAGTCAGAAAAACTGGGAAATTTGATTTTTGTGAAATAGTCAAAACACACCGGAAGAACGAAAATTTGTGGAATATTCAACGATTTTGAAATAATGAATGTAGAATGTTAGTTGTAAGTCTTGGTAAAATTCAGATATATGAAGTTCCCTATTTCAATTGGATTCAAGCAAATCACATTCCATTTTAGCAATATCTTTATTAATTGTAATTATTCAAAAGTTGTGCTGAGGGGTGGCGAGACGAAGTTCGCAGGGTCGGCTAGTAAATAATAATGATGATTTTCTTATAAAACATGCATGTCGGCTTTTGTGGAGTACTCACAAGCGGGTAAAGTGGAGTAGTACTCCACATTTCCCATCTGTTTTTGTTGGGGTCTAATTTGGTACTTTCATTTATGCCAAAAAAGGAATACAAGTAAAAAAATGGGATTCCGTTAGTATGGAAAGAGCTCTTCATGCCATCCAGAGAGGAGAAATGGGTGTTAAGCTGGCGGCAAAAACATATAACGTATCAAAAACAACGCTGCAACGTATGCCACGAAGTGGTAAGAGTATACATGATCTTTTAGCTACTCCCTTGGGTCGACAATCAATTTTTAGTAAACATTTCAAAAGAGTTTGTGGAATATTTACACGAGATGGAAAACCGCTTTTGGGGATTAACAAGAAGTGATATACGCAGTCTGGCTTTCCAAATGGCGGAAAAAATAATATACCAAACAAATTTTCGTTACTCCACAAGACAGCGGGTAAGGATTGGTTATATGGCTTCTTACAAAGGCATAAAAGTGAACTGAGCTTTCGCCTACCAACGGGAACTTCCATCGACAGAGCTAAAGATTTTAATCAGGAAAACATCAGTAAATTTTTTGACGTTTTGGAAGAATTATACGACAAATATAATTTCCCGCCATCCAGAATCTGGAATGTGGATGAAACTGGCTTAAATATTGTGCAAAACAAGCAGCTACATGTTTTAGCCAAAAAAGGAAAACGTCAAATTGGAGCTTTGACCTCAGCGGAACGTGGTTCATTGGAAACAGTAGTAAACTGCAAGAGCGCTGGTGGCAGTTTTATTGCACATTATTTCATATTTCCGCGAAAAATAAACAACCCGCTTTTCATGAATACCGCTCCTGCTGATTCCAGATTCTGAACAACAACCAGTTCTATTAATCCTAGATGGTCACTATAGCCATACTAGGAGTTTGGAAGTTATTGACCTTACTTACTTACTTAAGGTGGCGCTACAGTCCGTTGTGGACTTGGGCCTCAATCAACAGTCTCCGCCAGCTAGCTCGGTTCTTAGCTAGTCGTCTCCAGTTTTGCACCCCAAGTTGATTGAGGTCCTCTTCCACTTGAGTGCGCCACCTGAGTCGCGGTCTTCCTCTCCTCCTACGTCCCTCGGGAATAGTGTCGAAGACTTTCCGGGTCGGAGCATTGGTGTCCATTCGCTCTAAATGAACGAGCCATCTGAGTCTATGGACCTTGACCCTTCTGGCTAGGTCCATGTCGTTGTACAACCCGTAAAGTTCGCTGGTGTATCTTCTTCGCCATTCCCCTTCAATGCACACGGGACCAAAGATGACCCGAAGAACTTTCCTCTCGAAACAGCCTAAGGCACTTTCATGAGTGTGTTGTACAGTTTTACCTTAGTTGCTCGAGAGAGGGCTTTTCCACTCAATTGCTTTCTTAGCCCAAAGAAACAGCGATTAGCAAGAGTTATTCTTCGTCTGATCTCGGCGCTGCACTATCTTCTCAAGAACGATGTTAAAGAAATCGCATGACAGTGCATCGCCTTGTCTGAATCCTTTTTTGACGTCGAAAGATTCCGTAAGCTCGTTGCCAACCTTGATGGAGCAGCGTGAGTTCTCCATCGTCATTTTGCACAAGCGAACGAGCTTGGCAGGGACGCCAAAACTAGACATAGCTTTGTACAGTTCGTCTCTGTCGATGCTGTCA